>JANBXA010000732.1:8285000-8937500 GCA_030556225.1 Cricetiscus sungorus
TCCCTCCCTCCCTCCCTCCCTCCCTCTCTCTCTCTCTCTCTCTCTCTCTCTCTCTCTCTCTCTCTCTCTCTCTCTCTCTCTCTCTCTGAGTGTGTGTGTGTGTGTGTGTGTGTGTGTGTGTGTGTGTGTGTGTTCTAAGTCTAAGGGAAGAGCGGTGCAGAAGATGCCTTACAGGCACAAGCAGCCTATAGAACACAAAATTGACAGGACCAGAAAAGAAACTTTACATGATAGGCTGTAACGTGCACCCTTTCATGGTTTTATGTGTCTCCCTGAATGCAAATGTAGGAGACTTAGTCCCAGGAGCTGAAGTGTGGGGCTCTGAGGGCCTGGGATTACAGTTAATGTACTGGGGCTCTGCATAATGAACCTTGCATGGCAGTTAGGACCCTCTCTCTCCTGTTTCTTTCATCCCTCCCTCCATCCATCCCTCCCTCTTTCCATCTGTCCCTCCCTTCCTTTTTCCTATCTTCCCTTCTTCCTTCCTTTCTTTCTTTTTTCTTTCCTTACTTCCATAAGGGGACTTCATAGCATGCAAAATCTGGATAGATATTGTATTCTATTAACAGTCTCTTAAAGTTCTGACATTCTAGAAACCCTGCTCTATAAACTTTCTTTTTTAATGTGAATTCTTCATCCAGTGAAATTTGACAACACCATCACTATCTCTATCTGCATAGCATGTATATAAATTTGAAGATTTGAGTGGGCACAGACAGATGTGGGTAAAGATTTCTACTAAAAAAAAATCAAAGTAAATAAGGGAGTCCTTAAATTCCTACATATGCCAGTGGACCATTGTGTAAGGAAACAGGGCCAGAGCTGAGGAGAGGTGACCTTGCCTAAGATATGGTTTTATTTTTTAATAATTTTTTTTAGAAATCTTGTGCCAATTCAGAGGCACTGTGGCCTAATTTGAGATAAGAAAAAAAAATAATAATTGGTTTGCAGCCATTGCATTCCCTCTAGAAAAATAGCTAAGTCAGATCTCTCTGATAGAGAAAATACAAAACTCAAAGGAATGCAGTAATAGCAGATCGTGGGAGCTGAGCAAAGGCTTCGGGGCAGGCTTCCCACATGCAGGCCTGTTCAGATGTGAGAACCAGTGGGTACAGGAGGTCTGTCTGACTTCACAGTGGTTTCCAATAATTTTTCCAATATGAAAATCATACGTGAAGTAATGGCTAGGCGAGCAATCAGAAATGAACGTGTTCTAGCCTGGGCAGTTTTATTTTCCTTGGCCTCAAATGTGGTGTGAGAAATGACCGTTGTGCCTTGTAGAACTTCTGTATCGATGAACTGGTGTTTAATGGTGTCGGAAACGGGCACCAGGCTCATTTCCTTCTTGAACTGCCAGGTTAGCATTCCATCTCTCCTCTCTTCTGAACACCTCAGCTAAGCCTGCCACCAGCAATTCCAAGGGCATCAGCTACAAGTAGGAGTCATGTTTCTCCTCAGGTGGTGAGTTCTTCAGAACAGTGTGTGAAAGCAGCAGAGCAGTTTTTGAAGTGAGGGAGGAAAAAATGGACAGGGCCAGAGAGGCTTCTAGAGAATTAACATTGAATTTTTAGGCTGTTTCTTTTTGTTTGTACTGTGATTTCACTGTGTATCACTAGCTAGACTGCAAATCCAAAGCCTCCTGCCTCAGCTTCCTTACTGATAGTATTAGAGACGTGTGTCTTCATCTTTGACTTAGAAGTAGCTTTCTGAAAATGAGGACATTTTAATTATAATTCAAATTTTTTAAAGTAATATTCTTACCTTTTTTAATCTCTTTTTTTTAAAAAATAACATTTATTTTATGTTGAACATAATTATACATGCCTTTTTTTTTAATGAAAACAAACATTTATAAACAATATTTGGGAATTTGGGTGTCATTCTTTCCAAGCTGCTTCCTGATGGTAGGGGGCGCTGTCATGGGGGAATCCTAAGAAGACGCAGAAATCCTGGCTGTAGTGGTCTACAAGGCTGCATTGTCCCATTGACGTTGCTTCAGGGGGTCTTGCTCGATTAAACCACATTATTCTGGAAGGGATCCAGAGCTTTTCATTTTTTGTGGAAACAAAATTAGAAATTCTTTTCCTCAATAACTTGTCCTTGGCTTAAATTTTGAAGTCAAAGCATTTAAATATATATATATATACATATATATATATTAAATATATATAAATATATATATTTAGTCCAGCAGCATTTTTTCTTCTTCCTTTAATAATAATATAATTTAAAAATGTAAGGCAAAGGACACAGTTGACAAGACCAAATGGCAGCCCACAGACTGGGAAAATTTTTTTACCAATCCTACATCTGACAAAGTGCTGATCTCCAAAATATACAAAGAACTCAAGAAATTTGTCAACAAAACACCAAATAGCCTTATTAAAAAATGGGGTACAGAATTGAAGAAAGAATTCTCAATAGAGGAAATCAAAGAGGCTGAAAGACACTTAAAGTGTTCAACATCCTTAGTTATCAGGGAAATGCAAATGAAAACAACTTTGAGATACCATCTTACTCCTGTCAGAATGGCTAAAATTAGAAACACCAATGACAACTTATGCTGGAGAGGATGTGGAGAAAGGGGAACACTCCTTCACTGCTGGTGAGAGTGCAAACTTGCACAGCCATTTTGGAGATCAGTATGGCAGTTCCTCAGGAAAATGGGAATTAGCTTACAACAGGACCCTGCAATTCCACTCTTAGTTATATACCCAAATGACCCACATCCATGCAACAAAGACATATGCTCAACTATTCCATTGGTCTACCTGTCTATTTTTGTGCCAATACCAGGCTGTTTTCAGGACTATAGCTCTATAGTAGAGCTTGTCAGGGACGGTGATGCCTCCTGAAGTTCTTTTATTGTACAGGGTTGTTTTGGCTATCCTGGGTCTTTTGTTTTTCCACACAAAGTTGACTATTATCCTTTCAAGGTCAGTGAAGAATTGTGCTGGGATTTTAATGGGGATTGCATTGAATCTGTAGATTGCTTTTGGCAAGATTGCCATTTTTACTATATTTATCCTTCCAATCCAAGAGCATGAGAGATATTTCTATTTTCTGCTATCTTCTTTAATTTCTTTTTTTTAAAGACACGAAGTTCTTATTGTATAGGTCTTTCACATGTTTGGTAAGCATTACCCCGAGATATTTTATGTTGTTTGTGGCTATTGTAAAGGGTGATCTTTCTCTGATTTCTTACTCAGCCTCTTTGTCGTCTGAATAAAGTAGGGCTACTGATTTTTTTGAGTTTATCTTGTATCCTGCTAGTTTGCTGAAGGTGTTTATCAGCTGTAGGAGTTCCCTGGTAGAGTTTATTGGGTCACTTATGTAAACTATCATATCATTTGCAAATAGAGACAGTTTGACTTCTTCCTTTCCAATTTGGATCTTCTTGATCTCCTTCTGTTGTCTTATTGCTTTAGCTAAAACTTCAAGTACAATATTGAAGAGATATGGAGAGAGAGGGCAGCCTTGTCTTGTTCCCGATTTGAGAGAAATTGCCTTAAGCTTCTCTCCATTCAGTTTGATGTTGGCTGTTGGTTTACTGTATATTGCTTATTATGTTTAGGTATGTTCCTGTTATCCCTGATATCTCCAAGACCTTTATCATGAAATGGTGTTGAATTTTGTCGAAGGCTTTTTCAGCATATAGGGAGATGATCATGTGATTTTACTTTTTCAGTGTGTTTATATGGTGGATCACATTGATAGATTTTTATGTTAAACCATCCTTGCAATCCAGGGATGAAGCCTACTTGGTCATGGTGGATGATTGCTCTGATGTATTCTTGGATTCGGTTTGTCAGTATTTTATTGAATATTTTTGCATCGATGTTCATCAGGGATATTGGTCTGTAGTTTTCTTTTTTAGTTGTATCTTTGTGAGGCTTGGGTACCAAGGTGAGTGTGGCTTCACAGAAAGAGTTTGGTAATGTGCCTTCTGTCTCTATTGTGTGGAACAATTTGAGGAGTATTGGAATTAGCTCTTCCTTGAATTTCTGGTAGAATTCTGTACTGAAGCCATCTGGCCCTTGCCTTTTTTTTTTTTTTTTTGGTTGGAAGACTTTCGATGACTCTTTTGATTTCATTGGGGGTTATAGGTCTATTTAAGTTGTTTGTCTGTTCTTGGTTTAATTTTGGTAAGTGATAGTTGTCCAGAAATTTGTCCATTTCCTTTGAATTTTCAAATTTTGTAGAGTACAGGTATGACCTGAAAGTTGTTTGGATTTCCTCTGTGTCCATTGTTTTGTCCCCCTTTTCATTTCTGATTTTGTTAATTTGTGTGCTCTCTCTCTGCTTTTTTGTTAGTTTGAATAAAGGTTTGTCTATCTTGTTGATTTTCTCAGAAAACCAACTCTTTGTTGCATTGATTTTTTGTATTGTTTTCCTGGTTTCTATTTTATTAATTTCAGCCCTCAAATTGATTATTTCCTGGTGTCAACTCCTCTGGGGTGAGTTTGCTTCTTTTTGTTTTAAGGCTTTCAGTTGTGCTGTTAGTTCTCTAATGTGACTATCCTCTGTTTTCTTCATATGGGCACTCAGTGCAATGAAATTCCCTCGTAACACTGCTTTCAAGGTGTTCCATAAGTTTGGATATGTGGTGTCATCATTCTCATTGTATTTTAGGAAGTCCTTAATTTCTTTCTTTATTTCTTCTTTGACCTAGGTGTGGTGCAATTGCCCATTGTTCAGTTTCCATGAGTTTGTAGGGCTTTTGCGATTTGTGTTGTTGTTGAATTCCAATTTTAAAGCATGGTGGTCTGATAAGATACAGGGGACCATTCCAATTTTTTTTTGTGTCTGTTGAAGTTTGTTATGCCACCTAATATGTAGTCGATTTTAGAAAAGGTTCCATGTGGAACAGAGAAGAAGGTATATTCTTTTGTGTTTGGATGAAATATTCTATAGATGTCTGTTAAACCCAGTTGAGATATAACTTCTAGTAGTTCTTTTGTTTCTTTGTTGAGGTTCTGATTGGTGGTCCTGTCTAGTGGTGAGAGTGGTGTGTTGAAGTCTCCCACTATAAGTGTGTGAGGTTTTATGTGTGCTTTGAGTTTTAGTAGTGTTTCTTTTATGAATGTGGGTGCCTTTGTATTTGGGGCATAGATGTTCAGAATAGAGACTTTTTGTTGATGGATTTCTCCTGCGATGAATATGAAATGACCTTCTTCATCTCTTTTGATTAATTTTGGTTTGAAGTCTAACTTGTTAGATATTAGGATTGCCACACCTGTTTGCTTCTTGGGTCCATTTGATTTGAAGATCTTTTCCCAGCCCTTTACCCTAAGGTAATGTCTATCTTTGTAGCTTAGTTGTGTTTCTTGTATGCAGGAGAAGGATGAATTCTTTCTTCATATCCATTCTGTTAGCCTGTGTCTTTTTATAGGTGAGTTTAGACCATTAATGTTGAGGGAGAGTAAGGACCATTGATTATTAATGTTTGTTTGTTTTAGATTTGCTTTTGGCAGTGCTATTGTGAATTTATTTGTCCTTCTTTACCCTCAGTTTCTGGTAAAGTGGCATTATCTGTTGCCTAAGTCTTTGTGAGCATAATAAACTTCCTTGGGTTGGAGTTTTCCTTCCAAACCTTTCTGTAGGGCTGGATTTGTAGATACATATTGTGAAAATCTGCCTTTGTCATTAAATATGTTATTTTCTCCATCTATAATTATTGAGAGTTTTGTTGGGTATAGTAGGCTGGGCTGGCATCTGTGGACTCTTAGTACTTGTAGAACATCTATCCAGGACCTTCTGGCCTTGAGGGTTTCCATGGAGAAGCCAGGTGTAATTTTGATAGGTCTGC
Organism: Cricetiscus sungorus; assembly: GCA_030556225.1. Taxonomy (NCBI): domain Eukaryota; kingdom Metazoa; phylum Chordata; class Mammalia; order Rodentia; family Cricetidae; genus Cricetiscus; species Cricetiscus sungorus. Next base: position 8,290,810 of record JANBXA010000732.1, read on the forward strand.
CTTTATATGTTACCTGACCTTTCCTTCGCTGCTCTTAATATTCTTTCTTTATTCTGTATGTTAGGTGTTTTGATTATTATATGTCGAAGGGTCTTTTTTCTTTGGTCCAGTCTATTTGGTGTTCAATATGCTTCTTGTGCTTTCATGGGCATGTCCTTCTTCAGATTGGGAAAGTTTTCCTCGATGATTTTGATGAATATGTTTTCGGCCCCTTTGAGCTAGGCTTCCTCACCTTCCTCTATGCCTATTATTCTTAGGTTTGGCCTTTTCACAGTGTCCCACATTTCCTGGATGTTTTGTGTTAAGGATTTGTTGGATTTATGATTTTCTTTGGTCGATGAATCTATTTCCCCTATATTATCTTCAGCACCTGAGATTCTTTCTTCCATCTCTTGAATTCTGTTGGTTATGCTTGCGTCTGAAGTTCCAGATCGTTTGCCCAGTTTTTCTATTTCCAGCATTCCTTCGGTTTGTGTTTTCTTTATTGTCTCCATTTCCGTTTTCAAATCTTGAACCTGTTTAATTGTTTTTCTTGGCTTTCTGTACTTTCTTTAAGAATTTTATTCATTTCTTTCAATTTTTGTTTGTTTTATCTTCCATTTCTTGAAGGGATTTTTCTCAGATCTTCTTTCAGGGCCTCTATTATTTTATGATGACAATTTTTAGGTCGTTCACTTCTGATTCATTGGCTTTGTTGTGTTCTGGTCTAGTTGGTGTAGCTGCCCTAGATTTTGGTGGTGTTATGCTTGTCTTTCTGATGTTAGGTGTTTTCTTGTATTGCCGTCTTCCCATAGCTTCTTCCAGTGGATGTTGGTGCGGTTTCTCCCTCTCCCTATGGATTTAGGTGGGTCAAAGTTTCAACGTCTGTAGTTCTGGGTGGTCCGAGCTGTCTAGGAGGTCTCTCCATAGACAGGGGCCCATCAATGGGGGTTAAAAATTCAGACTCCAGCAGAGGACAGCTGAGGCCTCTTTGGCAGAGGCTAGCCTGCAGGATGTTTCCTCAGGGATAGTAGAGTCTAGCTCTAGCCAAGGCCTCTAGCCAAGGACTGTAGCCAAGGCCTGGTGACAGGGACAAAGGCTGGGCTGATACTCAGGATGTTTCTGCACTGAGAGGCCGGTCTAGCTGGCACTCTCCAGCTGAGTAGGGCCTCTTTAGCAGAGGTCCTGCGATGGAGGTCAATGATCCAGCCCCCTGCAGGAACTCAGGGTGGACCTGCATAGATAGTTGGATCTCTGGGAGGTGGCCAGAACTCCAGTAGAAGAACGGTAGTGGAGGTTAGAGACAAGGCAGGTAGAAATTACAGGTGGTCCCACATGGATAGGCTGGCCTATTGTGCTCAGATAGGCTCCAGGCTTTTTTTTTTAATCTTTTAAAACTATCTTTTTTATTAATTTTACATACCAATCCCAGTTCCCCCACCCTCCCCCCTCCTACTCCTCTCACCTTCCCCCCCCCAACCCCCATTCACTCTTCAGAGAGGGTGAGGCCTCCCATGGGGAGTCAACAAAGTCTGTCATATCATCTCAAGGCAGGACAAAGTGTCCTTAAACCACACACACACACACACACACACACACACACACACACACACACACCTGCATGCATATCTAGACTAAGCAAGGTGTTCTTCCATAGGGGATGGGGTCCAAAAAACCCATTCATGCACTAGGAATAAATACTGGTTCCACTGTTACTGGCCCCACAGACTGCCCAAGCCCCCCAACTGTCACTCCCATTCAGAGGACCTAGTTGGTTTTATGCAAGCTCCCCAGCTGTCAGTCTGGAGACCGTGAGCTCCCACTTGCCTGGGTGTGCTGTTTCTGTGGGCTTCCTCAAATTGGTCTTGACCCCTTTGTTCATCATTCCTGCCTCTCTTCAACTGGACTCCAGCCCAATACTTAGCTGTGAATCTCTGCATAGGCTTCTATCAGTTACTGAATGAAGGCTCTCTGATGACGATTGAAGTAGTCATCAGGTACATCTGATTACAAGGGTAGGCTAGTTAAGGTACCACTATTGCTTTCATTTTTTTCCCATTCTTTAGTTTTTTATTTCATTTTGTATTCCAATGACAGTAATTCCTCCCAACTCACCAGTCGCCTCCTCCAACCCTGCCTGACCTCCCCAACTAGGACTCCTTGCTTAGATTCTTAGCTGAAGTCATCCTTGTGAATTCATGGGAATTTCCCTAGTGCCAGATTTCTTGCTAACCTCATAATGGCTTCCTCTATTAAGGTATTTCTTTCTTTGCTCTCCCACTCTGTCTTTGCACCAACTCAACCTTCCTGATCCCTCATGTTCTTTACTCTACTCTCCTTCTCCAATCCCCACTCCTCTATACCCTCTGCTACTCTCTAGTTTCCCAATTAACTCAGGAGATCCTGTCTGTTTCCTCTTGGATAGGGAAATCCACTTATATCTCTCTTAAATTTTTAAGAGGAACAAACAAACAGTTGCAGATTATCTGTTTTTCCTGGGCAAAAAGAAAAGATTAGTATTTATACCTAGGATACAAATGGACTTTGGGAGCCCACTCCATACAGAGGAATAGATACTCTCTCAAGCTACACACATGGAGGATGGCCTGGACCATGCTCCAAGTGATACGATAGACTTTGAAGATCCCCCATGGAAGGCCTCACCCTCCATGGGGAGTAGAAAGGGGATAGGATGGAATGGGATGGGGTTGCAAGGGGACAGAGGACGAGGGGAGGGAGAGGGAACTGGGATTGGCATGTAAAACAAGCTTGTGTGAAATTTAAATAATAAAATAAGAGAAAACAAAGACAAGATTAATCATTCTGACACTGGCCACCATACTCCTTTCTCCTACAATAAAACAAGGAGTTAGACAAAGTGTTTCTATGTGGTTTCTAGTGAATTTGAATGTCATATCGTATGTTAAAATTACCACAAAAAAATGAAGCGAGGAAGGACGGAATGGAAGACATTAATCTTAGTTGCACCTCTAACTGCAGAAAATGGGTTTCTCTGACCTCAGTTTCCCCTTCCTGAACAAACTAACTTGAGCGACTTTGTGCTTAGTGCTTAGTTAGTTCTACTGGAGCTTGGGGAACATGAGAATCTCCAAGGCCATTTACCCCTATAGAAATCCAAGCAGTCTTGAATGCTAGTCTTAGAGCCAAGACATTTGAAAACATCTCAGAGTATAGGAGTCTGCTTGGTTCCTTTAGAGTAAAGAACAGGTGACAAAGGAGATTAAGCTGTCAAGGACACTGTATGAAATTCCACCACAGAGACAGGGGCAGGAAAGAGTAAGGACTGAGAGAACAAGAGCTAAGCAATCAGCACCTGTGGAGACGTCTCAGGAAGAGGGGCCGCCATTCTGATAGAATCCAAACCCTACCGCCCCCAAGAGTGTTATAACAATGCGCTGCTTTGTGAGGCCTGGAGTTCCAGAAGCAAGTGGGGCTGAACAAGTCAGTAGCTAAATATCAATTTTCCACTCAATTACTTCAGAATTCCTTGCAGACTTGAGTCGTCTACTGGCTGTGTCGGTATTTGGGGGTGATTTTACATCATCTAGAGATTTGTGTCTATTTGTGAAACAAGTATTATAAAACAAATTTTTGTAAGATTAATGAGAAAAGCTAAGTTAATGGTGGATAAACATTCCTTCCTCGCATGCACATGGGGAGATGACTGATCAGAACCACCTTTGCTCATAATTAAACGAGGTGCTGTCTAGAGAAGGTGACCACATTAAATCTGCTACAGGAGGAATAAGACAGAGCCTAGGGTATCCTATCACTGTTTCTTATGCAGCCTATGGCAATGCACACATAACAAGCCCAGTGTGAGTATTTTCTTGTTGATAATAATATTTCAAGCACACACTGTATTATATGTCTTATGCTACTCTAGAAGTTATATTCTATATGCTTGTCTTGTGAGTGAATAAAATAATTAATGGAGAGATTAAGAGTTAGTGCCAGGCCACAGTGAAGATGGGGAAGAAGGGGCCAGTTTGGCTCATCCTAAGTTCTTTACCAGCCTGCCTCCAAGTTGCAGAGGAGAAGCACAGGGCCTAGTTTGGTCCCAGCAGGTTCACAAGCTGTCCGTCTAGAGTCAGTGAGCTTCCACTAGCTTAGGTCAGCTGTTTATGTGCGTTTCTCCAAAATGATCTTGTCCCCTTTGCTCACATTATTGCTCCTCCCTGACTCTGTCTGGACTCCAGGGGTTCAGCCTAAAGCTCAGATGTGGATCTCTGCATCTGCTTCCATCAGTTACTGGATGAAGGTTCTATGACAACAATTAAGGTAGTCATCAAACTGATTACAGGGGAAGGCCTGTTCAGGCACCCTCTCCGTTATTGCTTAGTCTTATCAGAGTTCATCCTTCTATATTCCTGGGAATTTACTTAGTGCCAGATTTCTTGCTAGCCCCATAATGGCTTTACATCTCACTCCTTCCTGCAACTCAACCTTCCTGATCCCTCATGTTCTCCCCATCCCTCTCTGTAGTGAGATATTCACCTTGTCCTCACCTGTGGCAAAGACCACGTCCATTGGGGGATGGTGGAGATAGGGCACCAGATGTGACCTGGGGGAACTAAGACTGAGGAGGGTGCTCAGAGAGCTCTCTCTTGCTTGTAGCATGGGGACAGGAGTACATCCGGAGGTGTCCTAGGGACCAGGAACCTGCTGGTGTTCATCTGTCTATGTTGAGTTATTTCTCCCTGAATAAACACCTATTCGGCCTATTTGTTTTCCCTGATCCTTATTAAACATCAATACCTCTCCCCATTAAACCTCCTCTCTCCCTCACCCCATGCTTCCTATGTGCTCAGGAGAATTTGTCTGTTTCCCCTTCCCAGGGAGATCTATGTATATCTGTCTCTCTTAGGTTCTCTTTGTTAACAAGTTTCTCTGAGGTTGTAGACTGTAGGCTGGTTATTTTTTGCTTTATGTCTAATATCTGGTTATAAGTGACTACATGCCATATTTGTCTTTCTGGGTCTCAGTGACCTCACTCAGGATGGTTTTGTCTAGTTCTATCCATTTGCCTACAAATTTCAAGACAGCATTGATGTGTTTTTTGGGTTTTTGTTTGTTTGTTTGTTTGTTGTTGTTGTTGTTTTTCCCACTGAGTAGTACTCCATTGTGTAAATGTGCCACATTTTCTTTATCTTTTCTTTGGTTCAGGGGCATCTAGGTTGTTTCTAGGTTCTGACTATTATGAATAATGCTGCTATGAACATAGTTGAGCAAATGTCCTTGTGGTGTGAATGTGCGTCCTTTGGATGTATGCCCAAGAGTGGTATTGTTGGATCTTGAGGTAGATTGATTCCCAATTTTCGGAGAAACCACTATACTGATTTCCAAAGCAGCTATACAAGTTTTCACTCCCACCAGCATTGGAGGAGTGTTACCCTTTCTCCACATCCTCTCTAGCATAAGCTATAATCAGAGTTTATAGCTTGGCCATTCTTAGGGGAGTAAGATGGTATCTCAGAGTTCTTTTGATTTGCATTTCCCTGATGGCTAAGGATATTGAGCAATTCCTTAAGTGTCTTTCATCCATTTGAGAATCCTCTGCTGAGAATTCTTTGTTTAGAACTGTATCCCATTTTTAAAATTTGATTATTTGGTATTTTGATGTCTAGTTTCTTGAGTTCTTTGTACATTTTAGATATATATATATATAAAAAGCAAACCAACAGTTAACACAAAACTAAATGGAGAGAAACTCAAAGTGATTCCACTAAAATCAGAAAGAAGACAAGGCTGTCCAATCTCTCCTTATCTATTCAATATAGTAATCCAAGTTCTATCTAGAGCAATAAGACAACAAAAGGAGATCAAAAGGGATACAAATTAGAAAGGAAGAAACCCCTTTCCTATTATAAAAGAAATGAACTATAATTTTGACAGGTATATACTCATGTTTGTATATGTGTGTTTTATATATATGTGTGTGTGTTTGTATATGTATATATATATATATATATCTATGTATATGGGGTATATAAGTATGTGTGTGGGTGGTTTAGTATATGTGTACGTTTGTGGTGTGTGTGTGTTTGTGATATGTGTGTGATGTGTGTGTATAGTGAATGTGTTTGTGTATATATGTGTGTATGTTTGTGTATTTTTTGTCTATATGTGTGAGTACATATGTATGTGGTGTGTATACATTTGTGTGTCAATATGATATGTGTGGCATGTGAATGTGTGTGTAGATATGCTGGTGGTATGTGTGGGGTTGTTTGTGAGATAATGGAGTCTATGTATATGTGATTTCTCTGAGTGTGAATGTGTGTGTGTGTGTGTGTGTGTGTGTGTGTATACATGTGCTTATTTGTCCCAATGTAAAAATGATAGTACTTAGGGAACCACCCTATGAGTGGTTCACTTTGATACAAATGCAAATTAAGACAGTATATTTTAAAATATTCAGGGCGTTATCTTGAACTTTCTCCTCATAATTTTACACTGGGGAAACATGGCTTTTAAGTGACTGTCTTTTCATGATTCCTCAAGATCACATTGCAACGGAGATACCTACTTACCAGCATAAGCATGGAGTTCCAGCTTCTGACAATTGCAGAGGGCAGTGAGGTCACAGGCAGCTGTGTCCTGGGCATGGGCAGAATGTCCAAAAGAAAATGTCTTCATGACAGTGAGGTGAGGCCATGAGCAGGTCAGGAAACTGAAAGCCAGAGTACGGTGTCCATGCTTCTGGAACACAAGCCACGCTATCCACCTCCTCTTACCTTTTGACTGTTGGTTATAGGCAGCTCTGTAGCTCCTGTGTTTCCTCTTTCATACACAGTTCTGAGCAGAGTTTCATAGCGATGGGTACCATCTCCTTAAAGGAAAGGGCACATTGAAGTTAGGATTAAGGAAAAGCTTGGTGACTTGGTTTGCCCACATGCTTCCCAGTTCTTGGACATAGGTCTCATTTTACCCTGTGGGTTCTGCTTCCATGTCCTCACTGACCTTTGCTCCTTCCAGCTTTGATTTTTCCCCACATGGTTTTGGAATTAATGCCAGAATCAGAGGCACTGGTCTTCATGGCTCCTTGACTTTAGCTCACAATTCTGAAAATGTGAATCTCTAGAATCCATTATCATCTGCCCTGCTTTTCCCTGTTTACTAATGGCTTGCACACAGCTAAGGGAGCCTCATTAACTGTTGCATGTATATTCCTAAGTGCATCAGTACAACATACCCAGTCTGTATACTACCTCTGTGTATATTTCAGGACTGACCACTTGGAATTGTGTAACCAACTGGTGTGCTCTTCCCTGGGGAGGATTATTTCTCCCACTCTCAGCGTTCGTCAGTTGCCTGTAGTTCTCTGTATGGGGTTTGATGGAGAAAGGGGAAGGAGGAAACTATGTAATTATATTATAATTCAAAAGGTAAACAAAACAATTTAAAAAGAAGGGTTGCAAATGTAGCATATCTACATCTCATCCTGCATGTTTTCCACCCCAGACTTACTATGTCCGCATCCCTGTGTAACTGTTAAAGGCAACTTCACCCCCTCTGTGGCTGATATATAGTCATGTATTCATCTTATGTCATTCTGTTTATATACGTTGCATTCTGGTGTTCTAGAAACTCTGATTGCTCAGCATAAGTCGGGCAGAGGAAGGATGAAACCTAGGAAGAAAGAACAAGGACGGTAAAAAGAAATTTGAGCAGACATGAAATCTGGAAATCTATGTGAAATTAACAAAGCAGCAGAAGGTAGATCAGCATAAGTTGGGCAGAGGAAGGATGAAACCTAGGAAGAAAGAACAAGGACGGTAAAAAGAAATTTGAGCAGACATGAAATCTGGAAATCTATGTGAAATTAACAAAGCAGCAGAAGGTAGATAAAGCAACACATCTCTGTCTACCCAGTAGCAGAAGACTTATTTTATTAGCAAGATGACTGTTTTACCTCCTCAGGGTTCAAAGAATGTTGTGTAGTTGACCCTGGCTTACTGGATTTGATGGTATTAGTTTATGATGTATATTATGATGTATATTTTTTGTTACATTAGTAAGAATCATGATAAAGTATCTGAAGGAAATCTAAATTTGTACAGTGATTATCCAAAGCATAGTGGGAAATCTTTTCTGTAAATTAAGAGGAAAGCTGACTGCCTTGAAAATAACCATCTTAAATTTCCTTTCTACTTTGAGCTCATTGTTTTGCTGGTAGACAAGCGTTTCAACCCTCTGGGCTCTTAAATGTCACAGACAGTTTGCCAGATGCGATTCCACACACAGAGCTGATGGTAGACTCTCAGCTTCTATTTCTAGTTCCACAAATCAGTCACTTAGCCTCTCTTTACCCTTTAAACATATGCTTAATTTGTTTCTTGGTAAATGCCATGGAAATAATGTTAATATTGGTAAGAAAACATCTGCAACGTGATTAGAATGATTCACAAAAATGGTAGAATTAGATTCTTCCTGTGGGTTTGTATGGATCAAGGGCAAAATATTTCCTGTGTCTTATTTTGCCTGCCAAGTATCATCCACATTCAGAGATATCTATATTGAATACATTAAGCTTTGGTCAAAATTCATGAGGTATATACATACCTTCAAAATAAGTCTCAAAACCAGTCATGATGGTGTAACCTGAAACCTCAGTCTCCAGAGACTGAAGCAGGAGAACCATGAGGTCAAGACTACCCTGAACTCAAAAAACTATGAATAAATATACAAAGTAGAGAGCAGGCCCTTATTAACCATAAATCTGAGGATATGGCTAGTGAGATAGCTCAGCAGGAAAACATGCTTGCAGCTGGAATTCAATTCCTGGGACCCACATAGTGGAAGAAAAGAACCAACTCCACAAAGACATTCTCAGAGCTTGACACCTAAATTATTACATGTCTAAGTAAAAGATATATAGATGATAGATAGATAGATAAATAGTAGATAGATAGATAGATGTGATATATAGAAGATAGGTAGATAGATAGATGGATAGATAGATGATAGATAGAGGTAAGTGATAGAAGATGGATAGATAGAAATAGGTGATGATAGATTGTAGACAGACAGACAGACAGATAGATAGATAGATAGACAGACATATAGACAGATGAATGCAATAACATTAAAGCAATTCTGAGTGCATGGCTCCTGGACAATCACTTTTCTGATTCTACCCTTGTTCTGACAAAGAATTCCATACTTTCACATTTGGGCACTGAACGTTCACCACATTAGTGTTCTGCTTTGCTTCCACATGCATTCCCTCTCTAAGTCCTCCCTTCCTCCTAAGCATTTGGTAGTCACCCTGTCTTGTTTCACTCTACAATTCATCATTCTCCCCTGCTCACCTCACAGGTCCCTTCCCATCATCTCCTATCTGAGATGATAGTCTGTCCCTGCTACATCTTTCTTTTCTCTTCTCTATGATTTATTCTGGCTTCTCCAACAAAAGGAGCCTTTGCCCAGACATGCTATGGCACTCTGTGTTTTGAGGGGCCTCTGGTTTTTGAAAGGTTATGGTCTGAAACACTACTCCTTTTTTTGCACCAGAGGCCTCTTGACACAGATCTCAAGAGCAAAGGCTTTGGGTTGTGTGCAGGTCCTCATTCAACTCTTCATGACATGGAGTTATCGTCTGAGCTCCTCCATACTTCAGATTGCCAACTGCAAAGTTGATACCACAGAAATATCCCCAGTACTTATTATGAGAAAGAAAAGACATGGTCAATACGGTAAAGCTCTTACTGTGTCACACATCGTAAATTAACTGGTATTCTTGGATGGTCTCATATTTAGACCAACTTAAAAACATTCATTGTACAAGTTTAAAATTTGCCAATTTATTGCTGGAGAAATTTTCCTATTCTATTTTTCTCTTTATCCTGGGAAAAATGAATTACTTCTCCTTTTGCCACAACCTTACACAATGTAGGTAACCATCCTGACACTTAATTGAAATATTTTTTAACTATCTGCCATGTTCACTGGTTAATGGGGACTTATATCTGGACACTTGGTTCTTGGTAATGGTCTGGAAACACAGGATATTTGTCCAAAGTTTGAACTGAAGCAATGAATGACAATTAAGTGATACTCACCATTTAAAACAAAATACCAAAACATCACACAAGAGTAAAACATACAACATTGCCAAGCATGTTCATTCCTGCTTATGCTTGCATGTGCCCAATTCTTTGGGGAGCTTAAAGCAGATGAACCATGCTCATCGTTTGAGGTCAATGATGGTAGATGCTGAAACACTATATTTAACAAAATATGCCTAGCAGTAAGATGTCTCCTCTATCCCTAGAGAGTCTATTTATGGACCTTTAACCTTTCATGGAAGAAATGATTTTTTTCTGATTCATGCAAATGTTCTTTCTTTGCATTCTGAAGTGATTTTTTTTGTGTAGAATTGTGCTTTTCTTGCAGTTCTGCTCCTGCAGAATGCCTTCCTCCAATTACAACTGATTTGGTCATTGACCAAAATAAGCTGGATTATCTTTTTGTGCTTAAAGTCTCTGATGGTTTGTGTTAGGTGCAGTTTGGCAATATTCAAAGGAGAAACTTAAATCCCAGAGAATTAGGCCTTCTAATCATTATTGAAGAATCTATGCAGGAGTAAAATAATAAGTATTTTTCAATTACATTTACCTAATATTGATTTTTAGCTTGATAATAGCAATCTCTCTTTGTTATTAAAATTACAGCATTTAATCTAAAGTGGAAATGTATTCAACTCTTCATATTTAAGTCCTTAATACATTTTTAATAGAAAGACATATCAATGGATTTATATCAGATTTAATAACTTAATTACAAAGAACAATAGTACAAATAATACTCTGTAATAGATATAAAAGAATTCCATATTCATAGTTTTTTTAATACTGAGTAAGGAGATTTCTCTTTTAAAATCTTTTATCTTAACTCTGATGCCATCTGAAACACATTGGAACATGTTTCAGATATTAATCAGAAGTTTTAATCAAGAAACCAGTCCTATGTATTTTGAAGACTATTCATGGAATTTGTTGGTTTAATATATTAAAGCTCACCTTTAGCTAGAAATTTAAGAACGATTTATTAAGAGCACTATTTGACCCAATAATATTACCCTCCAAACAAATGGGGACTTTTACATTATACTTGAGACTAGATTGCTTCTAGAATATTTTTGATACTTCCTAACTAGACTTTAGGAGCTTAAAGCAACCCATATTACTGACTAAATAAGAATAGAAAAGTTGTTGGTAGATCCAGAAGTCTGGATGTGAGCTCCTTTTAGCACATACACTCAGAGCCTGGATCTGGACCTGAGCTCCTTTAACACTGTGCTTACCCCCTGGATGGATGCTCGACCTGAGTTCCCCTTAGCACATTCTTTCACCAACTGACTTGTCATTGATTGTTAAGAACATAAAACTCTGTGTATTTTGAAATGTCAAAGCGTCCATTACGAAAAGAGGGGAGAGCTTTTAAGTGGCATTATTTTTACAGAGTTCAGTAGCTAAGAATGGTAGGACTCCTCATGCAGTTGGGCAGAGGTGGACGTCCCTGTTCAGGGTTGCTGCTTTGCAGGGTGCATCTCTTTAATCCCCCCTTACGGATATCAGTAGCTTTTAGAATCCAAGTCGTTGCTGCACCATCAGTGTACACTGGCAGTACCTTGGCTAAGCTTTGCCAACCACCAGTTTCCTTATGTAAGAAAGATTCAACTTGGTGTTGGTGAGGGGTGAAAGCAGTCTCCTATTGGTCCCAGTTTTATCGTAGACAAGTTTCTACTGATTACAGTAAACGTGTCCTGAGTTGGAGATGATGATTCACACAAGCCATATCCTCTGTAGACCCTTCCCTCCTCTGCAATACAGTAATTAGCCATGCTAATTCTAAAACTGCAATCTCTCTCTCCTCCCCTGTACCACCCCCTTTCTTCCTCCTCTTCTCCTGTTCCTCCTCTTCTTATTCTTTCTTCTCTTCCTCCACCACCTCCTCCTTCTTACTTGTCACCCCGCCAAAGTTTCTCTCTCTTTTTGGCAGAGATGTTAGAATAAAACTTTATATTTAGCAACGAGTCGTGGGATGAAGTAGGAAAGAACAACTTTAGTTCCTTTTGAACTGATTGAAGAATTGTGAGGATTGATGATAGCAAACTTACATGAGAAGAGATGTAATAAATTGTATTTTCACTCACGGCATTTTAATTCAAGTAAATATTTTATTTTATTTATTATTACAAATTATATACAAATGTCTATATGCTATATAATAGTTCATAAAATACCGAGAAATAAAAGAAAAGGAAAGAAGAAAATGGAAGAAAGAGAGGGACAACCCTGGAGTCAAGCCAGGCAGCTGCCAGTTCAAACCTTTATTCCCAGTACTGGGGGGGGGGCAACGGCCAGCCTCATCTACAGAGCTAGTTCCAGGACAAGCTTGAAAGCTACACAGAGAAACCTTGTCTGGGAAAAAACAAAACCAATATGAAAAAACAAGACCAACAGTAGAAAACAACAAAAGCAAAACAAGAAGTAAGACAATATCACAAAACAGGCCTGACCCTATCATAGTCAAATTTACATTTTTAACTTATGTGTTGAAATTAAATGTCTAGCCTCAGAATTTGCCTTGTCATATGGTAATACTTTAAATGGTTTATAGATCTCAATTATTTCACTGCTAGGGACAGGAATCACTGTCATGGGTTAATTATCAATATTTCCACTTTGTCATTGACAAGTAACACCTGCCTGACATTATCTCAGCTCCTGCCTTTTCTGTTTGCGTGTCTATATTTGTGAATCTTTCTGTATATTTAACATCTTCTGTGATTACTTCTTTTTTAAAATTAAGCCAGCATGTAAGAATTAATTTTTAAGAATATTTTGTTGGCTGGTAATCCTTTGCTCTATGTCTAAAAACATTTTTGAGTGAGTACATACCATGATTGTATTTTTGTAACTGGGTTCCCTCACAATCCACACCACCAAAGAAGCTAGAAAACAAGGAGGGCCCTATGAGAGACACACATGATCCCCTGAGAAGGGGAAAGGGTACGCTCTCCCCCAGCAAATTGGGAGCATGGGAGTTAGGAGGAGGAAAAAGGGAGAAGAGGAGGGGAGAGGTGGGCATGAGGGAGCAGGAAAACTGACACAGGAAAAGAATAGAGGAGAGCAACAAAAGAGATACCATAATAGATGGAGCCATTATAGGCACTAGGGAAATGTCCAGAGATCTACAAGGATGACCCCAAATAACAATCTAAGCAATAGTGGAGAGGCGGCCTTAAATGTTCTTCCCCGATAATGAGATTGATGACTACCTTATATGCCATCCTAGAGCCTTCATTGAGTAAATGATCAAAACAGAAGCAGACACCCATAGCTAAACACTGAGCTGAACTCTTGGGATCCAGTTGCAGAGAGGGAGGAGTGATAAGCAAAGGGGTCAAGACCAGGCTAGAGAAACCCACAGAAACAGCTGACCTGAACAAGGGGAGCTCATGGACTCCAGTCTGATACCTGGGAAATGGCCACACACAGATTTGCGAAAATGGTGCTGGTTGAGAGGACTGGGTAGTCTATGGGGCCTCTGGTAGTGGATCAATATTTATCCCTAGTATATGGATGGACTTGGGAGCCCATTCCACAAAGAGGGATACTCTCTCAGCCTAGACGCATGGGGGAGGGCCTGGGCCCTGCTCCAAATGACATGATAAACTTTGAAGACTCCCCATGGAAGGCTTCACCTTCCTTGGGGAGCATAAAAGGGATGGGATGGGTGTTGTTGTGAAGAACAGGGGAGGACTGAGGGTGCAGAAACTGGGATTGATATGTAAAACAATCTTGTTTCACATTTAAATTAAAAAATTATTTGTAAAGAAGTATATTTTGTTGGGAACAGTGTTTTCCACTTTTAAGCCTAGTACTTGGGAGGCATAGGAAGTGACTTCATAGGATGTAACTTCAGAGTCGTGTAGTCTTCTTAGGTCACTCAAGGCCAACCTGGGTTGCTTGAAATCTGTTGAACGTATATTCTGAAACAAAAGAAAGTGAATGAATGAATGAACGCATAAATGAACGAACAAAAAATAAATAAATAAATAAATAATCGTAAAGGCATAAACCTGGGGCTAGAGAGATGATCAGTTCCCAGCACCCATGTCCGGAACCTCACAAACGCCTCTCATTCTAGCTGTAGGGGATCTGATGTGTTGCCCTGTCCTCTACAGGCAATCACACACACTCATACACATGCACATATGCAAAACTGAACACTAAAACAAATCTATGAACGTGGCATAAACCCCCAGAACACAAGAAAGAATGACTTTGCACAAAATGTCTTGAGAAAAAAATACGTTCAGTGTTTCTGAGACTCGAAATAACTCATGTGCAGACGAGTTTTCTCCATTGTCTGAGTTTTTGGAGATCAGACACACGTTGTCGAGAACAGCGCTGTTCTCTATAAAAAAAAAAAAAAAGGGGGGGGGGGGGCTGATTGTGTTGTTAATGTTACTGAAATAGCAGTCCTATATGCAGACATAGCAGTCCATTACGCACTCGGATGCACTGATGTTCTTGTGAAACTCTCCCCTGCACACACTTTTTAAAGGAACGTGATGTATATGACTTTAAAATGATGAACCAGCTCAGGTAAATGTATCAGTCTGACGAAATCTACACAACCATCGAAGAGCTAGAAACTGACTGAAATTGAATCAGTCTGACGAAATCTACACAACCATCGAAGAGCTAGAAACTGACTGAAATTGAAGTTTGAAAATGCCTTCAAAGCACACATTTTCTTTTTTCCCCTAATTTCTTTCTTATTTAAATTAGAAACAAGCTTCTTTTTACATATCAATCCCAGTCCCCTTTTCCTCCCCTTCTTCCCTTGCCCTCCATTATCCCATCCCCTTCCTGCTCCCTGGGAGCACAAGATTATTTCACTTCAATCCCAGTTCTGCACCTTCCTGTCCTCCCCTGTTCCCAACAACAATCCCCACCCCATCCCCCTTCTGCTCCCCAGGGAGGGTGTGGCCTTCCATGGGGATCTTCAAAGTCTGTCATATCATTTGGAGCAGGGTCTAGGCCCTCCCCATGTGTCTAGGCTGAGAGAGTATCCCTCTATGTGGGATGGGCTCCCAAAGTCCATTTGTATACTAGGGATGAATACTGATCCACTACCAGAGTCCCCATAGACTGCCCAGTTCTCCAACTAACACCCACATTCAGGGAATCTGGGTCGGTCCTGTGCTGCTTTCCCAACTATGAGACTGGGGTTCATAAGCTCCCCTTGTTCAGGTCAGCTGTGTCTGTGGGTTTTTCCAGCCTGGTCTTGACCCCTTTTCTCATCACTCCTCCCTCTCTGTAACTGGATTCCAGGAGTTCAGCTCAGTGTTTAGCTGTGGGTGTCTGCTTCTGCTTCCATCAACTACTGGATGAAGGCTCTAGGATGGCATATAAGGAAGGTATCACATCTTTTCTAATTAATGCAAGTTTTAAAGAATAAAATAAACTCTCCGGAATCTCCATGGATATTGAAAATGTGCTCTGTAGAAGACCATCAGGTCCTCCTTGCCTGTTAAGGCTGGGGCAGAGACACTGTCCTCAGCAAAGACAAGCACAGCACATGTGTGCAATTTCAAAATGAAGTGCAGTGAAATCCGTTCAGGGTGGGTAGCAAGGTATCACAATTTCCTTTACTAATCATATTTCCTCTTCTGGGTTTTTTCCTGTCATACACTGGGCAAAAATGTTCACATATTATAGATAAAGTCCTCAAATCAATTTTGCAATTATGTGGGCAATGACGTTCATTAGTAAAAATTTTTGTCCCTGCAGGCAGATTACATAAATTCATTGAATTTTGCTTTAGAAAAATGGCAGGCACACATGACAACATGACCTAATAAAGATAGTTAGACATGGGGAAAGAAAACTCTATAATTGCTTTTGGGAGAAGTAACTTAGACTGATTGCTCTCAGGATATTAGCTAATGAGAGTTAGCAGTCAGGGGGAAAATTTCAAGAGAACTTTGTCAAAGATGATGAGATTGTCTTGATATTGGGCTCTTGGTGTTGTGAGTTCAGATGACTTGACATAAGGGATTTCCTCTTTGTGGAGGTTCAAATATAATACCCTCTTTGCTTTTAAATGGAGAATTAAATATATTAGCCAAGTTGAAACATTCCAGACATGCCTGCTTCTATACCATGTGCTAGATGGGATTTTTAGCAATTGGCGGAGTAGTTCTACATCATGTATCTTCCTGATCACAGTAATCAGCCTAATAACGGGAGATGTCTTGCTTGGTTAGAGTCATGTGCACCACCGAATTCTACTCTAAATTAACTGTGGCAGAAATGTATATTAAATGTGTAATAGACTAACTGGAATCCCCCCATATTCTATTTATTAAAAAATAATTGAACCTTGTAAAAATTATGTGGAAAATTAAGTGTTTATTTTTTCTTGTAACCATTCAGTAAATATTGTGTTGCCCTTCCTAATGTGATAATATCATGGGCGTGAGAGACATTCATTCCATGTTTTCTTATGAGTTCAACGTGAACTTCACTGTCATAGAAGTGCCCTCCCTCATCCTCGTGCCTGGTCCAACTGTCTGCAATATGTTTTTGTATGTATTTCCTGATTCTTAGCTACACCCTATGTGACTATTGCTTACACAATGCCCATTTTCCCCACATAACTATAAGTTTGCAAAACTAATATGTAAGAAGTCACCCAGATCACAACTGGAATTTGTCTCTGGAGAGAAGTCAAGGAGACAGAGGCTGGAGAGTGAAAGGTTGACTTCACTAGCTTAGTTCAATGAATGGGATAAAGACGTGGGGGGAAACATGCCTAACGTACAAGATTTTCACGCACACCTTGTATACATAGGTAGGTTTTTCCTAACGGTCTGGATCCACCGCCACACCAGCCCCAAATAACATACAGAGATGCTGTATTAGATATAAAGCTGTCGGCCAGTTACTATCATTTATCAGCTAGCTCTGTCTTATATATTAACCCGTTTCTATTGATCTAAGTATTTCCATGTGGTCTCATCTTACCGGAGAGAGGGGTTGGCATTCTATTCTCTCCGTCCTCCATCTTGAATATGCTCCCTACTACTTCCTCTCTCCTCTTTGTCTCCTAGTCCTGCCTATCTTGTTTTCCTATTGGCCAACAGTGCTTTATTCATTAACCGATACGAGAAACATATTTACAGAATGACATCTCCAGTCGGGTACAGAAATCTTAGGGACCTGTGGAGAATGAAGGGATTTGGATTTCATAAACAGAGAAGCATTTTATAATGCATTGCTTAGTGAGGGGGTACTTCTGACCTTACAACTACAGAGTCCTTCTGGGTTATTAGTACTATGCAATTATCCACACATTACTTTTTGACATCCATGGCTGTCCACAGATCCTTATAGGAACTTGCAGTTATAATTGTGAATGAAGTTTGAAAACTTCCCTTCTCAATGTATTTCATTTAGCGTGATGTTTCAGCTTGCCACGTTAAATTCCTGTTCCTACTTCAAACTTCACAGACTATCATGCATTCATGGCACACAGTGTGGAACTGACTGTTAATCACATTCCCATCACCAGCCTGACAGCTGAAATCTTCCTTATGAATTCATCACAGAGATTATTTTATCAAAATGACTCAAAAGAGAATGGTTTTATTATTATTTTTTTTTTTTTTTGGTAAGCAGCATCACACATCGGAAATTCAAGTGTTATGGTTGTTTAACAAGTAGATGTTTCTGGAGTAAAAAGTCCCCTTCACGGAGGTGTATCATTATCTCTGAAATACAATAAAGTACAGGCAAAAGACATCGGGTGCAGTAATAGAAAGTGACACTTCTTACAATAGGCATCAAATTAGAATTAGTCATAAGTTTTATTCATTGACGAGGAAAGCTATTTGAGGGAGTTGTCGAAGCTAAGAGTGAAATAGATATTTTTTGCCCATTTGGCATTTCCCGAAGGCTTGTTCTGAAGTCACCCACTGCAAAATGACAGAAATACACTCTGCAAGCAAGATGCACCATGCTATCAGTGCAGTGGGTGCAAATACCCCAGAATGCTTTTACTTTAACCAAAGCTTGATCTATATGTCACACAGCCCAGAGCTGCTATGACACCAAGAAGAAACTCAAACAACATTCCAGTGAAGAAATGCAGAGGTGAATGCATGGAGGCTTCTCCGACAGGAACACCATTCTTGTTCAGGATAAACTGTTTTAAGTAGGAGTGCAGTGTTAATCGCATTCCTGCCACCAGCCCTATGGCTGGAATTTCCCTTATAGATTCACCACAGACAGTGCAGCTCACATGTAATCCATTAGCATACATGGTTATTTGCGAGCACTGCGTGCTATGTAGAGCTGTATGTGTGAATCTTGTTTCCATGCTCACAAACTTGAAAATGTTAGACACAAAGGTGCCCTGACTGCCCCACCTTTTGAACAGTGTTAGTGTCATTGAAGACTCTATTTTTCAATATATTACAATTATTACAATATATTACAATTTCATTATTGGTTAGGAAAAATACAACGTAGTCCTGCACCCAGCAAAGTGCATTTTAGAGTCTAGTAACTGACGTAGAGAACAGTTGCATTTTTGCATTTAATACGCATTTCTTCCCAGCTTGTGCTAACATACCACCACATCTCATGCTGTGCATTCGCACTTTCATTCACTTTGAATGTATGATGGTCTCTGGGTTCCACTGGCATTCAGGCTGAAAGAAAGGGAGGCCATCCTGCCTACAATGAGCTGAGAGACCATGCTAGTCACACATCATCAGAAGCCATAAAGAAGGCACACACTTGGATGTATTGGCCTTCCTCCAAGTGATCCTTTACAGAGGACCATGTTATGTTCCTCATAGGCATGCGTGTAGCTCAATTTTTCCTCCAATCACAATCTCCTTCTAAACAGTTGGTAAGGCCACTCTCACTAGTTGCTTTTGGCAATAGCTACAATAGTAGAAAATGTTTAAAGAGTAGTGTCCTACTTCTTAATTGATATATATTTAATTAAAATGGAATTACATCACGTCTGCCTTCCCTTTCCTCTCTCCAGCTTGTCCTATAATCTCACTCTCAAATTTATAGCCTCTTTTTCTTTGATTATTACTGTTTTACACACACACACACACACACACACACACAAAACCTGATGAGTCTGATTTTTGTTGTCTGTGTGCCTATATGGTTTCAGGAGTGACCAGTTTGGTATTGGACAACCAATAAGGAGGGTCATCCTGGGGAAATATTAATTCCCCCTCTCCCACAATTAGTTGTGTATAGTTCTTTTATAGGAAAAGGCACCAGTGAAATTTCCCCTTTCATGTTAGTATGTCTATTGATACATTATTATTATGTATTTGTTCATGCAGCCATTTCTAGGAGAGACAGTTTCACAGTAGAATTCCTAATAATATGCCTCTTATAATATTTCCTCCTTTTTTTCCATGATGCTCCCTGAGTCATGGGTACAAGAGTGGCCATGTAGATATAGTAAACAACTGTGAAAAGATTTTGTTCTACTTAATATATAGATGCAGAAACCAGGAAAACCTTGACCATAACCACACAGATACGTCCTATTGATAAAAGGTGAGTCTAAAGCACTCAACACAAAATAAACGGAGACGTCAATAGATAGAAGCACTTAAAATGACATGAACCATTCTGTTTAGAAGCCTCGGCTTTTCGAGAAAGGATTGGAAAAAATCATCCGTAACCAGCTTAACCATCCAGCAATGAAATCAAATCTGAGTGTCAGAAAGAAACGCTACTATAGCACAATACACTCAGGACATAGTAACACAAAGATCGCATAGCTGGAGTGAGCATTGCAAGAAAGGAATTATCACAGCAAAGTACACTGTGGCAGAGAGTAAGATCTTAGCAACAAATGAGGCTGAAGGTCAGGTGGAAACAACATGGGAGAGTGAGGTTTTGTCTACTAGATATGTCAGAGAAGCTACGCCCATAATGTCTCATCAGCATGCCTACCTAAGCAAGAACTGAACAAGCACAACAATAAAATATCGGTTACCTCATGGGATTTTAACCTGAGACAAAGAACTATGGGGCAACTAAGAAATGCTGAAAGCAAGAGAAATAGTTTTCCTAGGGAAGACTGTCCTTTCCCTTCCATAATTAGTTACCTGATAGCAAGTGGTCAGCACTGAAAACAACACACACACACACACACACACACACACACACACACACACACACACCTTTATGTAGACTAAGCAAGGCATATAAATATATTTAGATGTGTGTGTGTTTGTGTATGCATGTGTGTGTGTGTGTGTGTGTGTGTGTGTATGTGTGTTGTAATTAAAGAAATAGATGTCATGAACTTGAAAGTAAGCAAGAAAGGAAAGTATGGAGGGAGAAATGGGAAGAGGTGAGAGATTACATTTTAATTAAAATATTTTAAAATGCACATAGCTTTCTGAGCTATCTCTGAATCTCTTAGGGGATCATAGATCATCTACCTGTATTTATAAATACATTCTTACCTCTATTAGTTATAGTCCTATGTATTCTATATAATCTATAATATTTGTATTGTTCTTGATAGTTGTCATTAATGTGTCAAGCTTTATTGTGAGATAAACAGAGAAAAATAGCCATGGAAGGATGCTCTCATCTGCAATGGAGCAGACACCCTACAGTGGACAGATGGGCTGGCTCACACCCAAAGTTTTTGCAGAGCCGACATCTGTAGGTTTGAGTTGGTTTCACACACGCACAGACAGGTTTCCAAGCACACAGACAAACAGCAAAAAAATAACAAAAATAAATAAGACAGCTAGAAGGCAAGGAAAGTAGATAGACAGAAAATAAGACTAAAACAAAGTTATTCTGGTGTTTGTATAAAAGCCAGAGACAAAGCTCAACCCTCAAACTAGAATCTGAACAATTGTCTTTCTATTTCTGCGTTGCTGTGGGATCACAGTTGGATTTAACCTGACACAATGGCAGAGCATTTCTCTCATTAATATGTTATTATAACAAAAGTGTGGTTTGTTTGTTTGTTTGTTTGTTTGTTTATTCAGTGGCCAAAGTGACAAGCCAATTTAGAACCAGTTTCACTTAGCTTTCAATGTTATTATTAAAATTTCTCTTATTTAAAAAAATCTGTCCACATGTTACCCCACTGAAAATAAGATTTGTTCTAATTATCACTCCACTATAAATACAAATACAAAAAAAAGTCTCCATGCAGACTTATGGATAAAATAAGAGTTTTCTAAAATAGTAATGAGGTTAATTCTTCACTACTCCAGTTATTGGCCTTCTGCCTTTTAGATACTTTACATTTGTATCCTGCTTCTGGTGGGAATATGACTATTGGTATCTTCCATTCCTGTCTGAATCGGTGTGTTTCTATAAGCTGCAGGTAGTTCTATACTCTGGGTAAGTAACAACGTTTAAAATGGATGAGTCTGGGTTTTGTATAATGGAGAGTTGGATGGGAGGCCTCTGCCCATTATCGATCAGGCTGAGCTGGAAGAACATAGCATGGGGACTGAGTAAATAGGTCCATTAACAATGTCAGTTTGCTTTAGGCCTGTTGCTTTGCTCTGTGCAGCTTTCCATTAGGATTTATAACCAGCAGAAAGTAGGAGAGCAGAGTTTTGTGATCTCTCTGCAGGTGGAAGATGACAAGAGGTGGGGGGGGGGGGGAATCCTGGGCTGCAACATCGAATCGCAGGCAGAGAACACGTATGTGCACTGTTATGGGAAGGCAAGCTCTTAGCTTCCTGCAGGGACATCTAGCCAACTGCTGCAGAAAAGGAGCGCCTGCCAGCAGTGTTGTATCCCTGAGCAACGGGATCAGGAAGCAGAGGGGCTTCCGAACACAAAAGAAGAGGTGAAGAAGCCAGGAAGCCCATCCGACTGATAGTGGAATTGCAGAGCTGTGGTCAGCTCCACACACAGTAACTGCAGAAGACGGAGCTAGCCAAATTCTAGAATAGAGGAGAAAGATAATCTCCCGGATGCAGCCTTACTGAGCAGCTGTTGGCAGTGGATAGCTGAGCTAACATAGACCTACTCCTCTATGATGATGTGGTCCACCAGTAGGATTCCTGAGATCCAGTAGACAACAGATGGCCACCGCTGGCTGGATTTAGTTGGTAGTGAATGGTTTCTAATTGGAAAAGAAGGCATTAACTTGGAAGTAGAACAAATTGAGATAAATATGAAATTAGTTTGGAGGGGGCAAAGGGTTCTGTCTCACATATGTATGTAAGTATGAACTTTTCAAGGATAAAGAAATTTTAAACAAAGTCTTTGAAAATAGTGAAAATGCCGAGGCAAGGGTTGCTCTTCCCTCCTCTCCTGTCTGCTAATCAATTATCAGGAATGAATAAATAGTTAAGAAATATTCAGGGAAGTCAGTTTGTCTAAGGGCTGTGTCCCCGTGTATTTGCTGATTCGTCCTGGGTAGCAAGAACGAGCTAGACACTAGATGCTAAATGAATTCGCAAATGTCTGAGGTAACTTTAGTTTTTTATCTGCTAGGAGCTTGTTTTTGTAATGTCTTTTTTATTTTAAATTGTGTATTTCTGTTTGTATATGGACATTGGAATTTACACTTGAGCGTAGGTGGCTACAAAGACCAAATGTTAGATCCCTTGGAATTATAGATAGTTGTGAGACAAGGCCAGATCCTGGGCAAGAGAATTTAGTTTTTGGTTTTTTTTTTTTTAACCATAGAGCCATGTCAACTACCTCAAGAGCCTTATTTGTTTAGTTAGTTTTGAGATTATAATTACAACATTTCTCCCTTCCTTTCCCTCCCTCAAAATCCTGCTATATGTTCCTCTCCACTAGCCTTCAACTCCATACTGTCTTGCTCCACTGATGATTTTGTGTGTGTGTGTGTGTGTGTGTGTGTGTGTGTGTGTGTGTGTGTGTGTGTTAACTCACTGTAATGATATATGTAACACAGCAAAAATCTTGTTGTATGCAAGATAAGAAAAGGTAATGCAGGTTTATCCCTAGAGTAAGAAAAGTCATTGAGAAAATGACCTTGAACACAAACAGAATGAAAGTGAATTCACCATCAGCATGTTAATAGGCACACTTGACAGTATATATTTATTAAATGACCATATTATCCTTTGTAAGATTCCTGACCCTCACTCAATCAAAATAGCAGCAAAGTAATACATAAATCACCTTGCCTTTCTGTGTGGAGATCGATGCCGCTTTATGACAATAAAATAAAATTTACAATAACTATAAATGCTCTGCTTTTCCCTAGCAGCTGCAATTTGCTTTCCAAAGTTGAAAAAGAAAGAGAAAACTCGCAGTACAGTAGCACACCCAAACATAGTTTCCTTTATTGTGCTGTTAAGGATCCATTCTATCTTTCACTGAGCATTAAATCAAGATAAATTAGAAAATGTGCTAAATTTACAAATTATGCAAAATCATTAAGAATCTTATCAACTGGAGATTAGGCAGCACTTCAGATGAACAATATTTCATGTACAATTACAAAATACTGAAATTAGTCATATCATTGTGTTTTACAAAGTTCCACTTACGAGTTTTGAAAGGAAAAATTTCACGAGTGTTTACAATAGTGTTTACAAAGCATGTCCTGCTTGAAAGAAGCAAGGCATTGTTGATTAGGTTAATGAAAGTATTACCCATGACAACAACTTCTATGAAAAAAAAAACACACAAACTTATAAACAAGTGATGAGATGTGCTTTTCTTGGAATCCTATGCACGGAGCAGGTAAGAGGAAACCCACTCAACATGAAGATCACATTTAGTTCTGAAAAAAACACAAATGACATCTAGATTTTATGAGAAAACATTTATGTGCATATGAAACATATATGCATTTATCAACAATTAATGAAAAAAAAAGAGGCCAAAATGTGAATGATAGGAGGGAGGGTTGAATGGATGATTTTGGAGAAATAAAATGGAAGAAGAAATTATCTCATTTTAATAGCAAAAATGAAAGACATTTTAAACAGTCAACTTCAAAAGTCATATGGCTCTCCAAAGAGCAACTGAGATTTCAAAAGAATATTATTCACTGTTACTGATGTCCAAGAAGCAGGGTTGCTGATGTAACATCATAGCAGCCAGTGTTGTAGAGTCTACAATGTTAGGAGAAAAGCTGTGTGTACCAGGCATTTTATTTTGGAGGCCTACCAGCCAGCTCCCAAACAAAGACGAGGAGACCTATTCCTTGTTACCAATTCCCAGCCTCGGCTTAGGACTGTTTCTAGACAGCTTTTTTAACTTAAATTATCCTGTTTCTTTTCATCTGTGTCTTTTACTTGCCATGCTTTTTGTACATCTTCCACTGTTTCTTGTGTCTGGCTGGTGGTAGCTGTCTTGGTTCTCGCCCAGGCACGCCCCTCATCCTCTCCTCCTCCTTCTCTCATTCCTCTCTTCTGTCTGGAGCCTAGGTTTCTCCTCCTGTTTATTCTCTCAGCCTGATAGCCCTGCCTATCCTTTCCCTGCCTTGCTATTGGCCATTCACCTTTTTAATAGACCAATGAGAGACCTTAGGCAGGCAAGGTGAAACACATATCCTTACATCGTTACAAAAGTAACACACCTTTATGCAGTTAAAGTAATACTCTTCAGCATAAATAAATGTAACACATCTTTGCCTAGTTAAAATAATGTTCCACAACAATGATGGTTATTAATTACTATACTATGGTCATATGCAAACTTATACATGTATAATATATATATGTTTATGTTTGTGAATATAGACTTTGTATTTTTACATTCTTGAGCAATTCATTTCCTACCTCAGCCAACAAAAGAGCATAAGACAAGCATTTTGCTAATGGATTTCATTGTGGTATGCAGACCTTAGTTATTAAATATCACAGTAAATATAATGATGAATCCAGGAGAAGAGCATTCCAGAAAATTTCATTTTAATACTGAAATTGCGATTAAGAAATAGAAAAAGAAAACAATCGTATGAAGATGTCACCCTCAAAACTCTAACATGAATCAATCATCAAATAAAACTACAACACTGAATAGTAATCTGTTGAATAAAGAACAAAGCATGTATTGAAAATTAGTAAATACAAAATTATAACAATATAGAAAGAGAAAGAGAAGGAAAGGGAGGGAGCAAGAAAATTTGAAGATGAAAATGCTTCACTGAAAGTATCTCCACAAAGTATCTACTAAATTTAATAACAATGAAAAGTAAGTTTATGGTGTAGAAATGGGGTGGATTTTAACTAAATAAAGTGACATATCCCCATTGTCCAAGGTTGGACTTATGCAACAGTGAAGGTTCAGTTCCCACGGTTTTCAGGAACGGAAGATCCGACAGAGAGCTTGACAAAGAGCTTCTCCTTCTTCTGGCTGGTGTTTTGTGTGTATTTCTGATTGGGGTCCTGGTCTACAGAGTGAGTGACAGGTTACTATTTCATCGTTAAATGGGGCAAACCTAGGCAAGAGTGTCTTATCTTTTATTTCTGTTTCTGTTATAGAATATCCTGGCAAAAGTAAAAAGGGGAAGGGTTTGTTAAGGTTCAGAGTTCAAGGATACCAGGTATACATGCATATGCGCGCGCGCACACACACACACACACACACACACACACACATTCTAAGGCCCTTTTTCATAGATGAAAGGCGTGTTTTTAAAAGGGCTTATGGAAAATTGTTGTCTCCTAGGTGAAATCCTCCTTCCTGGAAATCCACCATGGTTTCCTTCACAACAAATGACTTAGGTGTCAAGGGCAGAAAGAAATTTGAGTTTCACATCTTACCAGGTGATTCGGTTCACGTCGTGTATTTGTCTATCTACGTCATGGTAGATCTTGTTATTTGCTTTGAGATGAGTCATTTGCACTGTGGGTAATTTTAACAGCTGTAATCATGTTCTCCTAATATTTCTTTCATCATTTTCTTCACTGTCCCACAATAGTTATTCTTTTATTGGTTATCATATCATCTGCGTTGGATCCCCATCATGTACCTGTGAGTAGCAAACAGATATTTCCAAATTAATTAAACCAGCGTTGGTGGTGCATGCCTGAGTCCCAGCACTCAGAGGGTTAGTTATAGGAGGATCAGAAATTCAAGGTCATTGTTGCCAACATAAGACATAGCTATCTCCAGTGTCGTATTTCTGGTTCTTAGTGGAGCCAAGATGGTTAGATCATATCCATTTGCTGTGCATAAACCACGGTAACATTGTTCTGTACTTGTTTACCTGTAGGAAAAAATGATGTTGCCGTGAATATTGGTGGCAATTGCCCTTACTTCATAGAACTTGAAAATGTATAAAATGCTCATACCTGTACTCTTATTGTATTGTATTGTTATAATCTTATCAGCAAGATTGTCAATTCACACATTGTATGTCAACATTTTAGGGAATTTGTAAGAACTGGGACCAGTGATATTCTGATAACTACAAAAGATCCGGATCTGTCTTCTAGACAGTAGATCAGGGAAATTTTAATGTTTTAGCAACAATGACATTTTAGAAATGCTGAAGAGTTTCATTCCTGTTCTCAAAAATTTTTTAATATGCTACAAAATAATAAGCCTTTATTCATTTCCTAGCATTTTGAATTTTCCACAAAGCATGAGCTTTTATCCCAAATTAAGAACCACTTTCCATTCGCATACCTCTCATGTACGCAATTCAGGTATTTTTTTTTTTCTTTTTGTGACTAGTATCTGAGTTATCTTAATCTCGGTTCTGTGAGATGAGTGAAATTGTGATTTCACATATGAGGAAATTATACCATAGGTTAAGTTTCAAGAGCCATTCTCTCCCCTAATTACAGAAAGTGAGTCCCCCATATCTATTTTTTCACTTTTGTACATATTCTTCAAATTAATCAATTAGCAGATTGCCTCCAAGCCTAATACAGGATAACCAGGAATCAAGTCCAGAGTCGGCAATTTAGCCAGTTTGCTGCGACCCTGAGATATATGAAATCCTGCCTCAAGTAAAAAAAATAAATAAATAAATAAAAACAGCAAAGTCAAACAACAAAGTAAAGTTCAATTGGACTACAAATAGCTCAGAAGCAAAGCCATTCAGAATCCCATTGTGTGTGTTTCTACAGCAGTGAGAGCATTCCCTTTGTTCCAAACACAATATTCTTCCTTCCCTTTGTATGCACATGATTTTCAATCAATATTGTTGTTCTCTTCTTTCTTAATAGAAGGCGCCCACCCGTGGCTAAGCAACCATCTATTTTATCAACCAAAAACTTTTATTCTATAGTGCTTTGGATACTATTAAAGTGGCTTCAAATAAATAAAGTCAGTTTATGAATCATTAATGTCCCAGATCACAAGCACTGCTGAAGTTTGGAAACGATGCAATCTAATATTGATGAGAGCAACGATCTTAGGGTTCTACCTCCACGGGGTGTTTTGCGACTGCTAAACGATCGCGCAAGGTTCCTGAAGGAAGCTTCACGTCTTTTCTGCTCAGTGGCATCTAACCATCAAAATACAACTTCATTAAAAAAATATATGAATCCTTGTGCAAATAGCAAAGAGCTTAAGACTTTGACAACTCTGGGGTGCAATTCTGTGACAGCTGGACTGCAGCTCTCTACATGTTTCTGGTCTTTATGATCTATGATGAAAAAAAATAAAAAAGAGAGCGAGGCAGAATAAAAATGAAAAGAAAGGTTGCTTCTCACTTCTGCTTCTGAGGATATAGTCAATTAATAAAATTAGAATATTTCTGGACGGAGTCCATGTCCTGAAATTTCTATTTATAAATTCTTGGCTCAAATATCATGTCATCTATCCTGTCATATTTTATTACAGAGAGGGAAAGAAAAGTAGCTCACTGCCCTACTTTTAAAAGGCCACGAAGGAAAGGAAGACTGCAAACACTTCTAAAAGGGAAACCACCTAGAATCGTGGTAGGAGTAAAAACTGCTTCCTCTGCCTCTGTTTAAATATCAATTTATTTTTAATCCGTCAAAGGCAATAGCTCAAATACACAGACTGTGGGCATTTAATGATGTTTTTGAAGTAGAGTTAATACTCTTTTCTCTTCAATTCTTCATGTGTCTATACCTCTGCCTAAGTTCAAAGAGTAATTTTTAAAGGGAGATTATAATTACAAGGCTGTAGTTGGCTACACAGCCAGTTGTTGCCACCTTGAGATGTATTATATAAAATCATGCCTCAAGAACAAGATCCAAAATGATAAAGAGAAATACAAGCAGACACAAGTAGTTCAGAATAATTAGAACCTTCAAGCACAGATTTTCTTCAAAAGCCATGGTCCTGTAAAACTACTCTGGAAAAAAAGTCAATCAGGATATCTAGGAGTCGGGTTCAAAATTCCATTTTATTTGTGAAATTACCAGTAAGTGATTGGTCATCTAGTTTAAAATTAATGTTAAGTAATTTATTTCCAAAGTCTGTCAAAGAAACAAATGAATGACATCAGAAAAATCCAAACTCTAGAAGCTTGCTATTTAGGTCAAGGCTTGTCCTATGTCCTTTAAATATATAAATTCTTTACATAATTATATTTTTTCAGAACAATAAATTTCCCAACCAAAACATTAGTTTAAAGCTACCTAAAAGTCAATATTCATATAGACTAGTCAGAAATTTTGTAGGACCCAAGTCAATGTTGATTACATTCAGTCATAAGTTATTTATTCCAAAACTGTCATCAGATATAATATGCCACTGTTTGCTCTTTTTTCTCTTCTTTATTTAAATTTGAAAGAAGGTTGTTTTATATGTCAATCCCAGTTCCCTCACCCTCCCACCCTACACTATTACTCCCACCAAACCCCAGCCCAACCCCTTTCTGCTCCCGAGGGAGTGTGAAGCCTTCCATGGGGAGTCTTGAAAGTCTGTCATATCTTTTGGGGAAGAGCTTAGGCCCTCCCTCATGTGTCCAGGCTGAGAGAGTATCCCTCTATATGGGATCCTATACTAGGGATAAATATTGATCCATTACTAGAAGCCCCATAGACTGCTCAATCCTCCCAACTAACACCCATATTCAGGGGGTCTGGGTTGGTTCTATGCTGGCTTCACGGCTATCAGACTGGGGTCCATGAGCTTCCCCTTGTTCAGGTCAGCTGTTTCTGTGGGTTTCTCCAGTCTGGTCTTGACCCTTTTGCTCATCACTCCTCCCTCTCTATAACTGGATTCCAGGATTTTGGCTAGATTCTCACCAACCCCACAACTGAGAGAGGGCTGATTTCCAAAATATACAGAGAACTCAAGAAGCTAGTTAACTAAACATCAAATAATCTAATTAAAAAGTGGGATACAGTGTCAGGAGCAGTCTTTAGGGGGCTGCAGTCAGAGCCAGCTGAGTGGCCCCAAGTCCATATCTGAGTGGGGGAGTGTGGATGAGAGAAAGGCTAGCTATAGACAATAAAGAAAGACAGAGAGACAGAATAAAGGTCAAGAGGGCAGATCAGTCAATACTGAAATGCCACACGTTTAGTTTTCACCACTCTTATATAACTTATTCAAAAAAGTGGAACGCAGTATCATATATACAGAACAAACAAACTTTTCTTCCTCACTTATTCTAAGGGTTCAGTAACCATACCTTAGCTTCTTGTTCCCTAGTCTTGAGTCAGGAGTAGCCACACCTCAGATTCAGGTCTGTTGTTATTTAGACTAAGACATCCAAACATCCTACTGCAGCCACACCTTTGATCTTTAGGTCTTATGACTTGCTGTGGACAGCTTTGAACTCTCTGTCCTTGTGCCAAGATGGAGTGCAGGCATCTTTATGGGAACCCACAGTTCAGAACTAAATAGAGAAGTCTCAATGGAGGAGTCTAAAATGACTGAAAGACACTGAAGAAAGTGCTCACCATCCTTAGCCTTCAGGGAAATGCAAATCAAAACAACTTTGAGATACCATCTTACTCCTGTCAGAATAGTTAAAATAAAAAAGATCAAAGACAGTTTATGCTGGAGAGGGGCACACTCCTCCACTGCTGGTGGGAATGCAAACTCGTACATCCACTTTGGAGATCAGTATGGCGGTTCCTCAGGAAAATGAGAATTAGTTTACCTCAAGATGCAGAAATTCCACTCTTAGGCATATACCCAAAACATGCACATTCATACAACAAGGATATGTGTTCAACTATGTTCATAGCAGCATTATTTGTAGAGCCAGAACCTAGATGCCCCTCAACTGAAGAATGGATGGAGAAAATGTGGTACATTTACACAACAGAGTACTACTCAGGGGAAAAACACAATAAATCATGAAATTTTCAGGGAAATGGATGGAACTAGAAGAAACCATCCTGAGGTAACCCAATCACAAAAAGACAAACATGGTATGTAGTCACTCATTTATGGAATTTAGACATAGAGCAAAGGATCACCAGCCTACAACTCACACAGCCAGAAAAGCTAGGAAACAAGGAGGACCCTAGGAGAGACATAAATGATCCCCTGGAGAAGGGGAAAGAAACAAGATCTCCCAAGCAAATTGGGAGCATGGGGGTTGGGGGGAGGGAGTTAGGAGAAAGAGAAGGGGAGATGAGGAGGGGAGAGGTAGGTATAAGGTGAATATGTTATTCTGTAAATATGTTTCTCATACTGGTTAATGAATAAAGCACTGTTGGTCAATAGGAAAGCAAGATAGGCGGGGCTAGGAGACTAGGAGGAAAGAGGAAGTAGGGAGGAGGAGTCAACATGGAGAGGCCAGAGAGGTAGAAAGCCAGCCACTCTGGCTGGTAAGATGAGCCATGTGGAAACTTAGAATAGTAGAAATGGGTTAATCATTAAAGCAGAGCTAGCCGATAAGGAATTAGGAACTGGCCACAGCATTGTATGAAATACAGAGTCTCTGCGTTGAGGGATGGCGTGATGGGGAAAAAACCTACTCATAACATATGAGGGAGTAGGAAGATTGAGACAGGAAAAGAATAGAGGAGAGCAACAAAAGAGATACCTTAATAGAAGGAGCCATTATATGTTTAATGTGGAATCTGACACTAGGGAAATGCCCAGATATTTACAAGGATGAACCCAACTAACAATCTAAGCATTAGTGGAGAGGCTACCTTAAATGCTCTTTCCTGATAATGAGATTGATGACTACCTTATATGCCATCCTAGAGCCTTCATCCAGTAGCTGATAGAAACAGAAGCAGACACCCACAGCTAAACCAGTGTTTGCTCTTAATGGCAGGTGAGCAGGCATCAATCAGTTTTAAGTAACACCCTATGCTACAGTTCCATGACTTGGAAATCCCCATGTATCACCCGAGCTGCAGTGTGATGGCATGAGAGGTAGAGTCTTTCTGAAATAATTTAGTCAAACAATGTCAGGAGAGTAGAGATGCCAGACAATATCTGAGTTTGGGTTACTATTATTATGATAAAACACCATGACCTAAGCGACTTGGGGAGGAAGGGGTTTGCTGTCCTCAGCAAGTCATAAGACCTATATCATAAGACTTCTACCTTAGTTCATCTCTGAAGGAAGACAGGACGGGAACTCAAACAGGACTGGACTCCGGAGGCAGGACCTGATGCAGAGACTATGGAGGGATGCTGCTTAGTGGCTTGCTACCCATGGTGGGTCATCCTGCTTTATTATAGAACCCAGGGCCACCAGCCCAGGGACAGTTATCTAAGTTAGGGTTTGTTTTATTGAAAATGGGTTCTTTTCTCATACAATATATCCTGATTACAGTTTCGCCTCCTTCTATTCCTTCCAGTCTCTCACCACTTAACCTCTCCTCCGAACCCATTCCTTTTCAGCTAATTATTAGAAACAAACAGTCTTCTAAGAGATTTCAACCCAACATGACAGGATAAAATAAAACTATCTCATCAAGTTTGGACAAGGCAGCCCAAAAGAAGTAATAGAGCCCTACGAGCAGGCACAAGAATCCACTCAGTCGCTCACACATTGACATAAAAATACTAAGCTAAAAGCTATAATATATACTCAGATGACCTGGTGCAGAACTGTGTAGGCCCTATGATTGCTGCTTAGTTCTCTGAGTTCATATGATCTTTGCTCAGCTGTTTTGGAGGGCCTTGTTCTTTCGGTGTTGCCCATTCTCTCTGACTTTTGCTCATAGGGCAGGGATTTGATGCAGACATCCCATTTAGAGATGTATGTTCCATGGACTCTGTCTCTCTCCCTATCTCTGCACATTGTCTTACTATGGGTCTTTGCATCTCTTCCCATCTACTGCAGGAGGAAGCTTCTCTGATGGTGACTAAATAGCAAGACAATGATCCATGAGTCATAATTTGGTTTTACCCCAGATCTCCGGGCTATCTAGTCTCTGGGTTTTAATCAAACAGGCCATGTAAGGTGCAGGTTCCCCCTCATGGAATGGGTCTTAAGTAAAATCAAACATTGATTAGTTACTCCTACAAATTCAGTGCCACCATTTTCTTAGCATTTCTTCCAGGGAGAACAGGTTGTATGATAAACATTCTTTGGCTGGGTTGGTGTTTAAGTTCCTCGTTTGGTAGCCTGAAGAGTAGCTTTCTGCACCAGACGCTAGAACATAGGGGTGACGGCTCCATGTAGGCACTTGCTCAAGTTCTCCAGGTTCAATGATGTGAGAGTGTTGCCCTAGGCAGTGAGACCCTGATGTCAGTTTGCAGAGAGGAGTTCATTGTCTTCGCATCAACCTGGGTTGTTTGGGGAGGATTTCCATGGGGCACCTTGGACGACAATTCAACTGAATTGTAACCCAGTCCTGGTACCAGTAATGAGTAGACTCATTACTTTTCTTTTGATGACTCGTGGCACAGACTCTTCTAGAACTATTGTGTAAGTTAAATGATAGTAGTAGTAATTATTATCCTAAGCTTTTCTGATGGCCTTGACCAGCATTTGAACGCTTGAATAAAGTGAATAATGAATATGTCTGTTTATGCTGAAGTCAAAACGGGAGTCAATTTGAATTCCAATTAGCGTGTTTTTTCATTTCTGACTTCCCGATGGCCATCTCCAACCCTGGCTCCTCACCATTCATTCATTGTGTCGTACCTTAATATTTCTTAAGCCTAAATTTATAACACATTTAAAACATCCATGTAATATTGATTAGATCAGTATTTGTATTTAGTCTTGATAGGTGCACCCTAACTCAAGCCTTTTGGACCCACGGTTCATGTATGATCTGAACCATCACTGTGGACCAGCTTGTAATCTAAGGAGGAAATAGTTCTCATCAGTCTTTCCAGGGGGACAAACCAATGAGGAGAAATGTATCCTAAAACAAAAACAACAAAAACAAAACAAAAAACAAAAACAAAAAAGCAAAAGTTTACAGCTCTTCATTTATTCTGTGTTCGGATTGGCTTTGCCAAATTCTCTGAGGGTAACTTCTCCAGTGACTGTTATTGAGACAGCTCCTAGGGGCCTGAATTTTAAACACCCTCTTTAGGCTTCCTGAACTGACTGTTGTCATCTAAGCCTTAGCCCCTCCCCAAAATAGAAGCATAATTGCATTTATGTCTTTCTTCTTTATCTTGATAAATCATAACTACTATACTGAGGGATGCGGTCCAGTTTGAAAGGTGAAAATGTTGTTTTCAAAGGGCGTAACAGTTTCGCGGATAACCAAATAATTTAGATATACTTATTTTCTCCACCTTCCTCCCCACTGGTGGGAAACCTTTCTGAACAGTTGCTACCATAAAACCTAGAAGAAGCAAAATGTAAAATGACATGAGCTTTTCCTGTAGGTCTAACTGAGCAGCAGCATTTAGAAAAATAAAAATGCTGTTGCCAATTGTTTAAAAAGTGCACAGAGAGCTAGAGAAGCCTAGGTGCGGGCTTACCTCCTAAGTGGCAATGAGACTGAGAGCAAGCCGGGCTGGTGTGGAAGCAGTCACTCTGCAAAGGAGAACCAGGAAGACTTAGAAAGGACTGGGAGGGTGCGGCTGGGGGAAACAAACATTTAATTCCAAAACCAATATTGGGAAATAAATTCTCTCTAACAGGCCTGGGCTGGTTTCTGCCTTCCTGATTTTTGGTCCTTGACTTACCTACTTCCATTTGCAATGCACGTAGTTTATTGTACTGTACTGGGATGTCCGCGGCTTCCTCCATCTTCTTCCTGCTAATCGGACAATGTTGGAGGGAAAATTACTGATTTGATCACACAGCACATCTACCTCACGTGGGTACCACCTACAACAAAGGATGCTTTAACAGGATAAATGATACCTTAAGTTGTATTGATAGCATCTATATATGCAAGCCTAATAAAACGTGATTAATATAGCACGAAATGGTGCTGTGTTAATCACAATGAATTACTCCTTTTATTTATTTATCTTTAGAACACTGACCTTGTGCCATTATTGTCGATCCGAGATGATTTGGTCACACATAACTAGTTTTCCTGATTCCCCAGCCTGTACTCCCAATCCTCCCACTCAGGGTTCAGTTCTTCATTTCTGCCTATTCAACCAGCAAGGGGGCTCTGGCATGCTGTAGATTTTTATTATTTTTGGAGCTGGATATTAGGTAGATTTTGACTGAGGAAAAAAAATGAGACAAGGGATTCATTTGTTTTTTTTTTTTTTTTAAACATCACAATTAAAATATACCAATTGTGTTCTACAACAAATTACGTAAAATAAAATACTTTTAGTATAGATTTTGGTATATTCTAATATTTCAGAATTTGCATAGTCACATCTGAACAGTTGCAAACTATAACTGTTTTTAGGAAACATAACTTCAAGGGGTTTGCACAGGTATCTCCTCTCTTGACAGATGATGGCTCATTATTCACAGAACTTAAAATCCACACTCAACCTCTCCGAGAACAGGCGTCTCACGTGCAATCTATACCAATTATAAAATTTAAGCAAAATGCAACAGCGATGTGAGCATCAGTGCCAAAATTTGAAGTATCTAGTAGTGGGGGGGGGGAGAGGAACACTGAGGAAGCATTTCGCAAACACGATACAGCTACATTTAAAAAGATAAAATTAACCACCATGAGCAAAAGTGGGAAAACTGGAACCTTCACTCAGTGGAAAGTTCAAACAATGTATCAGATCAAAGGACAGTTTGGCCTTTCCTCAAAATGCTAAACTAGCAAGGCAGAAGGCCCTCAAGTCTGCTCCCTAATATATGTGCAGCGGTTACTGAAACACACGCTCCACACAGGATTGTGCATCAATATTCAAGCCAGCATTTTGTCCAAAATGTCAATAAACACAAAAGAGAGGACCAAATGTGGAATGCACATTAAACATAATGTCCAACAACAAAGTCATGAATCACAGCATGGTTGGTCTCTTAAAGAGGTCGGGGCTTTTGTTGTACCTACATTCTTATTTGCAAAGTTTCTTGCTTTGAAAATCAAATCGCATAGACCTAGAATCCAATGAATGAGTCAGGCAGTAGATTTGGGTTTTACTTTGGTCCAGATACGCTTATCAGTGTTCTCACTGCAGCCAGGTTCCGCCTTCTGCTTTTCTGATCTTGGCATTGCCTGTGATGGTCCTGCCTCACACAGCCAATGCCCTCACACTCTGAGCAGCTACAGTGGTGGCTTTCCACTCCGTGTTAGCAGGGAAAAGTAAACAGTGACCTGAGAAGTGCCCAGATGGCCCTCGGCAGTTCTTTTCTCCAAAAACCCTTAATTACAACCAGGAGATGTTATTGTAATAGGACAATATCATTTATGAACTGGCTTACACTGGCTCATAAGTTTCACTCTTCAAGCTAGAGATAAATACAAGTTGTGAAATGTGCATCTGTGTTCCAAAATTGGTGATGTTTGCCCCCACTCCAAAAAAAAAAAAAAAAAAAAAACAGGCATGGGATCAACAAACTAAATGTTTTTGCCCTCCATTTTAAAAATGACCAAATTGATCCAGAAGAAACCATTCTAAGTTGCATAACTGTATTAAAATATATTTTGCCACCCCAATATGTACTCTGTATGACAATTAAAATAAATTTAGAAATAAATGTGATATTGAAGTAATTGCAGATTTACTTAAAATCCCACACAGGAGCAGGGGGCAGAGGTTGTTGACAGAGTACATTTTTTTTATGTTTTTATTGATAATTTTAAATTATTAATTTTAAATTAATAATTTTTAAATTTTTAAATTTTAAAAATTTACATGTCGATCCGTTTCCTCTCCCTCCCTCCCTACATTTTTTGAAATCAGAGCTTTCCCTTCTGGCTTCTCCATGCCTCCTCACTTTATGGTCATCGTGTAAGGAACAAAATATAGATACTGGAAATAGGCTCAGGTCTTGTGCTAGCATCATTTAATAGTCAGTTTGCAATACGGGAATGGCACGCAAAGTTCTGAGAGTCAACACAGGCTCAACTACAGTAGCAACATTGTCCTTACACCTTTGAAATTTCAAATATGGTTCTACCCACCCTCCCTTCAGCAAACTGCTGAAAGATGACTAGCCTAATATATTTCATTACTAATGTGGCTTCTATCTATTAAATGCATACATTTTGGTGTTGTTGTTGTTGTTGTTACTGCCAACTGTCTCTAAATATTAGTGCCTTTTCATGTTGCTGTGACGAAAGACCAGACAAAAGCAAAAGAAGGAAGGGTTTATTTGCCTCACACTTTGAGGGTGCGTGTCCCCACAGACAGGGAGTCCTTGTGGAAAGAGCATGAGGTAGCCTGGTCACATCGCTTCCACAGTCAAAGAGCAGAGAGATGAGCGCTCAGCTTGCTTCTGATTTGAATCCAACCTACACACACACACACACACACACACACTCATGAGATGGCGCTGCCCTCATTCAATATGAATCTTCCGACCTCAGCTAAACTCTCGTAGATGCGCCTAGTCAATCTGACAACGGAAATCAACTCAGCACATTCAGTGTTCTCGTTTTCAAAGTAGAGTGACTGAACATCACCCAAATGTTTGTTTAGAAGTCCAAATAACTGTGTGCATGCAAACACCTGGCCTAAAGTAAATTTGCTCATTGCAAGTAGTCAGTAAACACTGATTTAGAAGTAAAATATAGAGGAGATCTGGTCTTTGGGCCTCCTTCTGTAGCTCCAAAGACTGTCCCCGATGTGTATCCAGAGAAGGCTGTGTGGACCTTGAAGGGAGAAGGACAGACCTTTCTCCATGATTGTAGAAAGCCAAGCATTGTTACAGCATCCACTATTTCCTATTTACTTCTTCAATGGCCTTTAATAGTTTCCTTCTGTACATACAACATGTCTACAACACATTTTCCTGTGTGTGATACAAGCATATACAAATTTTGCATTCTAATCTGAAAACCTCAAGCTTTTTGTACCCTGAAATCTGACAGACTGTTGAGATTTAGGGATTTGGGGATTAGAGACATCCATCCAGTAAATAAAAGTATCCCAAACTCCGAAGAACATAATGTACAGATGAATAAACTGCATGTTTTTAAATGCTAATTTGCTCTTTTTTTCCCCTCGATTTTGCTACCTGTCAATGCTATGTGGCATTAAATGTCAGTGTAAGCAGGAACCTCAAGTGATTCCTGCAGAGTTAATACGGCCCTAAGGACTACAGTGCGCTAAGCAGATGTCGCCGTTCTGTGAGTGTGCAGCATCCTCGGGTCCCACTAAACTTGGCCCACGCCTCTTTTCCACGGTGGTGTCTTACTGCCCAACCAGACCCCTGATTCCACCATCACAACTGGGAGAAACAGACAATGTAGATTGTAATGCTGTGCCAGTGGAGTACAGCCATTGGGAGCATTCATCTGGGCTTAAGAAAGTAACTTCAGTACCAATTAGAGACCTGTTCCCAAGGGATGCTTAGCTTTAATGTGTTTCGATGTCTAAAATTCACTGCTGCCAGTTCC
This sequence comes from Cricetiscus sungorus, assembly GCA_030556225.1. Taxonomy (NCBI): domain Eukaryota; kingdom Metazoa; phylum Chordata; class Mammalia; order Rodentia; family Cricetidae; genus Cricetiscus; species Cricetiscus sungorus. The sequence continues at coordinate 8,328,659 of JANBXA010000732.1, forward strand.
TGTGTGTGTGGACTAACCTGTTTATCCAAAGAGCCCTTATCAAAGGCAAGCTGTCAGCTGTTAAAACCAAGGGGTCCAGTAAGTCTCCCTCCTAGACATAGCAAGGTGTTCAGAAGGACTGCAAAATAGAAACAACCATATGAGAACCGTTAGCAAGACAAGGAAATTCTTGTCTTCCATGTTAGGATATAGTTTGATGCTATATTGTGATGTTATGCTGTTGTTCTATTATTATGGCACGTTGTGATAGGTTTTTTTTTTTTCTTTCATTTGATGTTTGTGTCCTTACCTCTTCGGCCCGTGTTCCTTAACTTCTTTCTTGGGGGTGTTTGGAACTCGTTAGCCTTAGAAAGAGAAGAGACTTTCCACTTTTCCTATGGCAGTTTCAGAGCTGCTTGTCAAATCTGAACAGACCCAGGATTAGAAATACCCAGGTTTGGCATCCACTGACGCAGATGCTAAAGCGAATGGCTGCTGCGGTGGCACTTTAGCTTGAGCAGGGTGATGGGATGCTGGACAGAGACAAACCTCTCAAATCCGTCTGAGCAGAAGACCTGGCTCTACAGGAAATCTAAACATCCTAACTTCCTTCCAAGCAAACAGCCCAGCACGTTCCTTCTGTCCTGTTTGAGGTCAGGACCCCACAAATGATTCCACACAGCCACTTGTGCTCCCTTTCCCATGTCAGCAATCTTTTAAAGGTCACCTGAAGGTCACCTGCTCTCCATGGTCACCTCTCAGTGGTTTCTCCCCTCTCTGATGCACCAGCCAAAGGTTGCTTTTGCAGCTGGCTCTTGAAGCCACTCTTAATTGCAATGAAGGTATTTCTAAATAGCAGCATTTGGAGTGCGCTTCTCCCTACCAGCTTCTGTGTATGAGAGAGAGAGATGGAGACAGAGAGAAGGAAGCTAACTCTACCTAGCAAAGAACCCAACATCCCAATGTCACAATATGAGTAGTAGGATATCTTCAAATTACATTACTGTGAGAAAACATCATGTGCTGTCCATGTATAGCTCTTGCAATCACAGTAAGTGGCAGACAGTACAGTCTCAGTACGTATTACTACAAATAGATATGATTACAAGTAAGTTTAGGTACGTGTGCCTATGTGCCCGCCCTGTTATTTCCCTACATGTATTGTCTGTAGGGAGATTTCCTTTCCCTGTGTGACTTTTCATAAGGATTGCAGAATGCTGTGCTGTGGGGGAGGAACTGGGTATCATAAAGAGGCTGAAGGTATCACTGCAACTGTCCTTACAGGTTAGAAAAGAAAGAGGAAGACATTGCCTCCTACAGGAAATATGCATTGGACTCAGCAGCCCGTATTCCTGTTGAGACAGAAGGACAAGGGCTATAGCAATAACACAAGCACAAAATAGTATGAGTTAAAAACAAAAGTTCCATCCAGCATATAATAAACTCCTAAAATGACCCATCAGGCAACACACTGCACATTTGTCTGAGGTTGGAGCATCCAGGGATCCAAGAAGAAGGGTGACTTGTGTTTTCATCGCCAACAATATCAACCTATAAATAGGTATATTAATCAACTGAGGGCTTTCTGTAGTGATTACAAAGAGCCTACAAGACTTGTTTTCAGACACCCAACATGTTTACTTTCTCCTTCATAATCCCTTAATCTAAGCCACTCTAACATACATCCTCAGATAGGATACGATGCTGAGTGTTTAGGAGATGCTGTAATAGCTGCAACATGATTAGTACTGTCTATGACTCCTTCTGCGGAGTCTTCTTCCCTGGGGTCTGGTCTGTTTGCGTTCCTAGTCCTAAGACAGTCTGAAGAAAGTGCAAGAACATGAGCTCACTCTCTCTCTCTCTCTCTCTCTCTCTCTCTCTCTCTCTCTCTCTCTCTCTCTCTCACACACACACACACACACACACACACACACACACACAGACAAGGAAACTAGCAGCACGCTTGCCACACATACCTCAAATATTCTATTTTTAGTGTACCCGATTCACATAATTTTTAGGAAATCAGGGAAACTTTTCCAAGGCCAAATTATCTATATTAAAAATTCAGTGCATTCTCCATGACTCTCCCTTTTCTGGAAACAAACATTAATTTGAATGGATCCCCTGTCCTCATTACTTGTGAGGTAAGGAGCAGAGCAGGTAGCACCCTCTATGGCATCCAAGGTCACAAGGCAAACTCAAAGAGAATGGCAAACAACACAAAATTAACTCAATGGTGTTTTTATAGATGTTTTTGTCTCATATTGCTTTGTTTTGGCATTTTTTTTGTTTGTGTATTATGGCTTCTGATTTTGTGTTTTATGATGTATGTGCCTGTCTGTCTGTCTGTCTGTCTCTGTCTGCATCTCCCTTCCCCTTCTGGTGGTGTGTGTGTGTGTGTGTGTGTGTGTGTGTGTGTGTGTGTGTGTGTACACTTTAGTCTCCTATACCACCTTCATACCACCAGGCAGCTCCCTACTCTTGCAGAGATCTCCTGTTCTGTTCATTTGTTATGCATAATTTCCAGGCCGTGCACATTCTCTTCTCTGTCACTGACACTGCGGTGCCCCATGCTTTAGCTCGGGGCTATCATTTTTGTATATCTGGATATTTGAGGGGCCATTTTTCTTCCTGTCCTTGCACACTTCCTGAGAACTCATCTGTGCTTTGGCGCTTGTCCATTCAGCAGTTCCTCTGAAGAAGCTTTCTCACTGAGCATGCTCCTCACATCCCTGACAGCCATCCCGCGAGCAACTGGAAAGACTTCATCCTGCATTTCCTTCCTCTGTAGCTGCAGCCTCAGCTCTGTCCTCAGATCCGAGCTCTTTGTTCTCAGTTCCACTTCCAGTAACTCAGGAGTGCAACGATTAAACCCTTCAAGTGGGTTACAACGTTTGGAAGAATCGAAAACACACTTAAAATGTTAATTGCCCATCAATTTTTCAACAGCCCTTTCCTTACACCCCCTGCTTACCCGCTATTTGACTCTCGCCAGAACAAAGAGTGACTAAGCATCTGGGAGAAACAGAAGAGTACGGAGAGTTTTAACTCATAAGCAAGCCCGTACGTGAAGAGAAGCCTCGTCCTTTACGTTTTAATTTGTGTTCGATGTCATTGCCGTGCGGTTATATGGCAGATAGGAAACTGCCTGCTTATAACACATTTTCATGCTCATTGTTTAAGGGACACCAGGGCAAAAGGAGAGATTGATGTCCTTAGTGACAGATTGTGGATGGCCAGGCTAAACCTAGAACACACCCACGAGCTCTGCCCCACGGGTTCTCCTCCCTTACGCCAACTTTAACTCTAAGAAGGAAGCCATTAGGACAATTTCCCTCACCCTTCTTTTAATTGACCAGGTGCACAAGGCTTTGAAGATGGAAATGCAATTAAGACCGATGTTGATGATGCACCATTCACAGACTTGTGCTTTCAGGCCCTGCAGTGAGTCTAAGAGCAAAGATCGGAGCAGGCATGCCTCAGGGAAAACCAAATGCACCCATACACACACTCGTGCAGATTGCAAGGCCTCCCCAGAATTCAAAAGCAAAGGGGTACTTAGTGATTTCAACATTTGCCATCTTACAAACAAAATAACTTCCGTGTTTGTAAACAACTAGAAGGCCATCAATGTAAATGAAATCCATGGACCGTTTATGTGTCGTTATCCTTGCTCTCACTCCATCAGTGAAGACGGGAAGTAGTTCAGAGCTGGATCACTGAGTCCACGTGCTGTTCCGTAGACAGGGCGTGAGGAGCTCAGCTGGGCGCTCGGAGAAGACGCGTGTTGGCACCACTTCTCGCCTTCTGCCCGCAAAACAACAGTTTGCGTTCTGATGCTCTTTGTAACAGTGTTGGTTGTTAAATATTCTTTCTGATCAGGACACATATGGATCGCTGAGGAGAGGGGTGTTGAAATGAGCATCCAAGCAAAAGCTCATACTGTTGGAGCTATCATTCAAGCATTCATTATTAGGTAGATGACGCCAGAACGCGAGAACACGGGGTCTGGGATCAGATGTGAAGCTGCACACCGCATCTGCCCTGTATGAACTGGGTGCAAGTCTCCCCACTCCCCTGAATGTCAGTCTGTCCCGGGTTAAATAGGAATCCGTGCCTTCCTACACACCCCCCTGGAGGGAAAGAAGAACAACAAAAAACTAACGGAAAATCTTGTGGGGATCCTGTATCGTTTCTTCCTGTAACAATTCAACTCTACCACCTGATAGAGACGGGCAGGCATAAAACTGTCGCTATGTGAGCAGATGAATGGCGGTGTTAATGGGAGAACAGAGCCAAGACTGAGAAACTCTTTCCAGATACAGAGTCATTCTTAATGTTTTAAAGTGCAAGAGGCTTTCCCAGGAGCAAGGATGAAATGGGGATCTTGGGACAAGTGGAAAAGATTCTGATTCAGCCAGTCAGGACTAAAACATGAATTCTGGCTCATTGTAATCTACCCCAGATGATCCTGAGGAAAACCTGAGACTTCCTCCTGACTTTCATCTGTGTCACAGCTGTTTGCTCAGCAGATGGCTGATAGGTGTCCTGGGAACAAAGACAAGAGTGCACAATAAATGTATTCTGTAGAGCTGCAGAGTGTGGGCTACTTGGGCAATGTTGCAGTTGAATGGGTGTCTCTTGTGTACGTGTTCACTAGCTTAGTTAACTTCAGTCATTTCCAACTTCAGGCTCTCCAGTTTCACAACTAAATCTGGACCATGAATTAGTGTCCAAACCCTGACAGAGAGCAAAAGTTCTTCTTAAAGGCTGTTCTTTCTTCTCTTAGAAGACAAACTCTAGTTTTGACTGGAGAAATAGTCACTCAGAATGGCTCCCTAGAATCATTTGCCTGACTTAGGGTCACCTGTCTATCAAGGGAAGAGGCGCTGACAACTTTGGTTTGCTTTGAAAGACACGGTGCTCCCTCTGTTACTGTTCGCCTTCCCTGGTGGAAAAGTGAACATTGAAAGTTGAAAACTTCACAGGGCCAGCAGCCAAGAGCCGTGTCACAGAAGCAGCAGGCAAAAAGGATGAAGGAGGCCGGTGGTGAATGCTTCAAGGAGCATCCAAAGATCTCTAATTTTTATATTAAAAAAAATATCTTACAATGGTTTTAGGATTTGGACATTTTGTGACAGATCACACAATAAAAGCCTCAATGAAACATGTAGGGTTTGGAATATGTGATGCTATACTCTACCCCCTACCATGTGGAACCACACTTACCTCACTTGCCAAATGAGCTGTATGACACCAGCAAATGAAGCTGTGAAGGGAACCTCAGGGAGGTTCATGATGAAATACGTCCTACTCTGTTAGTGAACCATTCCATTTTCTTTATATTTTTGTTACAAGGGAATCGTTTTATAAATTAGTATTTATTTCTATAGGACTGTGATAAAAATAGCAAAGTAGCATGACTTGGAAAAAAAAAAAAAAAAAGAGTATCTTCCACCTCGAGACTTCATGGGAACGTCTGCCTTAGAGACCCAGAGGGAGAAATAGAGAAATACCATCCAAGGCTGTATGGGACTTCAGAACTTTGTTTCTGAGAGCAATGGGGGGGGGGGGACCAGGGACAAGGCTAGGATCTAAGGCCCCTGAAAATATGAAGGGAATGCCTGTGCTATAGACGTTAGGGAGGAGAGCCAGGTGATGGATTTATTATTCATGACGAGTGCACAGCAAAGCTCCTGATAAAGACACCTTGAGTCATAGTCTCATCACCATGAGAAATGGCCCATCACTGTACAGGAGATAGGAAGATGCATGACTTGTGCGTTCTTGTCCTTGAGAGTTCTGCAGAGGGCTGATACTGGAGTTGCATGGGAAGCGAGTCTCATGGACCACTCAGATAATCCGTATCGTTTAAAAATGAAGCAAGGTGGTATTGGGAGCAGGGAAGGACTGGGGGGTTGTTAGCTCAAGACACTTGAAAGTCATTTGAAGGTTTCCCCTTAGCTGGGAGGATAAAATTAGGCATGGAATGCCAATTACATTCAGAAGGTACAGCCAGGGTGAAATTTTAGTGCCTGCTGTGAGCAGTATTCCGTACACTAAAGCGAAGAGGAGATTGAAAAAGAACCCATAGGGCCTACTTTTTTGACTCAGTACAAGAAAGTGGCTTTGAGCCCAAGATTTTGCATTTGTAATGACTCTCCAGTTGAAATTTATGCTGTTGATCAAGAGATGACATTTTCATTCCATAAAGGCCACAGGAAGTTCTTAAGTAAACTTGTCTGTTTTTCCATCTTTTGGAATATAAGGTGCTCTATATATATATTGTAGAATAAGGTGATAAAGATAATTGAATATATATATATTTGATTATACTCTATGCCTTCTTGGACCTAACTGTTGCCTTACTCAAGGCAAGAACTACATAGACCATTCAAAGTTTTCTTTGTTGCTTTATAAATAAGTTTTTTCTCCCTTCTCCTCCTCCTCTTTGTTCACCCCCTCCCCTCTTTCTTCTTCTTTTCATTTCTGGCATATTATTCCATATGAGAATGGGTCCTTTTGTTTTTATCTGTGTTGTAGAAAGGACATTACAACCACACAACATGGAACTATTATTACAGAGTATGCCGTCTCAAGAGTTTGTTTAAGAGCATGACTGCCCTGGGTCCATGACTGCTGCTGATGCCCATGACTGGCCATGCCCCTGCCTGCAGCTGAGGTCTGTGTTGATGTCTGCTGACTGTATTACCACAGGGACCCATGTAAACCATGCATTGAACCATTTGTTGAAGTACAAAGGCTGTGCTGAGTTGGTCCCACCCCTCACTGGCCTGGTGAGAGCCCCCATCCCTTGCAAAGAGTTGATCCTGCCCCTTGGCCAGCCCTGGGATAATGTACTCTGATGGTCCCAACCTAGGAAAACTGGATCCATTCCTAATTGGAGAGCTGCCTCCCTCACCCCAACTTGGCACTTGGGATAGCTGGCCCCACCCCTCACCACAGCCATGGGAGATCTGGCTCCACCTCTCACCTCTCACCTGTACGTATGTGGTGGGTGTGTCCCTGCAGCCTGATCAGAAAAACTCAGCTACCACTCAGATACATTTCCAGGGCTTTGAGTTGTCCCTCCCCAACATCTACCTCATATATGACCAACTGGAGCTTGTAAAGGGACTGCAGGATATCCTAGAGGGGTTTTGGTGAGGGGCGAATATTGATGGTATACCAGAAACCAGAGACTTTGTATATGATCAACACATTGCACAGTGAACATTTGCAAGGAAAGCTATTAGGACAAAAGTGTGTACTACGTGGTACACAGCAGCTCCCAGTGCCACTAAGATGAATGAGGAGAAGATGGAGAGAAAGGAAAGACAGAGAAGCGAAGTGTTTTGCTTTTATGTTTTGTTTTTGTTTGCTTTTCAATTAATATTTCTATCTGATTTTTTAATTTTTAATCTTATTTTATCACTTCTTTTTTCAGTTTTCCTTTCGGGGGGGACATTCCAGGGGTGAAGGATGGATATGGAGGGATGCAAAAATCAGTGGGATTAGGGTACATGATGTGAGATTGCCAAAGAACCAATAAAAAAATTATGTTAAAGAACACAGATGTCAAAGACAAGGGATGGGATATTGATCAAGACTTGTCTGTGAAGCATGACTTTGTTTCAGTTTTCAAGGCAGACTCAAAAGATGTCTTAGACATTGTATGTATTCTCCCTTTGAACTATATGGGCTCTGTCACTAGAAGTAATCATAGGCTTTGAGGACACTTCAAGCATTAACGGGTATACAATATTTTGTTCATCTTTACTGAGTGTTTTTATAACAAACAATAAAGTGGGTATACATGATTTTTAACATTTGTGATATATGAAAATAAGACTCTTAAAAATTTAGCCTAATAGAGGTGACATGATGGTCCAATAAAATAATGTATGCTGTAAAACATTTTGTATAGTAGCAGCCACAAATAAATAGCAAATGTTGAACATGCTCATACAGACACCCACACTCAGAAACCGGCATTATTTTCCTATTATTGTTTGGCAATAAAAGCTGATAGAGTGACTCTCTAGCACACTTCTCCAGTAGTGCACAGAGAAAAAGCATAGCTACTGCTGAAAACAATGCCAAATATATTTTTTGTGGAGCTATGTATAAGTGTACTAATTTAAAAACAGATTTAACCTTAAGATTAATTGATCTGAGACTTTCTATACTTTACCTTTCTTAGGATTAAAATGCTGATGTAACTTTCATACTCAGTACTCAGTGTAGCATTTTCTGGGTTGTTTCCTATAGAACAGCTGCGGCGATCTCAGGGACTCTCCAGCAACCCTTCTCAAGTCTTTAACTCGTCCCCGGACAACTGCACTATCTTTGCCTCCCTCTGGCATTTCCTAGTGATTGTCTAACTCCTGAACTCCTCTCAACACAAAGCAGGCTCACTGACTCTACAGATCAATTTAGGAGACAATGAGCTCCTTTATGAGTTGTGAAATCCCTCAAAGAAAAGGTTTGCCCTTACCCTTTCTACAATGTGGGAGTGTTTAGTTTGTTTTCATTCCTGTTACAAAGTATCTTAGGAGGCAACTTAAAGAAGGGAGGGTTGATTTCCCTGTAGAGTCTGTAGAATACAGTCATCATGGAATGTAAGGGCACTTTCCAGTTATAGCAAAGAAGCAGAAAGCAATGCTGATGTTTTCTCTTTATTTCCCAGTTTTATTCACTGCTGAGCTCCAGCCCACTAAATAGTGTTGTCCATAAGAAAAACTGGGTCTTCCTTCTTTACTTAAACCTTTCTACAAAAGTCTTCAAAGACAAGCCCAGAAGTGTGTGTCCTAGGAGACTCTAAATCAATTCAAGTCCACGGTAAATATAAACCTTCTCGCCAATTGCACATACACAGACACAATCCAACACATCAAAACCAGAACTCCTTTATAATGGAAAGGAATTACTACCGACGGAGGCGGAATGTTCTGTCTTCAAAAGGATGTGCCTGTTTCAGAGGAAGAACAAAGGCAAATGTATAGAAAATAGGATTGACTTCAGTGGCATTTACACTAAATATGTATTTAAACAGAAGAAAGGTTCAGTGACTCATTTGTTCAAACCACTGCTGAAATCTGCTATAATGACAGCCTGAACAGGTTCAGAGCTGTCACCCAGAAGCCACTCAAGTTACTGTCCTGTTGATCCAACAAGATGATGCTGCACTTTTTACAAGATTCAAAAGACATTAGTGTCATATAAAATTAAAATGATCCTTGTGCTGACCCAGTGTTAGCCACCAAGCATGACTGACTTACTAAATACATTATCTCCAAAGTAGATCCAGATATTTCCATCATTTTGTGAATCATAAAACAGAGAGAAAGGCAAAAATTTTAAGATTTTTCTAAAGTTGCAGTTATATGAAGTAGGATTCTAATCCAAGTTTTATGACCAAAGTACCCAGCCACTATTTAATATTGCATTCTTTATATTAGGAAGTGAGCTCAAAGTGAGATGGAACTAATTAGCTTAAGAAATATATAATTCATGTACTCAGTATATGGAAACTTGTTAATTTTTTTTTTTTTGCAGCAAGCCTTTAAGACTTAAGCCTTTGTACTTACCCAACCAGAGTTCTGATCTGTAGATACTTCCAGAGATGACCTTGAAATTCCCATTGCTTCATGCACGTATACATTGAGGGGTATCTTATAATTTGGAATGAATCAAATTTAGTGCCAAATTTAGTGCAAAATGCTCTTGCTAAAATAACATCAATGAGAAAACTCTATGCACTTCTATTTTATTGACATTTTTTTATTTATTTGAAATACTGACCACAGTTCTCCTTCCTCCTCTCCTCCTCCAGTCCCCACTCCCATCCACACATCCTCCATCTTCACTCAGAAAGGGCCAGGCTTTCCGTGGGCTTGAACAAAGCATTGCACATCAGGTACAGATAGGACCTAGCATGGGGATCGGGTTCTCTAAAGCCAGATAAGCATCAGGGACAAGTCCTGGTCTCACTGCTAAGAGCCCTACAAATAGACTAAGCTACATACACTGTCACACACATGCAGACGGACTAGTTGGGTCCCATGCAGGCTCTCTAACTGTTGGTCTAGAGTCCATGTGCTCCCACAAGCTCAGGTCAGCTATCTCTGTGGGTCCCCTTGGCTGGGATAATCTATCTTCCCTTTCTTCAGGAGAACGGGAGCTTAGCCCAGTGGTTTTGATATGTCTGCAGGAAGCTTAGAATTCAGGTTATTGAGGTCCATATTGAACTAAGATATCTGCCTAGCTTCTGGAGATGGTATGGCCATGTGGTGATACCCTTAATATTTATTATTGAATGAAATTGTTGCCAGATTTACTTAATTCTAAATCAGTTTGCCAAATTATGATTATTTGAGTTAGCAATTAGTCTACACAAAGGCAAAACCACACCATTATATTCAAACCGAGGAGTGATCATTCACATAATTTTAATTGTTATAGTTTGGTTCCAATAATGAGTCCTTCCCACTACATAATTATGTTTTTCTTTGAAACACATTTTTATTCTGTTCCACCAAAGATATTTTAAGTTGTGTAGGGCTCTGGTTTCACATTTCATAGTATATTTTTAGTGTTATTTTTCTTCATTGTCAACTTGGAATAATTCTACAATTCCCTGAAGTCACTTTCTCTCTTTCATGAACTAAAAATATTTTTCTTTTAAAACATCCTACATAAATTTATCAAGCAGCTGAGAATTTCTAGACATGAGCCAATATACTGCAATCTACTTACCAATTTGCTCTGAGTTTGAAGGAAGTTTACAATGATATTTTTTAATGAAAAGCAACTAGGGTAATTGTGTTCCTTTTGTTCTTATTTTGCAAATTGCTTGTGAGTAGGAAACCAGAGAGATTAAAAATGTAATTAAGGATGTAAATGACATCCTGACTTTGCAAACACCAGTAAATTGACCTACATTAATGGGTCTCTGAAATAACCACACCTGGCTTAGGTCTAAGCCTAAGATACGAAGGATTTTGTAAGATTTCTTCAATAAGGCATGGCAGTGGCATGCATGTATGTCCATACGCTGAAACTTGATCACTACTGCATCAGTGTCAGGAGACAGTGGGTCCTTCAGGACGCTAAGGATGTAAAGGGATGGTCACCAGACAGCTCCTGGTCAGATGAGGGGTCTGCTACAACTCTGGTCTAGAATGTTCTGAACTATGGAACCATAAAAAATTGAATGTTGGTCAGCTGTCTTGACTTCGGCATTTTATTACATCAGCCTAAACTAAGGCAGACATAGGATTTTTAAAATATTGTACCAGCCAGGGTTTGAAGAGGGAAGTGTCTGTGTTCATATATCCGCCCAATCCTTGCGACTTCTACAGTGAGCATGATTTCCATTTGCAACGTGACATATTTGAAAGAACAACTCCATTTTGTGGCCTTTTTTTTTTTAAAGAAAAACATTTATGCAGAAAGAAATATGAGCCTAAAGCAATCCATTAAAGTTGCCTCTGCACAACCAGACTTAAGAGGTCCTAAAATAGAAGATGCTTTCCCCGGTAAGACGCAGCAATGTCTGCGTTTATTTTGGAGAAGGCACTGCAGGTGTTTTTCCTTAGTTTAGATTTAATTGCACTCAGGAGAAATTAGTGTACAGTTCTGCATATTTGCAACATCCTGGCCACAGCGGAATATTTCATTTTAATTGAAAAAAACATGATAAATGCATTTACATACAGTTTTATTTGATGATATTAAGTTTGCTTAGCATCTAATTTTCATCATGAACATTCACTCAGGCCCCATCACTCTGCCTTATAATTAAGGTACAGATGCATTGCATTGTACCGGTTGCTACCATCTTCAACTGTATGTTATTCCTTCCACTCAATTCAAACCCATTTATTAGGTCTCACAGGATTTCAGTCTGTCACATACAAACCCTTCCCTAAATTTCCACTTGTGAACCATTTGGTCATTATTGATATTTGATTAACATCCGATTTTATCTGGAAATTTTTCAAAATAAATGGAGCCTCTTGCCAGCAATCTATTGTTGTTACCTACACCCAGACATGAGGTACCAGACTTGTGTTTCTGTCTGTTTTGCAAGCCAGAGGTTCTGCTTCTCTGAGCTACTGTGTGAGTTGTGCTGAAATCTCACCATCAAAGACGAAACCCAGATTCAAAAGATTTATTTGTGAAAGAGATTTGCTTGCAGGGCTGGAGAGATGGCTCAGTGATTTATATGCAGTGATTTCTATATAGTGAGTTATTATAGAGACCCAGATTCAGTTTATAGCATTCAGATGGTGACCAATAACCCCTTTCATACCAGTTCTACAGGATCAAATGTAATTGTCTGTTGTCTGAATGCTGAATGCATATGGTGGATTGTCACATATGCATACACGCATAGACATGAAAATAGCAAAAAATAATTGCCTAGACTATAACACGTTTGGACTTGTGTTTTAAAATATAAGCATATGTATTGTTAAATAGCAACCCTAAGAATTTCGGACATAAGTGTGAGCCTGATTGCCAAAAAAAAAAGAGTAAGGAAGTTTGGGTCCCTAAGCCACCCCCCTTCTGAACACGTCCAGTTGAGAGTCGATATTGAAATAAGCAGCTCAAGGGGTCTACTTTCTACTCCAGATTCATGCAGTGCAGTGGCTTCGGCCTGACATCCATAGAACTCCACTCTTTATTTAGAAAACCTTCAGGTCCAGGTCATAATCTTTACTAAATTCGTCAATGTAGCGAACATTCTTGAGGACCTATCCTACGCCGGTAAGTAAGGCTGTGGATAACAGCACAAGGATCACAGCTTTTGAACTTAAAACAGATGCCAGCAGCTGCTAGTGGGTATGAAGGAAATGCCAACTGTCCATGTTCCTTGGCAGTAAATGAAAATTTGTGAACGCTGAAATAACATACTCCATGTTAAATCACGATCTCCATGACTCAAGATTCCAAGAGAGAATACGTATTTCCGAATTTATCAGATATTTATGTTAGTACTTCCTTTACACTCCCAAGAATCTGTCACAGAAACAACGATCATAGAAATGCTATTTTGAAGGCCTGTACTGAGGATGCTCAGCTGTAGTTAGAAGAAAAAAACACCACAGGCAAGCCACTTTTGTTGATGAATCTTCAGATTTATCCTTAGCAATGGCATAGTCCTCCTTTGCAACTCTAATTCTTCTACCCATTGACTAATGTTGCTGAGTCACAGCCATTGAAAACAAATGCCAGAGGATACTAGAATTTCTCTCCAAGTAGGTTAATGTTGGCTGTAGGCTTGTAAACTGCATTTATCATGTTGATGTATATTTCTCGTGCCCCTAATCTCTGCAGGAATTTTATAGTGAAGGGGTGTTGAATTTCATCAAAGGCATTTTAAGATTATCATAGTTTTTGTCTTTTAGTCTATTTATATGTTGTATTACATTTATCAATTTTTTTTATGTTGAACCATCCCTGCATTTTTGAGATAAAGCCTATTTGATCATAGTGGATGATCTTTTTGATGTGTTCTTAGGTTCAGTTTTAGAGTTTTATTTTGGTTTGGTTTGGTTTTTGGTTTTTCAAGTCAGGGTTTCTCTCTAGGTTTGGAGACAATTTTTGCATCAGTGTTCTTAAGAAAAATTGTCTTTCCTCATTGGCTGTTTATGTGCTTTAGGTATCAAGGTAGCCGTGGCCTCGGAAAATAAAATGGACAACGATCATTCTGTTTCTATTTTCTGGAATAATTTGAGGAATATTGGCATTAACTCTTTTTTGAAAGTGTGGTAGAATTCTGCACTAAAACCATCTGGCCTTGAGTATTTTTAGTTGGAAGACTTCTAATTACTGCTTCTATTTCACTAGTTGTTATAAGATTGACTTATCTGATCTTGATTTATTGCCTTTGGTAAGTGGTATAAATCACGACAATTGTCCATTTCTTTTGGTGGAGTACAGGTTTTTAAAGTATGTCTGTATGATTGTCTGGATTTTTCCACCATTTCTTTTTTGTATTTCCATTTTCATTTGTAACTTACTTAATTCGTATACTCTATTTCTGCCTTTTAGTTAATTTGGATAAGTATTGGTCAATTTTATTGATTATCTCAAAGGACCAACTCTTTGCTTCATTGATTCTTTGTATTTTTCTCTTTGTTTCTATTTTATTGATTTCACCACTGCTTTTTTTTTTTTTATTTCTTCCTATCTACTCCTGGGTGTGAATTCTTTTTGATGTAGAGCTTTCAGGCATGCTGTTAAGTTGCTAGTATAAGATCTCTCTAACCTTTTATGTAGGCGCTTAGTGCTATGAACTTAACTCTTAGAACCTTCTTGATTGTGTCACATATTTGGGGTATGCTATGTATCCATTTTCGTTCAATTCTGAAAAGTTTTTTATTGTCTTTCTTGACTCCTTTTGCACTCAGTAGTGAGTTGTTCAGATTCTATGAGTCTGTAAGCTTTCTATTGTTTTTATTGTTGGCGCTCACCTTTAGTCTGTAGTGGTGAGATAGAATGCAGGGCATTATTTCAGTAGTATTGCATCTTTTGAGGCTTGCTCTGTGTCTGAGTATATGTTCAATTTTGTAAAAATGCCAACAGCGGAAGTTCTCCTGCAGAGCTGGGTCGAGACTGCTAACTGAACCTGGAGAAGCGGAGGGACAGGAGGGACAGGTGAAGCTCTGCCGCCAGCCTACCCGCTTCCCTGTCCAGAGTGTCCTGTGGGTCCCCAGGGATTGCCTGTCGGGGTTGGTGTTAGGCAACGGGTGGGGGAAGGGCAGTGAGGAGGCAACGGGTGGGGGAAGGGCGGTGAGGGGAAGATTTGTGAAAGTGGGGACTTGTTGGGGAGACCAACAGGTGTTCCCTGCAGAGCTGAGGATGAGACTCGGGGATTGGATTTGAAGAAACAGAAGAGTGAAATCTGCAGTCAACCTTCCTGCTTCCCTGACCAAGAATGAACGATTTTATATATTGCTCTTTACACATTTTTTTTATGTAGCTGCTAGAAATAACATTGCAAGGAGAGACTGATCAAACAATAGTTTTGATTCCCCCCCCCCCTTCTACTTTTCTTTCTGCACTTCCCTGCAAACTGTATCTTCTGCCTCTAGTTCATTTTGGTGCCCTGCACTTGGGCCTGGTTTTGACCTGGACTTTCCTCCTAGCCTTTGTCTCAGACCTACAGTTTGGAGACATCTGGGTCAGGGCTTGTGTTTGAGAAAGGAACTACAGATCTGTGTCCTAGCATGCTGATGTTTTTGTTAGGTGGTCTTCAGATGTTGGAGGGAATCTTGTCAGCCCAGGTGAGAATTCCTTTAAACAGTGTGTGTGTGTGAGTGTGTGTGTGTGTGTGTGTGAGGTGTTGTGTGTGTGTGAGTGTGTGAGTGTATATGAGGTGTGTGTGAGTGTGGGTGAGTGTGTGAGTGTGTGTGAGTGTGTGTGAGAGTGTGTGTGAGTGTGTGTGTGTGAGTGTGGGTGAGTGTGTGAGTGTGTGTGTGAGTGTATGTGTGAGTGTGTGAGTGTATATGAGTGTGTGTGTGAGTGTGGGTGAGTGTGAGTGTGTGTGAGTGTGTGTGTGAGTGTGTGAGTGTATATGAGTGTGTGTGTGTCTGTGTCTGTGTGTGTGTGTCTGTGTATGTGTGTATGTGTCTGTGTGTGTGAGTGTGTGTGAGTGTGTGTGTGTGTGTGAGTGTGTGTGTCTGTGTGTGTGTGTGTGTGTGTGCATGTGTGTGTGAGTGTGTGTTAGTGTGTGTCTGTGTGTGAGTGTGTATGTGTGTGTGAGTGTTTGTGTGTGAGTGTGTGTGAGTGTGTGTGTGTGAGTGTGTGTGAGTGTGAGTGTGTGTGTGTGTGTGTGAGTGTGAGTGTGTGTGTAGTGTGTGTGTGTATGTGTGTGTGAGTGTGTATGTGTGTGAGTGTGTGTGAGTATGTGTGTATGTGTGTCTGTGTGTGTGCGAGTGTGTATGTGTGTGTGAGTGTGTGTGTGAGTGTGTGTGTATGTGTGTCTGTGTGTGTGTGAGTGTCAGTGTGTGTGTGTGTGAGTGTGTGAGTGTGTGTGAGTGTGTGAGTGTGTGTGTGTGTGTGAGTGTGTGTGTGTGTGTGTGTGTGAGTGTGTGTGTGTGTGTGTGTGTTTTACCCTCTTGCTTCCTTCTTTTTACCTCCCATGGTTAAATTCTGCTTTCCCTGTTTCCCAAACCATATCACCATTATCTCCTTTTCTTTTGCCTTCCTATCCCAGCCCCTGAAATGTTAACTTTTCATTTTCCTGGTTTCTGAAGTTGTTCCAGAATCAAAATAAATTTTATAAAAACTTGTAATAAATGATTACCTGGCAGTCCCCTCTCTCTTTCCCTCTTCTCCCTTTGCCTTCTGAAGCAAACAGAAAAACACAAGTAGGAATGAGGTTTGCTTTCACCACGTGCAGACAGAAAATTTCATGGACACTAACAGAAATTGAGATGAGTGTAGGCATGAGGTGCATAGTGGCAATTTATATGCTTGGGCAACTGGTCTATCAGGCTGTCTGGATCAGGATCAGCGACAGCCTACCTTGACTAGGGCAAAAAGTCTCATTAAGAAAGAATAGGAAAGCCTAGCATGGGAGTGTCAGATTCTCTGTGCCTTGAAAGCTGCTGTGTCTATAGTTTCTGCTCTCTCTTTTCCAATGGAAAAGACTGAGACTCTTGTCTTATTTTTTGGAGTTCCTTCTGAGGATGCCATAGATTCAGTGAGAAGGTAAGAACATTAGAGAGGGATTGAGTCTGGCTTTTTGATGAAGTGTCAAATGGAGCCTCAAAGGAGAGACAAAAAAAAAAAAAAAAAGATTAAAATTTAGGGATGGAGGTAAAAAAAAACTCCCTTTTCATTTGGATTTCTCTGTGCTTTGCAGATGGAAATGAATGTTTGTGAGGCCCGTATTTCAGTAGCGGAGCAGTAAGCCAGCATTGCCCAGCCCCTGTGCTACACACCTCTGGGTTTCTCTTCAGGTCAGGAAGACTCAGAGAAACAAACGTTTACTTCCCAGCCTCTGCCAATGCTGGAAGATTTGTACGATTAACAAATCACTCACTTCTGAGGCCTGAAATCAGAACTGGCTCCAAACACGAAAGGACCTTTAAATATGAAGTCTATCCATAAGTTATAATTCAGAAACTAGTCTCCAGGGGAAACGCAGATGCTCTTTGAGTATGTGGCTTAATTGGAATGGGTGGCAATACAGTGCCCCTGGTGCAGGGGCCATGGGAAGGGTACATGCAGAAGGTAGCATGCAGAGCTCATGTGGGGCTGAGGTTATTTCATCAAACTACATGTGAAAGTGAAGAAACGTAAGTGAAGAAAATCTCTAGGTAAACTTTTGTATTCTAATTTTCTCTTTGCATTTGTGTGTCGTGTGTGTGTGTGTGTGTGTGTGTGTGTGTGTGTGTGTGTGTGTGTGTGTGTGTGGCGTGTCTGGGGAGATCATAAGACCACTTCTGGGAATTAGTTCTCTCCTCCCATTATGTGAGTTCTTGGGACACGTCTCAGGTTTTCTCACGTGGTGGCAAGTACCTTGACCTACAGAGCCATCTCATTGGCCAAAGTTTTATTGTTTTGAGTACACATCCTACCATTCATTGACGAAAACTTGAGTTGAAGAAATGATTTTAGAACGAGGAAACAAACTCTTACAAATTCTTCTTTACATAACGTGCAACTTTAATCTGCCAGGCAAACATAAAGTGGTGTGGCTGGATTAAATGAGGAAGTTCTTAATTATTTACCACATTTTGTGTAAAATACTCTTTCTCTCCTCAGAACAAAAGCTTGAAAAACAAATTGTTGTCAGGAAGCAAGCTGTGTGGGATTCATGCAGAAGAGGTGAGTGAATATGACCTTTTCACAAGTTTAACTGGTTAAAATTAAATTAAATTGGCTTTTCCCCCTAACGCATACTGGACACAAAGTAAATACATTTTAGTTTTGTGTGTATCTGATTATTTCCACATTATACAAATGAAAAAAATAAAAATTTACCCAATGCCATGCTCATAAGATAATTCTCTAACACCTACCTCAATTGTGTGAAACAATTCTCCCGAGTAGGAAATTATCAGATGCCCACTGTATTTTCCTAATGATTTGTGACATCTATACACCACCATCAAAGTTCCTAAAATTACATTAGTAGTGTACCAAGCAAATACACCTATTTGTTCTATTCTCTGTGCAACAATATTTTCTCATATGTTACTCGAGCAGGAACAAACATTCTGAGTAATACATATGGAATCACTATAGTCAGTTTTATCTAATTTTGACCTGGTGCTAAATTCAAACTAGAACTGTAGCTTGTAGGAACTATTAAGGATGGTAGTAAAGTAATAGTGAAGTTTACAATAAGGGTAATTTAAAGACATGAGACAAGAGTCCCTGTGTCCCAGGAATATATAGAAAGCATGCGTGAAGACAAATTACATACTGAAAAATCCTGAGAATTGTATGGAATAGACATGGAAGCTTTTCCACTCCAGCAAGACCTGACGGCTATGAAGAAAATGGGGAGGCAGGAAGCTTAATAGACAGTTGACCCTCCTCCCCTTAGATGTCCAGACAGAAGACTGAGAGCTACTCAGACCCATCCATCATTATCTAACGATGAAATTATCTCACTGCCCCTTTGTCAAGAATCACTTTCGCATCACCTTTCTATAGATGGAAAAGGGGAGTTTTCTTGGTGGAATAGAAACATTGTCTTGAGTCCTCCAGTTAGGGAGAAACACAATCTCCCTTACTCTCCTGTTTGTAAAATCAAGGACACATCCTTAGGCAATATAGGCAATATGAGAGCTCAAAATATATCCTGAGACAAAGCCATTATCAAAAGACACCATACCTCAAAGCTTAGGTGTGATATGATCATTTGGAGAATAAGTTACACACACACACACACACACACACATATATACATATATCTTTAAGACATGGAAAGCAAGTGTTGGTTCTCCTTGAAAAGGAAAATACAACTGGGTGGTTTCTAGATCTGGCCCAGGGAAGTGCTTCATGTCATAGCATTTTGCTGTTTGGAAGGAATGAGCATGACCTGGCTTGTATTACTGGGACTGTTGAGATAGTACAAACGTGAACTGTGACAGTTCTAATAAGGAGTGTCTAGACCAGATGTGGTACAGGCACCCGTGAGACCACCACTTGGGCTGTAGGAAGGAAAAACCAAGGGTTCCAGGTCATTCTCAGCTGCAACAGTGACTCTTGAGGAATTATTGAGAGAGGCACTTAAGACCCTATCTCAAGAAATGAAAAAAAGATAGAAAATATCTGGATGAAAGTTACATTGAACATGTTACCAGAGCCCCCACAAAACTCAAGTGCAGGAGAGAAGAGGGCGCTAGAAGTATTCAAAAATAAGATAGTTCCTACCTTTAGAGTTTATCCTCTTCATTCAAGAATGTTCCTAATTTTCCTCAGCTCAGTGAAAATTAATCTCATTTGTTCATCGATGTGTTCTTTATGCTATTTCCTTAATGGTTGGATACAGCAAAGAAAATAAGTCATATGAACAATATTAGAGTTCAGTATTCAGATAATAAGGGAACTGTTTACAGACACCATAGTACTTTAAAATAACACATACGAAATTTTACTATTTGATTCATCGTTATTTCTTAAAACATAATAACAGTCTTTTCTGCTGGAAACTTTAGCTGAAAGGGTCCCATCATCTGCACCACCAGCTCTCGGCTCCATATCCTCGCAGGAATGAAATACGCTGTGATTTGGCATAGGAAGAGCGTGTGCTGTGGCTTTTCCCGGGGAGATGTGAACAAATATGTATTCACCGCACATAGGGCACTAGTAACACAATGACTAGAGGCAGCTGCATCATAGAAATCCTCACACAGCATGGCAAACGCTCAAAAAGGCTGCATCTCTCTGGCCTTGGTGCAACGACGGAAGACAGCTTAGTGGGCTAGAGATTCCCCGCTACCCAGAAATCACCACTGTTTATATAACCGTGTTGAGGCTGCCAGGAGGCTTCTAAATTCCTCAGCTTCCTGAGCATAGTGAAGAATAATTAGCATCCCAAGTCTTAGGAGCCTCCCTCCTCCAAGAACTAATGTTTCAATGCACAGAAAATAGTTATACAACAAACATTAAAAACTGCAAATACTACCAACACCATCTGCCACCACCACCACTATTATTTCATAAAGGGAAAATTATTTGAACATAAATTTGCAGGAAGGAATCTCAAATTAGATAGTTGTCTGCTAAATGAAAATATGGCGATAAAATGCTCTGTCATGGCTGCCTACATCCTCATCATCATTTTCTTCGGGCTGCCGTTATTGTTACTCCCCCTGCTGTAATTGGTTCATGCACGCGCAGTATTAGTTCATGTAATTAGTTCATACTCCGTGACCTTCATGAACTGATATTTGGAATTACATTTAAAGTTGTCTATGTAGTAAAAATAAAATTACTGACACTCTAAATATTGTATTATTTGCTAGAGGCTTATCCCTTTGGTTAATTTTGACTTAATCAAATATTGCTGACTAGTTAAGACAGTTAGCATGCTATATGATTTCAAAGTAACATACATCCCACAGGAGATATATTCCTTCAGAAGTATTTGTTTTTGCATACTCTTTATGAAAACCTAAGAAAGGATATTTAGTATGATAATTAGGTCTGAACTGTGAAATACAGATGACATGTGAGTACAAACAATTCATAAGTTATCTTCATGATAACAAAGGCCAAGATATCTACCATGATGTGGTCACTAAATACACACACATACATGTGCGCATGTGCACACACTCAAACACATACACACACATACACACACGCTTACTCACACATGCACACACATACAAAAAAAAAAAACGGGAAAAAAAATCTTGATTTAATTCTAATTTTGTGTACTAAAACCACTACCTAATGGTGCTTTAAAGATGTATTGTTATAATGAAAAGTTTAGATCATAATGCCCGCCTTTTATGTAAAATAAATTGCAAATGGATGTCACAAATAGTTACTATTAGTCGTTTGGGACTCCTGTAAATGACAGCACTAATTATGCTTGAAGATGGCCTTGGATGGATCACACATTTACGTGACCTCCAACAGTGATTGGCCAGTTCCCACTCACACCTATCAACTCTGTTTGTTTCCCCGAGAGACTCCTTGGTTTAGCTGAGAGTCCCAGAGACCAGGTGGGACAGGACAGAGGAAAACTTAGTGTGAGTGTGAGGCAAGGCTCTGAACCAGGTAGCATCACTTCGGACACCGGGGAAACTCTGAAGGAAAGCAATTATGGGAAGTATTAATTCCAACACAAAAGTGTAAGTTCAGCAGCCGAAGGGGCGTGTGTAAGCGTTCTTTATTACCAGCCCCTGACAATTCCAGGTTGTCGCTAATAAACTTTGGTCTTCACATTCTGACATTACCTGTATCGGGAAAAGAGGGTAAAATTTTGGTAAACATGGGATCCTTTGAAAAGACAAAGCAAAGCAAAAACTTCAAATGGTTGGCTTCGTTATCAACTTTTTAAATTAAATTTTACAATTAATTTAATTAAATATGTTTAATTTAATTAAAATATAATTGCATCATTGCCCCTCTCTTTCCTACCTTTTATTCTTCCCATGTTCCCAATTCCTACGACCCCTCAAATTCATAGCCTATCTTTTTTGGTCATTATTGTTATATATGCATATAAAATACATAAATGTTATCTGTTGGGTCTGTTCAGTGTTGCCTGCATGTGTGGGTTTCTAGGGCTTATCACTGGTACCTAGAAGTTCACCCTTGGTAACACTAGTTGTCCTTTCCATCGTGGAATTTGGTCTAGCTTGGGGTTGAAAGGCTTGGTGAATGCTGTCACAATTGCTGTGAGTTCATAAGTAAGGCTTTCCTGGACTGCTTCACACATTTTCAAGTAATTTCAGGTCTGGCAGCCTGCTGTTCTTGACATTGTTCTGAAGTAAGAACCTACTATTCTTCATTACGTTTTGTACATTTGCCCGTGACCATGTGTATATGTGCATGTATGGATATGCCCATGTGGATGTTTCTCCCCAATGAAGTACGAGGAAGTGTGAGGACCTATTATTGCACAAATAGAAATTCAGTGAACTGAGGCACTCCCGTTACAGTATTGGTAACTATGTCTTTTCTAAAAGGCTGAGGATACATGGTCTTCTGCTGCTTACATATAAATTATAAGGATGTGGTAAATGTGTGCAACAGTATGTCATTGGGAGACACTGAGTTTGTTAAACATTTTTATATTTATAAGGATCCTGTTATAAAGTGTGGTCTTCTGTAACCCAATTCACCCTTCAATAATAGAATTTTGCTGGCATTCGGTCCATTTGTTTGTTAGTTCCCATTGAAAATACAGTGAATTAAAACATGTCCATTCATTTAAACTTACCCATCATTGATCTCAAAAAGTAATTAAATAAAGAGAGAGAGAATTGCATTTACACACATGTCTTTGCTACTTAAAACTAGATGTTTTTTTTGTCATGACTAAATTACAGATATTTTGTATGTTTATGCATTGAGTAGAACACAGGAATGTTATTTAAATAACACCTTTACAAACATATAATTTTTTTTAAACAGGGCGAATGCTTGCTTCCTGACCCAGATGTCTACATGTCTGATGTCAAAGCTAAATTTAGTCTTCTCTGTTGATCGTCCAGATTATAGGCTTCTGTTGGAGTAGGCTGAAGCATCTATCCCTCTGCAGGGTGGGAGAAAAATTTAAATTTTCGAGATTAAAAACACAAGTGAGCATGAGCACTAATGCATACCTCTGTTTTCACAGTCGAAAAAAATCCAAGCCCAACTGAAAGAGCTCCGTTATGGGAAGAAAGATTTATTATTTAAGGTAAGCAACTTGCCTGCTTTTCCTCCCAATGCCCGCCCAGCACCTAATCTACTATAATCTAAAATATTACTCGGGCTAATTGAAATCTCTGGACTTCCTAATGGAGAATCACTCTTGGCTGAGTTGGGTTTCTATCTATTTTCCCACCTGTTAATTAATGAGTATGAGTGAATCACCAGGTTCCATTTGTTGTCCAAGGCAGATTTGATTGTAACATATTTAAAGTGCCTGAAACTCTGCTTATGGTCGCTAAGTATTAAGGAGGGGAGGGTTACCTTTGGTAAATTTCCGTAGAGCACAGCATATATTGAGAAAGTTTCAACATATACACTTGACTGGCAATCTTGCAATCTTAATAGAAGTTTATGGACAAATTCAGTCACAGGCCTATCTGATCAAAATCTGAGCTTCAGAATTCTTCATCCACCGAGAATACGAAAAGAGGAGTGGTTGTCTATGGGGACCCATGGTCCTGAATTCCTGACCTTTACAAGCACTATCTTCCATAAGAGATGTGACTAAGTTACAGATCTCTACAGGGAAAGATTAATTTTATTATCACTGACTTAAATATTTGGTCATTTTTGCCAAGAAATGAAGCAAGAAAGTCAAGAAAGGAGTGTATGTGGTCATGGAAATTGCATAATAACGAATGAAGGGCATTTCCCCCAGCTTTCTTGATACAGCCCTGTAGACAAACCTCAGCTGATATCTTAGAGTTGTTACGATCTCTTACAGTTTAAATTGACCAATTTTTGTCAATCACATATTGCCTCATGACTCATGACATTTAGCTGTCCTCTTGTATGTCTTGTTCCCTCTGTCTGTCTGGCATCCCAGAGAGTACTCTCCCTGTCCATAAATTCCACCTAACCTCTCTCTGCCTAGCTGTTAGCCATTTAACTCTTTATTAAAACAATGAGAGAAACACTCTTCACAGTATACAAATAGATTGTTCTGCGACATAACCCCATGGCATTCATCTCAGCTTTGTTATCTTGAAAACAATAGAACATTTTGTGTTATGCAATAAAGCTTATGGGAATTACGTTCATTCTCACCCAAAGGTAGGAAGTAAAGGCCCTTGACTTGTGTTCTTTTTCTGTTTTTTTTTTTTCTCCTACAGTACTGGGATACACCCTTAGACTTTTATAAGTAGGTATAATAATATGTCAATAAAACAAGATTAAGTTATATGTAATATTTACTTAACATATTTTTACTGTAGTGATCACCGTAAATGAAAAACTGAGGATTACCTTTAAGACATAGATATTTTACCAAATGTGGGAGTGAAGTGATTCCTGTTGCAAACAACGAGAAATTCATAACTCTTGGCTCTGCGGTACCAACAGATGTTTGTACCTAAGCCGTGATTTCGGCCCATCTTGACAAACGCTCTGCTTGCCTTTGCTCAGTGCCCTTTAGTCCACAGCCTCCAGAGCCTTAAGGAAACATCTGGACCTGTCAGAAATGAAGCCCCAAATAGATGGAGAAAGCGGTCATTGCTTATGAGTAATTTCAGTACAGAATGAACAAGTATATGTAAGTAGGATTGAATAAAGAACAAGATGTCATAACCGACTAAGGAGATGCTCAGAACAACTTGTCTGTGTCATCTGTCCCCTCTCAAGCTTTCTGGAATTACCCACTACTTGGGCTTAGCCCGTCACCTCTAGAATGTTGTGTCTGTGACCTGCAATTAGCCATTATATGTCAGATCATGTCCTCATGGGCCTTTCCAAAGAGCCACAGAGGAGGATGGGGATTCACTGGTCAATGTCATGACTGAATTGAGGAAGAATTAGTTTCTATGACTCGCTATGGAAAAGAGAAGAAGGCAGACAGGTTCACATAGAGAATATCTGAGACTCATCCAGTATTACTCAGTTGAAAGTACTCAGCTCTCTAAGGTGACACATTTTTTCCCTTGTGAAACACTATAAAATAGATCAGTTTATTACTAGGTATTTTGAAAATTTAGACATTTGGGAAGTGTCTGTGTGTGTGTGTGTGTGTGTGTGTGTGTGTGTGTGTGTGTGTGTAAACTTGTCTTCTATCCTTTTGAGTACCCTTGCTTGCATAGAGAGATTTTTTTTTTTCTGATGGTAAGTGTGTCCAAGTCATGGTGGGACTACAAGTATATAGATCAACGCTGGTTCTCTAAATATGGTATAAATTTCATTATGCTCATGTTTCCCCCAATTCCAGAATGTCTATTCTGGACATTGCTGATAACCCTATCGTTCTTTCCCGTTGACTTCCCATCTAGCCTCAAATTCTCATTCCAAAATTGAATATAGTTCTCAACAAAACTCATTTCTAGATGGCACTCGAATGTCAAGCTTTGTGCTACGGTGCTTCCGCAGAGCCACCCAATCCCAATAGAACAGGATCATTTCTGCCTCGCCATTGTAGCAGTAATTGAAGGCTGCTGTAGAGCTGTGAAGCTTGCAACACTTTTGAATGTTACAGAAGCCAGTCAATATGAAGACAGTAATGCTGGTAGCACACTGCCCTTTGGGCCCGAGGGATGAGTTGAGCCTGGAATTGTTGCTTACCTTTACTCTTTACTCTTGTCAGGTCCATCATGTTAACTTTATGGCTTGGCCTCCCACGCAGCCTTCTCCCAGAGAAGGGACTTCAATTCACACTAAATGAAGGTGACTTGCTATTTCTTCCTTAGTACAGATAGAGCAGTCAGATATCATGGACCTCTTGGGGGAAAAGCACTTCCTTCGGGAACTTTCTGGAAATAATCCAGGCCCAGGTCTGTGCCCAGCTGCCCAAGGTCAAATTAGATGCTATGGTGGCTGAGAGGGCTCATAAATGTTTATCATCCTTGTTTTTCTTAGTACACAGAAGATTAAACACATATTTCGAGTCAGACATGTTCAGTTCAGTTTCTGACATTGTAAACCAGAGGTCACAGCTCATTTTAGGTACATAGTTGAGCACCCTGAACTTATTCTCCGGGTAAAGTTCATTCTTCTCAATTCTTGTAGTTAACGACCATCAAACAGCTCTCATCTCCAATTAAAACACAGGGAAAAAATATAATAATGTTTCTACTCTGAACTTAAAATTTATTATCACCATAAAGCGAAAGATCCATAAACATCCAGGAATTTCACACACATTATACAGTTTTTAAGGCGCCTTGTTTTACTATCTTTTGTATTAATTGTGAGAAAAGCAGATTTAATTTAAATGACAGGAAAAAAACACTGCTGTCCTATCAAGACTCTTTTGGCAGCATCATTAGATGTTTGTCCTCTGTTATGACAAGGTGGCACTTCAAATCTACACTGGAGGTGGGTGTTCTGTGTCCCTTTAAAGCTAATCCTCTGGGTGCAGAGGCAGATATCTGTGGGAGCCTAGGCTGGCTGTGGCCACGTAGCTAGTTCCAGAACAGCCCGGGTCTAAGTAGTGGGACCCAGAAAACAGAAACAAAACAAAACTTACATCTGTGGACATCCGTGATTTAGTTCTATTACCCTTCATGCTGTTTATTTACTTCCTAGGGTGTTTGCTCACCTGTACATAACAAAAAAGAAGATAGTTGCTACCTGAGGTAATTGCATAAAAATCTATGCAGCAGACACTATTTCTAGCAGTCTGTAAAAAGGAGAGACAGTCCACTGTAACTGCCACTCCTCAGAGGGATGACTAGAGCAGAATTCATAGGAAATTTACACTAGGGTGTTCTCCCAGTGTGACACAAACAGTCGAATCACTAGGCCTGGGTGTATCCTATTAAAGGGGTATTTCAGGCAAGTTGGTCCCTACATGCTCAAGGGAATAAATAGGTTGCATCCATTTATTGTAAGATAAATATACAAGAGAATGGACTTTCCACAATAGATGGCTCCTCATAACATTCCCTGTTTCAGGTTCCACAAAACTCAGGCTAATATCCTGACAGCACCACCTCTGCTAATAAATAGTTGGCAATTAAAATCTGTAACATTCCAAAGCAAGGATCTTCTTTTTACATGAAAAATCACTGGATAATTCTCTTCTGTTTCTGTTGCGCATGCCGTTCCCACAGAGACACCAAGCTCTACTAATAACGGTTTTCCTCAGGTCCTCTATTCCAGGTCCTTCTTTATCCTGTGTCTCTCTGTCTGGAGTTCCTGTTTTAGAGGCTTGCTTCTCTATATTCCTTCAGAAGGAACAAAAAATAACACGTTTAACACTTGGTTCAAACTGGCTTTAACCAAGAGTAGCTAATTCCCTAGGAAATCTGAAATAGCCCAGAGGCACAGACCTCTACAGCATGGAAGTGGACAGCAGAGATAACTTCAGTGTCTGAACTAACATTCAGCTGGAAGGCAGGAGTGCAGCCCCCAATACATATTTCTAAATTTGAATGCAATCACCTACTCTGCATGTGTTTGCAACTCTCAAGTAGCGTATCTTCCTGCACTGCCCTGGTCTTTACTACTTAAGCTGCAGAAAATGGAGTGTAAGTCTTCCTCTGATTCGGGGTCTCCGCATCGCATGAATGATATAAGCAGTAGCAGTGACTCTACCTTCTGGATAGGAGTTTTTGCTCAATCCCTGCTCTTTCAACACAATACAAGAACAAAAAACAACAACAAAAATCTACTCTGGAGTCTAGGATGGTGTAGCATAAGCTAACCAACAGAAAAGAGACTCATGCATGTCAGACTACGATCACCAATGGCTATAGGAAAGTTATTCTGTCAACCCTGACCATCATCTAATGGACATGAACATTTATTTTGATGTAGCTAAAAGTATACATGGTCAAAGCAGGGGATTCCTTCCCTTTTACCTAGATCATATGTCTAGAAACTGAAATTATGTGAAGCCACATGTTGAATATCAGGGTCTGTATCAGGAAAAAAGTAGGTAACATCCAAACATACACACTCAAAGTTGTTTATGAAACCCAAATTAACATTCTGAATTAAAATGCAGATTACAAGGCACTTAGTAGTCTCTTCAAGTATCTGTAAATTGTCTCCCTGAGGAATTTTTATTTGTCAACAAGTTATCACCTCACCTGACTTTGTTCATTTAATTTAAGAAATACATTCCACCCAGTGTCTGGGATACATAAAATTATATTCTATGTGATACTTTCCATTCCATCTATGAAAGCACATTGGAAAAACACAAGAAAAGCTGTTCATCCAGTTCACTTTGCACAAATACACAACTTAGCACATAGGCTCACGCAAGCCCCCACAAACTTCAAGAGAGAGCCCAGCTCTTGTTTGCAGCACTTAGGCAGCTGTCAGATGTACAAAGATCTCAGGTTTCTACAGAAGTAAATTATTAAATATGCATTGTTTTGTTTCCTAATAAGATTATTACATGAACAGATTTAAGAATATAATGATGTTAAGAAGTAATTACTTTTGTGTGTGTGTGTGTGTGTGTGTGTGTGTATGTGTGTGCAAGTATGTATACTTGTCAGTTTTTGCATTTGGACACACATTCACACGGGTGTGCTTGTATGTGGATGCCCAAGGTTGGCATCCTCCTTGGAACTCTGAATTTTTAGATTTTTTTCTTTACTTCAAAATTGCACTCTATTTAATTAAAATATTAATTTAATTAGAACATCATTTCCCCTTCTCTCTCCTCTCTCCAGACATTTCCAGGTCCTCTCCCTCCAACTTCTCCCATATCCCCCAATCTTAAATTAATAGCTTTCTTTTTCATAGATTTTATTGTTACAATAAATGTATATATGCACAAATACATAGAATACAGTCTTTATTATTTGTGTGTATATTGCTTCAAGTTTGACCACCTTGCATTGCCTGCTCAACAAGGGGGCTTATACCTAGGAGAGAATAATTCTCCTTCTACTAATTATTAGTTCCCCGCAATTCTCCATCAAGGCACGGATCCTGAGAAAATGTCCCGCTGCAACATTAGCATGTCTCTTGATATTACCATTGTGCTGGTCTTGTTTATACAATCATTTCTAGGACAGTCTTTCATAGCATACTTTCTGATATTCTGGCTCTGACAATATTTCTGTTCTACTTCAACAATGTTCTCCAAGTCACAGATGCAGGAGCTGTGTTGTAGATGTATCTACGGGGACTGGTTGATATCTACTTTGTGTCTAAGTGTGGTTTCCTGTAATGATCTCTAAAGTCAGGGTTGAAATGAGTCCACAAAACCCAAGATAAGTGATAAACATGTATTTATTAGGGAAGCACTTACACAAATAATAGTAAATCACCACTGAGGTCTTCGTGCTCCAGAAAATGCAGTCTCTGTCCTTCCAACATTCTCACAACAACCCAGGAGAATGAGCCAGCCCCTCCTCTTCCTTATAAAGGAGTCACATCTGCGCACCTGAAGGAAGCCATGCCCATAGGATGTGGCCACCATTGCAAGTTCCCAGGCAAAGCAAGATGCCACTACAGGTCTCCATTGGCTGTAAACAGAAGCTCCTTGATGAAGAGTGGTTGCTACACTTATCTGTGGGTATAAGGATAATATTTAGAATGTAGTAAGAGATTATGCTGGTCTAGCAATGTGACTGTAGTAGATTATTTTTTTTTTGCCTGTCATTTATTAAACCTTTATGGACATCTTTCCATGATGTCCACTACTGTGATTGATAGGAGTTGCAACTGGGTAGGACTATTAATTTCTAGTATCGTGGAAGCCAGATCACGGAAGGAGCCTTTCAAAATAAATCCAGATTGAATCACCCCAATCCTCCATCCTAATTTTTGCATTGTCTACAGCAACAGGGTCTTACCTTCAATCATTTAGAAGTAACCAAGGACTATATCAATAGTCTATATTGTTTTGGGTGTTACTTGGACTACCCTGATCAATTAATCTAAAGGAGGTTTATTGTACATATTACTGGAGTTTGTGTAGTAGATCTTGTAATAGGCATTGTCGGCTCATGTGGCCAGACTTCAAATATGAAGTAATATGATTCCTTGAGACATTATCAAGTAATTTTAACGTTAGTGGCTAGTCATTCCCCTTTCTCCTTCTGTATTGACCTCACAGCCTCCTAGAATTAACATCTTTATTTCAGGTACAAGGTCTTTCACTAAAAATAAAGCTCTTCAGTATAGCAAAGCTGACCAGTCAATGAGCTTTAGGGACTCAATCCTGCTTGTTCAGAGCTGGCATTACTGACCCACTGCTTCCCATGATATTTTATCTGCATCCTAGGGGTCTGAACTCAGGTCCCTCATACTTAACAGCAGTCGCTTTGCTAACACAATCTTCCAGCCCAGTTTTCTAACACAATTGCAACTGAAATTACCCCAAAACACATTTGAAATTTTATATTATCTTTGTCTCCTTTTCCACTAGCTCTAATTCAATTCCTTGTGAGAATAATTGACCTTTAAATCCAGTATCTAATATGTAAGGGAAAACTTTACTATAATATTTCAATATCATACTTTCTTCTATCTTAGATTGATTTTTTAAAAGATAAGACTACTAAATTATTTCATAAAATCTCTAAAGTCTGTTGAAATATGAAATGCTATTGTTATTGAAAATAGCCCTATGGGTTGTTCTCTTTCTTTCTTTCTTTTTCTTTTTTTTATTTAAATTTGAAACAAGGTTGTTTTACATGTCAATCCCAGTTCCCTCACCCTCCCATCCTCCCCTATCACCCCCACCAAACCCCATCCTATCCCCTTTCTGCTCCCCAGGGAGGGTGAGGTCTTCCATGGGGATCTTCAAAGTCTGTCATATCATTAGGAGCAGAGCATAGGCCCTCCCTCATTTGTCTAGACTGAGAGAGTATCCCTCTATCTGGGATGGGCTCCCAAAGTCCATTCATATATTGATCCATTACCAGAAGCCCCATAGACTGCCCAGTCCTCCCAACTAACACCACATTCAGGGAATCTGGGTCAGTCCCTATGCTGGTTTCCCAGCTATCAGACTGGGGTCCGTGAGCTCCCCCTTGTTCAGATCAGCTGTTTCTGTGGGTTTCTCCAGCCTGGTTGTGACCCCTTTGCTCACACTCCTCCCTGTCTCCAATTGGATTCCAGGAGTTCGGCTCAGTGTTTAGCTGTGGTTTTCAAAACTTAAAATGTTGTAATTTTTATGAAGTCAGGTTTATTAATATTTCCAAATGTTGTTCCTTCTGTTCTTGGAGAAGTCTTTGCTTAGACACTCTCACAGGGGCTCACCCACCCCTATGTCTTCGTGTAGATGTTTGAGAGGGTAAGCACAGTCATGGGCAGAGATTGAAACATTGTATCAACTGTGAGTGAATCGCTCAGATTGATTGACTGTATTGGTATCTAGTTGTGATACCAGTGTAAGGTGTGAGCTGGATGAGAAAAACACAGCAGACACACATCCTGGCTCATGCTCACCACCCCCCATGCCCTGGGGTCATGGAATCAGACCCCATGTCACTTTCTAATAGAGTTTGGCCGGGAAGCTTCGTGTAGAAAGTTACATGCACTTCATAAGTACTTTGAATGTGAAGTATAAAAAGGAAATTCGGAAATGTGATTTTGATTCAAATTTCTGATTTTCAGAATTTCTGATTTTACCCTGACTGAGCAATTTTGATCAAATTATACACATTCTTAATTTCGGCTGTAAAGTTGAGGAGGCTTACACTTCTGTGGGATGCTCAGAGGAGACAGAGGAGACTCAGATGGATACGTGATTCACTCCTTTTGCCGTCTGTTATATCCCCGGCTCCATCTTCTCCGACTGTGCCTGTTCTCCTGGAGAAAACACATTGCATTCTGTGTGTCCCTGTCCTCCCAGCTCACCATAGCCATGTGAATGCTAGTCCTCCCTCTCTGTTGGATTCTTTAATGAAGTCAAGCTAATACTCCTCTATTCCAGTTTACTGAGCCGCAGCACTGCGTGAGCTGCTACCACTCTGGTGTTGTCAAGAGGTGCTGTTATGATTGGAATCTTTCGGTAATATTTTTAAGAAAATCAAGTTTGCCCTTCACTTAGAGTAAGAGGTCATTGCACATTTAAAGGATTTGGGGAAGGTGCTTTGGAGTAGATGGAGTAGCATGGTCTAGGGTCCCAGGCATCAGAGGATACAGGGAGTGTCCACTTTACAATAAAAACATATAGAACTGAGTGGCATTTGGCAAAGGCTGGGACCTGGAACTGAAGCTGAACGCTTGCATTGTCAGGTGTGTGTTTTGTCTATTTCGTTGTTGCGTCTGATGTTTATTTTGCTTTGGTTTGGGTTTTAGAAGGGAATTTTTTGTTTGTTTGTTTTGTTGTTGTTGTTATGTTTGGCCTCAGGATAGCAGCTTTAACTTTACTACTTACTGAACTTCTCCTGAACTTGTGTGAAGGTTAATGTGTATAGAATTAGCCTTAACGTACATTATTTCTAACTGCATTTCTGCACAGTTGATTTCAGAGTAGTAGAAAACTGTGAGTGAGCGCCAATCCTCTTAAAATCCGTGCAGAGAAATCCTCAGTCCTTTGAAAGCTGGAAGCCACATTTCAGCATTAATGGCCAGATGCCACTGGCAAGAGCAACATATTCCTGAATAGGCTCCTATTTGCCAGCTCCAGGGATTAGAAGTACAACTGGCTATCAGAATGCATCCTGCCTGCATCTTTCCCCTCCCCTCCCCACTGTTTCCATAATGGGGAAGCTGGAAGGGATGAAGCAGCCGAGCATACGTATTCTGAATCTCAGAAGCCTACAGTAAGATCCATGAGACGCCGCCAATGCAGTGCACAGTCATTTATAACCTCAGAAAGTTAGGAGGCTTCCTACAAGCTCCTCTTGCACTAGTCCAGACCCACCCCGCCCTCTGCAAGCACTTACAGGAATCCCAAGTGTCTGCCACACTGTGACTGGAACGACTTTTGTTTACATTTCAAATCAAAGCACTCTGTATTGTTTCTTTTTCCATTGCCTGGGCAGTCCTCACACACATACAGCCTCCAAGGCAGACCAGGAGCTAGCTTCAATCTCTCCGTTCTTGTAACACCAAACGCTGGAAATGGGGTGCCACTTTCTTGTCGTTTCTGTCATGAGCACGTTAGGGCCAGCACTTAGGTACGAACTTGGGGGCCGCATGAATGGTTCCGATTGCAGCCCCACAGAGACAGCTTCTGACAGTTCTCTGTTCCCCGTCTTAACTCTCCTTGAGGTGTGTTTTCTTTCCATGAACTGTCTTCACCGGCATTCTTCACCTGACTAATTAGTACAAATTTTTTAATTTGATTTTGTTGAGATAGAGATTTTCGGTGTGTGCGTGCATGCGTGTGTATGTGTGTTTAAAGGGGGTCTCACATAGCCAGATCATTACCCCGAACTCCCAATTTTCCTCCCAAGAACTGGGATTATAGTAGTACTCCTACTGTGTCCAACTTGGGGTAGCTTTAATAATGTAAAGTCATCCATTAATGTGCAATGCAATGTTTTCACTAGCTTCATTGGTTCGAGCAGCCAACAAGAGTCACCTAACCGAATGAATATGTGGGCAGGTAAGGGGAAGAACGTCAGATAAGGTAGATGGCTTTTAAGTATAAAAAATCATGATGAATGATGTCCTAACTAGCAGCTGGATTGATAAATAGAAAGATGAATGAAGGGATAAATGAAAGTCATATAAAGGCAGTCGTTACAAAGTAATTCCCCATATTCAAAAATAAAGTATCGTCTAAAACGGATGCATTATTAATGAATAAACCATCAGTACCTTGGATTAGACCAAGATCACCGCATACTAAGCCCTGGCCAACTAGATTAAAGGTTGTGACAGCTGTAGGCAGGGGAAGTAAGTGCATGTCCCCTCCTGGGCACTGCTTGAGACCTGCAGGTTCCCCGACAGGGAACTAGTGACATATGAGACGAATGAGCAGTTCTTTTTGCCTTAGTAGAAGCAATTGAGATAATGAATTGAGTTACAAAAGGCCGATTTTGCTAAAACCAAAACAAAATTACAGTGGTAATTTCCAAATAATTGTCTTAAAGGCAAAAATGAATATTTTTTTAATTGTAGTGAGAGAAAATGATGCATATCAGAATTTTTGCCTTTTTTTTCAGAATTTTTTTTTATTACATCTAAGCCCAAGGACTATTCTTTCGGGCAGCTAAATATTTAATACTATCTTATTAAGAATGAAATTTCATAAAGGATTAAGTTAATTATCTTCCTCAGTTCCTACAACTGTGAAAAATCCACTAATGGAGATGTCAGCAAGATGCTTTCCGCGCGGGATTGTGAAAGTGACGCAGTGGCATTTACCTGGCATGCTACAGGTTCCGGGATTGGTACTGACTTTGGGGAAAGGAAATTTATCTTCTTTGTTTTCTGTGGCAATTTCGCGAACTACCTTGGGTGAGCTGTTGCTAGTATTCAATATCTTTTGTTGGTCCGGGAGGGCCAGAGTAAAGTTCACATCCCCTGGCACTAACTTGGAATTCAGTGAAGCAGCATCGGCATCATACTGGCGTAAAACCAATGCAACGCTTACTCTTTGACTGCCTTTGCGCAGGTATGTCTTAGTTAGGGAAAGGCGTCCAGATGAGGTGCATGGGCTCCAAGAGCCCCACGCTAGAGAGATCCTGAGGTTGTGAGCTCTATGTTGTTTCCCTCCTTCCCTTCGTGCTGACAGCAAGGTGTCACTTTTGGGGATGATGGAAAGAAATGTCAGCTCCTCCACGCTGCCCACATTTTGGCACATACGCAGTATCCCACAAATGCTTTGACGATATTATTCTTTCTGATAGCTCTGATAACGAGCATTTAATTAAGTCTAAGACATTGAGATTGGGTAAATATGTCAACCAAGTTGTGATTGTTCTTTGTAGATTTCTGCTCAGGCTCCAATGGCACTCTATCTTTCACTGTAGCTTTAGGCAGTGACCCAATTAGCTCAAATAAAACGTATTTAAACTATACAAATAAAATGTGTATTTGTGGGCCTCAGAAAATATTCAATCAGCCTTTTCTATTCAGGATTAGAATTTGGGAGTTACTTTTTATAGGTTAGAAAGAGATTCTTCGTCTTTTTGTGCCTCGGCAAAATGCAATAAAAATCCCCCCGGCAGAACTTGACTGCTTTTTCATGGCAGCTGTCCCACCCACCCAGGAACCACCCCTCCTACCACAGCAGAGAAGCCCAGGGCACAGGATCTGTTCCTTTTGAATATGTTTAACTCTCACACTTTGCGTATTCACTGGACCATAGGAAATAATGGCTTCCTATATTTAGAATCAACCTGACATGGTTTGAATGATGCTTCCCACATTCTCAGTGGGCTTTCCCATTGTTGTACAGTTCCATAAACACCATCACAGCCGAGGCAAACGTGCATCTCCTGGATTAGCTCTTCCCATCTATTATTCAGCGTTTAGTTTACCCTTGCCTTTAAAAGCTTTCGAGTGCATTTACATTATTAACTTGAGAACTCTCAAATTCTCAATAGATCCTGAGGGACTGACGTTCACAATGAACAGACACTGCTGGCTATTTTTTCCCCCACCGCTGAGACGAAACACGTGATAAAATGGGCTTAAGAAAGGAGAGGTTTGTTTGAGTCCCAGTTTGATGGGGAATATGCAGCATGAGAAGAGGCAGGTAGCTCTTAACATTCTGTCTGTAATCGGGACACAGAGAGACTAACGCTCATGCTCGGCTCTATCTTTTCCATTCAATCTGGAAGCCCAGCCCGTGAGATTGTGCTCCCAACATTCAGTTCCCTTCTGGAAATACACATCCCTGCTACACACACCCCAAACTATCACTTCCAGAGGTGTGCTTCCTACGCTGGATTCTGATTCCTACCAAGGTGTCAGTCAGGATTAACCTGCGCTCACAGTCTCCATAGTGCGGCAACCGCACCTTCAAGTGGGAGCGATAGACATCATCCAATAGCCAGAATTGTTTACACCCGCACTATAAATGGCAGGAAGCGATGGATCCGCTATTGAGAATTCCTCATGGGAAGCGAAGTGATGGATCTCTGCAAACAACTGGCATTTGAGAGAATTGCTTAAAACCCTGAGGACTGAGAAGTGAGAGATTTGCAATATGGGTTTTACAATCTTCATCTCTAAAATTGAGACCCAGTTTCTTCCCTTGCCTACTGTCAATAATTGACTATGTTCGCACCATTTTGGTTTTGGTTTTGTTTTTCTCATACAGCCATGAGGGGAAAAAACGTGTAACTGTCCTCCACTCTTCTAGATGTCCCTATATTTGACTGCTCCAAATTTGTTAATTTCTTACTGTTTGAATTGCATTCGCCACATAGTATTCAATGCATATCAAAATTAGAGGTTCTTAAGAAAATTTTGTTATATACGAGTATATTAAAGGTGGCATTGTCATAAAAGGAAAACCTGCACTACCCACCTCTGCATCTTCACAGTCTGAGGCCTCCCTCCCTGTGGTTAGTCTACCCGCCTGCTGTAAGCAGTTCAACCACATTTGGTTTCTATTGGTTTCACTTTGAGATAGTCACGAAGGAATAAAACCCAAAGTGAACTCTGTGGTTCTTTTGTTCTTGTTGTAGTTCTGGGCTTTTTTTTTTCTCTACTAACAACCATAAAAATGAATTTTCAAGAAAAATGCATATTGAGAAGAGAAGGAATTTGACACACTGGTGTGTGGACAGGTGCTTTAGTATGTGTCACTTGCAGAAAATTAAATTGTTAAATAGAAATGCAGAAAGAGCGTTTAGGAAAAGCATCCAGTATAGCTGCTAATCTGTGCAGGACAGACATTTCACTAAATCCATTCTTCTGATAGCAGAAAAATTTGCACAAATAGACATGACATTGACATTCAGCCAATTATTCTCATATAAGAAATAAAACACCTTTTAGAAATAGCCCAACTGGCTTAGTCCTAAAATCTATAAAACATGGTGGGCTGTGTCTGTTATGCTAATATGCTAGTCACTAATGTTAACAAACCATCATCCGTCCTTGTAACCATTACCGCAGACACAGCTGCTGTCTAATAACTGCCAGAGAAAGGAGGAATCTGCTTCTTCAGGATGTTTATGCACCACTTCATACTGAAGAGGCATATTTCCTACTTCAGCCTATGGCTTGGCATCATGTGTACTCACCTGCTCTCCCCTTGATGAAATGTTTACTAAACACTCCCTGGGCACTCAGGAATATTCTGAAAGTCATTAACTCAATGATCACCAAGACAAACACAAGTCACAGTTGTCAATAATACTCCCTTAGTGGTGGACTGATGCAAAAAGCTACCAAATATAAAAGCAGTAAGCAGGATAGAATCAAACCAGTCTCTATTAACGTAGCCATGGAAATTGTCCAAATATTGGGATACTTTCATATTTGTTGATGAATGATCATCAGTTTCTTCATTTACATCTATCCTATTTCCGTCTTCTTCACGCTTAGCTGTCACTCATCAATAAATAGCAATCACTTTCATCTGATGGATTTGGTTGTGTTACCCTGATACCTTGGAAGCACCTATGCGGTTCAGCTGGATGGATTTCACCTGCCTTTATCTCGAGCTGGATGGAGTGATGCTGGATGGAATTTATTATTAGTATTATTAGAAGGCTGCCATGGAAACATTTCTTATACATTACACTAAAGCACTGAACTTTTCCCATTATTCTTGCCCTCTGCCTTTGGGTACAGCTGTAGACCGCGACATTTGGCAATAGTTTAGAGTTTGATTCACAATAACAGTAAGACCCACTGATGGGCTGTCTGTCATGTGGCATCCTTGGTCCAATGCCATAAAAGACCGAAAATATGAGTTGCCAACATCACACTAATCTTCCCCAGGCTCAAAATGTGAGCTCTAAACTGTCCAAATTGAATTGGGTTCATTGTCTTCCTCCTGGCATGGCTAGCCAGCTTCAGAGTGGGCATCACCAGAATGCTGATTAGACACTGTTGGACTGTTTAAAAAAAACCCTGTCTATTAGAAAACCCTTAGGACTTTCCTGCACCTAGGACAAAGTTATGTATTTGTTGGATTATGTCTGTTCCTTAGCAAATTGTTTTATACTTTGAATATTACAATAGTATGAGAAGTAGGAAGGAAAATATACAACATTCCCTTGAAGAATATTATAAGAATGCTAATAATAAATTTGTAGCCCAGTAAGGATATCTATGAGGATTACCTTTTTAAAATTACTTTTAGATTTCTAAGTGTGTGTATATGTATGTATTTATATGTGTGTTGGTGTGTACGCTTGAGCACATAAATATGCAGGGACCCCCAGAGTTCAGAAGATGCTGTCAGATCTCCTGTTGGTGGACTTTTAGTTGGTTGTATGCTACCTAATGTGAATGCTGAGAACCCAACCTGGGATCTCTCCAAGAGCAATGTATGCTCTTAACTACTGCTTCCTCTCTCCAGTTTCAGGACTAGCTTTTCTCTGTGAATAAAAGAGGTTTAGGGATTAATCAGTCGTGGATAATAACAAGGGGTTTTCCATGGTTTGACACAGAAAGCCAGATTCACATGAAAACCCTCAGAACATAAAAGTTTCCCTCATGCAATGAATTGTAATGTCAACTAATAGATCAAGAATACACCCAAGCCCAAATATTCATTTCCTTATATCATAAAAAACTGCTGCACATTATATCAGTAAAGACAGTTCTGATGCTCAAATCGATCACCAATGGCGTTCTATTGTTTAACTAACGTGAATGGTAGATAAATTTATAGTTCCCGTGATGCGTACAGAACTATTAAGAAAGTGTACTAACACTGTTACATAAATATGAGCCCTTAGGGTCTCGGCTCTTGAGGCTCTGGTCAGGAAATGGTCCACAGTTAGAAGACAGATGCACTTAGAGGACGTTCTATAATTCTGGTATCAATAGCCCATCAGGCACAGCTGACTCGCAGCTGTTTGTGGGAGTATTATTATAGTTCTGCCTACTCTGCCATGTGTAGAAGAATAGGATTCGAACAATTCTTCAGTAACATAAATGAGCAATGCATACTTTGAATACAAGGTTTTTGAATATAAAGAAATTGCTTTACTCTTGCCAACTTAAAATGGAAGGGCTGATTAAAGGTTTTTTGTTTGAATACAAAGATCTCCAAGTCTTCGGTGAACCCACGCTAAATTAGGTATAAGTTTCTGTTTTGCTTTCTTCCATAAGAGTAATAGTTTCATGCTGTTACCTTTTGTTCAAGAAATGGTGGATGTTTAAGTTTTTTAAAATTATACATAAACATATTCATACTGCACTACAGAGAGTAAAAATATACTTTACGTTCATACCTGAGGGAGGGAGAGAGAAAGAGGGAAAACAGAGAGGGAGGGAGAGGGAGATAACCTTTATTGTCTTTATCTTCATTTAGTTGAGGGAGGGAGGAAAAAAGAGAAGAGAAGAGAAGAGGAGAGAAGAGAAGAGAAGAGAAGAGAAGAGAAGAGAAGAGAAGAGAAGAGAAGAGAAGAGAAGAGAAGAGAGGGAGAGAGAGACAGAGAGAGAGGGGGGGGGCATTTATTGTAGTAATGGTCAGCACTTATTTATGAGTACTTAACTACCAACAAGCAGTACCTATCCACCAGTCCCTGCCCGTGAGGAGTATCCACTAACACCAATCACAAGAAACTATCATCAAATACTGACCTACCCTTACCTGTCCACCAGCATCAATCTATCAGTATCATCCACTCATTACTTCCTACCCATCAGCACATATTATCACTATCTGTCCACTGATTATTTACATCTTTCAATATCTACTAGTCCACCACTAATCTATTGACCACTCTCTACCCAACCCTTATCTACACATTCCTATTTCAAAGATTCTATTTACTACTACTTGCCCATCAGGACATTTCCTACCTTTTAATTAAATGTTTTAACATAATCACAACAGTTGACCAGAGAGCTAAGATTGGCTGATTCCTTTAACAGGTCATATCACAAAGCAATTGTGATGTCTCATTACTATAATATCAACATTTTGGAAGCTAAGACAAGAAGGTTGCCATAAATTTGATGCCAGCCTGAACTACACAATGAGTTTTGGGATAACTTGAATATTGAATGAGCCCCACTCTAATTAAAAAATAATTTATTATATCCTCATCTTCAGGTTTGAGCTTTAAGATCTCATATAAAATAAATCACTAGGAAACATACTTTCTTCCTGAGGTCTGGCTGGGAGTTAAGGGAATAAATTTCAAGGCCATAGATATTTATTCAAGTGTAATTTCTTTCAGAGGCCAGGGTGCCCACATGCTCCTCACTTTTGCATAAAGAAAGTAAATTATATTTACAAAAATTTGAAGTTGGAAATTGTACGTGTAAACATACTTCTCAAAGGATTTTCTTGGATTTTATAAACTGATCTGCTTGATTTGGGAACTCATTTTGGTTTCATACATGTGTTGGCTAACTTTTTCAGACATGTTCCCAAGTTATTAATATTGAAAAGGGCAGACAGTACATCAAATAAACTGATGGCCACACTTCATATGGACAATAAGGTGCTGTGCTTCCATTAGAGTAGGGTTAAATAGCAGAATGACATTTGTGATTATATCTGCCGTGTAACTGCGTGGTAAATGTGACTTAGAAATGAAGGTGATGAAGTGTTGCAGTCTGTGTCCCTAGAGTGATCAACAAATTACTAGTTTAGGACTAATGACGAGTAAGGGGTATGTTCTTATAAGCTCATGGATAATTTGCACAAAATACAATAGTGTCTTTATTTTATTTATTTATTTATTTATTTTATTTTTCTTTGTCCCTCCCATGACCACCGACCACCCTCCCACTCCGTCCCACAACCACCCCCACTCCACATGCAGGGTGATGCCTTCCAGGAGGGATCATCTAAATCTGACAAGTCATTTGGAGTAGGGCCTAGCCCTCCCTCCTGCCTCTAAGCTAAGGGAGTATCCCTCCATGGGGAATGTGCTCTGAAAGTTCTTTTGTGCACCAGGGATACACTCTGGTTCCTCTGTCAGCAATAGTGTCTTTTTATCAAGCTATCTACTTTCTATTTGACAGTTAAGAGTATCTCTTGGGGCTGGAGCAATGGTTCAGCAGCTAAAATTACTTATTCCTCTTCCTGAAGACACAGAATTGATATCTGTGACTAATCTAGTCTAGATTTGTTGGCTCAAATCTGTCTGCAGCTTCAATTTCAGGGTTTCTAGTACCCTCTTTTGGTTTCTTTGGATATCTCCTCACTCATCCCAAACAAACCCAAGCTAGCACACATACATACACACAAATAAATAACCAAAACATTATTTAAGTGATCTTAAAAACCATCTCTTTCATAGGTACATCATTCTCCCTCTGAGAAAAGTAAAATTATACAGCATTCCCCCAGTCATCTATTTTTTCTTGAAACATTTCAAGTTATATAGCATATCAGTAAATTTTGAGCATATGCCATTGAATATATGCACATAATTTAGTTGTGAATTCTATCCATGACCATTGTCAGTGATTGTGAGTACAGCTGTAGATCCAGTAAGCACATTTTCAAATTCTAAATCTGCTTGTATCCAAATTCTACAACTGCGTGATAGTAAGCAACAAAGTATCTCCCTTATTGGTATGTTACTTTGGGTTGCTTTTATTTCTTTAATTACTTTACAGATATTTTTTATTCAGTACAGAAAAAGAAACCTGGGCTTGTATGGATTAAATACTTTGCTCAATGTACTAAAAATAATACTCAAACCCTTTTCTCCAAGTCCACTGATCAAGAACAGATCCGCCATCTCGGATCTGTTGTCCCTGTGTGATTAGGATGACAATGATTTTCCAGTGCGGAAGCTGGCATTTTCTCTCAGATGGAGAAAAAGGGAGGTGTAACATGTATGTTTCTGCCAGCCCGCCAGTCTGGGCCCACAGCCGCGCCAGCCCCAAATAACACTCAGAGACTCTGTATTTGATACAATCCTGATGGCCAATTACCATTATTGTTTATGGGCTAGCTCTGCCTTAATTATTAACCCGTTTCTACTTATCTAAGTATTTCCACGTGGTCGTCTTATCGGGGACCGCAGCTGGCATCCTGCTTCTTCCCTGGGCTCCATCTCGACCCCTCCCTACTACTTCCTCTTTCCTACTTGTCTCCTAGCCCCGCCTATCTTGCTATCTCATTGGCCACAGAGCTTTATTAACCAGTATGAGAAACATATATACAGAATAACATCTCCCATCAGGGAGGTCTGCATGGAGCTAACCCATTCACTGAACACAATAGTACCTAGTCAGATGACTGAAGGGTGTCACATTCAAGTACAGACTTGCAGGCCTTCATGCATCCCTATAGTTGTATGACAGCGTACTGCCATATTGTCTCTTCCCATTTTATTACATGTCTCTTGACTGATATGTTTTATGTAAATAGATTTATTTGTCTTCAAGAGCACAATAGTTATTTGCATTGAACATCCTGAGCATCTGATTCACTATTTGCTTCTTCCACAGTTCAGGTTTCGGCTCAGCAGAAGAGCTGTCGTGATGATTGCCATTTATAGCAATAGGCTGCACTGCGGCACCACCTACACTCAGATGTAGAAAGCACCAGACATTTTTGGATATATTACAAGCACGTATGTGTTGGAAGGGAGCCAGTGATGCTGGCTGGGTACACGTGTGGCGGTATATTTCCACTGGCCTGTTTTCACTCAGGTTTGACCTCAATTTGGACTCTCCCTGGGGACATAAGGAGAGCCACTCCACTCTGAAAGACAGTTTGCATGCCCATCTCATTTTGCTTCTCAAGAACATTCCTGTGTTCCAATGGCCAAGGAAGGCGTTAGATCCTACAAGAGCTCATTCAGAATCAAGAACATAAACACTCTCTTAAGTGAATGATTTTACTTTTCTTTAATTTTATTTTTTATTTATTTAAAAGGTTTTTTTTTCATTTTATGTACTAACTACAGTTCCCACTCCCTCCCCCACTCCCCTTCCCCCTCATCTTCTCCCACCCAGTCCTCAAAGAGGGTAAGTCAACAAATCTGGCATATCCAGGCAGCACCAAGTCCCACTGCCAGTGGCCCCATAAACTGTCCAAGCCACAGAGCTGTCACCCACATTCAGAGGGCCTAGTTCAGTCCTATGCAGGTTCCCCGGTTATCCGTCTAGAGTCAGTGTGCTTCCAGTAGCCCTGGTGTAGGAGAGGAAGGATAAATTTATGAGCAATGGGGTCAAGGTCAGTTTTATTTTGTAAAGGTTTTAATTGCTTTTAAAGTTCTGCAAATGTTCATGTATCTGTACATGAATGTGTGCAAGTAAATGTGGGTGCCCATGGAGGCCAGAAGCCAGTGTTGAGTCCCCTGGGGCTGGAGGTATGGGATGTTGTGGGTTACCTTAAAAGA
Source organism: Cricetiscus sungorus (assembly GCA_030556225.1). Classification (NCBI taxonomy): domain Eukaryota; kingdom Metazoa; phylum Chordata; class Mammalia; order Rodentia; family Cricetidae; genus Cricetiscus; species Cricetiscus sungorus. Next base: position 8,371,846 of record JANBXA010000732.1, read on the forward strand.
ACAGTGAGGCTTCACCACCAAGCCATTCCTCCAGCTAAGGGGCAGGAGCCTTGAGAAGCAAGAAGCAGTGATTAATGTAGACCCCTGAATCCCCCCCCTTTCCTCTTTTAACCCCATTTTCTTAGGAATGGTTGTCGCTAACTCACATGGTAGGGAAGCATTTTGTCATTGCCATTATTTTTTCTTCAGTATATAGGCAACGCACACAATCCGTGTTTTGTATGTGTTACAAGGTCACTATTGCTTATGTTAGGACATGATTTAATTAATCCCAACAGGGAATAAGACAGCAGCATTACTAACACAAATTGAAATAAAGGTACTTAATTTTTCCTGCTCTTAATGTAAATCGAAATAAGCCAGAAGGGATACGCTCAGAGGGTTAGAAACTAAAGTGGGGGTGAATGCTGTGTGTTTGTTGGTAATGAACTTCCCCAAGCGTCACAGTGATGGTTTATGACAGGAAACGGTGGTCAGCTTTGTTTAGAAGTGTCAACTGTTTCGTCCAAGATCACGTAGCTAAGGCAAGATTAGAATGTACATCTTTCTTCTTTTCTTTTTATTGAAAATGGATTTTTTTTTCTCATACAATACATGCTGGCCATAGTTTCCCCTCCCTCCACTCTTCCCAGTTCCCCAACAGCACCTCCTTTTTCTCCCAGATCCACAACCCCCCCTCCTTTTCCCTTCAGAAAAGAGCATGCTTCCAAGAGACAATAACCAAATATGACAAAATAAGATGCAGTAAGAAAAGACAAAGGCCCTCATATGAAGCCTGAATAATGCAACCAAGAAAGAAGGAGACAGCTCTAAGAGCAGGCAAAAGAGTCAGAGACACATGATCCCAATCACCAGTCCTCTGCATATATGTTATGGCTGTTAGCTTGGTGTTTTTTATAGAATATACATCTTCCAATTATGAATTTACTGTTACTTTCACAGAAGAGCCCAGTTATGACATTGGGAGAAATGGGGAGACATGCCAAGAAACAGTGATATGGGGTAAAGTCTCAAATGTAAAGAAAAAGATCATGCATTGTGATTTTAATCTTATTGGAGTACCACAAAAAGATTTTGCAGACTGGGCAGCTCAAATGTAAAGAAAAAGATCATGCATTGTGATTTTAATCTTATTGGAGTACCACAAAAAGATTTTGCAGACTGGGCAGCTCACGTGAAACGTGTCTGCACAGCCCTCAAGACTAGACTACCATTTTATTATTATTGTTGTTGTTGTTGTTGCTGCTGCTGTTGTTGTTGTCATTTTATAATTCAACCAAAGTTCTCCCTCCAACCTCTCATCCTCCTGCCCTGCCCCCTTGCCTCACCCCAGCGCACACCCTACCCACTCCTTTAGTAAGAGCTCCCAAGAGGAGTCTATAGAGTCTGGCACATTAAGTTGGGGCAGGACCAAGTCCCTCCCTCACCCCACATTAAGGCTGAGCATGGCATCCCATCATAGAGAATGGGCTTCAACAAGCTAGCTCATGCACCAGGGATAGATCCTGATCCTACTTCCAGGGGCCCCTCAGATAGCCCAAGCTTCTAACCTTTAGACTAATGTTTTCATATTTTCCTTGATTCAGTGTTTGGAGAGTACATTTACTGTCCTGGTGATTTGGTGATGGTACCTTCACATTGAGTGTTTGATATTTATAAGAGAGAGAGAGAGAGACAGGGGTGGGGGGAATCACTTTAAACATCATTATATTCTCAATTGTTCTATCACCAAATAAAAAATTAAAACTCAGATGGATAGTCAGGTATCAACACTGGAAGGTAGGGAGATACAGTTCAATCCCCTAAGGACTAGAAATATCTGTGATAAAAGGACTTACAAAAATGCAAGAAAGTTTGAATTTAGTCTTTACAAGGTGATTGATTCAACCCATGAGACTTTAGTCCTCATTCATTCAGATCACAGCGTTCTCTGCATACATATCAAATGACTATTTAACTTTGTATTTGTAATCTGAATTTTAAATTAAACTAACGGGCTCTATTCCCTTTCTTTTGTTCTTTTTCGGCAAAGGACAAGTGTGTAGATTATAGGGTTTCCTAAAATGTTCTGCCTTTCTTCCCTGTTACAGGCCCAACAGCTCACCGAACTGGAACAAAAGTTAGCTGTAGCCAAAAACGAACTTGAGAAAGCAGCTCTTGACAGGGTAAGTTCCCCTGTGGGAGCCATCACCACTCGACTTACAGCCACACAGGGAACGTTAACTGCTGCCTGTGCAGTTGTCCAACGCAACTGTCCAGTACAATTCTAGACACTGCACAAAAGCTGATCATAGACCTCCTGAATGTGTGATGTCTGCCTGTAGACCTCCTGAATGTGTGATGTCTGCCTGTAGACCTCCTGAATGTGTGATGTCTGCCTGTAGACCTCCTGAATGTGTGATGTCTGCCTGTAGACCTCCTGAATGTGTGATGTCTGCCTGTAGACCTCCTGAATGTGTGATGTCTGCTTGTAGACCTCCTGAATGTGTGATGTCTTCCTGTAGACCTCCGGAATGTGTGATGTCTGCCTGTAGACCTCCTGAATGTGTGATGTCTGCCTGTAGACCTCCTGAATGTGTGATGTCTGCCTGTAGACCTCCTGAATGTGTGATGTCTTCCTGTAGACCTCTTGAATGTGTGATATCTGCCTGTAGACCTCCTGAATGTGTGATGTCTACCTGTCCTCCATGCTCTCCTCATTCTTTCTGCCACTGTAAACAGAGTGACCTCTGCACGCTTATGACTTCTTTTTTCTTTTATCTTACTGGCACATTTATTCCATAACACCACAGAGAAGTGCATTTAATGTGGAAACTATGCTGTTCTCTGCTAATTGTGGAAGAAACAAAGAACATGGAAGTATCCATGAGGAGCTAAAAATGTGTCTTACATGCCTGTGCCTTAGAACTGTTCCCCGTGTTTGAGACTTGGAAATGTGCACAAGGATGTTACCTGTAGAAGCGATATTGTCAATAACAGAGAATATAGGACTTCATATTTACCGTATAGCCATACTTTGAAATACCAGTCCAAACATAAACATTGCAAATAAAATATATTTTGTCCATAAATAATAATTATTCAAACACATGACAAATATTTTAAGTATTTATGGTGGTAAAATAAGCAAAAGAACAAATATTAAAAATTTTGGATTTAATTACTTTCTAAGAAATATAGTGTAGATTGCTGTAAAGAACTCATGGAATAAATGAGTAGTAGTGTATATATAAACATCGCACGTATGTTATGCATGCAGTACATATGTAGCTATAGATATTAGGTACATGATGCCTGCATATTTATTTGTATTATAAACATTTATCTGTCTGTACTTTATGCACAATACAGCTATATTAAGTGGTAATGAAGACATCTACATTTCTACATTCAATTCAGACTGCTGCTAACCTCATGCATAATATTATTTTCTGCATAGCCTTGTGTTATGAGCATGTTTTTCTGCCGGCCTGATCCCAGAGCTGCGCCAGCCCCAAATAACACATAGAGACACTGTATTAGATATAAAGCTGTTAGCCTGTTACTAGCATTTCCTATCAGCTAGCTCTGTCTTAAATATTAACCCACTTCTACCAATCTAAGTATTTCCATGTGGTCTTATCTTACCAGAGAGAGGATTGAGACCCCTATTCTCTTGGACCTACATTTTGAAACTCCTCCCTACTTCTTCCTCTCTCCTCCTTGTCTCCTAGCCCCACCTATCTTGCTTTCCTATTGCCCAACAGTGCTTTATTCATTAACCAATACGAGAAACATATTTACAGAATGACATCTCCCATCAGCCTTGTAGTTCTCAAAATCAGCTGGCTAAACTTACAGTGTTCTGCCTTCGGTCAAGAAATTTCTAAGCTTGTGACCACAGTTTAGTAATAATTTTATTGATAAACTTGAACAGGGACACCAGTGCATTTGTGAACTTATTTTCTTCAATAATTTATTATATGAACCCAAAGAATGTGTAAAGGAAGGTGCTTGCCTCCTAATTACCCAACATGAACTGTGGGTATTTTGCTGTGGAACAGACAGAAAAGAGGCTATGTAGGAGTGTGTAGGCTGTGTCACAATAGAGAAATTAGGAAGGACATATCCTGAATGTTAATGATGTTCCTCTGTAAGATCTGGAGCTCTGAGACAAATTAAATATTCAGAGAAGTAAGTAGATATCTCACCATCCTTGGTCCTTTGGAATTACCATTTATTAATTTATCCAAGTTATTAACATTTAATAGTTCAGGGCAGCCTGGCTTCTATTCTTTGGAGATCAGGCATAACTCATTTCACCAGAATTAGTTTTATAAAAAATTTAATTTCAAGGTTTTCCAGTGATGGCCACCTCATCTCATACAACTCGGGTTCTGTTGCTTTGTACAAAAGACACCAGACTTTTGTAGAATTAGTGGAATTAGAAAACCAAGGGAAACCTACAATTTTAAATTTTCCTAGATTCCATTTAAAAATTATTCTTTGTCTTTGCTGCCACTGTCTCTGAAAAATGTATTGTACCCTAAGAGGACATTGAATCTTCAAGGACCTGCAGTAATATCCCAACTTCTAAGACTATAATTTCTGGCCATTGAATTATTCTATCTAAAATATTCTCTCTGATCTAACATGATATAATTGTTTAATTGATCAATGGATATTAGGTTTTAAAATAGCTATTGTGAGATGCTATTATGTTGGACATGACAGGAATCAGAAAATGTATGAGATGCGATCTTTGTTGTGATGTTGATGTCGAATGACATCAGGAAATAATTCTTTCTGACCCACAAGACAAGAGAATAATAGAAAATCAATCTATGCATTGCAAGTACCTCTGGATAACACCAAATTCTAGAGCCATGGCACACTCTACCGGTTACAAATAGTCCCGTGACAAAGAATGAGGAGCCAATGACGAGCTTGTCCTTCACCTTCAGCTCTGTGCTATTGTCCCAGTATGTGTAACTCTTATGCACCACTGTGCATTGACCCTATACCCTGACACAGCACATATTCGTCTGGGAGTCATGCTAGCTATACTCCAGGGTGAGTCCTTTGTGTTTGAGCCATCACCTTTGTTGACTGGCCATGTTCAAATCCTTCCAGTGCTATGCTTCATAGCAGTCAGCCACACGACTTGGATCTTAGGAGTGATTGGAGTTGTTATCTGCATGACTAGACTGATGGGAATATTGCCTGTCATGTGGAAAATACGTAGAAAGCTCATGTGCTAGTGAATGAGATGAGATTGCTTTTTGGTGATGAGTATTTTGGCTTTAACCTTTATAATTCTGTCACCTCCTTTTTTTGGTACGTACAACTATAAAAAATATTTGCACATTACTAGAGGTTGATTTTAACAAATATCAAGCAAGATGCATGTGAGATTTAAAAACTGTAGCTCTAAATTCATGTGGAAAGGTTATATCTCAATCTATAATGGGAAAATCACAGTTGGAATATTGTTTTTCACCCCCTCTCTGTTGTTTTTATAGGGGACTTTTTCATGCCTTGTGCATGTTTACCTTAGATAGCCTGTACCTCGTGTTCAAATGACCCTAACCATCACATAAAAACTGTGAGAGCATCTTCACGTTCTAACTTTGTTCTTTGTTCTCAATGTTATTTTTAATGAATACAAGTGTCAATTTACCTTATGAAAAATAACCAAAGGAATCCCAATTCTATGAATCAATTCTGAGTTTTCAGAAAAATAATTATTTATTCAGCAAACTGAAAGATTTAGCTACAGATTCCTTAACTTCAAGAGTAGAAGGCCAGACAAATAGGAGAAGTAGTTTGGAGAAAGGAGAGAAAGGGTAAGTCAAGGGTTATCTGAGAAAAGAATAGTTATTTAGATTCAGAGGAAAGCACGCGGCATACATTACCGCGTACTTCAGTAAGGGACATCACTTATCATGAACTTCAAACTGCTTGAAGCCTCAGTAGAGATAACCATGGAAGCATGTTGATGATGTAATGGACTGTGCTATCAGATCATTGTCTGGATTCTGTCCCTGAACCTATGTGAACACAACACTGGCAGCAAAAGTAACAGGCTTTTTCAATGAGAGGCATTCTATCAGGGTGATAGAAAAACAATGGCACTAATTCTCATGACAAATTTCAGGCCAGGGGTCTCTGGTAGTATCTGTCTAGACTGGCAACAAAGAACTCTACCAAAATGTAAGACCAGAGGTCCAGTTCAGGCTGTGGTTCCAAGAATGAAACCCAGGAAAGAACAGCTTAAAGCAGAGTACAAATCACTCTGTCCTCCTTGGATGGTTAGAGACAGAATGTTGACCTGAAGATTTCCTGATGAGGTCAAGGGCCTCTGAGTGGATATATTTGACACAGAATTTAAAGTAAAATTGAAATATGTGCACTGTCTTTCACTATATATCAACACATATTTACTTTAAAATCATCATTTAAAACTACCCTTTTATGGCTGTTCATTACTTTCTAGCAACTGAGTTGAGTTATTGCTCTGACTTAGAGATTTATTTACCAACTGTAAAGACACTGCAATCTCTCAAAGACTCCTCTGTGGTGTGAACAGCAAGAATGAAAAAAAATAAATGCACGTAAACAGGAAATGGTGTTGCTTTCTACAGGTTCTCAGTATTGAAGCCCACCATCAAAGACATATATAGCCATTATTATCATTGAATGATAATAATTCATTCAATCCAACATCAAAAACCACATAATCTTTAATATGTCTAACAATACTCAGAAGTCTAAAGGCCAATGGTCATCTTTCAATTTAAGATTTATTTTTATTTTTAAATTATATGTATTGGTGTACTGGGTCATGGTATCCTCTATAGGAACAGTATATACTCTTAACTGCTGAGCTGTCTTTCTAGCCCTAAGACTGTCAAAAAATACCCTGGAAGTTTCCTGTGTACAAGCATTCTCTTTTCAAATGGCTTTACACTGTCTCCCCTAGAACCTTCTAGAGTGAGGGCTTAACCTAAATGTCCCTGCCTATTGTCCCTGTATAGACTGTGCAATTTCGCCTTAACAGTGTCAGTATTTTTAATAGCTATGTGCAGTTTATTGGTATCTGTCCCACGCCTGCTACTTTAACCACACTCACATGCATTTCCTCACTGAACTACCTATATGTCACATCCTCCTACTGCACTTCCTGCTTTGAAGACCTATTATAAACCTCACTAAATGCAATGAACATCATCCCTCCCACGGCCTGATAGTACACCTTCTTGAAATGCTTTCCATCAAACCAGTTAGCCCATTGCTTTTTAATTCATCCATGTGCACATTTCACTGTAGAAGCAGATTTCAGGCAGAGTAATTGCCAGAATGTAGCATCTGTGACCTCTCAATCAATGTCTTATGTAATCCTTCTTGCCCTCTGAAGCCTCCTGAGCTAAGGTTCAGTTTCCTCATTCTGATAGGACACTGCTCCTCCATACCCCCATTAGAATCACCCATTAAATATTGCTTCTGGTTTCTTACAATTATCTTACCCAAAGTTTCAAACTGTTTCATATATTCTTGTCAGTTCCAAAGACTTACAGATGACACGGTCAGGTCTATAGTGGCAGGAGACCTATATCTTGGCATCCGTTTTCTGAGTTCATTATTTTTCTCAACAATGCAACAAAATATATGGTGAAAAATAGATTAAAGAGAGAAGAATTTAGTCTGTCTTATGGTTTGAGAGGTTTCATGAATATCCAAACTATTGACAATGTGAAATAACATCATGTATACAAATGTACTGGATCACACTCTTAGCTCTTAACAATGCCTGAGACAACCCTGGGTCATCCTGGGAGGGAATACATGGCAGCAGGAATGGCTCTCAGAGGCAGTGGTGGTATCTAGGGACACTTGATCAAATCTTACCAGCAGAAAGAGATGAAGGAAGTGGGAAGAGAGAAAGGAAAAGAGAAGGAGAGAGAAAGCGAGAGTGGAGAGCAAGAGATCAGAGAGCAGGAGCCAAATCATAGATGGACAATCAGGTCAGAAGTATGCACATCCTGCTTCTTCGTAAGGCCCTGTTACATTCCCTCATCCTAGGTTCCACAACCTCAGCTGTGCCATCAGCTGGGCACAAGGTGTCCAAATGGAGCACCTACTGTAGACACCACATTAAAACAGAACAAGAAATTCCATTTGGAAATCTGTCTGTGTTTGTTATCGAGTGAATGTAGGAAAAGACCAATATGGGGAAATGGTAACCACGGGTAAAAATATGAGTTCTTCCCTCTCTCTCAGGAATCCCAGATGAAAGCCATGAAGGAGACTGTCCAGCTCTGCTTGACATCAGTTTTCCGTGATCAGCCTCCTCCTTTGAGTCTTAGCCCATCGAATCCGACACAGATGTTGCATCCACCCAGGACAATGGCTTCCAAGTTTCCAGATTCGAGGACAAAAATCAAGGTACGTTTTATCCACGTGTGTCCGCAGTGATGCCTGCTAAACTATTGTCTTTAAGCTCCATTGTGTATACTCAAGATGCTGGACCCATGTAGGACAACAAACTCATGGAATGGTTAGGCAGCTCTCAGCAAAGAACAGCTCTCTCTGCTGTCCCCATGGCCACACAGGGAAGCCTGTCAGAAAGCAATGTTTTATTATCAAAGAACTTGATTCAAAAGCAGGAAATTATAATTGGCATTACAGCAACAAAAATAGAAAAAAAAGAATAAATTTTTAGTAATTAAAAAAAATACTTGTATTACATTATCATAAACAGCACAGATATGAACCTTATTTGGAAGCATAAGCTACATCCCCATAAAAACATGCACATTTAAGTTACATATATAACATTCGGCCCATGAGAACTATTTTACAGCATGTAAAATATTCTGACACAAAGTACCTCACCACACAGATTGTCAATTAGATAATTCTGTGTTGGCTTCTATTCACTATTTTTTTTTAAATTTGTATTTTTAGGAATTTTAATGTGCCTCCGTGTTTCAGAGTAACTAACTGATCTGAACATTGTCTCAACAAATTTCCCAACAGCTAGCAGTCATCAGAGACTCAGTGACTTCCTCTCCACTTTGTTTTGGTCACTACAGAAACAACTTTGTAGGCTCTGTGTGTAAATAAACACAGACAACATGAAACGGCTGTTGGAGAAAGGATCTGTGTTTCAAACAGTGCTCTTGAAACAGCAGCCTCCCTAGTCACTTGCAGTTAGGATATGTCATGAACAGCAACCTAACCTTGACACGCAAGGCTGCACAGGTAAGATCTAAGACCGCTTGAGCAACAGGAGCATGGCGTGAGCATTGTGTGGTGTGCTATAGATGAGCCTAACTCCTGTTTATATTTTATTCTTCTTATCCTGGCATTGCTACTTGTTATTGTGGGCGTATAAGATTTAGTAATTTATGTAATCTCATGATCTCTGAATATACTGTCCTGTAAAATTTTCATGAAAAAAAAATGCATTTCAAATGTTTCTTTTCATCACCTTTGCTCATATTGTGTGTAGAAGAACACTTACAATTTCAAAGTAAATGTTTCCATGCATTTTTCCTGAAAATTCCAGGTTCAAAATACTGGATTACTTATGTCTCAAACAATACAAACAAACAGAAATGCCCTGTTCTGTGTTCATCAGAAAAGGCACTCAGTAAATTTCTTGAAATGACCAAGTGCACACTCCCACACAATCTCACACTGACAAACAAGACATGGCCTTCCTCTAGTGCCCTGCCCTGGGCCATCTAAAACAAATGACTTCCAGCCAAGTCTCCCTCAATTATGTGAGCATGTGACTTTTGTCTCCAACTCAAACTATATTGCTTAAGTGAATTATTAGAAGTAGGCTGTTTATGACCTTGGATATACTGAGGAAATTACTATGGGTTGCTTTTATTGATTTTCTAGGATTAAATGTATTTCCTGTCATTGAAATTAATAATTATTTATTATCTATCTTGCTGCAAGGAGGATTTAAGCAAGCAGTTTTCAGATTGCTTATTTTTTTCAAAAACCAATAATAAAAAAATCCAATTGTTTAAGATGAACTTCAATAAATCTAGGTTAATGTAATATGCAGCGCTGTGTTTTAGAGATTAGCATTAAAAGCTTGTCTAATGTTTATGCTTTGTCTGTGTTATTCATCTTTTTAATAGTGGCAGAAATTGTGTTTTATGTGTGCTCAGGGCACAATCTCTATCCAGGCCCCTAGTAGATAATATTGTTCTTAGTCCTGAATTGTATACCATGGTGTAGTATATACAAACCTATCAGTCACGAGAGACATTTTCTCTATCAAAGGAAAGTAGCACGCTTTGTGTAGGGCGGTACAGATTGAACCCGGGGCCTTGCACAACCTAGGCAAATGTTCTCACACAGATCTCTAGTCTCAGCCCATATATAGTTAATTTGTTTTTTTTTGTTTGTTTGTTTGTTTGTTTGTTTGAGTCAGGGACTCATTACCTAGCCCTAACTGGCTTGAAACACTCTGCGTAGACCAGTGTGGCCTTGGAGTCACAGAGATCTGCCCGTCTTTTCCTCTTGAATGCAGGAATTAAATGTTTGACCCACACATAATTTTTAAATTAGCACATCTAGCTGGTTAACCGTTAGAGGGAGCTCATTGTAGCCCCTGAAATGGTGTGCCTGACACAGACTCTCCTCTGTAAATCTGGAATTCTGTCCTCTAGCAGGATCTGAGACAGCCGTAGTAACACGAGCACTTGAAATAAGCTTCTGTCTTCCATGCTACAGCATCAGTTCTCATCGGCTATATCTATTTTCACAGTGTTTTTAGTTTTAAACTTGAAAACTAATGTACAAAATTACGTCTCTCATTTTGATGTTTCCATACACGTAAGTTTTTGTACATTGTTAAATAATCACACATCATAAACTTCCTTCCCCTTCTCTCCTCCTGTCAGTCATCCTTTCTCCAAAGAGCCTTTTCCCATCTATCTCTATATGTACCGCTGTACCTATATATCTTTATCATTTATATTGTTGAACCCAAATTCTGAGGTTCTGATTGGCTGGTGGGAGAGCCCCGCGACACAAACACCAAAACCAGGAGATGCAACAAGCAAAAGGTGTTTATTGAACGAGTGCACTCGGGTGACAGCAATATCGGGAAAAGCTGCACACCCCCCAAAGGGTTCAGGCTCCTTTTTATGGAGACAAACCGCAAATCAGCATACATGCATGGGGCACAAGGTGATTGATTACAAAGTATGATCTCATGTTTGAGAGACCACCCAGGTATGACCTGTTCTTATTCAAAGGGTAAATCATAGAATGACTTGGAAAGTCCCTAGACTGTCTGTTGGCCAGGAGTGACCCAGACAGTGCTGTTCATCTGGAACCATTTGTTCCAGGGTTGGGGGCCTATTTCCTCATTGTGGGCCAAGACCTGGGAGAGATTTCACTTCAGTTATTTCACAACTAGCCCTGTTTAACAGAATCAGCCTAGCATAACCGCTAGCCCCATCACCATAGTAACTTTCTTGTTCTCATATCTGTTCTTTCCTCCCATATCAATGTCCACTCTTTATGACTTTCTATATTCGGCTTGCTAGAATTATTTTCCTGCCCCTTTCCCACATCCTTGCTCTGCAAACTAAACTGTTTCAATATATCCACCTGTATACCATCTACCATCAACAATTTAGTCATCTTTAACTCTTCTATATGTCCATCTATCTAATCTATCATCTAACACTATCATTATCTATACAATATCTGAGACGGGTGAAATGTGTTCTTTCTCTTGCTCGGTCTGGCTTATTTTGTTTAACAGAATGAGTTAGTTTTTACGCATTTTTCTGATGATAATATAAACCTGTTTTCTGTGGGCTTTGAGACCCTCATTGTGTCTGGGTCCCACATATTTTTTTTGATCTTCATCTGTTGATTGGCATTTGAATTAGTTCCATGTTCTGACTACTATGATTAATGCTATAATGGATGGGATGTTCGTTGCATCTCTATGTTGTGTGGACACCGTGCATGCATCTCTATGGCATTCAGACACAGAGTACTTCAAGAGCGTACCAGGAGAGTTGTGCCAATTTCAGCTTCATGAGGAATTTCCATTCCTGTTTGTGTATACTGGCTGTATATATTACATCCCCACCAGCAAAGACTAAAGGCTCTTTCTTCATATTCTTGCCAGTGTCAGTTCTTTGGTCCCTGAATTATTGGCATTCCGACTGAGTGGAACTCTCTAGGAAGAACCTTTAAAACTATTTTGAGCATGTATCTTTCTCTCCTTTTTGAGAGCAGTCTGGTTCATCTATCTGTCCATTTACGTTTGAGGATGAATTTGTTGAGTTCTTTATATATGCTACATTTTAATCCCTTGTATCTATCGAGGACTTTCTCCTTTTGTCTTCTGTCTCACCACTCTGTTAATTGTTTTCTTTGCTGAACAGAAGAAACACCTTTATTTCATGCAGTCTCAATACTTACTATTTTCTGGACTGTCTGGGATCCTTTTTCAGACAGTCTCTGTCTGAGAATCTGTCTTGAAATGATTTCCCATGACAGTTTCGAAGCACTAGGTTCTACATTAAAGCATCTCGTTCCGTTTGGATCGTTTTGTACAGGGTGAGAGATGGGGATCTAACCTCATTCTTGTGAGTGTTAATATCCATTTTTTCTCAGCACAAGGTTTGAAAGGGCTGTTCTTGGCTTCCATTGTATGCTTTTGATGTTTTTATTGAAAGCAAACTGCTTGTCACTGCATAGATTTATTGTTGGGTGTTATATTCTCTTCCACCGTTGTACATACCCATTTTGGTGGCCAGACTGTGCTGGCTTTGTTACTATGGTTCAGCAGAACAGTTACCTCCAGTATTCCTTCTTTTGCTCGGTATTGTTGAGCTATTTGGAATAATCCATACTTGTATATAATTTGAGCATTCCCCCCTAGAACTGAGAAGAGTGTCACTACAGTTTTCATCAAGGTTGCGTTCAACCCATAAAGCACTTTTAGTTTCGGTAACAGAGCCATGTAAACAATCTTAGTTCTGCTGATCCTTGGCCGTGGAAGTCGTCTGCGTCCTCCAGTGCCCTCTTCTCTGTCTTTCGTTTTCTATTTTAGAGTTCTTTCCCCCTTGGTTATATCTATGCCTCGGTATTTTATTTTTCTCTTGAAACTACTATAGATGTGATTTTCTTCCCGATTTCCTTCCCAACCTTTGAAATCTTTCTCAGTGGTGTCTTGTGCGGCTCTCCCTGAAATTTGTGAGAGATATCTGAAATAAGAAAAAGACAAAAATAGCTCAAATTGTAACAGTTACTTTATTCCTTCCAGAAGGTTCATGATGTAAGCCTTCTGTTTCTATCCAAGTACTGTGTGTGTGTGTGTGTGTGTGTGTGTTGTATGTGCATACATTGTGTCCATGTGATATACATGTTTATATATTTTAAATCCATGTGTTCATTGCACTACTACAGACTTGTAAGTTTACTGGAGAAAATTGATAATACAATTCATACGCTTTCTCCTCATTTTGTACGTATTTCCTTGGCTGCTGTAGCATGCCTGCTCTGTGAGCCATCAATCCCACAGCTCTCGCCTGCTCTGCAATGTTCCTGTCACCTTAACTGTAGCATACCTGCTATATGAACCATTAGTCCCACAGGTCATGCCTGCTCTAACAATGTGCCTACCCCCTGTGTTTCTCCTGAGCAGGGCAGTTATGCTTTTTTACCCTGTAACTTTGCATCCTCCTCAGTCACTAACACACCGTTCTCTCTGACATGACTACATTTTATCGTAACTTCTCAGGAAGGTATTTTTATGACACCACTGCTGTTACAGCAGAAGTCTTGAAGCTCACCCTTGGTCTGTCTTGTCCTCAGAAAGGACTCTGGGCTTATCTTCTTGACCAGACTGGCCAAGAGAGAATGAACTTGAAGTGGAATTTAATGTATTCATTTTCTTATTCAAGATGCTTTTAGAAAAATATATCTGATTGGATGTTGCATTCAACTAGATTGCCTTCTACACACTTGGTGCATTTTCCATATGCTACTAAACAGTGAAAATGTGTATGTTTTGTAACATTATGTCTTTTAGATCTATGCACAATAATACAAGGAAAATCGCCACCAACCTTATAAAACAGGGAAAAGATGCACCATTTAGTAGTTTAGATCCCTGGGAACGTGGTTCATAGAAACATGGAATAAAAAAATCAGGAAATAAAAATCCCTGGAAGAGGTCTCAGCCATTAAGAGCATTCACTGCTCTAGCAGAAGACCTGAATTTGTCTCCAGAAGCCATGTCAGGTGGCTCACAAGCAATTTTTACTCCAAGGGATCTTAATCTGATAATACACTCTATGGAAAACATGCACATAAATGAAAATACAACAAACATTTAAACAATAAAGTTCTTAGTACGATCTCAGCCACTTTCAACATAGCTATGCCATTCCTCAACTGTCCCAGTGTGAGGACACAGTGCGTCGACTCACAGAGTGCAGCATTACTTTCAGCAGGACAGTAGAACAAAAATATGAAAATGCATTCACTATTGGGGTCACCATAGCAATGCTATGAACGATAACAAAGGAAAGAAACAAGACTAGGCCAGGAAAATGCTGAAATTGCATTAAGGGGCGCATGTTTCAATCCACTGCGGAATATGTGATTCTGTTGATCTTGGTCTTTCTGTAATACCATTCACTATCTAGGTTTCTGCCTTAGTCACACGGACAAAGGTCACAGTTGTGAGAGCTGCATAATGTAAGAGGACGATATGCTAATTTTTAAACCATGATTCTTTATTGATTCTTTGGAAATTTCACATCAGGCACTACAATCCTGCTCACCTCCCACTTCCTCCATGTCTGTCCCTCACCCCTGCGGTATGCCCTTCCCAGATTAAGTAAAAATAAAACAACACACCCCACCTCAATCCTCCATCTTCCCAACACCTCTTCATTCACCTTAATTGTACTGGAAGCTGCAGCATGTGAGACAGTATACCCTTTTTGTACAGTCAGCCCCATCCAGAAGATGTTCATTGCAATGAGCCATGTGTCTGGTGCAAGGCCCCTGGATTCTGGTACACCACCATCACTGGGCCTCCGTCAAAACTTCTCTTGAATATCCTGTTGTTTCTCTGAGTCGTGGAGATCTTGTGGTCATCATTCTGCAGGACCAGTCCCTTCATGCACACCAGCGGGTCACAGACGAGGCAGTTGCTAGAGTCAACCCAAGGCCCAGTGTTGGGCACTGATGATACTCAAATCTGGAGTTCATTCTGTCCCAAGCTGACCTCAAACTCCTGATCCTCCTGTCTCTGCCCCGTATTTGCCACCACTTTGTAACAACAGGTTCTTTGTCCCTCCTGGTCCCATGGCCCTAGAGCCCCAAACAAACACAAAAAGATTTATATTAATGATGAAACTGTTGGCCGGTGGCTTGGGCTTCTTATTGGCTAGCTCTGTCTTAATTATTAACCCATAACTACTAATCTATGTATTTCCACATGGTCTTGGCTTACCAGAGAATGATGGACCTGCAACTCTTTTGCCTGCTACATCAAGACTTTTCTTGCAGGCTCTCTTGACTACTTTTCCCAGACTTCCCCTCCTCTCCTAATCCAGTCTATCTTCCTATCTCATTATCCATTGGCCCAACAGTGTCTTACTAATCAACCAATAACAGAAACATATACAAAATAATATCGCCTATCAGCCAAGGATGTGGGTCTGGGTGGTAGCTGAGCAGTGGGGCTACTAGGGCCACCCACCTCATGGAGTAGAGCCAGCTTTCCTCACCCACACCATTGAGCTAGTTCTGCCATGACTGGGTTAGAGGTGGGGCCATTCCTTCCATGGAAGAGGAGGGGATAGAGCTGCCAGCTCTCCTCAGGCAGTGTCCAATGAAGGGCAGGACCAGATATCCTGGAGCCTGTGAGGGTCAGGGTTGGCTCACATGGCCCTGGGATTTCAACACAGACAAGCTAATTTTTAAAAGCTTTTGTTTTTTAATACAAAGAAGGTCATGTATGGATCTAATCAGGAGTCCCCTGTCATCTGAGTAAAAATACCATACTGCTTTGTGCCTACATGCTTAGTGAACATGGGTTTTTATTACCTTCCTATCTGCCAAAAATCTTTGGCAAAGCCGTTTTTAAGAACGATTAGTTCAGTGCACCTGCAATCGTCACAGATCAAGATTCTCAAACTGGATTGTGTTTTCAAATTGTTGGGTGTTTTCAAAAATGCCCGGGTTGACTAGCATCGCTCTAGACTGAAACGTGATCCAGGACACAAGTGAGTTTGGGAGTCACTCAAAATGCTTAACATGCAGTCAAGACAGGAAATAATTAAGAGCTCACCTCTATAACTAAGAAAAGATTCAATGCCATACAAGCATGTATCCTGTCTTACTCCACTGCTGACCAAAGCAGTTTCTCATTTGTCTCCATCAGAGTGGTCTCTTTGAGACATTTTTCTTTCTGTGATGTGTTCACCTCCTAACCACTTAATTATGCCTCACCCGTACCACTTTTGCATACTACAATCATGTCATATATATCCACGTACCATGAGGATAAAAATGAAGAAATAAATATACATATGTTCATAAAACATATCAAAATGATATATGAGGTATGAGAAATTTTATTTAGATTACATTTTGAACATATGAGTTCATAATGTCTTGTTTGATGACTGCCAGCAAATCTGTCCCTTCTCTACCAATTAATATATTGGTATGTATTGCATGTTGCAGCCAAAACATGTACATGGGATTCTGGGCATAAATCAGTGGTAGGGAGCCATGTGTTTAGTGCACAGTACCACAAAAACATGGTTATATAAACATATGTGTTATATATAAGTAAATATGTACATGCAATAAATTATAGAATATTTGAAACATATTTGAAAATACGTACATGCAATAAATTATAGAATATTTATTTGAAACATATTTGACAATATGTACATGCAATAAATTATAGAATATTTATTTGCCTTATTTGTGATATGGATGCAGAGTTTTGCTGCTGGGATTGGTGCAAGCTTAAATCTTCATAAATATTTTTCCTTGGTAGAAAAGACAAAGAAAGTATGGATCATGACCACTTGGGAAACTTGAAATGTTTCAGAGAGAGTTAGTTAGCAACCAAAGCATAGGCGTCATTTAATCCTTCTAAAATTAAATTGTAACAAAACATTATTGGTGAGAATATTGCCTTCAGTGATTCTAAGAAGTCACATAATATTCAGAGAAAAACCTTGTTACCATATACAAGGAAGACACTGTCTCCATTACTTTCTATTTCTGTTAATATTTCTGATACTTTCTTCTTTTTTAATTTGTTTATTATTTGGTAATTTTATTCAAATGTAAAATATATTATGATAATCTCCACACTTCACCCCTTCCAACTCTCCATGGACAGCACAAAAATGCATGGCCTCCTAACTCCATGCCTTCATTTAAATATTATCTCATGTCTAATTAATGCTACCAATATGCACAACAAATGTGGGTCACTCATTGGAGCATAGGCAACCTGCCAGTACTGAGAATCCTAAAGTAAAATGTTACCTTCAGCTGACAAGCTAGGGGTGGGGCCTCATGAGCCCACACCCATCATCAGCTTGGTGCCATAGCAAAACTGTTAGATTCTGCAGTGAAGTGATAGAAACTGCCGGGCAGTGGTGGCGCACATCTTTAATCCTAGTGCTCTGGAGCGAGAGCAGGTGGATCTCTGTGAGTTCAAACACCAGCCTGGTTTACAGAGTGAGTTCCAGGACAGCCAGGGCTTACAGAGAGAAACCCTGTCTCAAAAAATGAAACAAAAGAAAATCCAAAACAGTGTTAGAAACTAAGCACCAACTGTCATGTTTGAAAGAACCAATCTGGAGTTGAGTAGACCAATTAATTAAATGCTGTATTACTTCAGTTTCTCAATGCACAGGCTCCTTGAGCAATTAGACCCCAGCCTGTGATCATTTTTTATGAATAGGGCGCTCAGCACATGGTAATGCCTTTAATAATCCAGTGTGCATATGTGCTAATTCATCACAATGATATGTAGTATTCTGGTGTTTAGAAATACTGCATCTGCAGCTAAGCTTCTGAGTCTGACACTATGTGATGCAGATTATCTGTGAGAAATGGGTTTCTGAATTAACTTCTTACTGAGAACACGAGACTAAACTCTTTTGCCCAGAAAGGGCCGTTATGGGAATTTTTGGTTTAGTTTTTGGTTGATGTTGTTGTTTGGAGTGTGTGTGTGTGTGTGTGTGTGTGTGTGTGTGTGTGTGTGTGTGTGTGTGTGTGTGTTTGTGGTGTGTTTGTGGTGTGTGGTGTGTGTGGTGTGTGTGGTGTGGTGTGTGTGGTGTGTGTTTGTGTTCTGTGTGTGCATGTTTGTGTGGTGTGTGTGGTATGTAGTGTGCAATGTGTATGGTGTGTGTGTGTGTGTGTGAGGTATGGGGTGTGTGTGTGTGTGTGTGTGTGTGTGTGTGTGAGGTATGGGGTGTGTGTGTGTGTGTGTGTGGTGTGGTGTGTGTATGTGTGTGTGTGTGTGTGTGTGTGTGTGTGTGTGTGTGTGTGTGAGATGCAGTGAATATGAAAGTCAAAAGACAACACTCTGCCTCTGCCATTGAACTCGAGTTGTGGACTTGCACTTTTCCTCTGAGGCACTTAGCTTGTCTCAGAGTTATTTTCTGTAAAACATATTGTTATATGGCAGTATTTGAATAACTGCTTGTCAAAGTGCTCTAAAAAGAATCTGATGATAAGAAAATAAATTAGAGGTTCTGAGCAATGCTGTATAGCTGCTGTCTCAGTTGGTTGGGAGACTGAGGCAGGAGTATTTCAACTTCTAGACCTGCTTGGACTACATAACAAGCAAAAAGCCACCTGGCCAACTTAATGAGAACCATATTCAAAACCAAAATAAAAACAATAACTAAAGGGGCTCTGAATCTATCACAGTGAAAAAGTACTTGTCCAGAGAGGCAAAACCTTGAGCACAGCCTCCAGTAGAAATGAAGGAGAGGGGGGAGAAGAAATTTGCTGAAAATTACTTAATTTGCTCAAAAGTAAATGGTTCTTGTACAAGATATGACTAAGGTATTTTATGTTTAGTTTTATTTGCATTTTGTTTTTGTTTTTGTTTTTTGCACTGTTCTTGGATGCAAACTCTACGAAGACTGGTAAGAACTTAAGCTTTTCATCAGTATGTGGCTCACATTTCAACCTGTGGTTTTGAGGAATCATGGGTAACAGTATTGAGTTCTCTACAGGGCTGGCCTTGAGCTTTTCTATGACCTGTTTCATCTTCCCTCTGTGAAAGCAAGCATGATTTCAGAGCTAGCTAACTCTAGAAATTATTTATAGTAGCCATATTCTTATTCTAAGTGTAAATGTTTCTTTCCTGGGATACAGTAGATCATCCTGTTTTGAAGAATAAAATATAACCATATAATTTCAAATTTATGGTATTTTATGCATTTAGCGGAAAAACTTTAAATAAATACAATATATAAATAGAAAGATAGCACAATGCAAATTATGACCCTTCTCATTAAACCTGTTCATGACAGGTAGACAGCAAATCAGTCAGAAGTGCAATTACGCTCTATTTGCAGTTTCTCTGATGTGAATTGAAAGTTTCCTGTTTCCATTATCACGCAGGCATAAATAAGTAATGTCTTTATGATTCTATCAGGAAGCTAATCGAATTGCTTATAAAAATATATTGCTCAATGACTGACTTCACTCCACGTGCCAATTTCCTAAGAGAGGACTAAAAACACAGTGGGTCTCAAGAGGGATATGCTAAAATTATGCAAATGATCAGAGTGGAAAAGGAACATAACTAAAAACTCATTCACCACGCTATCCTTACGGCTTCATCTCATCCATCGGTGGGTAATTCCAGGATATAAAGTAGATTAGGGAATCACTGAAGGATGCGATCGGATAGGTCAAATGTGTTCCAGGCTGCAATGTTTTGAATGTGAGTGCCCCTTTTCCCGACATGTGAGAACCTTAGTTCCCTGTGAATATTCATGCTTTATAATTATTTTCCTGTGGATAGTTTTTATCTACACAGTCTTTATGGATACCACCACACGCCACTTTATTGTATTGTTGCAATAATTATAATGAATTACACTTCAAGCAGCCTCCTCTCACAGGAACTAAACCTGACCCCTATATTCTAATGATGAATATGCCAGCCCAATCACCTTGCGCCAGCCCAGAAGATCCATGCTCTCTGCCTTTCCCGGGTCTGTTATTTGAGGAGGTTTCCTGATCCACACACCAGTGTGGACACCAGTGAAAGTAAGCAGTGACTTGGAAAGTTGCATTAATAATCACCTTTTACTTTGGAGACACATTTGGCTCATTTAAATGAATGGGCCAATTAAAAGAATTATTAAGTTCACCAATCTATGAAATAGGTAAGCCATCTTTCATTCTCAGATTCTGGCGTGAATTTTCTTTTTGATACCATAAATGACTTAATAATAACACATTTCATTATTTGCTCTACGTTCTCATTTTACTTCCCAAAAGCAAGCACCAGCATTTTTAAGGACTCGCTGGAACTGGCAAGTATTGAACCCTCTGTTCTTACTGAAATTCACAGGCTTGAAAACCATTTCCATAATGGTAGCAACTTTTAAACACTTTACAAATAACTACCTTTCACAAATGTCTCCCACATATGGAAGGAGTAAGAAAAAACTAAATATTAATACCAAAAAACCCATAAATTATTCCCCTTGGTGTGCCATGCAACAATACATCATTAAGCATGAGTTTGGAGTGAACATACCACTTTTTTGCTTCCTTCACAAGCTCCTCTTTATTCCTACAGGTGAGTGACTGCATAGAATTAATTGTCTTCATACACACACACAATGCTTTCCCTATGGTTTTTCTCTCACATGATCTCTCTTTATCCTGAGTAAAATCTAGGAATGTCTTGACATCTTACATAGCAAATGAAGAGTAGATACGACATAGACAAATCAACGAAGTGTGGCATTCTTGGTGAAAGGCACTTACACATAAATTGTTTCTGTCTCTAACTCTTTAACATACATTTTGGAGATTTTTAAGACTATAATGAAAAGCAATGCACTGTGAGAAAGATGCAAACTCATTCAGTGGAAGGGCAGTGAAAATAATAAGAGCATATCCTAGTATCAGAGTAGCAAAAAAAAAAAAAAAAGAGAGATGGTAAAAGGGTTGAGTAGTCTCAAAATACATTACATACGTGTGTGAAAATGGAAAGGAAGACTTCATTTGCTGAATTAATGTGCATTAATAAAGTGTATTAGGAGTGTGTGCATCAGCAGAATGGCATCTTACATTTATTTTGGAAACATTGGGATAGCTAATAAGAGTAAACTGAAGACATACTCTAGATGCCAAAAGCAATTGCTATGCAAGCTAAGGATTCGCTATGCAAGCAGGAAGACTGGGTTTGAATGCCTAGCTAACACAGAAAAGCATGTGAATGGATACCTAGACTTAACGCACTTTTTGGAGTTTGGATGGAATGAATGATGGGCTATTTGGTACCAGCCTAGCACCTAGGAAGGTGAGAAATGGTAAGATAGAACACCCAGCGCCCTCCTGTGACCTCCACATACGGCCATCCTTCTCTCCTGCCACAAGCATATACACACACACATTGTTTACACACACACACACACATTGTCTACACACACACATTGTCTACACACACACACACACACACACACACTCACACACACACACATGTCACACACACACACACACATTGTCTACACACACACACACAATTGTCTACACACACACACACATTGTCTACACACACACACACACATTGTCTACAACACACACACATATTGTCTACACACACACACACACACATTGTCTACACACACACATTGTCTACACACACACATTGTCTACATACACACACACACATTGTCTACATACACACACACACATTGTCTACACACACACATTGTCTACACACACATTGTCTACACACACACATTGTCTACACACACACACACACACACACATTGTCTACATACACACTCACACACACACACATTGTCTACATACACACTCACACACACACATTGTCTACACACACACATTGTCTACACACACACACACATTATCTACATACACACTCACACACACACACATTGTCTACACACACACATTGTCTACACATACACATTGTCTACACACACACACATTGTCTACACACACACACATATTGTCTACACACACACACACACACACATTGTCTACACACACACATTGTCTACACACACATACACACATACACACACACACATTGTCTACATACACACACACACATTGTCTACACACACACATTGTCTACACACACACATTGTCTACACACACACATTGTCTACACACACACACACACACATTGTCTACATACACACTCACACACACACACATTGTCTACATACACACTCACCACACACACACATTGTCTACACACACACATTGTCTACACACACACACACATTATCTACATACACACTCACACACACACACATTGTCTACACACACACATTGTCTACACATACACATTGTCTACACACACACACATTGTCTACACACACACATTGTCTACATACACACACACACATTGTCTACATACACACACACACATTGTCTACATACACACACACATTGTCTACACACACACATTGTCTACACATACACATTGTCTACACACACACATTGTCTACACACACACATTGTCTACATACACACTCACACACACACACACACACATTGTCTACATACACACTCACACACACATTGTCTACACACACACATAGTCTACATACACACTCACACACACACATTATCTACACACACACATTGTCTACACACACACATTGTCTACACACACACACACACATTGTCTACATACACACTCACACACACACACAAACACACACACACTCACACACACAAAATAAAAATAAATGAATGAAATTTTAAATAAATTAGAGTATTAACAGTGCTCATCGCTGTGTAGAATGTGAATTTTACTCAAATGGTGTATGGACCAGATGACAGTACTAAGAAACCTCTAAAAACAAAGCATTACAAAACTCGTTGTAAATTAAGTTTTAGCATTAGGTACTAATTAATAGTTTTTATTCATTATGTATCACAAGGTATTTAATGGTGCTGCTTATAATGTAGAATGCCACCATTTCAATTAAAGTAGTAATTTGGTGATAATTATGTTTTTTTCAAAATTCAAATTTTTATGAATATCATTACCAGAAACAAATGAAATGCTATCCAAAGAGCATGGGATTAAGTTATGCTTCTGTTTCTTTATTTATTGTTATTTTCATAACTTCAAAAACATTTTCTTTGTTTTATGATGATATTTTTTTATTTAAATTTGAAACAAGCTTGTTATACATGCCAAACCCAGTTCCCTCACCCTCCCATCCTCCCCTGTCCCCTCCCAACCCTCATCACATCCAATTTCTGCTCCACAGGGAGGGTGAGGACTTCCATGGGTTATCTTCAAAGTCTGCCATATCATTTGGAACAGGGCCTAGGTCCTCCCCAATGTGCTTAGGTTGAGAGAATATCTTTCTAGGTGGAATGGGCTCCAAAAGTCCATTCCTATACTAAGGATAAATACTGATCCACTACCAGAGGCCCCATAGACTGCCCAGTCCTCCTAACTGACACCCACATTCAGGGGGTCTGGGTCAGTCCTATGCTGGTTTCCCAGCTATCAGACTAGGGTCTGTGACCTCCCCCATTCAGGTCAGCAATTTCTGGGGGTTTATCTAGCCTGGTATTGACCAATTTGCTCATCATCCCTCCAACTCTGCAACTGGATTCCCGGAGTTCAGATCAGTGTTTAGCTGTGAGTCTCTGCTACTGCCTCCATCAGCTCCTGGATGAAGGCTCTAGGATGGCATATAAGGTAGTCATCAATCTCATTATCAGGGAACGACATTTAAGGCAGCCTCTCCACTATTGTTTAGTTAGTTGGGGGTCATCCTTGTAGGTCTCTGGACATTTCCCTAGTGCCAGATTTCTCTTCAAACTTATACTGGCTCAATGGCTCCCTCTATTTTAGTATCTCTTTTCTTGATCGCCACTATTCTTCCCATGGCTCAATCTTTCTGCTCCCTCATGTCCTCTTCTCCCCTTCTCTTTCTTCTAACTCCCTCTCCCCATGCTCCAAATTTGCTCCATTTAATTAAATTAATTAATTAATTAATTGTATCCATTTGATCACCTTTTTCTTAATCTGCTAGTTAGAACTTCGAGTACAAAATTGAAGAGATATGGAGAGAAAGGACAGCCTTTTCTTGTTCCTGATTTTAGAGGAGTCACATTGAGTTTCTCTCCATTTAGTTGGTTTCTCTCCATTGGATGTTGGTTTGCTGTACATTGCTGTTACTATGTTTATGTGTGTTCCTGTTATTCCTGATCTCTCCAAGACCTTTATCATGAAGGGGTTTTGGATTTTGTCAAAGGCTTTTCCAGCATCTACTGAGACAATCATGTGGTTTTTGTAGATTTTCTTTTTTAAAGTTTTTTTATATGATAGATTACATTGATTAATTTTTTATGTTGAAGCAACCCTGTATCCCTGGGATAAATCCTACTTGGTCATGGTAAATGATTTCCATGATGTGTTCTTGGATTTCATTTGTGATATTTTATTGATTATTTTTGCATCAATGTTCATGAGGGATATTGGTTTGTAGTTCTCTTATTTGTGTCTTTGTGTGGCTTCATTACCATGATAATTGTAGCCTCATAAAAAGAATTTTGGAATGACCCTTCTGCTTCTATTGTATGTAACACTTTGAGGAATATTGGTATTAACTGTTTTTTCAAATTTCTGGTAGAATTCTGCACTGAAACCATCAGGCCCTGGGTTTTTTTTCTTTGGGAGACTTTTGATGATTGCTTCTATTTCATTAGAGGTTGTAGGTCTATTTCAATTGCTTATATGCTCTTGATTTAACTTTGGTAAGTGATATCAATCCAGAAAATTGTCTATTTCTGTTAAATTTTTGAATTTTATGGAATACAAGTTTTCAAAGTATGACCTGAAGATTCTCTGGATTTCCTCTGTGTCTGTTGTTATGCTCCCCTTTTCATTTCTGATTTTGTTAATTTGCAGGTCCTTTCTCTGCCTTTTGGTTAGTTTGGATAAAGGTTTGTCTATCTTGTTGATTTTCTTGAAGAACCAACTCTGTGTTACATGTGGGAACTTAATGCTATCAACTTTCCTTTTAGCATTGCCCTCCAAGTTTTCAAGGTGTCCCATAAGTTCGGGTATGCTGTGTCTTCTTTCCCATTGAATTCTAGAAAGTTTTTAATTTAATTTCTTTCTCTATTTCTTCCTTGACCCAGGCATGGTACAATTGCACATTGTTCAATTTCCATGAGTTTGTGGGGTTTCTGCAATTTGTATTGCTGTTGAGTTTTAGCTTTAAAGCATGGTGGTCTGATAAAATACAGCGGATTAATCCAATTTTTGTACCTATCGAGGTTTGCTATATTGCCAAGTATTTGGTAGATTTTAGAGAAGGTTCCATGAGGTGCTGAGAAGAAGGTATGTTCCTTTGTGTTTGGATGGAACGTTCTATAAATGTCGTTAAACCCAATTGAGTCATAACTTCTGTCAGTTCCTTTGTTTCTTTGTTAAGTTTCTATCTGGTGGTCCTGTCTACTGGTGAGAATGGGGTGTTGAAATCTCCCACTATAAGTGGAATTTGAGTTTTAATAATGTTTCTTTTACGAATGTGAGTGCCTTTGTATTGGGGGCATAGATGTTTCAGAACTGAGACTTCTTTATGGGTTTCTCCTGTGATGAATAAGAAATTACATTCTTCATCTCTTTTTTATTAATTTTAGTTTAAAGTCTGATTTGTTAGATATTAGAATTGCTATACCTGCTTCTTTCTTGGGTCCATTTTATTGGAAAATCTTTTACCAACCCTTAATTCTGAGGTTACATGTTACAGCAGGTCTCTCCCCGCCGGCCTCCCGGACCTGCCGCCATGGTCCCGCAACCACGTGTGCCCCAAATAACACTCAGAGACTCTGTATTTGATACAATCCTGTTGGCCAATTACCATTATTGTTTATGGGCTAGCTCTGCCTTAATTATTAACCCATTTCTACTTATCTAAGTATTTCCACGTGGTCGTCTTATTGGGGAGCCGCGGCAAGCGTCCTGCTCCTTCCCTGGGCTACCCATTTCTACTTATCTAAGTATTTCCATGTGGTCGTCTTATCGGGGAGCCGCACGGCAGGCGTCCTCCTTCCTCCCGGACTACATCTCGACTCCACCTTCCTATTTCCTTCTCCTAGTCTCCTAGCCCCGCCTATCTTGCTATCTCATTGGCCACAGAGCTTTATTAACCAGTATGAGAAACATATATACAGAATAACATCTCCCATCAGTTACATCTGTTTTTGAAGTTGAGGTGTGTTTCTTGTATGCAGCAGGATGGATTCTGTCTTTGTATCTATTCTGTTAGCCTGTGTCTTTTTATAGGTGAGTTAAAACCATTAATGTTGAGGGATATTAATGACCATTGATTTTTAATTCTTGTTTTTTATTTTTATTTTTATTTTTTGGATTTGGTGGTGGTGATGGCATTGTGTGTGGATCCCCCCCCCATTTTTCTTTTGTCTGTTGGTAAGTGGGATTATCTATTGCCTGTGTTTTTGTGGGTATAGTTAACTTTCTTGTGTTGGAGTTTTCTTTCCACAACTTTCTGTAGGGCTGAACTAGTTGATATGTATTGTTTAAATCTAGTTTTGTCACGGAGTATATTGGCTTCTCCATCTATAGTTATTGAAAGCTTTGCTGGGTATAGTAGTCTGGGCTGGCATCCATGGTCTCTTAGTGTTGGTGGAATATCTATTCTGGAACTTCTGCCCTTCATGGAGAAGCCAGATGTAATTCTGATAGATTAGCTTTATATGTCACTTGGCCTTTTTCCTTTACTGCTGTTAATATTCTTTCTTTATTCTGTGTGTTTGGTGTTTTGATTATTATGTGGCAAGGGGACAATTTTGTGGTCCACTCTGTTTGTAAGCTTCTTGTACTTTCATTGGCATATCATTCTTTAGGTTGGGAAAGTTTTCTTCTATGATTTTGTTGAGTATATTTTTCTGTACTTTTGAGTTGGTTTACTTCACCTTCTTCTATATCTATTATTCTTAAGTTTGGTCTTTTCATGGTGTCCCATATTTCCTGGATATTTTGTCTTAGGAATTTGTTGGACTTAAGATTTTCTTTGGTCAAGGAATCTATTTTCTCTGGTGTATCTCAACACCTGAGATTATTTCTTTCATCTCTTGTATTTTGTTGGTTATGCTTGCATCTGCAGTTCCTGATTGTTTACCCAGCTTTCCTATTTCCGGCGTTCTCTCAGACTGTGTTTTTCGTTTGTTTGTTTGTTTTTTATTGTCTCTATTTCAGCTTTCAAACCTTGCACTATTTGAATTGTTTCTTACAATTTTGGGGTTGTCTTTTCTTCCATTTCTTTAAAGGATTTTCTCATTTCCTCTTTTAGGGTCTCTATCATCTACATGAAGTTGTTTTAGGGTTGTTCTCTTCTGCTTCATCTGTGTTGGGATGGTCAGGTCTTGCTGGTGTGGAGTCCTTAGACTCTGGGGTTGTCATATTGATCTTTTTGTTGTTGACTGTGTTCTTATGCTATCATCTACCCATCCCATCTTCCAGTGCATACTGGTGGGGTCTCTCCCTCTCCTGGTGGGTATGGGACAAAGGTTCTCTTCTGGTGGGTGCAAGCAGGCCCAATACTCAGATGGCTCTCCTCTTCCAGTGGGTGGTGGCAGGATTAGGGCACTGGCAGACTCTGGATGGGCTGTTCCACTGGGATGGGTTACCCCAGGCCTCACTTCCCCCCTCCCGTGGGTGGAGGTGGGGCTAGGTTGCAGGCAGGCTCTGGATGGGCTGGTCCACCGGCACAGACTCCTGCATGTATGTGAAGGACCCAGGCCTCAGGAGGCTCTGAGCAGGGTCCCTGAAGGCAGGCCCAAAAAAATCCAATTGTTTTTTCTAAACAAACCTTTGGTTAATAGACCTATGGAAGTAGGGTACTCTCTGTATAGAGCAAACTGAAAATAACTTTATCTTACTGTTGACACACTGAAAAATGTTATCCTTTGAACTGAAGTAACATGATGCCAACAAACAGTGGCGGCACAAACATGTCACCAATTAGGGAAGTCTGTACATTGTTATCCTATGTGTCCAAGGTCTCAACTCAGAGCTTGGTTTCATCTATCTAGAGAGGGTACCAAAATAATACAGCTTACAGGATTACTTCGCTAATTGAATAATCACTGCTGTTCTGTTATGAGGCTGCATATTGTACCACTTTAATCACAGGGTTGAGCTTCTCCACAGTCTCAAGCTTTCCCACACAATAAATATCAAACCAGCGAGGTTATTTCACAGCAAAAACATAACTAAATAGTTGATATTCAGATGACAAATGCAACCGTAACATTGTCTGTGGGGTCACATAGTGTTTCTTCAGCCACTGACGAGGTTCAAAGTATTCGTAAAGCTAACCAGACTCTGAGAAAAGGGTCCTACACTTTCATGATAGAAAGACCGTGAGGACCGTGAAGCCATATTTTCAGCCACGGTGCCTCAAAACAAGACTAGATAGAGATTAAGGACAATTTCAATTTGCATGCCCAATGATTACTGAATGAGAGAGAAGAAGCCAATTATAAAATGAGTGGGACTGTGTATTTCCAAATTTACTTGCTTTGACAGTCTTGGGCAGAAATATAATTCAGAATATTATAAGTAGAAAACTATTGATTGATTCAATGATCTAAATCCCTTTGGCCTTTATAGCATTGTAAGAGCTGGAAGCTCATGTTCTAAAGTGACAAGGAAATAAAAGTTAGGCTGTCTTGTACACCTACCCAACTGCACTTGACCTTTTCTGTGTTCTCTGAGGGTGTTCAAGTCCCTTATGTCTTCACACACAATTGAAAGCATGTACTTGGAGCTCATCAACTGTTTAAATTCTACATAATATGGAAGTTTCATACTCTGTATAGAAATTATCATTTCCACTTATGTATTCAGCAATTAATTTGTGAAATTCAAATTCATTTTTTTCATCCTGTCCTTTAATGTTTGTTAACTTGATTTAAGATAAACCTTTCTTCCAAATTTCAAAACCTTAAATTTCTTAGTGATGGATAAATATGTATACACTGTGTGAATGTTTATTGCTTGGGTCATTGCAAAGTGAATGATTAATTGGAAGGTGAATGCTTAGATGAAGGCTGTATTTGTAGATTGGATTGGTCATGGAGACAGAATATAATAGAATTATTAATGTACTAGGTGAAGGAATATATGGGACAAAGGTCACAAAGTAATATTAATGAGTATTTACTGGTATTTTCAACTAATCTAATAGTTCACTCAAGTGGAGAAAGGACAGTAGCTACATGGAAATAAGCCAGAATTCTCTCAAATAGTTCCAGACATTTTATTTCATTTGCAATATTTTCAACCTTCCTCCAATTACTGGTGAACTTCTGCTTTTTTTTTCCCCCATGGGTCCAGCTTAATGTCAACCCTTCTTTGACTTTTATTAAAAGTTTCCATCGCACTAGAAATTTTTTATTGTGCTTAGTTGACAAGTTGTAGTAAATTCAACTTTGGAATGCTGTAGCAGGATTTTTTCTTTTAGGGCAGCAACCAGCTCCCAAATAGTGACATGGAGTCTTCTGCCTAGTTATGAATGCTCGGTCTTATCTTAGCTCTTATTTTCCCCCTTTTTAAAGTTTAAATTTGAAACAAGGTTATGCGCCATCCTAAAGCCTTCATCTAGTAGCTGATGGAAGCAGAAGCAGACATCCACAGCTTAGCTCTTATTCTAACATTTGGCTCCATCTGCACTTTGCCCTGGAGCTTTTAATCTTTCCTTCTTTCTGTAATATCTTTCTTTCCTGCTGTCTCCATGTCCGGTTAGTGAATGCCTGGCTACTGGCATGTCCCTCTCTTTCTCCTTCATTCTCTCTTCCTTATTCTCTCTTTGCCCAGATATCTCCCCCCTATATATTCTTCCTGCCGATTCCTCTACTGCCTGGCTGCTGGCTATTCAACTTTTGATTAGGCCAATTAGGAGCCTTAAGTAAGCAAAGTGAAACAATTGCAATGCATCTTTATGCAATTAAACACATCCATCCTAAACAAATGTAACACACCTTTACACAGTTAAAGTAATGTTCCAAAGCATAAACAAATGCAACGCGTCTTTGCCTAGTTATAATAACATTCGACAACAGAATGCTGCCCTGGATTTATCAGCTGGGCTGTGAATAGCTCATAGATCAATACTTTAAAGGTTGACAATTCATCCCATGCACATGAAATAGACTTTCACTAAATGCACAGCTGATGCTGATGGCTGACTTAAAATGTACCGAGGTTGGTGAACTGGAATGTGGTAAAAAGATAAAGCTAAGCTTTGTCATCAGTGCAACCTCCCAACATGTCTCTCTCTTCCTCTCTCTCTGTCTTTCTGTGTCATTCTGTATCTGTCTCTTGTGTCCCTCACTGTCTCTGTCTCTGTGCATGTGTGCGGGAGTGTGTGTGTGTGTGTGTGTTTGTGTGTGTGAGCCTGTGTGCATGTGCGTGTGAGTGTGTGCATGTGTGTGTGTGAATGTGAGTGTGTGTGTGCGTGTGAGTGTGTGTACATATGTGAGCGTGTGTTTGTGAGTGTGAGTGTGCGTGCAGTATGCGTGTGTGTGTGTGTGTGTGTGTGTGTGTGTGTGTGTGTGTGTGTGTAGAAATGGTTGGATTCTGCCCATCATATTTTTCTTCAGTTTATACACAATCAAATGTGATAAGATGATGTGAGTTAACTATATTTTTTCCTGAAATGCACTAATTAAAAATGCTAAATGATAATGTTAAATCTCTTGAGAAGAGGCATCTCAGTTGTTTGTGCTTCTAATATATTCAAGAAACACAGATCGGGAAGTTTCATGCAGAGATCAATCAAATATTTGCTGCATGAGTGAATGTATTAACAAAGAAAGTGGTAGCTACTGCCATACAACATCACCAGAATTAATAACCCAAATTAAATAATATGAGTGTATTTCTTCTCTCATATACTCTAAAAATCTTCTTTTGAGGTATAATAATAATGCTTCTAAAACATAATAGCCAATACACTAGCTTCTGAGTTTGATGTCCTCCTCATACAAATTATTGCATATGTATTATTACTTTCATGGCACCTAAATCATATCTCACTCAAGACTTTCTTCAAATACACACACTCGAATATTTTCAGAAACATTTTTACCAAACACATCTCCTTGATATATATTATCCAAGTAACAGATATTTATTTTTGGTGTCCAGTTTTAAAAGTTTGGAAAGTAATATATTCATTGGCCTACAAGGCAGAAAGTACATGAACAACAAAATGCATGGGATCCCCAGATGAGTCTCCATGTCCCCGGCCTCAGAAGCTATGGATTCAATCAACAGCAGACCAGTCTCAAGTATTGTTAGAATGTTGACTGTTCTGAACATGTATAGATGTTCCATATTGTGTTTTCCTGAACAATACGGTAGATACATAATTTACGTTCTCTAGGCATTGCAAGTCAGCTAGAGATAATCTAAAACTTACAAAGGATAGACATGCACAGCTCAGTTTATATACAGATACAATACTGTTCTACATGAGGAACCTAAAGTTGAGTGAGGTTTTGCATCTGTGAGGTTGTATTGGAATCAGTTCCCTGTAGGTTTTGAGGAAGCAGATGGATGAATACCAAGTGGTCAAGTCTAAAATCATGCACAGGTGGGAAACATTGTATGGGCTCAGCAAGTTGTCTCTTTAGCTTTATTTGCTTCTGTGGATACTAACAGCAATCATTAAAGAAGCGTAGCCCTTAAACTTCGGAGGAACAGGAAGGCACAGACAGGATTTAAATATAGATAGGTAGCGGAAAGGGGGTAAACACATTTAATTAAATTAAAACAATAGCAGCAACAACTATAACCACAGAAGACAGGAGTAGGGAGAATGAAGATGGTGTCAGAGGGTTCAGTGAGAAAGTTTCAGACTTAATAGAACAGGTTAAATTGTAATGGCCCTTTCAAGATTGCAAGCCCATTATTCTGGAACAATATGCTGAAGGAAGTATAGGATGGTCCTGGATAGGGGAGCCAGTTCTGCAGTCACTAATGGTTATTGCATGACTCCGAGACCCTGAGCATTCGACTTTCTGTTTAATTTTTTATTTTTATTTTTTGCTTTTGTCACAGTATTTATTTTTTTTATTTTACATACCAACCCCAGTTACCCATCCCCTTCTTCCGCCCTCCCAATCTCTCTCCTCCCACCCTTAATAGTGAAAATTATGAGTATTTTTAATGAAGGTTTTTCTGTTCCTACTTCAGTTTTGCTTACCACATTTTTCTCCTGTCTTTTTTTATTACTCTTATACATTTGGATTGCTCTTACAATTTTTGAAATTGCTTGGCCTATTCTGCTTTAAATATAAATATTTTAAAAGCATGAATTTTATCACCAAGTATGACTTGATATTCCAAACTTGTGAAATATGCTTTATTAGAAATCCAGTAAGAACTTTAAAAAAGAGAGAGAGGGAGAAATTGCTTTTTACATGGTTGCACAAGTTCTTCACAAAGATATTTTAAAGTGGGAAGCATAGTTTGAGTTTTTTATACTTCATGGAAAGTGGAAATCAAATCAACAGTAAACTTTACTAAAGTAGGAAGATAAGCATTGATTTTCTTAAGGTACCCAGAGCAGCTAAGACAGGTCCTGTTGGGGGAGGTGCCTAGTTACTAACACGCAGGGCTCAGGGAGTACCTGTGTTGTAGGATACCTCAGAATGTGAGAGTCGTCCCTTACTGCTGGAAAATGTCAAGAATATAAGCCAGCCTGGTGAGTGCCCACCCTCAGTAGTTTCAAGAACATTAATTTTTGGAGAAATAAAGCAACCAGGGTCCAGTGATTATTCGGCAAGGTAAACCACTGCCACTAGACTGATAACCTAAGGTTGACCACCAGAAGAACCAACTCCTATAAATTGTCCTCTGAGACACACACACACACACACACACACACACACAAAACTGCAAAAGAAAATTTAAGGAAAAGAAATGGTATAACCATGACCTAAATTTCTGTTCTCTTACCTAAAAAGATAAGGAGCCTAATGACATGCTGGCTTTCACATTTTGCCATTCTTAATGCAAGGATATACTACAAATATTTTACTTCAATATGCCGTTACACATTGTGATATCCCTGTCCTTAAAAATCCCCAAAATACTCTCATGCCTGGAAATGTCTTCATTGAAGTGTCTTTGAGGAATGGGCTGAAGTTCAACCTGAGGGCAGGCAGAACATTTGGGATCGTCGGTGAGGAGGGAAGCTGAACTGAGGGACAGTGACGGTTAAGACGACAGGGAATACAGAGCTCTACGAGGTTGCAAGCGCCTGGGAATACTCATTTTTCATAATTGGGTAAAACTTAATCTCTATTTAGCACTTTCTGTCCTTATTAGCTGATAATAAGATTCAAAAAAAATAATAAATAAAAAGCAAGGGTTGATGGTTTTTAGATCCTCGAGTGAGTATTTAGTTTCCAGGGAATAGTGTGTTTGTTCTTATTTAGTAATGGCTACATTATACAGATCTCCCGTGAGAATATTTGTACTTCTTTCTTAGTAATTATCTAACTGGAAAGCAATCCAAAACTGAAATGATCGGAACCAACAAGGTACTGAGATGTTTCTTTCTTGTAATTCCTCAACTTAAGTATATTGCTCCGGAGCTATCCTGGGGTGGGAACTCTAGAGGTAGCCAGGAAAAATATGTTGAGGCTATGTTCCTAATTGGGTGACCCAGACCGGAAGGGAAGAACGGTGTGTGCGCTTTCTGTTGAAATGTAAAAAACGTACATGAGCACAATGAGCAGCAGAGGCAGAAGTCTTAAAGCAGCAGGGCAGGTGGCTGACCCTTCCCTTGGCTCACACTGCATTTGCTCATCTGAGTACTGGGCTCCACACCTGCAGCTCCTCAAAGGTGCCAACACGCTGCTAGAAAAGCATTTCTTTCTTTATTGGATTGGTTGATTTTAGAAATGGAGCCATGCTTTGTTGCTCAAGTCAGGCCTGAACCCGTGAGGCCGAGGGTCTCTGTTACCAGGTGTCCTCGGTGGAGATAACTTGGCTGTAGTAAAAACAAGTCTTCATGATGTTGACAAGATTTGTAGGAGACGTCAATTTGCATGGAGACGTCTCTATGGATACTTTCTCTTCCCTTTTCCTACTCCTGTTTGTCTCCTCTCATCATCTCCCTCCTTCCCTTCCTTCTTTTCCTCTGTGGATAACATATGGCACAGAGGAGATTAAACCTTAGAAGAATACATTACACTTTCTGAGTAGAAAAGGGAATGTATGACAGGTGTCAAAACCACCCATCTATGTTTGATATCTAATTTGGATGTATAAAGAAGACATTGAGAGACCAAAGAAACTGGACGTGTGTGTGTGTGTGTGTGTGTGTGTGTGTGTGTGTGTGTGTGTGTGTGTGTGGTTTTGCTTTGGCTTTTGTTTTGATTTGATTTCTTCCTTTATTCTTCTCTCATACAATGTACCCCAGCCTTAGCCTCTCCCCCACCCAGTTCCCCACCACTTCCCCTCTCCCCCAGATCGGCTGCTCCCCCATTTCCCTGCAGAAAGGAGTAGGCCTTCCAATGACATCAAATGAACACAGCATAACAAGATGCAATAAGACTAGGAATAAACCCTCATACAAAGGCTGGAAGAAATAACCCAGTAGGAGGAAAAGTGTCCCATGAGAAGTCAGAAGAGTCAGAAATACCTCTATACCCGCTGTTGGCAGAGTTCCACAAAAACCCCAAGCTAAACAACCACAGCATATATGCAGGGGGTCTCAGTCTCAGCACCATATTTAACAGCAGAGATGAAAACTCCTCCCCACAGGGTCCATTTGCAATAACCCAACAATTCTCTAGTTATTGCCACGTAATACCAAACGTTCTACTGTTGTCGACCTGAGACAGATGTGAGGACTTTAGAGAAACAAAAGAGACATTGTCATTGACTTTAGAATATTTCCTTCCAATGCCGTTGCTCTGAGAATGTGCAAGAACTAAAATAAGATACTTAAACAAAGCAACAGATTCGGTCAGGTCGCTCATCTGCACAATCGTTATTCCAATGGAAGACTTCTCACGGTGTGCTACCCACACTGTGCATCTCACTGAAGGAAGTGTCTCACTCCCAAAGCTAGTCTTGACCCATCACTTTTCAAGGCTTCAGTTCTTCAAGGCTCTCCTCCAATCACGATGGCTCTGTACAACACCCATGTCCACCTCTCAGGAAGCAGTCTTCCTCATTGTTCAATTTTAGTTTCTTAAAGACGACCCTTTCATACTTCTCCATATTTTTCTCATTGCTTAAGATTAGGTAATTTCATCACCTCTTCCAACTGTCGTATGCTTATTAAAATATACATAAACTCTAGAAACTGTCTGCTTTACTTAGAGATATATGTCAGTGTAGAAAATTCTTGACTAAATGCAGCACAAGGCGTGTGTTCAGTCTTCAGAGGACCCTTATAAAAACAAACATCATTGAAAAAGACAAAGGAAAAAAATCTACTTATAAAATGAACACATACATAATGTATATGCTATTAATGCTTAGGACTGAATCAGCTATATAAATTATTCAGGAATTTTTAATGTCATTGTATCCTAATAAAGATTTTACACCATAATTTATAATATAATACCTTTAATGGAGGCTTTCTGAATGATTAACATGGATTTTTGATAGTTTTTATATATTTAAGATTTGGCCTTTTTCATTAGAGAAGTACCAGCCTTGGGTAATCCATTGAAGAAATTTTATATTATTTTATCTTGAGAAGATGAAACATATTAAAATATAAGAAAATGAATCTCTAGAATGAAATTAAAAATATACATACATGCATACATACATATATCTTCCATTTGCTACTATAAGAAATTCTCACAGACTTAATGGCCTAATACCACAGATTTACTCTCCCATATCTAAAGGGGAGAATTGTGAGATCTGGAAAGATGACACTTCCTCTGTAGGAAACTATTTTAAGTTTTATTTTGGCTTTTGAAAGTGGGTTGATCTTCACCCAGATGTCTCTCTATTCAAGTAAATAACAACTCTTGAAGTAACGGTTTTCCAAAGAATACAATACTTCTCTGGGTTCAGGTTTCTCCATACCAACAATAACAACCACAACAGCACAATGCAACCAAGATGTGTTGGGCTCACATGGCTGGACATGAGAATAACAGGCCCTGCACAGATAAATAAATAGTTTGATTCTCACTCTATTTACATGATGATATAGAACTAGACTCTGGATTTTGTCCCAAAAAGTCAGTTCTCATTCTGATGTTCAATGGATTGAGTACAGCTTTTGTTTTTCCTTAGCTCTAACTTACAGAGACAAAAGCCAGTTTCTGGATTATACTCATTAGTCTTCAAAGTAATCATTCACTTAATTAAACACAATGCTTTTTATAAAGAAGCAATTTAACATTTTATGCATGGATGGTCACAACGGCAAAGCTGTACATAATTCATTATTTTTGTTAAAAGTATGATTATATATTGCTTTACTGTTAAAAACAAAGTAAGAGAAGTTTTCCTTGGAAAATTTATGGATAAGGATGTTGGCACTGACGTTTTTTTTCTAACCTTTGCTTTTTTGTAAGCTTAGTAGGATGGAAATCTCCCAAGCAAGGTAACAAAAGCACATAATAATACGTTAGAGATGGAGGGGAAGATAGATGCGTGCAGTAGTTACATTTCTTATTATTGTGACAACATATCTGCTAGAAGCAACTTGAACAAGGAAGTATTGATTATGTCCCATGGTTTTAAAGCTTCAGTCCATCATGAAAGTGAGATGATGGGAGTCTGTGGTGTCAGGGAAGGTTTGGTTGATCCATCATGGCAGAGCAAGTTTGACTGACTCGGTCATGGAGTTCTGGCATAGAAGAGCTCGTGGTGGCACAGACACGAGACTAGAGCACTTCCAATCCTATCAGATAATGAAGCCAAGTGTAGACGCAAAATGCCTCTGACCTACAACTTTCAAAGACCTGACAGTGGACTGCGACTGAGCTAGCTAAGCTTTTTATCCGATGTCCTCAGAATCTCTGAAATCAGTGTCACTAGCTAGGGATCAAGTGTCCAGACATATAAACCTGTAGAGGATATTTCATGTTCAAAACATAACATTCCACACCTGGGTATGCTTGGACACCACAGCCTCATGGTCATCTCATAATTAAAAGGTGTTCAATCAGTCAAATTTGAAGGGTATCCGTAGCCTTACTCTACTAAAATATCAAAGACTCCACTGGAAATCTAGGTAAAGTCAATGCAAGTTATACATTTCCAGTGCACAATGGCATGGTTGTAAGCACCCCCATTCCAGGAAGGAGAATCAAGAAGATAGAAAGGTCCAGACCAAAGCAATAATGCAACCTGACAAAGCAAGGATCAGACCCCCACAGCTTCATGTCTGAAATGTGGAACCCAGGGTAGCACTCTCTGCATGCATGCGCGCTCAGAAATCCACACCTCCAGGCTGGCCCTCAAGAATCCACACCACCATGCTGTTGGAAGCGCCCGGTGTCTCTTGAGCTGCTTCCACACGGTGCATGCAGCTGTCCTTGGTAAGCATCACGCATTCCAGGCATCTCTCATATCCCAGAGTCTCCACGGGTGGCTTTGGCTTCCCATCACAGCCTCAGAATTGACTCCTACAGGCTCTCGTTGGGAATCCAAACCTGGTCTTCAGTGACTGGCTGTATCTGGTTTTCTTCGGAAATCTGGCGAAAATTCTGGAACTTTTATTCTATACCGAAAATTCAAGACAAACACCTAGATCTTCTTGACAAACACTCCAGCAGCCTCTGAGTACCTGCCTGGTGAACTGAAAACATTTCCTCGTGTGATCCCGTTTGAGAAGGGCGCGCTGATGCAGGTTCAAGCTTCACAGGCGTTTTTCCCTTTTTAAAATAAACTCTTTTAAATGAATGTGTTGAGCTACACACCAGAGCACTTAAAAAAGAATCTGTTCTTACAATATCATTCCTGAATGGATCCTTTAAAAAAAAATACTTTTTTATTTTTAAATATATGTACATGTATGAAGATTATTTTTGTTTATGTTGGTTTGGTTTTGCTTTGGTTTTTCAAGACAGGGTTTCTCTGTGGCTTTGGAGCCTGTCCTGGAGATAGCTCTTGTAGACCAGTCTGGCCTTGAACTCACAGGAATCTGCCTGCCTCTGCCTCCCGACTAAAGGCATGTGCCACCACCGCCAGCCAGGCACAACCAGTGCTCTTAACTGCTGAGGCATCTCTCCAGCCCAGGCCCGCACTGGATCCTCTGCATACATGCTGTGGTTATTAGATTTATATTGATGGGGGACTCCTGCAGTTCGGGCAGGGATGGGTGTGTCTAACTCTTCTCCTGCCCTTGGAACCACTTTCCTTCTGCTGGATTTCCTTCCTCAGCCTTGATAGGAGGGTTTGTTATGGCATTTTCATTTGATATCCCTGAGAGGCCTGTTCTTTTCTGGAAGGAAACGGGGGAGGAGGAGTGGATCTGGGGAAGAAGGGAGGAAGGCTAGAAGGATTGGAAAGAATGGAAATCTGCAACCAGAGTGTATTGAAAAGAAAAAAAATTAAGTAGAAAAAGTATAATTTGTGCCTCTCTAATCATTTCTTAATCTCCTGTAGGTCTTTGTTTAGGGCAGAGGAAGCACGGATTTTCCCCATCACCCTTTAGTATGTCTCTTCGTGTTGCCTTTGTTCGGCTTATATCTAGGCAATCACATTGGTGAAACTGTGTGGGCTTAGCTTCTGGCATTCTTAGGAGACGAGGTCTCACGGCAAACTTGCGGGTCCTCTGATTCTTTTCATCTTTCCGCCTCTGCCTTCCTCAATGGTTTGTGAACCGTTAGGTGAATGAGTTGTACTGTAGGTTTACTTGTTGGGACTGGCTAGTGGAAAAAGTGGCCACGAATGTGAAAATGAACAGGGCAGGCAATGTGGGAATGTTTGGAGAGAGGGAAAGAATAGGGTAATGATGATATTATCAAATACATACATGCATACATACATAGTCTTAAAAGCAAAATAATTGAAAAAAGTACCAAACTTAAAAAGAGATGCAATTTTGTTCTCCTGGTGAACAGTTTCACTTTGGGTCCTGTTTCATCCCTGTCTACAGTGAATTTATGAATACCTGTGTTATGACTTTAAATCAATTTGCACTGTATGTTCATCCAGACTTATAGCAAAAACCCAAAGCAAAACCACAACAGAAAGTAGTTTTGAAAAGTGTATTTTAGTGAAGAGAAGAGTGCAAATTGATTTAGCAACAGCCGTGCTAGAGGCATGTAGACATTAACATTGGCGAGCAACATTAGTTCTTGCTTTTAGAGCTACTGCTGTTCTACACTGAAATAAGATTGTAAAGCTGTGTAGTTATCTGATTGTTTACCTGGAGCACAAGATAAGGGACACATATGAAAATTACACGTGGTGCCATTTAATGTGTTCTTTGTGTTTTCCAGCTGTTGTCCTCAATGTGACTGTCAGGGAGAGTCACTCTCAACATTAGTGTTTGTCATGTCCTCTTACTTTAAAGCTGTGTCTTCATTTCATCCGTAAATTGGAGGCGATACGAATCAGGTGGTGGCTACTCAGTTGATTTTACCTGGGACAAATACGTGTTTGACTCTTGTTAAGAATGTGTTTCTTTGGCTGAACAGATGGCTCTGGGTTAAGAGCATAAGCTGTGCTTCGGGATTTGAGATTTCTCCTTCACACTCATGTAATGATGGCTCCTCACCATCTGTGAGTGATTTCCAGAGGATTCAGTGCTCTCTTTCTGGCCTCTGCAAGCGCCAGTTGTGCGTGTGGTACACAGGCTTATGTGCTTTGTGTTAAATCAAGCTACCAAATAACTGACTGTGTAGACACCGTAATGATAAACACAGTATGTTTTTTCCACTTCCCGTCCCCAAAGGAACTTAACCCAGAGCAGAGATTGGGTTCATTTGTTATCTGCTATCTTCAGAGTGTATCAAAGAGACTGATGAGAGTGTAAGAGTGTCATTATTTTTACAGAGTTTAGAACTTTTAATTTGTCCTAAAGTCACTGGATCAAAAAGAAACCACGATAAAACATTTCTTTACAGCCCTCGATGCAAAACAAGAAGGCAAAAGAAAAAGATATTTGTAGGAATAAATGGTTTTGTACATGGGATGAAACAATATAAGTTCAAAATATACAGGTGAGGGTTAGTTTTATCGCTCATCTCTAAAAGGTTTACATGAATAACTGGTCAAAACCAACAGGGATCTCCCTGGAAATGTTATCTATATGGATTCCAGACCACATGGCTGTATACTGTATTGGAATGTCCTCAGAAGGCTCTGTCACCCAACAGGCAGCAGAGAAAAGCCCCAGAGTCCTTTCTCGCAAATGAAGAGAAAAAAATCTGGAATTAAAGAAAGTATTCAAACTCCATCTGTTTTCCTTGTTACTTGATGTCTCTTCCTTTTCCTACCACCTAGGAATTCTCCTAGACTTCCAAAGACTTCTGGCTCCTGCCAGCAAATTTGCCTATTCCTGCTTGTCCCCACCTCAGCCTCCAAACCCTCCTCTGCCTGCACATAGGCCACCAAAGCCACCTTCGCCTTCAAGTTTGGCCCAGTCCAAGGCTTGTTTTGGTCAGCGTCTCCACCTTCCGTGGGCTCCGTGGCAGCTTTGACATCTTCCTTGCTACTGCAATCTACAATGCCAAACTCTTTGGAGGGACCAGTTTCCCAATCAGTGACTACTCTTGCTCAAGCAGAGCCCTTGTATGATGAAGCAACACCCTCTGACAGACCTTTGACAAAGGTTTACATGACTAGCTCCTGGCCATAAGCAGTACCCCAGTTCCTGAATTCCCATTTTATTCCGGGAGTTTATAGATTCCTCAACATCTCCAAATGAAGCAAAGTCTATAAATGTATACCCGTTAGATTTGCCATTTGGGTTCTGAGCACTTTTTGATAAAAGTTTGCTTACTCAAACACTTCCTAAAGAGCTTCTTCTGTTGCTCTGTAGGAAAGGTTATGTGAAACAAAAGTTTTGGATTCACACTCCAAATGCTACTCTTTCCAGTTTTCCCTTGCCTTTGTCCTGTCTCTCCGCCATAGTAAAGTGAAACATACTGACGTTCAGTTCCTGCCCACTTCTTTCCTTCATACTTTTCTCTGTATACATGCTGCCAAAACAAGCTCAAGGGTGTCATCGATACCCTTTATCTTTTCCATTCCTCAGAAAGAACAAAAGGGAGGGTATTTTAAACAAGGTAAGGGCAGAAGAAAAGTACAACTCTCAATTCCTTCTAGACTTCAACAAAGTTAGACTTATGAGTCAAGAAAACTTACTTAACTACTGTTTTCAGGTCTAACCCCAAAATCCAGTTGAATTAATATGGGAGCTGTTAAATCAGCTGGAATGCTCTGTTTTCTATGGGTTTGTTAACATTCCATAAGCTGTATTAGTCTCACTTGAAATAAACATCCCACCATGTCTATTAAAGGTTTTTCGATAATTTTGAGCACATGATCTGTGTGAGAATGTTTTCCTATTAAGGAGTGCAGTTACAGAAGCACTGGAGATGCTGGACAGGTTTCTTCTACTCTGCCCAGATTCTGTTCTACTCTTAGGCTTCTTGGAACCCAGGAGTCAGAATCTTCAACTATTTCTCCTATGTGGCGCAAAGCAACCAAAGCTTCAGATCCAGGAAACAGCATCCATGAACCTGAATTTCTCCCTCCTACCAGCACCTACTCCAGATTGATGAGGGCAGCATTATATTTAAATGAGTTTGTCAAAGAAACATATGCTCACACTTCCCAGTAGACAAGCACAAACCTCCACATAGTGAGTTGCATATGTGACTTTTATATTTCTCTTGATCAGGGTGCGTTTTTTCTTTCTTAGTGCTCCTAGTGAGATGAATGTTATAATGATATTTCAGTTCCCAGAGGTAAACAGCTTGCTCTTTGAAGGAACAGAATGTGCATAACCCTCTAGGTATCTTTTGTAATGTTGCAAGATATTTTCTGTCTAGTTGAGAAAATGGAGCATGTATTTATTACATCTCAGACAAACTGGGGATTAATATAAAGAAGAAGGGCAAGATTCTTGTTTTATGGAGAAATGAAGATCAGTAAATAAAAGCTGAGTATTTGAAAAATATGCATATCCAATGGGGGAAATTCCATTAGACCTCACTAATGCAAAAATTTAACATAAATTATTGTTCTTAATTTCAAAGATAAGAACTGTAAGGCACTTTTAAAAGATGTATTATGTAATAATGCCTATTTCCTTTTTTAGAGTGTGAAACTGACATCGTAGTTTGCACCACATGACCACATAAATCTGTGTCTGTGTGTGAAACCTATTTCTCTAATTTTAATGATATGCATTTTTCTTTTTTCTCTGTATCTCTCCCCAGCCACCAAAAAGTTCTCCAGGAATCCATGAGAGCTCCCAAGTTCAGGCAACGAAAGAAGAGACGAGGAGAACCTCTGTGTGTGGTCCTCAAGATGTAAGGCTAACCTAAAGGGGTTTGGAAAGAGGACCCAACATTTGGCAATGGTAGCTCATGCCATCATGAAATGTTCTCTGTGGGGTGGGGGCGTGGTGTCTTCTTTCTAAGCACCATAGCTTTCCATGTGTTGATATAGATGCTACCTAGACAGCATCAGGTAGATGCTCTTCTCAGCCAGATTCTACCATACAACCCATGGCACAGCACCACCACCACATTATTCCTACAGCAAGATAGATAGAAATCCGGGAATCCAGTTGAAAAGATGGGAGAGGGGTATCATGAGCAAGGGGTATCAAGATCATGAAGGGGACATCTACAGAGACATGAACCAAACTCATGGGAGCTCACAAACTTTAGACTGACAGCAGTGCAGACTCCCTGGGAGACTCCTTGGTCTATCTGAGATGCCTCTGGCAGTAGGGCCAGTATCTATCCCTGGTGCATGAGCTAGCTTGTGGAAACCCATTCCCTGTGGTGGGATACCATGCTCAGCCTTATTGCAGGAGGAAGGGGCTTTAGTCCTCTCTCAACTTAATGGACCAGGTTTTGTTTACCTTCCATGGGAGCCCTCACCCTTTGAGAAGAATGGATGGGAGGTGCTGGGGTGGGAGGTGAAGGTGGGTGGGAGAAGGAGGAGAGGGAGAACCGTGGTTGGAATGCAAAATGAAATAAAAAACAACTTAAAAAAAAAAGGAAAAGATAGACAGCAATCACAGAGCTAAAGCAGAACAAGGAAACAAACAAGAGATTCTACAGTATTCACCACCTAAGGGAAACGAATGTGCCATTACAGAACAGCACACTAGAAAAAGGGAGATAGATCCTCCACTGTCTTATGATAGAGATAAGAACCTGAGCTGTGGTGTGTATGGGGGGTGTTCCTCTTAATAAGTACAATAAAAAATTAAACATCAACCCTTGAACTCTGTTAGAATAAAGGTTTCAGATCTGTTGTGACAGGTATAACAAATGACATTTGTGTTAACCAGATTCAAATGCAGGCTCTAGCCCAAAGAGAAATTATACACTGAGAATACCCGTGGCTAAAGGAAATAAGGAAGATGAAAAAAACAAATAAATTGGCACTTACATTTTTCTTCTGCTAGCTCCCAACATGCACTTTGAAAAACAAAAATAATTTTTCAATATTTTTGTTGCTGAATCTTTATATATATATATATTACCTTGCATCTAAACCATATAATTTAGGATATAAAGTTAATCAGGAGTAAAATCAACACTCTGCAATTGACTTCCGTAGGGAGTCCAGAGGATATGTGTAGGAAGGCATGACTGCCGTGATCTGAAGTGTGGATAGAGCTTTACCACTGAGAGAAAATTTTCCCAAACAGAAAGTTTACCAGAGCACTATGAATACAGAATAGAATATAGAAGTGAAATGCTCACCCGTAGGTTAATCAGGAACCACAAAGTAAGGACTTGAATTCCCTCATTAGAGAATTTAGTTTGAATTAATCAATCATTTCAAAGGTTTGTCAACAGAGCAACACATGCGTGCCATTTTTGTTATCATTTTATCATTTTTAAATGTATAAGCAATCTTTTCTCATTTTACATACCAATCCCAGTTCCCACTTCCCTCCTCCTGCTAACTCCCTCTCCCCAACCCCAATCCCCTATCCACTCCTCAGAGAGGGAAAGATTTCCCATGGGAAGTCAGAAAAGTCTGGCACATCACTTAGAGACAGGACCAAGGCCCTCCTTCCTGTTTCTAGGCTGGGCAAAGTATTCCTCTAAAAGAAATAGCCATTACAAAGACAGTTGAAGCACTAGGTATAAATCCTGGTCCCACTGCCCACAGACTGCCCAAGCCATACTACTGTCACCAATGTTCAGAGGACCAGGTTTGGTGCTATGCTCCCAGAGTCCAGTTGAAGAGCAGGAGGATCGATAA
Organism: Cricetiscus sungorus; assembly: GCA_030556225.1. Taxonomy (NCBI): domain Eukaryota; kingdom Metazoa; phylum Chordata; class Mammalia; order Rodentia; family Cricetidae; genus Cricetiscus; species Cricetiscus sungorus. The sequence goes on from JANBXA010000732.1 coordinate 8,416,565, forward strand.
CATGAGCAAAGGTGTCAAACCCAGTTTGGGGATACCCACAGTAACAGCTGACCTGATGTAATAGGAGTTCACTGACCCTGGACTGACAATGAGAAAAGTGTCAACTTGTAGGAGGGTACTTACCTGTTTATACAACAAGTTGGAAAGCTTTGCTTGTTCATTGGTGTTCTAATCATCATTTTGGTTTTTTATATAAAGCTGTGCCTGTCAACATCGGTGTGTGTGTGTGTGTGTGTGTGTGTGTGTGTGTGTGTGTGTGTGTGTGTGTTACTGTTATCCCCTTCTCCTACTCCTAATATTCTCCTTCATAAACTTCTCTTCCTTTGACAATTCCAATAAGCTTGTCCTTCCCTGGCACTCTTGTCATGGGCACCAATGGGAACATTGTCTCTAGTCTTTCCGTAGACGCTGGGGTTTGGTGTGTTCACCTGCCAGAGCTATAGTTTCTAGTGTAGAGTAATCTGTCAGAGCGACACAGAAAATGTACACCAGATGAATTACTCAGGTGTAAGATGAAGGAATAGGTGGCATTGTATGCATGTCAGTTTTCAAGTTTTAAACTAGGAGTTCTAATCTATGACTTCAGAATAATATCACCTGGAGCACACTTCAAAATACAGTTTTACAGGACTTTGCAGGAAAGTTAACTCAGCATTCCCATGCGTGGGATCCACACAACTGACGTGTTTGTCTCAAATACTCCAGGTGAATTTGTGCTACAGATAGATTTCACTAACAGTAGTTTTCAAATAGAAATAATCAAAAAAATCATCTGGGGGTATCATTCACATTTTGAACAACGACTTAGAGTGTTCTAAATGAATAAAGCTGAGGGGTTTTTGTAACGCTTTTGGGGACTGATGATTGCCATCTAGGAACCTTAATGATGATTATAAGCTTATTGGAGCCTCACAGTCCCTAATCACATGCATACAGGTATGTACATGTCTGTGTGCTCAAGCATATATGAATGAATATATTAAATTATCTTTGAATAAATGTCACATTCTGAAAGTAGATGTACTGCATCCCTTATCGACTTCATATAAAATGCTCCACCACTACTACAGAAGATTGCATAAAATTACCATTTTAATATATAACTAGAACAATTGAAATAGGTAACTAGTTACTAGACAATATTCCATAGAGGCTACACCATTCCTAAGCCAATGTTCTTTAAATTAATTATACTCCATGGGACACATGTATTTAAGACTGTCTGCATTGAGTGTAAGCTGATCACCCAAACACAGAGCCTGGGTATTACCAGTAGGCATTTTCCCGCCGCTGGTCTGGTCTCGCCACCACGCCAGCCCACAATAACACGCAGAGACACTGTATTTGATACAGTGCTATTGAAAAGTTACTATCATTGCTTATGGGCTAGCTCTGTCTTAATAATTAACCCATTTTTACTTATCTAAGTATTTCTATGTGGTCATCTTATGGGGAGCGACAAGCCAGCATGCCTCTCTCTCCAGGCTCTCCATGCTGACTCCTCCTTCCTACTTCTTCCTTCCTCTTAGTCTCCTAGCCCCACATATCTTGCTTTCCTATTGGCCAACAGTGCTTTATTCATTAACCAGTATGAGAAACATATTTACAGAATAACATCTCCCATCATCTCCTCTTTTCTGTCTAAAATAAAAAGAAGGGTTTTAACCTTAGCATAGCAAAATATCACACAGCAGTTATCAAATAAGAATCACAGTTAACAATATTGTGTCCATTAGCATTTAGTAAGACTTAAAGAAAATATTCTATCATCTATCCTATCTTTGTGAGTCTAAAGTCCTATATATAACTTATCTTTAACCCTAACTAAGGAAAACTATAACCATAACTATGTCTTCAACTCCTTCAAAGACCACAGAAGGATAATATATAAACTCTAGAAATGACAGAGACAACTCCAACTCTCTGCCTGGTCACTCACCCGAAGTTCTTCTATAATGTTCCATCTTCAGCCCATAGGCCACAGTGTCTGGCAGTGCTTCCATGAAGCAGGAACCATGTAGCACTGTCCATCTTGTTTCATCAGTCACTTTTCTGTGGGTCCTGCATGTCCAGTTTATACAGCATAAAGTCAAACAGTCCAGACAAGAGCAGTACCTTGCTCAAATGGCTAGTCTTGCCATATTGAAAGCAAACTCCATAACGTGTTTCTTCAATGTCCATCTTCCTTTCTGACGCAGGTGGTGTTACCAGGAGCAGTTGTGCCTCACTGTCAAGAAAAACCCTAATCCATTTTAAATGCCATATTCTGTAGGTCTTTGAAAGTTTTGAAGAATGCCTATCCATCTCAAATACATCTCTGCATATCTAGAAATCTTAACTCACCTAACTATAAGTTTTGACTATCATAGGTAACTCTCTATAATCTGTATTTGAGTGTAACTGCCTACACTCGGAGCATCAACATCCTGAGCTGTGCTGAGCGTTATGAAAGTGCGACAAGCATTTCAGTCTAGCAATAGGGAAACATTTCCAACACCATTATGCATGCAGATAGAGATTCAATCTCCACTTGGGTTTCTTTTACTGGATATATAAACTGACAGGAAAGAGAATTTAACTTCAATGATTAAACACACAAGAAGTGCTTTCTTTCCTTGTACTCCAACGTTTAGATTTGCAATCCATGATGAGCCTTTTTAAAATTCATTATTTTTATGCATTGGCTATCCCTTATGTATCAAATTTTTATTCCCTTCAGCAAAAGCTAATTAATGGCGAGTATGAGGTGGTTTTTTTTTTTGCTTTTCATAGTGCTTCAGATTCTGTATGTCTATCATTTGTGCATTTCCATACTATCTTCTTATTACTTCATATAACTGTATGATTAATACTTATTATTTTTAAGCTTATGATATATTTATAATATAATTATGACTATATCTCTTTCTCCAAACTTTCCCATATATCCCTCTTTGCTCTTTCAAATATGCATATATATAGATAATATATTATTTATATATACACATATATATATATTCCTACATACATTATTACAACCTACTCAATCTGTAATGTGTGCATGTATTTGTATGTAAAGCTTCTGTATTTACCATTTGGTATTAGATAACCAGTTGGTATGTTTATCCCTGGGGAATTATTATATTATCTTAATACTTACATCTTGACAGAAGTTCTGAAAATAGAAATTTAAAATCCTAAATCTTTGTCATTCCATTTTAATACCAAATTGACTATTCTGAGCCCATTGCAATGTCTTGTAATGTATATGATCAGCCTGATCATTTCAATAATCCTGCCTGCTATAATTTGGATAGGGATTATATCTATAGATCATATTAAGGACAAATGTCATTTTCATAACTATTATTCCAACTCACAAATTGTTTATATACCTTAAATTTATATAATTTATATAAGTTAAATTTTCATCTGAAACAATTTAAAATTTTAGAATTACATGCCGCACGACCCTCACCTACCCCCATCCCATCCCCTTTCTGCTCCCCAGGGAAGTTGAGGCCTTCCATGGGGATCTTCAAAGTCTGTCATATATTTGGAGCAGGGCCTAGGCCCTCCCCCATGTGTCTAGACTGAGAGAGTATCTCTCTATGTAGGATGGGCCCCCAAATTCCTAGGGATAAATTCTGATCCACTACCAGAGGCCCCATAGACTGACTGCCCAGTCCTCCTAACTAACACCACATTCAGGGGTTTCCCGGCTATCAGACTGGCGTCGCTTCTCAGACTTTTGGCTGAGATCAAAGGTAGTTATTCACTTTTAAAATAGCTTCAATCAGAAGCTATTTTAATATTATAAATATTATTGTAAAAATAATTTTAATATTATAAATTTGGATAAATCAGAGGCAGCGAAGCTAATTTTTTTCCTGCATCTCAGTTTCTCATGCCTATTGTTAAATAGTGTACTAAGAATTAAAAACATTTTGCTTTTTTTCATTTGTAGACTGAAATTAAAAGGGAAATAAGAGGTTACATACATGGTAGAACATACTGTTATTTCTTGGGAAACTGAGCCTCACAACACACCGCTGTACCCTCCTCTAGTCAGCCATGTGCTGCCACACCTCACATCATCTCATAGCTTAGTGGCTCACACGTACCCGCTTTCCGCCACTGTGTAATTACCGGTAGAATTTTCTCTCACATTTTCAGTTTAAAGATTTTGCAAAGGTGAGCAAACATGTTCTCATAAATTTTGTTCATTTCACCTATCACATCATTAAACTTCCATACTTTCCTACAATCATGACTGTGTTTTATTTGTCATGAATTATCAAAAAACTTACCCCCATTTATTCTCAGTATTTTGTTTTGAGTTTTTGGAGCATGATTTCCCTATATATTCCTCTGCTGACTTAGAATTCACCACGTGCCCAGAATGACATCAAATTTACAATAACCCTCCTGTTTCAGGCCCAACGTTCTGGTGGTATAGACTTCAGTCACTGTGCATGCATGACTAACAATGTATTTCTATGATAAACATTAAACCTGTCCTCTGTTCTTTATACATTTTTCATGTGGAAACCAAGACTTCATACACCACCAATTCTACATTCTTTCTCCCAGAAAGTAAAATTCACTACATATTACCTCTCTTTATACCCCAGTTAATTTCCTTTAGGAAAAAAAAAAACATGGTTTGCAATTATTTTCTCACAATGCTAATACTAATCTTAATCTTTAATTTATTATACCATGCATCCCACAGAATTTAATTGACACAGAAGTAACAAGCAATAATTTGGCTACCCCATTGACTCTACTTTATAATTGGCTGTTAAAACTCAATCTTCTCTCTGGTTAATTTTATTCTCTTCTTCACTTTGTTGGCAATTACAAGTCTTTTAGGAAATGTGAATGGTTCATAATTGCCTTTAACTTTGAAAAATACACCAATTTCCAATGACGTCTTTTACAAAGTAAACCATTGTATGGTAGCAAGTATAATTTATGCTGTATGAAAACTATATTCTCAGATATACTCAATTCTATAATATTCCATGAACCACCATCTAGGCCTTGGCGGGCGGGAGTGCTAGGAATAAAATCATGTTTAAAGGCAACCTTTAGCTTGGCAGCGATATCTGCAAATCCTTCCATTCTGGGATTCTGCTTAATAGAGATGTTCTTTGATCCCAAACCTCACGTCCCTGTTCTCTTCCTTGCATCTCACCCTTCATCCCTCGTGGTATGCTTTTTAACACTTGATAGTGGTTCTACTGGCAGTTTTTGCATTTTAGATAAATTTGTTAGTACTTACCTCTCAAAGGAGAATCAATTTGGTACATAAGTATTTATAAGAATTATGCAAGGAAATTATTTAAAATCCTTATATAAGGAACTTTCAGTATTACAGACGCAATAAATATGATAAATATAGAGGTAAATGTTCTGGGCACACATACACACATCTGCACATACGTATTGAAACACACAAATACCCATATGGGACACACACACACATACACACATCTGCACATACGTATTGAAACACACAAATACCCATATGGGACACACACACATAAAATGTGCACACACACATACTAATCGAATAATGATTGAACGTAGATTCAAACCACAATTTACATGAAACATCTTTTCTTTTTGAAGAACAGTAATTCATTTGAACTGTCTCGTGAAGAATTACAGGAAACAGAATACCTGTAATTACTCCAAGTAGTGTTTGAGTATAACACAAAGAGCCCATCAATGTGAAAGATATTTGTTGTGTTTCTGTATGTATTTAATGGTCATGATAAAAAAAAAAAAAGGAAATCTGTGTGTCTGTATAGATGACAGCAGGAATCATAAAACGATGCAAAACAAAATAAAGTCAAAACAGATTCCTGTGCGTGATCTCCAGATCCATGTAAAGTGGGGAATGCCTACAGAACTGACATTGATTACAGACTTTCACTGATGAGAGGGGGTCATAATGACAGCATAGTTGAGAAACCATTTCATGGGATGAGTTCTATGAAATACAGTTTATGTGAATTGCATTAGATTCCAACACAGAGAGTGTGTCTGTCAGTGAGGTGCCATTGGAGACATGAGCATAGAGTAGCAGAAAACGTACAATGGAGTTTTCTCTGTATAAGGACCAGTTTCTACAGAAACATCACTGTTTGACCTGAGCCCCTCACAACTTACTCCTTCTCCATCTTACTGCCTCCCCACCAGTTCTTTACTCATGGTGCATATATCCATTAATTTTCCTCCCCTCTGCCCTAGAAATTCTCCCTTTCACCATCACTCAAGGCCAGTTCTTATCTCAATGTTTGAAAAGAATTATCCAAGTAATCAATAATCGATCTTCCTTTTATGAGCAATACGTCATATTTCTTTCCTTGGGTGTTGAGAATGTTTTTCCATAGAATAAGGCAGATAATGTTTTGACTGTGGTTTCTGCTGTTATTTCACATTGCTTTTCCATTAGGTGTATATTGATAAAAAAAATATTCAATAAAAAATTGAATCCTTATAAGGCATGACCAGTTCTGGTCATTCAGAGAAAGCAGGCATATGAATATTTTAAAAGACTGATCAGTATTTCCATGATCTGTGGTTTTATCAATTTGTTTCTTAGTAGGCATTAGATACTGACAATCTACTATCTGATTGTGACCTACATGTGATCAGGGTTCACACACCCTTCATCTTAAAGGGTCAGGCCAAGTCCTGATGGGATGGATGTGTGTGTGTGTGTGTGTGTGTGTGTGTGGTACTATAGTTGGTACCCACAATGCTGACTGAGCAGGGCTGTAACTGATCCTTCCTTGCTGCTATTAGAATGAACCATGGAGGGAGTGACAGTTGGATTTCAAAACCACATGAAAAGGGATTTTTATGGAGGTAGAGGACATATAGAGATGAAGAAGAGGATACGTGTATGAGGTTCAAAGGTGAAGCCCTGAGCTGCAGGAGTCTTCATCACCTCTGCAATCTCTGCAGCATCGTCTGCTTGGAGTATTTCAAATGACAGAATGAAGATAAATGGTATTTCTGACTCAAGACCCCCATCCCAGGGAAGAAACTGCATTGTTGAATATCAAGAGCTGTCCACTGTCCATTAGTCTCCATGTTACACATGGCAAAGACTACAGGAAGTCAGCATATGGAACGCTGACATACTCCATCTTAACATCTTTTTATAATCCGAGGAAAGGGAGAGGGGAAAGGAGCAAGTGGACAAAGAGAGGGAGAGGGGAAAGGAGGGAAGCAATCAGAGCGAAACTTGAGGGGCCCTGTTTCCATTGGCAACAGCTTCTTTTGCGCATATCTCACAGGGCTAAAAGGGAGCACATGGCTTCTTGATTTGTAAACTACAAGGATATTTCGGCCATAGAAATACTGCCTTTTTAAAAAACATACTGAAGTATTTTGCTGGACATATTTATGATAATGTAATTGAAATCCCTTCCTATCTTACATATTTAAAGATAAGTTTGTATTTTTACTTGCATGTTTGTGTGTGAGTGTATGTGCACGGTTGTGTATGTATGTTTGTGAGTGTGTCCGCATGGGTATGCAAATGTGTGTGCATGTGTGTGATGGGAGATGTCCTTCTGTATCTATGTTTCTCTTATTGGTTGATGGATAAAACGCTGTTGAACAATGAGGCAGGAAGAAAGGTGAGATTAGGAGAGAGGAGGATTCTGGAAAAGGTAAGCAGAGAGGGCCTGCCAGAGCAGTCACCATGTGAGCCACCAAAGGAATTAGAGGTCCAGACCCTTCTCTAGTAAGATAACATCACGTGGAAATACTTAGATTGATACGAATGGGTTAATAATTAAGACAGAGCTAGCCAATAAGAAGCCCTAGCCATTGGCCAACCGGTTTACAACTAATACAGAGACTGTGTGTTTATTTGGGGCTGAAGCTGGATCAGAAAATCCAACAACGTGCATGTGTGTGCTTGTGTGTGTGTGTGTGGTTGCATAGGTATGTGAATGTGTGAGTATGTGTGGTGTGTGTGTGTGTGTGTGTGTGTGTGTGTGTGTGTGTGTGTGTGTGTGTGTGTGACTTCTATGCACATGTTTGCAGAGGTTAGAAGAGGTCATTGTATCTCCTGGAGCAGGAGTCATAAGTGGCTATCACTTGCCTAACATGGATACTTGAAATTGCACTCTGGTTCCTTGAAAGACCAGCAAGCACTCTTAACTGCTGAGGAATTAATTTCTCCAGCCCCCTGCCTTAACATCGATGTCCCTGCAGGCACAATCGCCATTGATGACTAATTTAAATGTTAGAATCCAAATGAATCATAGATATAATACTTCTTTAATCCCTTTCTCCCTTTGACTGTTTTACAGAGAAAGAATTTTTCTTTAGAATCCAGCTTATTAGTAGCCAGTGGTAGAGAGAAGTTCCTGTGAGATGCAAATGACTCTGAACACTTGCCAGCTCTTGCAATCCCATCCAGTTGAGAGGGTTTTGCCGTTAGTTTAGTATGCATTGAGTAGATAGAAACTTTTTAGTGGGAGTAACCCACAATGGGTTCTCTATCACCTTTCTTTGTTTGACCTATTTTTGATTGCTTTATAGGAGGGTGGTTCCTGTTTGGTAAAGCATGAGGAGGGTCCCCAAAGAAACGTCACTGCAGAATCAGAGCCTGCAACACAGGTATTTCCTTGTTAGTCTATTTGATTTTCATTACAACAAGAAAGTCCTTGTTGTATCCACTGGGTTGCAGGGAAATTCTTGTTTATTTTGTTTACCAGTAATTTATTTTGTGTGTATGGGGAAGGATGCCATGGCTCTTATGTGGAAGTAAAGATTATTGTGAGGGATTCTGTTTTCTCTTTCCACCATGTGAGTTCCAGGCATCAAGCTTGGTAGTAAGCACCTTTATCTGATGAGCCATTTTAAAAGATATGAAGACCTCATACATTGTCTGAAAGACTGTGTATTGTTCCATCAGCCTGGACCTTTGAACTTTGCTTGTCTGCTGTACCTTCCAGTAAATATTTTAGTGTGCCTACATGAGGTCTTGCAAAGATGAAGGGCGGGTCTTCTCCTCTCCCTCTATGCTCCAACCAAGAAAGTAAAGGAAATTAAGCAGAGAAATAAAAAAAAACCCACATGTCTATAATTCTTATGAGATGAAAGAGATTGAAGATGACTGGGGAAGAGGAGTAGGTGTAAATAGTAGTCACCTTCCACAAAAATGAATAGCAAGTTGACCTGCAAAGCTTAATTCTGAAAATATTATATTATATAATTCCAATATTCAGGGATTTTTTTAGAGTTAGGTGAGCTTTTGTTGGACGGTTTGACCAATTTTCTCTCAGCAGTTTTTGAGGAGCTATTGCAGATGTAAACACAGTATTTACTTGCGGTAAAAATCTGTATATTTGTTTAGCTTGTGACTCTCCTTGTGGGCTAGATGCTATTTGTTGACACTGTTGGACTTTCGTTGCTGTCCTATTACAGTTTTGTATTTTTACCTTAAATATGCCTGTTTTTATTCTTCTAATTGTCTTCTCTTTATTGTCTGACAGAAATTGCAAATGCCTCTTTGTTCTGAATGTGAGGAGAAAAAAGGCTCAGAGAAACAATCAGCCAGTTTCGATGGGATTCCAGCAAGAGAAGAAAAAATACTGTAAACAGGAGAAGCAGAGGAGTCGAAAAGTGTCTCCTTCCTGCTGTGTAATGTTTCTAGAATGCAGGCTCGATGGGAACACCATGTTTCTAAAGCATGCAACTTTTTCAAACTTTTCTGTAACTTTATAATGTTGACCACACAATTTCCAAAAGATTCCAGGCCAATTGTGAACTTTAGCAATAATCTAACGAAAAGGTTTTCTTCACTTAAACATGTGTAATTGTCCTCCCTAAAATTACTCAGCATAAATTGATCTGTTTTGAACTAAAATGCAACCTTAACCTTTCGTGGTCTTTGTGTGGATATCTAGTACTCTTACAGTCTAGTTGCTAACATCAGCTGGAAGATGCTCAAATGTGAGTGTTTTTAAAATCCAAATCGCATACATATGAAGGTTTTGGTCCACAGTGTCCATCTGGTGTCATTTTCACCAAAGTTGGAATTTGAAATGGGAATACGTTATTTTAGATATTTATTGCTTGGCTCATCACATTGACTTAATAACCACTTGATATAAGTTATGCCCAGCTAATTCTGTCAATGATAAGTTAGTTACTTGAATTCATTAGTTAGCGTTAATACGATATACATACAAGGTTTTGTTTTATGTTGTTGTTGATGATTTTTGAATGAGTTTAATACTATTTTTTAAGTTTTAAAGCATTCTTTATGCATATACACTGATATTGTTTCAAGTCGTGAGTCAAGCTCACTGAAGTAATTTTTTTTCTGATATTGGATGATAAAATTTAACATGGGGAGAAAATTCTAAAATATTAACATGCATTGTGCCCAAAGACATTTTAGAATAGACATTTATGAATGAAAAACAGAACGGAATCATTTACAAAAAGCAATGGGGTTTTAGCTTGAAGATAGGATTCTATGAGAATACCACTGATCAGAAGAGCCAGAATAGCCATAATTAAAGCATAACTCACAATCAGGAAAAATGGATGTATAAATGATAATCTACTCAAGAACCCACTTGTTGGATAAAACTGACGCAACAGGTGAAGTCAGGGAGTCCACCCTGAATACACCCACTTCTGTTGGATAAGCACATTTTGAAAGTTCAGTAAAAAGATAAAACCACTGTCTGTAAAGGATTAATCTGTCAATCTCCCAATAAGCCCTTTTAGAGGACATAGCCAAGAATAAAAATACATAAAAAGAACCAGTGGGACTTAATGTCTAGCATCCAAGGGCTTGTACGTGGTGTAGTTAAGGAAATTTATTGAGCTCTAGAATTGGATGAAACCATTATCAGAGAAAGGAAAACCGCCACACATTAATGCTATACCCAGAGTGGTTTTGTGGACTTTATCCATATTTTCACTCTTTTTTTAAAAAAGCAAAATTATATAATTCTATAGGTGACTCATAAATTTTTAGATGAACTGAGCAAGATAAAAATATAAGACCAGGATACAAAATCTCTACTCACCACATCTCCAGTTCTGTCTCACTCCTTCCCAGTTCCGTGAAGAATTAGATTTTCTTGATAGAGTAACAGGCATATAGTTTTCTATTTCTTTTCCTTTCTGAAGCAAAATCCCATATGTATCAGAGTAAAAATTATTACAAAGGAGTGGATGACCTTGAACCCTGTATCCTCCTGTCTCCACCTCCCAAGTGCTGGGAGTCTCAGCCACTCACCAGCACTACAGTAATGGGAAAAAAAATAAAAATAAAAATGAATTCTGCTTCAATTTACCATCGTTTTTTCAGCTCCTGTATAGGGCATTAATATCCTGCCTCATCCCTATGGGTCCTGCAGAATATTAGCCACATGCTCTTCCTAGCACGAAAGTTGTGGGCTCTGTGACTCCTTGGCAGAACGCTTAGATAGCGTTCCGAGTTTGAGCAACCTTGTTTCCCAGTAGAATTTTTCCTTTGTTTGGACTTCCTGTTCTAGAATGTGATAATATAATCCGTTTGCTGTTCTTGGAAGGATAAAATGGATTTGAATCAAATGGTAGCATTTCCTCCTAAAATGTATGCAGTCGTGTGTATCCACAGTTTCCCTCGGGTTGTCTGTCATAATATTGACTCCCACATTTGAAGGAGACACTTTAGAAGCAGGGGGCTTTCTTCTCAGCTTTTTAAGGAGCGTTATCAAAGTTCTTTTAATAGTTCAATAGGGCTACTTTTAGTATGCTTTGTCGTTATTCCTTAATTAATGTGTTTGATCTCTCTTAGCCTTTTCGTTGCTTTGAGATCGGGCCAGAGACCCGTGTGGCTATTCTGTCGAAGAGACACCCATGTCCTACTCTTATTAACTGTCAGCTTTACACTAGGCATTGTTTTGAAAATATTTAAACACTGGCCGTAATCACATGGAAAAAATATTACCCAACATATTGACAATACATGGTGTGACTCTGTCCTATACTTGCAAGGTTAAGTGAAGAAATACAACTTAGATTTTACAGCTGTGCATTAATCCCTGTTGAGGACACCCCTGCACTTTCTAATGGAATAACGTATTTAATATGTCCTTCCACAACTAAGAACAGTTTTTTCTCTATTTTATATTATAATAATTCAATACAAGATGTGAATCAACTATAATGTATCCATTTGCAAATTAGGAAAATTTTTGAACTTTGTCTTTCTTTGTATGTACATAAAATATGTCGATTAAACTAGTGCCTAAGACCTGTGGGCCCTGAGCGAGCGCTGGCTGTGTCTGTTGAATAGGATGTGCCCAGAGGAGGATGGTGTCCGTCACTGGTCTGGATAAAGATTTCTTCACAGTTTCAGATGTCTGAATGCTGACAGTACCATGCCTGCCTCTTTTCCTGTCTTTGAGCAGCTAATTAGCATAGCATTTGCTGCTTCACTCACTGTTCTGTCTTCTAAAATACACTGAATTCCAAGCTCAATGCGGTTTTCTTTCTCCTTCTGTTTCGTGGGGCAGACGTTTGCCGTTTTAGATGGACAAGTTGTACAGCTGGACCGAAATGAAACCTGTGAATTTGCTATAAGGGTTTTTTTTATTTTTCATAGCTCAGGTAATGTACTTAGCACAAACTGCAGTAGGGGTGGGGATAAATACTTGATGCTACAGAGTGCAGAGAGCTGGCAGAGTAATGAACATGAGGCTGGTTTATACAGGGGGGACCGTACTGTCAGAAGATCTATATCCCCGAGCTATGCGTTCAGCTGGATTGTGTCAAGTAATATTAATGGTCAAGTATTGGGAAATAAAAAAGTGTTGCGAAGTGGCCTATTTTCTTCAATAAAAATTTTGTTACAAAGCTCATAATGTGCTTTACCTTACACAAACTGAGTGAAACAGCAAACGCTGGCCTGGCCTGTCTCTGCCTAAAAGACCCCAAGGAATACTTTGAAGCATCCTACTGACAGTTTCTTTCATTTCTCTGACAATTCCCCAGAGGCATTCTGTGTTATTTGGAGCATTTAAAAAGTTGTATTCATGATGTTGGGACTTTCAAAAGTACTATTAATATCTATTACTGTTGTTTACATTTAATTGACAGTTACTGCATATGGTAAATGAGGACAATTTGGTACTTGATGCAGCCGTCAAACGAGGAATGATTACTATAAGCTTCATAGAGAATGCTAATGTATTTTGTAAGAATTAACTCTAAAGCCTAAAGTCATGGGAAGGATCAACAGAAAGATTGAGGCACACACCGCAATGAAGCACAATCAAACATGGGCTTTTAATGAGAACAAAAAACTAACACATCCTGTGGTGGGGTTTCTCTTTACCTTATCCTGCTAACTCTGCCTATCTCTAAAATAACAACTTTATTTGTTATTTGTGGCCGGTATTTGTGGCTTTAGCCAGAGTGGCCACAGTAAAACTTGCATGTCAATGTGATAAGCATAAAATGACACACCATTTAGTGACAGGGATAGCTTCTAAGACATGCACTGCCCTGGATAGTTTTATGTCAACTTCACGCAAGCTGAAGTCACTGTAGAAGAGGGAGCCTCACGCGAGAGCATCTCCATAAGCCTGGGCTGTAGGGAAATTTCTTAATTCGTGATTGATGCCATAGGGCCCAGTCTATTGTGGGTGGTGCCATCCCTGCAATGATGATCCTGAGGTCTATAAGAAACCAGGATATATGAACAAAGGAGTCAAGGACATGATGGGGAAACACACAGAATTGGCTGACCGGACCTAGTGAGAGATCACTGACTCAGGTCTGACAAATGGGGAACCTGCATAAGACCAAACTAGACTCCCTTAATATAGGTGACAATGGTGTGACTGGGACAATGTATGAGGCCACTGGCAGTTGGCCCAAGACCTAACACTAATACAAAGACTGACTTAGTGTAGCTCATTCTATATGGAGAGATACCTTGTCCACCCTAGACACAGAGGTATGGGGGTAGAAAGCTGCCTTTTTTCTGCTTCGATAAGATGATGGGACAGAATTAGTAGACTTCCTAGGGGAGGCCTTACCCTTTCCATGAAACAGATGGAAAGAAGAGGGGAGTGGGGGGAGTGAGAGAAGAGGAGGGAGGGGAAGCTGGGATTGGAATGTAAATAAATAAATAGAAAGGAAGGAAGGAAAGAAGGAAGGAAGGAAGGAAGGAAGGAAGGAAGGAAGGAAGGAAGGAAGGAAGAAAGGAAGGAAGGAAAAATAAAACAGAAAGAAAGCAGGCTGAGTGAGCCACAAGAATCAAGCCAGTAAGCAACACCCCTCCCTGGTATATGCATTAGTTCCTGCCTCCAGATTCCTGCCCTGCTTGAGTTCCTATCCTGACTTCATTTAGTGAAGAACAGTGCTGTGAAATCATAACTCCAGTACACCCTTTCCTCCCCACGTTGCTTTGTCCATGGTGTTTTATCACAGCAATAGTAACTCTAAGTAAGATAGAAATTGGGACAAGGTTCATGAGGTATTTCTGTGACACACCTGACCATGTTATTTTGGGGGGAATTGTGGAAGGACTTTGGACTAGAAAAGCCACTGACTGTTGTGCGCTCAGCGGGCTCAACAGTATGGACTTGCACTGAGAACAGCTGAGGACAGGATCAGAAGGGATCAGGTTGGGGTAGAGGGAGAAGGTGCAGGGAGAGACAGATGGAATGGGGACATTTGGGAGATAGTGTGGAAATCTGGTTCAGTGAAAATTTCCTGGAATCTATTAAGGTGACCCTAATGAGGATTCCTAGTAATACAGAATACCAAAGTCTGAGATGACTATCTTTTGTAGCCAGGCAAGGCTTCCTGTGATAGGTCTGGTTGCAGTTGAGTTGTTGGTCAATGAGATTGGGTCGAGATCTCTAAACAACCTGGACCGATGTTAAGACAGAATGTTGCTCTCCAAAATCTGACATTGGGACCACATTGCCAAGGACAGCATCCACACAATTTATTTAATATAGAGAGGTCAAGCTGGTGCCTGCATGGAGCCTTCAAGTGTATGTTCTAGTGTCATTGGCCTGTGGGAAGTTACTCTACAGGCCTCCAAAAGAGAAACCTGGACACCAACCCAGCCACAAAACTTTTGACCTACAATCTGTTCAGCCTACAAGATATTCTGGGGGCAATGGCAATGAAGAATTTTGAGAATGACCATCCGTTGTCTGGTTTAACTAGAGGCCAACTCCACAAGAGGGGGTCTATGTCCCGCACAATCTGGATGGCCAGGAATGGGAGCCTAGATAGCCCAGAGACCTAGATTAGAACCAAACATGATTGGCAGAATGGATGAATGGAGGATGGATGGATGGATGGATGGATGGATGGATGGATGAAATTATTCCTAATGATATTTTGCTATACTCATGGTAGCTTGTCCAGTTGTCATCAAAGAGGTTTCTGAGTGGGTACAGAGACCCACAGCTGGACATTAAGTAGTTAAAGAATCTAAATTGCAGATCTCCTTTGAGTCCCCACACTCAAAGATCAGGGAACCCCATAGAAAATGGGTAGAGAAGATTGTAGGAGTTTGAAGGGATGGAGAATGACACCATAAGAACATGGTCCACTAAATCAACTTAGCAGGGTTCACGTGAGCTCACAGGGACTGAAGAAGCAGGCAAAAGGCTTGTGAGGTTCTGCACCAGGTCCTCTGCGTGATGTTATGGCTGTTCACTTGGTGTTTTTGTGAAGCCCCTAACAGTGGGGGCAGATTTGTCTCTGACCCTTTTGCCCGCTCTTGGGACTCTTTTCCTCCTATTTGGTTGCCTTATCCGGCTTCAATAAGAGAGCCTTTACCATGTCTTGTCTATATTGTTTTGTTGTGTTTGATTGCTGTCTCTTAGAGGCCTGCTCTTTTCAGAAAAGAAAAATAGATGGGAAATAGATCTAAGGGAGAGGGGAGGTAGGGGAATCTTGGAGTAGTGGAAAGAAGAGAAACAATTTTTTAAAAAAATGACTAGAGCAATACAGACAGTAGACCCCTGGTTTTTGACATTTCATAAGGAAGTAAAGACTCTACCAGGCCATTTACATGAATAATCTGTGGTCTGGTTAGCTTGAGCTACAGAAGCAGCTGTGATTAACAAGAGACCAGAACTTCTAGAGTAAAACCTGTGCTTTATTGGGGCAATCGATGCAGGGAACTTGAGGCTTTGCACCATGAAGAGAGCCCAGGAGAGGCTATTGGTAAAAATGTTATTGGTAAAAATGCAGCAGAAGATCCCAGAGTTTTGGTGATGCCAACACCATGGGAAGACCACCCAAGAATAGCAGCAGCTGGAGTGGAGCCTGCCCAAGCTTAGAAGACAAATTGTGTGTGCTTCAGAGCTGCAGAAGGACCCAAGCCTTTTGAAGGCCCTGAAGAGTGTGCCTGGACCCCAGGAATAGGACACGATGGCAATTATACACTTGGCTTTTGGCTTTGATTTGATTTGTGACTACACCCTGGTCCTTCCCTCTTGAAGTAAGAAGGTCCTTAATTTACTTTTTATTTACAAGAGCCCACAGTTGATAGTCTTAATACTTTTAAAGAGATTTTGCAGTTTTATAAACACTTTTGATTTTAAAAGGAAGTTTGGATATTTCAAAGAGTCTTTGAACTTTTAAATATTTGAGTTTTAAAGAATGTGGAACTTTTAAATTTTTTGAAATACTTTATATTGTGGTGTCTATATTAATGTGAGATCTTGGGGATGGATAACAAAGAAAAAATTGTGGCTTATTAGTAATCTGTCAACTTGACGAGGGCTTGGTTGTGCTGGCTGGCTTTATGTCAACTGGGCACAAGCTGGAATCAAAGGAGAGGCAAGTGTCTCTGTTGAGGAAATGTTTCCATAAGACAGGGCTATAGGCAAATCTACATGGCATTTTCTTAATTAATGATCGATGTGGGAGTGCCTAATCCATTGTGTAATTGTCCACTTCTGGGCAGGTGGTCCTGGGTTCCATAAAAAAGCAAACTGGGCAAGCCATGGGGAGCAAGCCAGTAAGGAGCACTCCTCCATGGCGTCTGCATCAGCTCCTGCCTCCAGGTTTCTGCCCTGTTTGAGTTCCTGTTCTGACTTTCTTTTATGAGTAAGCCAAATAAACCCTTTCCTCCCCAAGGTGCTTTGGTTATGGCGTTTCACCGCAGCAATAGTTACCCTAGTTAAGACTCACGTCGTTAGACATTCTCACCTCTACATCAATAACACAGTGTGTGAAAACGAGTGGGCGGTGTAGCTTACAACATACACACAACGTTGGCATGCGTTCACTGCAGAGCAAACGTGAAAATCAGAGGACAACATGCAGGAGTCTGGTATCTCCTTCCAAAAGGGCTTTAAGAACAAACTCAATCTTGATGGCAAGCACTCTTACCCATGGAAATCATCCCTCTGACCCCTGGTTACATACACCTGTAATGAAGAAAGTCTAAATCCAGTGTGCCCTGGCATAGAGGGTCACGTGACTTCTGAGGCTCACTGGGTTCATTCACTCAACCAGCCATGCTTTCATCTGGTAAATATTCTTTTAGATTTGGAAGTGTGCCTTTAACTCCAATGTTTAAAAAAAATTGAAAGTAATTCTTTATGCAGGCAAAAACATTGAATATATAACTCGATGTTTATTATTTGTGATTTGAATACTCTCTGGAGTATTTGCAAATGATGGTGCTGAAACTGATATGCATCTTAGGAAAAAATAGAGGAAGACAATAGTTGAATTATGTCTCCTATTTTAGTAATTAGAAGAGATATGATAGGAACATAGAAAAAAAAATCCATGCTATTGTCATAACACAAGCCTCTCTAGGGAAACAAAAACCATTAAGGCAACAAGGCTCTGCCTTCTTGGAACTTCCAGTGTGGAAGAAAAAAAAAAGTATCAGTGAACAATTCATACAGGTAGATGTATGGCTTCTTCAATACAAAACTTAATTTCTTTTTAGAGTCTATCACCATGGAGTCCAAGATGGGGTATCATAATGAAACTTGGCTATGTGAAAGCTAAAAGTAATACACTGCACATATTTCTAAAAGTTACAAAATGAAATACAAGTCAAAGGGTCTTTGCTTCGCTCCCCAGTTGATATATGTAAGGCATAGACGACACTCAGACACACATTTCTTCCATACAAATGTACTTCTCAGGTTTCATGGCCTCTTCCTCCTTCTCCTCCATCACCTCCTCCTCTTTCCACTGTTAAATCTTCCCTTGCTTTCTAGTTTTCTCTGTCTCTCTCTGTCTCTCTCTGTGTCTCTGTATCTCTCTGTCTCTGTCTCTGTCTCTCTCTGTCTGTCTCTGTATCTCTCTGTCTCTGTCTCTGTCTCTCTCTGTCTGTCTCTGTATCTCTCTGTCTCTGTCTCTGTCTCTCTCTGTCTTTGTCTCTCTCTCCCTTCCTCCCTCCCTTCCTCCCTTCCTCCTTCCTTCTTTCCCTTCCTCTCTCTTACTCCTGCTTTCTTTCTAGCCTGACTGATATTTAATTAAAATTATTTTGACTCAAGTTTTCTGGGTTATAGCTACTGCAGCTTCCCAAATCAACCAAATCAAGCAGATGCTCATGGCTTGGTTTCTTTTTCTTTTCCTATGGTCCCTTGGATCCCAAGCCTCCTGATTCCTTTCCAAGTAGCTTTTTACTCCTTAGCATGTACAGGCACTAGCTTCTTAGGGATGACTTAGAATTCAGCTTGTTTTGTCCCAGAAAATCAGACAGTATTTGGAGCCTCTGGAAGAAGCAACTCCCTCAGCGCTAGGTGGACGCCCTTGAAACACTTTTTTCCGAGGAGAAGGACAGCAGCAGAGGCAGTTGCCCCCAAGTCTAGCTTATTTACAGCACAGTTTGCAGCAGAAGCGGGTGTCTCTTAACTCTAGCTTATTTGTAACGTGGCTTGCAGGAGATGTAGGCGTCCTTCTGAACACTGTGGTTTCCAGGAGAAGCTCACTGAAAACAATTCTAGACAGATGTTCTGCTGCTGGAGACAGCTGGAGTTTCAAGGATGAATTACAAGAGAGAAGAATGCCTGTTAAGGTTTTGATGTATGATGATGATGTAGTAATCCCTCTTCCAACCTGTTTGGCTTCTTTTTAGTTCATTGTTCTTCACCCTCAGACAAAGGCAAAATTATCTGGATTAGAGACTTTACCAGTGGTCCATCATACATCTCCCGGGATATCTTGAGTCTTTCCGTTACAGTACCCTCTTGGTACAGAACACAAACATCAGGATGCTGTCTTTCCCACATGAATAAATTATTCTACTGACAGTTTCTTTATGGAAACTACTAGGTGTTACGAGTAATGTTTTCCCTGCCAGCCAGGTCCCGCTGCCGCGCCAGCCCCAAATAACACACAGAGACACTGTATTAGATACAAAGCTGTTGGATAGCTCTGTCTTATATATTAACCCATTTCTATCAATCTAAGTATTTCCATGTGGTCTCATCAGAGAGAGGGGCTGGCGTTCTACTCTCTCCGTCCTCCATGTTAAATCTCTACTCCTTCCTCTCTCCTCCTAGTCTCCTAGTCCCTCCTATCTTGCTTTCCTACTGGCCAACAGTGCTTTATTCATTAACCAATACAAGAAATATTTATTTTCTTTTTACATCAAGAAAGCTGAACAGTAGAATGAGGACCAGCGAATAAAGAATGTTTCAAACCCAATGCTGTAGTCTCTGAAACACACCCTGCTGGAGTGATATAACCTTAATAAACTATAAGTATTTACTGGATAGCTCTCCAGTTATTTGTTACAATGAGTTATGTGGATAATGACTATCACTCATGTAGCATTAAAAGTCTCAAAACGTATGTGGCAGGTGGTAATTTTTCTAGTTGTTCTCTGGTTACTAACTTGGAAAAAATTAGCTCTAGTATCCATAAAAGATGTGACATGTCCTTTTTTCCTTGCTTATACTTCTGTTTACATGTTCTTGGCATTCCAGCAGACTGAAAACCACTGTGCCTATAGAGTGGGCTTCCAATATTGTTGGCTTAAAGCTGGAATACAGGCTGCCCACGTGGATATGGGGAAGCAGAATCGCAGTGTGGGCGTTTGGTACATTGCAGTAACTCGGTTCTGGGGACGCAGTCTTGGTCCGTGAGCTGTTTAATCCCTGCAGGTGTGTTTACAGCCAGACGCTGAGTCTCAGGAGAAGTGTTTGGGGATGTTAAATGAATGGAGGGAAGCAAGATCTTCCAAATGGCTCCACGTGTATACCCATTACACTGCTTATAACTGAATCATTGCATAAGGGAACCAACATTATTACCTTATATGGGGTCCTCTGGAGCTGAAAAGGAGTCAGAGTGTTCTGAGAGACTACTGAGAATGCTATCCTAAGACACAGGAAGGAGATACTTCACTTTCCCCAAATGCCCATAGCATATTCCTATGAAAGGAATTTTCTCTCACTTTTCCAGTCATCCATTACCCGGAAATCAATACACACACTTATAGAAATTAACTTCCACCTAAAAAGGAGATAGTCTGTCAATGTCATGCCTTCATTTGAATTTTTTTAATCAAAGGAAACACTGTTATGTCATAACCTGTTTTATTTAAAAGTCCTGTAAACACAAGCCATTTGCATTTATAACTCAAAACACAAGGTCAGAACCCCAGGTCCAGCAGACAAGGCTGTCTCTTTTTCTTCTGTCCTTCCTTCCTTCCTCCCTCCCTCCCTCTCTCCCCCTCCCTCCCTTCCTCTTTCTTTCTTTCTAAAGATTTTTTAAACTTAAATTTAAAACAAGCTTGTTTTACATGCCAATCTCAGATCCCTCCCCCTCTCCCTCCTCCCTTGCCCCCCAACCCCCATTCTATTCCCTTTCTGCTCCCCAGAGAGGGTGAAGCCTTCCATGGGGGATCTTCAAAGTCTCTCATATCATTGTCTCCTTCTTAAAGAACTGGTGCATCTCGGAATTTATAGACAACTTGAGGACAGATCTGTAAGGATTCAGGCATTATGCTGGCCTGCCCCTGTCACCTGGCAGAATGCACTCAGGCAGTGCCCTGTCAGCCCAGGGTTCCATGATTGAGTAGTCTGCACACAGGTGCAAAGGACCCCTTTAAAAGACAGACCCCAGCCCACTTGAGCTCTTTCCCATTCTGCTCTCCTTCCAGCTCCTCTCCCGCTCTCTTTCCCACTCTCTTCCCCAATGGTTCCCCTGGGGCAGACAGGACTTTTCCTATCTCCCTCTTCTCTTCTGCCTTCTCTGTCTTTGTGCCTCTTTACCTTTTGCTCTTTCCTTCCCCCTCCCTCTCCTTTCTAATAAAACTTCTCACTTAAGGTCTGTCTGCCTGGAGTGTTTGTCCCCTGTTGGTCACCCTCGCCTGCCATGGAATCCGCCAAGGTCCCCTACACAAGTTCCCTCTCAATCTTTATCATAACAAGATCTGTTTGCTGTCTTACTTTATGCAATAGGTACCATGAACTCCCAAGCTAACAATAATGTGGGTAAGCAGTGTTGCATATGTCATTTTTATTGCCCACATTGCGTAAGATGTGTGTGATTCATGCATCCTCCAATTCTCTTCTGAGCATGGTCCGGTTTGTTTGAGCTCCAAGTAGATCTTATACTGTGATGGTAAAAGTTTTTTTTTAATGTTTTAATTTTTTATTTTTATTTTACATATCAATCCCAGTTCCCTCTCCATTCATCCCTCCCTCTTTCCCTCTCTCCCTCCTTCCCATGGCCCCTGACCACCCTCCCCTTTCATCCCCCCCCCACCTCCACATGTAGGGTGATGCCTTCCAGGAGGGGTCATCTAAATCCGTCAAGTCATTTGGAGTAGGGACTAGGCCTTCTCTCCTGTCTCTAGGTTAAGGGAGTATCCCTCCATAGGGGATGTGCTCCCATTTTTAAAAGAGATCCTGAGAAGCCTTACTGAGCCAGGTTTCAACTTGCCTTGGAATACTCTGTTTCTAGGGTGGGCTTTCCAAAAGCCATTTTGTGGGATATGCACATCGACCTGTAGAACTGTAAGAGAGTTTAGTAAAAAGGATCAGTAGACAGGCTGCAGGTAGTAAACCATTTAGAAATGTGCAATCTATGTTCTTTCGTCTATTTTTTCCTGTCAATAAATAATAAATAATAACTAAATGCCAAAGACTTGGTAGTATATAAATAAATGCTTATTGGCTAAGGGTTAAGAGGGTTGGAAAGCCAACATCTGGTGAGGGCTTTCTATTCATGCCATCATGAAAGTCAAGACAACAGGAAGGCTTAGTTGGGTACCCATCTTCTCATTTAACCAACTAATGTAGACGTCCACCTTCATGACCCCGACTAATCCTTGCTACTTGTCAGAAACATAATTTTAAAGCACTTTTTAGACAGTCTTACCATGCCACACTAGCTGACCTGAAACCTGCTTTTTTAGAGCAGGCATTCCTTATAATCACGGAGATATTCCTGACTCTACCTCCCTAGTTACTGGAATTAAAATTATGTGTGTCAGCATTCCTGGAAGAATCCATGTTTTTAAGTATCATTAACCTATGGCTTTGCACATTAAGTTTCAGGATATATTGTAGGGGACAAACCCCTTCACCATACCAGAGCATGACTCCCACAGATTGAAATTAACAAGCAAGAACATCTCATAGATATTCCTGTTCAGTAGTAATGGGATTGCATAAATGAGGCATAGGCGATACTTAATAAATACAAGCTAGTTCTGATTTAAACTATTTATATTTATACATATAAACATACATTCAAATGGAAGCAGGAATAATCCAGCCATATCTGTTTCAAAGATTTTCATGTATTAAAATGTTCTCTATCTGTACTGCCTCTCTCCTTCTCTCTCCATTCTCTCTCAGTAGGGTTTGGTGGCTGCACTAACTGTATAGGTTTCATAGTTTCTCTTGTTTCTCAATAAACAAAGTTACTTTTTACTGACTCCTGAAACTCCAAATTGATGTAGATAACACAGATTGAACTCAGATTTCAGTTTTCTCTCCATTTTGGAGGGGGGTGCAGGACAAAAACGGTAGTTGAGGTTACGGGATTTGTTTGGCAATAATTTGATAATAATGCAAGATGTCTCCCTGTTCTTTGATGTGAATGATTTTCTCGATCTCTGTTTTCATGTATTCTTAATAGTTAAGCGAAGCTGTAGACGGAATAAGAAATTATTTGTTTAAACTTTTATCTGTGATAATTTAAGTAATATCTATCACTGGTTATAAGCCAAGGAGGCAGAGAACAGCTACTGAACATAAATATTATAGTAATAACTGTACTTCTTCAGGTGACCTTGTTATAGAAAATAAAGCAAATTCATGTATTCCCAAATGTGTTTCTTTTTTATGTTTTAAGTTGAAATAGCTTCAGTATTACTTTTGAGGAAATCTTTATTATTATTATTATTACTAATTAAATTTTTTCTTCTAATTTACAACTCAGTCACAGTTTCTCCTTCCTATTACAAGCACGTTTTTCCCCCGCCGGTCTGGTCCTGCCACCTCGCTGCCATGCCAGCCCCCAATAACACGCAGAGACTCTGTATTTGATACAACCCTGTTGGCCGGTTACCATTATTGTTTATGGGCTAGCTCTGTCTTAATTATTAACCCATTTCTACTTATCTAAGTATTTCCACGTGGCCATTTATCGGAGAGCCGTGGCTGGCATCTTGCTTCCTCTAGGCTCTACATGCTGACTCCTCCTAACTACTTCCTCTTTCCTCCTTGTCTCCTAGCCCCGCCTATCTTGCTATCTTATTGGCCCAACAGTGCTTTATCTATTAACCAGTATGAGAAACATATTTACAGAATAACATCTCCCATCACCTTCCTGCTTCCCTCCTGTTTCCTTCTGTGTCACCTCTACTCCCCTCATATACTCCTCCTCTGCCCAGTTTTGAGATTAATCAAATCTTGATCTAAACTATTCTTCATCTGAGGTGTTATGCTAGGAATGGGTCCATAAGCACTCATTGATGTTGGAAGTCAGGTTTGTATTCACATTTGAGAAAAGCAGCATTCACTTCCCTTTATAGTCTTCCTGGGCCCCTACCTCCAAGCTTCAGAGGACGGTGGACATCTCTGCGTCTCCCACTTCTCCTTCTGCCTTTCATGTGGAAAATGTGTGAATAGATTTCTAATGCCATGAAATTTCACCAAAGAGAGTAAACGAGATTCTCTCCCCAAAACTAGAAATCCCTTGAAGTATTTGGAATTCATACAACGAATGTTCTCTTTAAATACAAATTTTTCACACTTTGAACTTCTCTGGCTGTCCATGGTTGTCTTTTCTGTCACCTGGTCTCCTGCTGTCATGTGCCACAGTGTCCAAACTGGTTCTTTAAAAAGAATCCCTTAGACATGTACATTGCACTACTGTGGACTTTTCTTTAAAAGACACTAGTGACTTCCAACCTAGTAAAAATTCTCATCCCAGCCAGAGTTCCTGCAGTGATGGGCCAAGTCTTCTGACTTCTTTCGCCAATGTTCTGTCGAGCCTTTCCTGGTTTGCTATGCTGGTCTGCAACTGCTGCAAAGCTCCTGCTTCGGTTTCTTGGTGCGTCTTTATCTCTAATGGCAATGACTTTCTCAGATAAGAAGGGCCATCCACAGTAGCTTCTGCTGCAATGATTCCTCAACTTCTCCCCCTGCTTCCAGCACTCTTCCCTTGTCTTCTGGGCATAAAGAACATTCTCAACATGTAGTATATCATGGGTGTAAGTGCAAAGGGCATCCCATTATTGCTTTTAGTGTGAAATCTAATCTCTAGGTTTGCAGGGTTATTTTTTTTTCTTTATATCTCCAGGCTCCACTCCAAATGGAAGCCTGATAGAAATTAAATCAACACCTAAAAGAGAAACTGTCCTTCTCAGGTGGCTCTAAAGCTTCCTCCACTCTAGAATCTAAAATTGCAAGTCCTCCGGTCAGGCTACAGCTCTGCTGCATCAGAGAAGGTCACTTGTAAAAGAAAAGGGACCATTTGGGTGTGAATGTCTGATGGAGTGCAGAGCTCTGGTGTCCATCCTTCTTACTCAAATCACCACAAATGCAGATGAAAACAAAACCAAACACTGTAAGTGTGGAGTTTATGTAGCTAAAGAGCAGATCATCTTTTCTAAACAGAAGAGGAATTTGAAAGGACAAATATATGCCTTTTTTGCTAAAAAGATTTTTCTTTACTTAATAATAGGTTGGATTTTTTTCAGGTCATGAAGGCAATCAGATTCATTAGGTGATTTATCCAAGGCACAGAATTTATATACATTATAACAAGTAATACTGTGCTACTTCCTCCGCATTTAACACACCTTCTGCATCTGATCATATTAAGGGTAACATCACACAGAAGGATCCGAGGATAAGTTCCAAAATCAATTAAATTTTTTTTTTGTACTGGAAACTGTGGGTTTTTTTTTTTACTAAGCTGAACTCAGGTCTGGGGGAGGAACATTGTGTATAATCAGTATACCAGTCTCCTTTTAATCAGTGTCTAGTCAACCAAATTGTCTAGTTCCAAGGTTTTTCTTCACTGTACCCTTTCAAATTCCTCATGGCATGTTTTTCAAGAATCCGCAAAGTGGTGCAGGATTCTGAACAGTGATGAGATAGAAGTGATCTCTATGTCCCTGCTCTGTTTCTAAAGCAAGAACCTGTGTGCTCACTGAGTCCTCTCAACTAGACAAGGATGAGGCTCGACTTTGTTTCATGGCTGGCTGTATTGAAATACCGAACATGACAACTAATGGCATGCTACACTTATTATTCTAACAGCAAGTTTGACTTCCATGACAAAGGAGTGTAATGGGGCCTCTATGGTAACAGCCCCTTTTGGAAGCTACTAGTCATTTCTGTGTATCTGTGTAAATCACTTTGACACAAGCTCCAATCTCTCTTTACAGGATAAGGAAGTTTAGGAGCCTGACAATGAATTATAGATGTTCTAGAATCTTTCAGATGCACTGGGCTAATATATATATATATATATATATATATATATATATATATACACATACACAGTTCCATAGCAATCATCCTAACAGAGAATAGAGACTAGCCACAGACAACAGGAGTAAGAAGCTTGTCTCCACCAAGGTCAGAGACGTTACTGAGAAATAGCAAACTGAGTATTGTCAGTGGCTGCGCAAAGACTTATCTGGTGATTAACTTTCATCAAGCTGGACACAGAGCAGGTCATTAAGAAACCTGGACTTGAACCTGCTCTCAAAAAAAAGACATTCCTAGCCTCGGGTTCTTCTATGTCTTCAAAGGAGTTCAGAGATGGAAGCTGGCCATGGAGTTGTCAAGTCACCGGAATCTCGGTGAGCAACGGGAATTCAACTGCACTATTTTCCCTGTGCACATAGAAACAAAATGCTAGCTTAAAAGTGTAAGGAAAAGGCTCTCCTGTAGCTTAAAATGCAAACAGGGACATTTCACTCCCTTTGTCAACTTTTCCACATTTAAAGCTTCATCTTCCAACCAACAAGGTCAAACCTCACCAAGGGCTGGCTCCTGCTGTCCCACACCTGCCTTCAGTCCTTGTCCCCCTTCAGCGTTCTCTCGCTTCTTTAGCTGAAGCACAGCTCCATGTCTGGCCATATAATTGTGATACCTGTTACTAATATCCTAGTAAGAGTGCTTGTCGTAACAGCTAACAGTGATGGCTTACTTGCAGTAAGCAACAGTTGGTACCAGGCAGAAAACTAAAACTTTTAAGATAAACCTACATTGTTTTACCCAGTACTGTTCATCTCTACCCAGTGATTATAATATTGTGATGATTAGTCTAGCCATGCTGTATCAGCCTGCTTTCTCTTGCTGTGATATACACCATTGCCTAAAATGACTTGGGGTGGTTTTCAGTCCATCCTGAAGGGAAGCCAGGGCAGAAATCTAAAGTAAAGCCCGGGAGGCAGGAGGAACACTGCTACTAGGCTTGCTCACCATAGCTTTATCAGTCTGCTATTTTATACAAGCCAGGGCTATCTCCCCTGGGTTGGCACCACCCACAATAGATGATGTCCTCCAACATCAATGATTAATCAAGATAGTGTCCTACAGACTTGCCTAAAGGCCAACCTGATGGGGACACTTTGTCAATTGTGGTTCCTTCCTTGTGGACAGCCCTAGCTTGTATCAAGTTAACTAAATAAATAAATATATCACCAGCATGCATGCCTTATTTATCAAACTATTCCAAATCCTCACTCCTCTTGATTGTTAATGTTCTCTTATAGAAGTCTATAAGAAGGGTCTCCTGGCCAGTATATATATAGTGATCTCCATCACTCCTTCCTGTGTTTCTGAGGTGGTTGTATATAATTCTGACTTAATGCAGGTAGCCTCCTGGTCTCAGGAGGTACTAAAGTTTAGAGATCATGGAAGAGAAAATGAATGGAGGAGTTTGTGTATGCAGCTGTGGGGTAGTCATCATCCATACTGGGTGTGAGACTTTTTGGTAGAATGACTACTTTGGGACCATACACAATTCTGAAAGTTACCCTTCACCCATGCTTGAAGGCAAGCTCAATAAACTCATTGGTTCCCCAAGGCAGACTGGTGGAACCGTACTTTAGATTGCCACTGATGCTTTCTCTGTAAGGAAGATGTAGACTTTCATTTCCCCAGGATGACTGTGTATCACACTTCCTGACATGTTCCATTAATTGGAATTTATTAGCTTCTTGTCAACACATGCTACAGGTATGCTAAGTTAGTGACATTAGGTTAATTGTTTCTAGGGATCGAGAACTATAGCTACAATGGGCATATCTGTATTACATTTACATACTCAAAAATGAAAATGAGACTAGCAAATGCTCAGTGGCCATCCTTTCAGTAAAATTTCTAGGACCAGTTAATACATCCCTTCTGTGATTCTATGATGATGGGTGAATGTCTACATAATTTTCTACACACACACACACACACACACACACAGAGAGAGAGAGAGAGAGAGAGAGAGAGAGAGAGAGAGAGAGAGAGAGAGAGAGAGAGCCAAATTTCTTGTGAAGTCCAAAGGATTTTAAAGACACCAGAGGTCTCTTTTACTTGTGTTAACTCTGGTCAGTTTCCTAGAGAGCCTGAAGGTGTCCATTTATTATGACTAAAACAAGAGAACATTCCTCAAGAGGACCACTTCTGGGTCACAGAAACAGTTCACAGATGATGTGTTAGAGGATGAAGTGTTCACAACAAGTAGAATTATTGTTTGATCTCTTTGGAAACACTACATATGAATCACAACACATCGCTGGAAATTCCTGGATCGAATGCTCCCTTACTTTTCAATATGTATTTGTCTTTTGAAAAGAAACTATGCAGGCTTTTATTTATTTATTTACTTACTTATTTATTTATTTATCTTTTACTCGGATTAGACCCAGAACCATACACTGGGGCCTGTCAGCAGCTCTCCATGAGTGGGGCAAGTATTAAATGAAACAGATCGTCTCAACTGAGCAAGAAACCCTGTGACAAAGTCGCCCAAATGCTCATTCTGCCACTGCTGCCAGACCATTCCCCTTTTCTGTCTTACAACTGTGGTCTGTAGAGAAACTTTCTCTGGACGAACACTTAGTGTATAAACAGTTCTGCACAATACGTAATAAATGATTCTAAACTTGGTAGCTGTTGTTATAACCTATTTCTGGAACAGTCACAAAGTTAAAGGCAAAATATTCCACTAAGAAGAATTCTGAGCCATAAATATTGGTATTTGATTTACATAAAAGTAACAATGGCAAAGGATTCAAAAGTGTATGTGTGTCTTAATGAGTAGCTGTGGTTATAAAATCATTGACAGGGAACTTTGAGAAAATTCCACAGACCCCAAACCATGTTAGTTTAAATATTTTAAAAAGAATTTGCAATAGTAATTACTTCATAACAGATACGTTTACCCTGTAAGAAAAGAAACTGCTATATATTATATGGAAATAACTTTATTCGTAAACTAAGCTTCATTTACATAGAATTATGCATTAAATTCCTTCTCTGACATGTCTGTACATGTATATGATGTAGTCTGATTGCGTTTACCTCAGCTCCCTTTTATCTCCCCCACACAGGTCAATACCCGCAACCTGCCCGTTTCTTTCTCATATCTTATTATCTCATATCTTTCTCATACATCTTTTGCTCTGTCTTATGGCCTATTGAGTTCAACCACGGCTTTAGAAGTAACCCTTGGTATTGCACTATACAATGAAGTTCAACAGAACTCAACCAGTGACCATCCAAAATAATGACTCCCCTCAGCCAGGGTACCTCAGCGGGAGGGGTTGGGCCCCATGAGCTCTTTTTTCATCCACAACTGACTGTTGACAGGCACAGTGCAGATAATCATATTTGCTGTGACTTTAGTGATTGCGATGACTGTGTAATGCCCCTGAAAATGTCATTTTGTTACCATTCCCCCTGCTTACCATACCTTGCAATCTTTCTGCCCTTTTTTAAAATTCAATATTCCCTGAACCTAGAGTGGTTAGTATAAATGTCTTGTTTATGACTGAACACTCAAATGTTCACTGTTCCTAGTTCCTTGCCGCCAACAAATTCCGCATTCACCGCTATTCATTGTACAGAGGAAGGCTTGAGCAATTTGCAGTGTGCGTGAAGAAACTAAATGAGAAACTATGATATTACAACCCAAGTAAATATATAACAAAAGGGGGTAGTACAACATATGTGATATGAGAGAACAGGGGGTCCATAGTGGGAGGTAGGCATTGAAGTGGTGCTCAGGGAAGAAGTTATGGGAAATGAGCATAGAAGTAGGTTAAAAAAAATGAGATATATATATAAAAAAGCCAAATAGTTTGTAAGCTAATGAAAATATAATTTTTAAGGAGCCTCAATAGGAGTTCCCTGAAAAAACAAACAATGCTACTCTTAGAAGACCCAGGTTATTAAAATAAAAAACACAGTCTGATGCAATTATTGATCAAAAAGTTCCTGTGTGCCTGCAAAACATTACAGTTTACTGAACTCTCTCTTGGTTGTCCACCGCCATAACTAGATGATAAAACTCAGTGCTGGAGCCACTCTGTTGTAGACTGAAGAGTCAAGAGACCTGGAAACTTTCTTCCTGCTGTCCTGTTTCCATAGTGCTGAAAAGTGCACATATTCTCTTGGGGAAGAAAATAAATGGACGATCTTATCCCATGTTGGATCCTATTTGGTACCACATCAACTTGCAGACATAATTTGTCCAGTAACGCAATGCTGGCAAGATAGTTTACATGTAACAAGCTGCCTTCTTGATGGTTTGGATAAGACACTTTCTTGATGATTAGATTTGAGACCTTCCCCACAAGTACTGTAACACACAGTTAAAATCAATGTCTAAGGCATCCATAGACCCTAGAGGAAAACCTATTTGTGTTGATTTGAATAGGAATGGCCCCATGGGCTCATATATTTGAATGGTTGGCCATCAAGGAGTGACACTACTTGAGCAGGATTAGTAAGTGTGGCTTTGTTGAAGTAGATATGGCCTTGTTAGAGGAAGTGTATTACTGGGTGTAGACTTGGGGGTGTTCAAAAGCTCAATCTCGGGCCAGTTACTCTCTCTTCCTGTGTGGATCCAGATGTAAATCTCCTAGTTACTTCTCCAGCACCAGCCGTATCACTCCTGTCTCCACCTCCTTAGTTCTGGGATTAAAGGCGTGGGATCCCAAATGTTGAGATCACCTTTGTGTGAGCTGTTTCTCTTTTAGACTGGATCAATTTTATTGTAGCTCACTGTGACCTTGAACTAATAGAGATCTGTCTGCCTCTGTCTCCTGAGTCCTGGGATTAAAAGTGTGTACCACCACCACCTGTCCTCTATGGCTGGCATCTAGCTTTGCATTCTGAAGCGTCAGGTAGCTTTATTAAATCATAAATAATATATCACCACAGAGTGTCAAAGGATAATACATATAACTACATTCTTCCATGTGGGGTCACTATAAGGTAACCCACAGAAGTCGTTGTCCCACACCAACCCAAGAATGTATGCGATCCTCATATATTTAAACAAGGTAAATTGGTCGCTCTCTTCAGCTCCTCTCTTCCACATGCCCAACATCATATCGCCTGTCTCCTTCCCAACCTCATGTCCTCCAATTTTTTAAATAACCTATTGAATGCTCAGTGCTGCCTGTATGTATGTGGGCATGGCATTCTCTGCTGGGATGCAAGCAAGCTGCCAGTGGCTGTCCCTCCAACAGTATACATTAAGTCATAGTTATCTCTCAAGTGAGTGTCCCTCCAATAGTACACATCAAGCCATAGTTATCTCTCAAGTGAGTGTCCCTACAATAGTACACATCAAGCCATAGTTATCTCTCAAGTGAGTGTCCCTCTGATAGTACACACCAAGTCATAGTTATCTCTCAAGTGAGTGTCCCTCCAATATTACACACCAAGACATAGTTATCTCTCAATTGAGTGTCCCTACAATAGTACACACCAAGTCATAGTTATCTCTCAAGTGAGTGTCCCTACAACAGTACACACCAAGTCATAGTTATCTCTCAAGTGTCCCTACAATAGTACACACCAAGTCATAGTTATCTCTCAAGTGAGTGTCCCTACAATAGTACACACCAAGTCACAGTTATCTCTCAAGTGAGTGTCCCTACAATAGTACACACCAAGTCATAGTTATCTCCCCAGACAGGGCTGGAGTCTTGGGAATCCCTTCCTATTCCATGCTGGAATCTTTAACTGGATTGATTATATGCATGTCTTATGTGGGTAACCTCATATGCTGTGAGATCATGTGTGTAATAGCCCTGCCTTGTCTAGAGAACAACATTTACAGAATTCCTTCCCATCCCCCACACCTTACATTTTCCCATTTCTTTCTATGATTTCTGGAAGTGAGCGGGAGATATTTATGTTCTATTCATGACTTGCCATCCATAGTTGCTTAGTCTCAGCAATTTGCATAGTCATGAGTCACTGAATTGACCACCAATATTTACAGTAAGATGTTTATCTGGCATAGTTCGATAGCAGCACAAATTTATGCACATAAACATTAATGTTTAGAAGAGAGTTTGTGATCATGCATATTTAGCAAAACAGAACCAATAGTTACTCTTCTGTTGCTATGAAAAGACACCTCCACCATAGCAACTCTTACAAAGGAAAGCATTTAATTGGGACTTGCTTAAAGTTTCAGAGGTTTAATCCATTGTCATCATGGTAGGGAGAAGGGTGGCTAGCAGGCAGACCCGGTGCTGGATGTGGTCCATATCAGATCAAAGTTCCTGTAATCATTCATCAAATGAATTCTTCATTTACTCCCCTATATCTCTATTCTGTTCCAAAGATACATACCGATTATATGTAATCAAGAAGAAGGAAAAGAAACAGAATTGTCATGGAAAACACTTGAACGCTGGTATTTTAAGTTTTTTATATAAATGTTTTATAATTAAACCTTATTTTATGTATAATTTTCATGTTGATTTCAAGACAACTCAATTTCTTAATTGTGACCCATCATTGCTTAGTTTTCTACTGTCGGGTCTACCATTACTATTTTATTTACATGTGTGATCATGTGACATATTTTAGGGAAGATGATAAAAAGATGTGTAAGATGTGTATGTTCTGCTTTTTGAATGGGGCAGCAGTGTGTGGGAATGTTTTTGCTCTGAGTAAGGCACCCATGATGCTCCAAAGAGAACATGGATACCAGCACTGTGCTGTGCTATACCTGAGTCTATGACTTCATTCTCCATGTGAGCACATGAACAGTCAGCTAATAATTCATAACCATAGTTTCAAAACTACATTTTAACGCTCATCTGCTGTAAATTATAATCTCTCATTGTAAGAGCAACTCTATGGAACTTGTTCATTTGGAAGTTACAACTGATAGACAAATTGAATGACACAGAATATTAATCTATGTTCAAGCGGAAATTTTGAAAATGAACAGTATTTGAAAGAAAGACATTAAGAATGAATCTTTAGGCAGGACCAAGACCCTCCTGTCTATCTAGGCTGAGCCAGACTTCCTTGTCTCTGCATGGAAAGCCTTACCCTCTCTGAGGAGTGGATGGGGTGTGGGTTTTGTGTGGGAGATTGGGGGAACCAGGAAGAGGGGTAACTCAGATTGGTATGTAAAATGAGAAAAGATTGTTTTAAAATAAAAAAGAGTAATTTCATCTTTCATATGACAAGCTATTAAAAATCAGCTCTACTTGAAACATAATCCACACAGGGCATGCACAGCAGAATCACAGTGAAATCCAAGGCTGATAAACTGGGTTCAATGTATTCTTTTGTTGTTGTTGTTGTTGTTATTGTTGTTGTTGTTAATTTGCTTGTTTCTTTCTTGACCTAGGTAGTCACACTGTCTCATAGTACATTTGCCTCTTGAGCTCTTGACAGATTCATGGGGAAAGAATAAGCATGGGGTATTTATCAGATCACAGAGCAATAGAAGAGAGCCTTGTCTGCTATTAATAGGCCTTGTCACCTACCCACATATGTTGGGTCCACAAGGAACCAAATATAGTAGGTATCAGATGTAGAATAGAGAGAGTGCTTAGGAACAGGAATGTCCCTGCAGGGTTCTGTGCTGAATCCTGCTTCATTGATGGGAGCCCTATTTGCGGTGGGCAGGGGGGCGGGAGCGCATATGGAGACCTTAAAATTTGGGACTTTAAGGCAATTGAGTCACTAAATTGTGCCTTTTGTGTCTTTCAAAGTCAACCCACCCCTAGTCCCTTAGTCTTTTTTAGCTCTCCCCTGACAGACCCCTTACTGTCCTTCCTGCTTGTCATCGGGTGATGGCCCCTATCATGTAGCCGCCTTACTCTTAACCTGCCATCGGGTGATGACCCCTATCACGTGGCCCACCTTACTCTTAACTTGAAATAATGAAAGTGGGAGGGACACCCCTGCTTCGGATTCTGCTATCACAACAGTGCTAACTAATTGTCTGAGCTGTTTGCAGTTTACCTTGAGTAGGATTAACTACTTTTGTGGAATTCTGCAGAGACCCTCATTTAACCTGGTCATGTTACATTCGGGCAAACTCGATGTAAAGAAGTTGTGCAACTATTGAAAATTATTTCTTCTCCCCTGTCCCAAAAATATGTCTGAGAGGGTTTCTCTTTAACCCTCTACTACTTTTAGAATATTATATCTCTAGAAAAAACCAATGTCTTTTAATTTTTATTCTAGAGTGATCATTTGGTTGTGACACAAACAGCACATTTGAGAACTATGAGGGGTTGCCAAGTAATTTGATTACTTATCAAAGTTATGATTATCTTAGCGGCTTGTAGGTCGCTAAGAATGATTATAGCCGATGATTTCAGCATTTGCCTTGAGGAAGCTGACACTGTTTAGCAGCATAAATCATGTGAGTGTTAGTAGTACTGGTTTTGCTTTGTGTGATGAGTTCCATATAAAGTAGAGGAAGAGTGTTATGGCAGGTTCTTCTTGCCTGCTGCAACAGGTCCTGCCACCATGGTCCCGCCGCCACGTGAGCCCCAAATAACATTCAGAGACTCTGTATTTGATACAATCCTGTTGGCCAATTACCATCATTGTTAATGGGCTAGCTCTGCCTTAATTATTAACCCATTTCTACTTATCTAAGTATTTCCACGTGGTCGTGTTATCAGGGAGCCGCGGCAGGTGTCTTCCTTCTTTCTTTCAGGTCTACATCTCGACTCTAACTTCCCACTTCCTCTTTCCTTCTCCTAGTCTCCTAGCCCCGCCTATCTAGTTATCTCATTGGCCCAACGGTGCTTTATTAACAAGTATGAGAAACATATTTACAGGATAACATCTCCCATCAGAAGAGGATGTTTCAGATTAGATGGTGCACCAGAATGGAGTTTCTGGACACCATGTGGCGTGGGGTGGGGTGGGACGATAACCACTTCAGTTGCTGTTAATTAAAAAAGTGAATATTATTTATATTTTTGTTTTATTTGTATGTGTGTCCGTGAATAAATATGCACATGCAGGTGTCAATGTAGGCTAGAGAATTATTTCAGACAACTGAGTTGTTAGCCAGAAGGCATAGGTGCTAGGAATTGTACTCAAGTCCTCTGGAATATCAGCACATGGCATGTGTTTAACCACTGAGCCATCTCTTCAGAGCCCCAAAGGAATTATGTATATATACATATATACATATATATTATTTAAATTACAAATAAGCTTATTTTACATATCAATACCAGTTTCTGAATCCTCCCCTCCTCTGCTGCTCCCCAACTGACTCCCATCCCATCCCCTTTCTGCTCCCCAGGGAGAGTGATGCCTTCCATGGGGGATGTTCAAAATCTGTCATATCATTTGGAGCAGGGCCTAGGCCCTCCCCCATGTGTGTGAGCTGAGAGAGTATCCCTCCATGTGGAATGGGCTCCCGAAGTGCATTCGTATACTAGGGATAAATACTGATCCACTGCCAGAGGCCCCATAGACTGCCCAGTCCTCCCAAGTAACACCGCATTCAGGGGATCTGGATGGGTCCTATGCTGGTTTCCCAGCTGTCAGACTGCAGTCCATGAGCTCTGCCTTGTTCAGGTCGGCAGTTTCTTTGGGTTTCTCCAGCCTGATCTTGACCCCTTTGCTCATCACTCCTCCCTCTCTGCAACTGGATTCCAGGAGTTCAGCTGTGGGTCTCTGCTTCTGTTTCCATCAGCTACTGGATGAAGGCTCTAGGATGACATTTAAGGTAGTCATCAATCTCATTATTGGGGAAGGGCATTTAAGGTAGCCTCTCCACTATTGCTTAGATTGTTAGTTGGGGTCATCCTTGTACATCTCTAGACATTTCCCTAGTGCCAGATTTCTCTTTAAACATATAAAGGCTCTATTATGGTATCTCCTTTCTTTCTCTATTCTTTCCTTGACTCAATTTTCCTGTTCTGCCATGTCCACCTCTCCAATCCTCTTCCCCCTAACTCCTTCTCCCTCCCCTCATGCTCCCAATTTGCTTGGAAGAGCCAAGGGACTGATTTTAAGAATACTGTTTAATTCACAATAAAATGACAAATACTTCTTGGGAGTTAATTTTCTGTATATTGAACATCTTTTGGAATCTAATGTTAAGTGCTATTCCTTGGGACTCAAAAAAGCAATAAGTCAATTTGATGCTTTAAGATAAAAACTATCACAAGAATTCTTCATTTGTTTGTGTATATGTGTGTGTGTGTGTGTGTGTGTGTGTGTGGGTGTACATGTGCTTGTGAGTGTGTGCACACCAGGGTCCTTCTCTTTCATTCTTCATCTTTTCACTTGAGATAGGGTCTCTCTCTTTCTTTCTGTCTCTCTCTCTCTCTCTCACACACACACACACACACACACACATACACAGAGAGAGAGAGAGAGAGATACACACAGAGAGAGGGAGGCAGACAGACACACACAGACACTAAACACACACACACACAAAGAAACAAATAAACATACACACACACACTCACAGAGAGAGAGAGACAGACAAAAACAGAGAGAGAGAGAGAGAGAGAGAGAGAGAGAGAGAGAGAGAGAGAGAGAGAGACACCATGCTGCTTAAAGAACTGGGTAAACAGCAACGAAAAATACAGACCTGCATCAAATTCAGGTTCTTCCTAGAATGCACTGTTTGGTCAACATAAATAAATAGGGAAAAAACAACAATGTTTATGAATGGAGGAGTCAAGCAGGGAACGAGCATGTGCCACCACAGTGATGGAATCTGCATTTGGCTGGGTCAATGTTGCCATCAGAGTTTGGGGCAGCCATGACCCTTTAACCTCAAGGACCGATCTCACTACACAGGTGAAAAACGATCATGCTACTCACAGTAAGGCTTTTAAATAATCTGTGGGTTTTGGCTACAAATCTGTGAATATACACAATCATCCTAAATTCAATAGAGGGTTGGGAATGAGGAGGCACATAGTGTCCTTGTCTTTCAAGAAAAAAACTAGGAAATGGTTTAAAAAGTTTAAATGAATAAGTTGTCAGAAATAATTTTTCAGTACATTTACTGTAAATATAGCATGCATCTTTATAATTACAGGTATTTGTGTTAAAGCTGAGTTTTATTATGAGAGAATTTACCTTTTTAAAATTTCATCTCTGTCAATTTTGACTGGGTCTTCCAAAGATTTTACTGAAATATTATCTAGAGATGAGACCTTTGGAAGATGATTACATTATGGGAGTAATTATCAATAAATGCAGAATTATACATTATATATATGTATGACATTGTACACAAGAATACAATCTATACCAATGAATTAAAAATGTATCTGATTTTTGTATGCTCATCTCTCCCTACATTATTTTCTCTTTTGCATACTCTGTCTCTCTCTAATAAAAAATAATTACAATCCAGTAATTTTAGATAATTTGAATAAATGTTATATAGTATTACTTTATCATGGTTTAATAAGGAGCAGGAGAAACAAATAGGCCAAATAGATGTTTATTCAGGGAGAAATAACTTACAATATAGACAGGTGAACACCAGCAGGTTCCTGGTCCCAAGGATGCCTCTGGATGCTCTCTGTCCCCATCCCGAAAGCAAGAGAGTGCTCCAGGGGACCCCTTCCTCAGACCTAGTTCTCCTAGATCATGTCATCCCATTTCCCCACCCCAATAGGCATGGTCAGTGCCACAGGTGCGGACAGAGTGACTATCTCACTACATTACTTGACAATTAAAATTACATGGTACACACTCTACTTCCAGATCTAAATTCTGTTCCAACAGACTCTAGTGAATTTTTACAAAATATGGGGTTTACATGCACATTTTTAAAAGAAGAGCACATTTTAAGAGTACCTTTAAAGACATTTTCCTATAAAACTCTGGAATGAGTGAAATTAGAGGACAGTTCTTAATCTATGAATTGGGGGAACTTTATCATTCGTGTGTATTTGATATTTTGTTCTTTCAGTTACGCTGTATCATAGAACAGCAAATGTGAGGTCCTTCATTTTTATCTCAGCTGTCAACTTGAGCACACTTAGAACGTACTGCAGAACTGTTTTATCATGGTTTCCTTGACATTGTTCTTATGTGGAAAAGCATACACTATTTGTCATAATTTCAGCTTGCCATGGTTGAGTGGATGAGGCAGGATTTTCAGTTTGCACTTTCTGTGCTGATACCCATCAATTTTGATAAATTAAAGCCCCCAGCAGACAGATGTCACGGTCAGCACAAGCCAAATGTGTGGACATTATGGGCTTTCCTCGATTTTATCGAGGTACAAAATGGAGATACAGGGGAGGAAAAGCTGTTTGTAAGAAGGGACAATTAAAAGTAATTAATATCAGGCTATTAAATACTCAGGTAAGAATCAATTCCATAATTTATCTGTAAGCAATATATCCCCAAGAGTCTAAGGTCCATTCAGGAGATGTATTTTCAAGCACTTACAAAGTATGCTTATGTCTCTTAAACTCATAACTTTAATTAGGGTGTTCTAGGACTATCAAGGCTGATGGAAGTGGAGACATAGAAGATTTGTAAAAGTACACTTAGCTGCATCATTTAAAATGCAGCAAAAATAGCACAGTTCTCATAAAATCAGAACTGCAAAAGATTTAAACTCACAAGAGTTCAGGTGCCAAAATGGTAATACACAATGTGTGTGTGCGTGTGTGTGTGTGTGTGTGTGTGTGTGTGTGTGTGTGTGTGTGTGTGTGTGTGCTTCATTCTACAGAGAGTGGCAAATATTCCTATTTGCATACTTACAAAGTAAGAAGATTCCCAGTCGAGCACTTTCTTAAGTGTCTTTCAGCCATTTTTGATTCCTCTATTGAGAATTCTCTTTAGTTCTGTACCCTACTTTTTAATTAGCCACCAGGGAAATGCAAATCAAAACGACTCTGAGATACCATCTTACTCCTGTCAGAATGGCTAAAATCAAGAACACCAAAGACAGTTTATGCTGGAGAGGATGTGGAGAGGTGGGAGTGCAAACTTGTACAGCCACTGTGGAAATTAGTATGGCGGTTCCTCGGGAAAATGAGAATCAGTCTACCTCAAGATCCAGTAATTCCTCTCTTAAGAATATACCCAAAAGATGCACATTCATACAACAAGGACATCTGTTCAACTATGTTCATGGCAGCATTATTATTTGTAATAACCAGAACTTGGAAGCAACCTAAATGAGCCTCAATTGAAGAATGAAGGAGAAAATGTGGTATGTTTACACAATGGAATACTACTCAACAGAAAAAAAAGCAATGGAATCTTGAAATTTGCAGGCAAATGGATGGAACTTGAAGAAACGATCCTGAGTGAGGTAACCCAGTCACAAAAAGACAAACATGGTATATACTTACTCATTTGTGGAGTTTAGACATAGATCAAAGGATTACCAGCCTACAATCCACACCACCAGAGAAGCTAGGAAACAAGGAGGACCCATGATCCCCTGAGAAGGGGAATGAGATAAGATCTCCCAAGCAAATTGGGAGCATGGGGGAAGGGAAGAGGGAGTTAGGAGGAAGAGGAGGGAAGAGGTGGGCATGATAGAGCAGGAAGATTGAGTCAGGGGAAGAATAGAGGAGAACAAGAAAAGAGATACCATAATAGAGGGAGCCATTATAGGTTTAAGGAGAAATCTGGCACTAAGGAAATGTCCAGAGATCTGTAAGGATGACCTCAACTAACAATCTAAGCAATAGTGGAGAGGCTACCTTAAATGCCCTTCCCCAATAATGAGATTGATGACTACCTTATATGATATACTAGAGCCTTCATCCAGTAGCTGATAGAAGTAGAAGCAGACACCCACAGCTAAACACTGAGATGAACTCCTGGAATCCAGTTACAGAGAGGGAGGAGTGATGAGCAAAGGGGTCAAGACCAGGCTAGAGAAACCCATAGAGACAGCTGACCTGAACAATGGGGAGCTAATGGACTCCAGGCTGATAGTTAAGAAACCAGCATAGGACCGACACAGACTCTCTGAATGTGGATGTCAGTTAGGAAGACTGGGAAGTATATGGGGCCTCGTAGTGGATCAGTATTTACCCCTAGTGTATGAATGGACTTTGGGAGCCCATTCTACATAGAGAGATACTACCTCAGCCTAGACACATGGGGAGGGTCTGGGCCCTGCTCCAAATGATATGACAGACTTTGAATTCTCCCCATGGAAGGCCTCACTCTCTCTAGGGAGCAGAAAGGGAATAGGATAGGGGTTGGTGGGGGTGGAGGATAGGGAAGGATGGGAGAGTGAAGGAACTGGTATTGACATATAAAACATGTTTGTTTCAAATTTACATTTAAAAAATTATCAAAAAAAAAAAACAAGAAAAAGAAGAAGACTCCTGGTCAAGGTCAAGAGGAACTCATGTCATTGAACAAGAGCTGCCAAAAGAGACTCATGATAATTTTAAAGCCAGATCGTAACACGGATAACTGTAATAGGCACTGGAATCCTTTTGACACATTTATGTGATTTTGCTTAAATTTTAGTCTTGCTCTTAATGTTTGTAGTTACATTTATAATGTTTCTCCTAGATTTTCTTCCTCGAGTTGAGTTAATTGGATTAAGTAATTTTAATTTCCAGTTTACCCATAGGGTTAATGTACTAGGTATAATGCCCCATGCTGTAGAGAGCTGTTATTCTAGAATGTCGCCAACACTCTGTTGCTGGCACCATTCTTAGCAAGTCAGCAATACAGAACACACTGCATTTTGAAGGTTGGAAGAGAAATAAAACTACAATATTTTTATTTTGTTATGCCCAGCAAGACTGTATTCTGTAATAAAGAAGTATACTTAAGTTGGTGTTACAGGTCTGGTGATTAGCATATCTATTACCATAGTGTAAATATTTAAAACTGACTTTTGATAGTTGAGCAATGAGAACATTGTAGGCACTTTGGGTAAAGGACAGTTGCAATGTAGCCAGGGAAGCTCCTTTTCTCCTAGTAGAGGATGCTTTCTATAATCACGAGGACACCAAGAAAGCCAGTGTTGAGTTAACCTCCGGTTCTTTATAAACAGAGATTTCATCACTGTCTGCTTTCGGACCTCTCTCACTTATAATGAATTAAACAAAGCAACATTAGCATTATGAAGTGAGTTTTAACCATTCCAGTCTGATGAACTATCCATTAACTTAGCAAAGAAAAAATAGAAAATTTTAGGAAGACAATATTATAGATAGGAATATTGCTAATTTGTATTACATGACAAACAACATCTCCAATGTCCAACCCACTGAGTTATTTAAAGTTTCTGTGTCAATTAATCTTCACTGTCAAGTTGACTGGATTTATAATCCCCAT
The DNA here is from genome assembly GCA_030556225.1 of Cricetiscus sungorus. Taxonomy (NCBI): domain Eukaryota; kingdom Metazoa; phylum Chordata; class Mammalia; order Rodentia; family Cricetidae; genus Cricetiscus; species Cricetiscus sungorus. Next base: position 8,457,826 of record JANBXA010000732.1, read on the forward strand.
GGAAACACACCTCTGGGATGTATCTGAGCATTTCCCGAGAAGTTTTACGAGGAAGAAAGTCCTCTTATCTATCCAATGGGCTAGGATCTCAGACTAAGAAGTCTTGTTGAGTACTGGAATTCATTACTCTCTGTCTCCTGATTGTGGACACAGTGTAACCAGCTTTCTCAACTCCTGCCATCATGCTTTCTCTGCGTGATTTAAGGTGGTGTCTCCACTACTGCTTAGATTGTTAGTTGGGGTCATCCTTGTAGATCTCTGGATATTTCCCTACTGTTTACCTAGAGAAGCTGAATTCATTTCACTTCACTTTATCCGACAAGCTTCTTATAGTAAGAATAGATGCATTCAATCACTGGAAAGAGACAGTGGAACATTTTCAAAACTTAAAAACAAAATAATTCTGGGTGCACTGGAGATGCGCAGTGGGTAAGAGCACTAGCTCTCTTGGAAAAGATCTTCTTCTTTCCCAGGATGCACACGGCATCTTACAACAGTCTGTAACTCCAAATGTAGAGAATCTGCTGCCCTTTTCTGACTCCCTGGGCACCAGGTATGCTCTTCTCCCAACCTGCACATGTGTGCAGGGTTTACAGAGGGGCTGGTGTGGAAATAGTACCTGCTCATATGTGCGATAGAAGGAAGTCTTTGCTTCCTTTTATAAAGAGACATATCTCAGTTCCTAGAGACTTTGTATGAAGTACGTGCTGAACTCACTCCGAAAACTGAAAACATTTGTTCATGGAGGAGGCTCCAGGGCAGCTGACTGAAAGCGTCACACTCTAGTCACAAATCCAAACAATGCTGGACTCTTCACATGGTCAGTTACCTGATTTCCCCTTTGTCTGTGAAACTGCTGAGGATTACTCTGGCCTCTCTTTCTTAGGGGAAAGAGGAGATTAAGACTGGAATTTATATATTTGGGTTTTTTACTGCATAGAACATAAAGGTTTTTCATTCTTAAAAAAAATATATTAGTTGGACTTTTGAATGACTTACATAAAACAACAATATTTTGCAAGAAATTTGAAATTTTGCAACAGTGAGATTATAGACTTGCTATAGCAAATTTATGCGAGCATGGCACTCGAGCTAGAAGGAACACACAATAGTCTCCTGTGCTGCAAGAAGACTAAGACACAACTACCTTCTTTTTCCCTGCTGCTCTTCCTTTGACAAGTTTACTGTGAAAGACCCACTGTGTCCTTGGACCCCTTTCTCCGAGAGATGAAACAGTGACCACTGGATGCAAGCGCAACAGGATATTTATTGCTCACACAGGTACCTGTGGGCGCTTCAGTCTTTCGGGAGACTGAGCATGCCCAGGTCAAAACTTCAGAGAATTATATATGGTTTGGGCAGCAAGAAGCGGGCTTACAGAAGCAAATGCAATGCATGATTACAGGGATTTCATTGGTTCACTCAAATAAAGCAGTTGGGGTCAGACTGGGGCAGAGTTGTTTGTTCAGATTGGATACAAGGAATTCAGTTATGCCTGTTTTAGCACTCTGGTGTTACAATAAGACATCTCAAGGATTTTCTGTTCTCAGATAGTCCTGCTACTTGTAGACATTTCAAGGACTCGTTGTTCCCTCTTGTACTTGTTCCCACCATGACCCTTTGCAAAAGCAGGAGAAATGCACAGTGGGGGTCTTTCGACTGCAGCAACAGTCCTACCTTCGCAACAAAAGAGTGAATGTGGTGATTTTTCTTCATCCCAGTGTGAATTTCTGGGTTTAAAGAGAATTAAATCTATTGGTGATTGAGACTGGATAATGTGGACTATTTCCCAGACCCACCCAAAATAAAACCCCTGAGGATTATGAAAAATAACAATGTATACCTTACATGATAAACGGGAAGTGCAGCACACAGAATATGCAGGCACAACAAAATACCACACCGGACAAATATATTCTAAAAGATACTCCTACGGGAGTGTCAACAATTTCACTACAGAGTGCCGCTTTCGAATTCTAATCTGCACCAATACAACTCTAGAATCTCGGAATTTGCACCAGTTTCAGGACGTGATTTAATCTATAAGTGATATATGGAAACCAGAAGAAAGTGTCCCCATACACAGTGCACATGGCGTGGAACTGGACATCTGCCTGTTCTCAAAGATGCTTCTGGCTGCTAGAAGGCATCAAAGCACAGCACAAACAGCTGCAAGCGAAGAAAGCCATTTCATCCGGCTTTTCCTTGCCTCCGCTGCCAGAGATGACAAATGCGCAGTGAGTGGGACTTGCTGCTTCCAGAAGGGTCTCAGTGGATTAATACCCACACACAAATTGATTCATTAGAACTTCCAGGAAAGGTTCGGTGCTAGGGGCTGAGATTCTTATTAAATATACACACGTTCTTTCCCTTTACTGTGGACCGCCATGGTGATAAAATGTGTTGTTTTGAGAGATCTCGAGTGTTACAGGAAACACAGTAAAATCAGTAGGCAACTACATCAAATGCCTTCACTCATGAGTCACTTGCCTCCCACGGGAAGTGAGCACGGATCTGTATCTGTGCTTCCGCTCATCTCTGCTGGTATGAGAATGCAGGTACTGCTCCAATATTAGGCAACAAGTTGCCCTACATGCTTCTGCCACTAATTTGTTTGACCATCATTTGTTTCGAAAGTATTTTGCAGTTGTCAACAAATTTCCCCAAACATGGTATGCATTGATGAAATCTTCCGAAGCCTCTCTCTCACTGTATGCCCATAAGAACTTTAGAATTTTCTCTAACACCGAACGATGCTCGTAATAACCACTGTACTGCCCAGGTGGTGGTCATTCCCTCCATAATCAAAACACCCTCACTGCTTTTCATTTGAGAGTACACCCTATAGACAAACATGTGTCTCCATCCTTGTATTTTCCCTGTTTCTCTTTTCATTTCCTACTCAGCCCCTCTCTGTGTGTGCCTTTCCCTGCTGTCTTTATTAATATTCTGTTTTATGTGCCATGGTTTTTATTTCCTGCCATTAAAATGATGCCATTGCTTCTACTCTAAACTTTGACAGGCAGAGAAAATGAGTAACCATATGGCTTATATGCACTGTAATTGTTTCCAAAATTGAGCTACACAAGTTTTGCGTAAAAGTTTTAATGAATTTTCACAGAAAGAGAACAACATGCATTTCAGTGTATGGCCTTCATTATGTTGGCGTTAACTCTTTAGAACACAGACACGAGGGATCTGATTTCTATCTCAGATAGCTTATACAGCTTGATTGTTTACTATAAAAAAGAAACATTGCATAGTAAATATATGCACTTTCTTAAATACATTGCATAAAGAGCATATATACACTTTCTTAGACACATTCATGCTGTCTGTAATTATTGTGTGCATATATAATGTATACATTCATATCTCTGCATGTGTTTGAAGTTCTGTGAATGTAAATTTTTTCAGAAATTATTCTTGAATGGAACCTAGTATCTCATGTGTACTCATTAAACGGGTAAATTTGAACTGACCTAAATCTCCTGGATTCAAGAAGTCCTCCCATCTCAGCTTGCTAAGTCACCCCATTCAAGAAAAATCACATAGCCAATAAATAGCAACTAAACAAACTATCATTAAAATTGAAATAAATGCTTAAATGGAAATCTTTTTTGGCTGGATGCATGACTTCGTCTACAAACTGCCTAGTGCACAGGAATGAGGAACTGAGCTCTGACCTACATAAAAGCTAACGTGGGAGCACATGCCTGGAACCTTTGGCTCTGAGGGAGAAGGGAGTGTTCAAAAGTGGATTTCCAGGATTCATTCGTGGCTAGCCATCCTAACCATTGATGAGGTTCAGTTTCTTTGAGTGGTAGCCCTGTCTCAAAAATAAATAAATAAACACATGTAGGCACATACCTGCATGTACATGTCTTAGTTATACTTACATTTCTGTGGCAAAACACCGTGACCGAGGCAGCTGACAAAAGAAGGCATTTACTTTAGGGAACTCTGGTTTCATAGGGTTCTAGTTCATGACCACCATGGCAGGGAGCATGGCAGCAGGCAGGCAGGAGAGAATGGTGCTGGATCGGGAGCTGATAGCATACACCTGACTCACAGGCTCAAGACAGGGAGAGTCGAATGGAATGCCATGGGCTCCTGAAACCTCAAAGCCAACCCTCAGTGATACACATCATGGAACAAGGGCACACTTCCTCCAATAAGAACACACCTCCGAATACATCCCAAACACTTCCACCAAATGGAGACCCACATGAGTCTATGGAAGCATTTACACACATGAGTCTATGGGGGCATTTACACACATGAGTCTATGGGGCATTTACACACATGAGTCTATGGGGCATTTACACACATGAGTCTATGGGGGCATTTACACAATGAGTCTATGGGGGCATTTACACAATGAGTCTACGGGGCATTTACACACAAGAGTCTATGGGGCATTTACACACATGAGTCTATGGGGCATTTACATACAAGAGTTTATGGAGGCATTTACACATGAGTCTACGGGGCATTTACACACAAGAGTCTATGGGGCATTTACACACATGAGTCTATGGGGCATTTACACACATGAGTCTATGGGGCATTTACACACATGAGTCTATGGGGCATTTACACACATGAGTCTATGGGGCATTTACACACATGAGTCTACGGGGCATTTACACATGAGTCTACGGGGCATTTACACATGAGTCTACGGGGCATTTACACACAAGAGTCTATGGAGGCATTTATACACATGAGTCTATGGAGACATTTACACACATGAGTCTTTGGGGGCATTTACACACAAGAGTTTATGGAGGCATTTACACATGAGTCTACGGGGCATTTACACAATGAGTCTATGGGGCATTAACACACATTAGTCTATGGAGGCATTTACACACATGAGTCTATGGGGCATTAACACACATTAGTCTATGGAGGCATTTACACATGAGTCTACGGGGCATTTACATGCATGAGTCTATGGAGACATTTACACACAAGAGTCTATGGGGGCATTTACACACAAGAGTCTATGGGGGCATTTACACACATGAGTCTATGGGGCATTTACACACATGAGTCTATGGGGGCATTTACACACATGAGTCTATGGGGCATTTACACACATGAGTCTATGGGGCATTTACACAATGAGTCTATGGGGGCATTTACACACATGAGTCTATGAGGCATTTACACAATGAGTCTATGGGGCATTTACACAATGAGTCTATGGGGGCATTTACACACATGAGTCTATGGGGCATTTACACAATGAGTCTATGGGGGCATTTACACACATGAGTCTATGGGGCATTTACACAATGAGTCTACGGGGCATTTACACAATGAGTCTATGGGGCATTTACACACATGAGTCTATGGGGCATTTACACACATGAGTCTATGGGGGCATTTACACAATGAGTCTATGGGGCATTTACACACATGAGTCTATGGGGCATTTACACAATGAGTCTATGGGGGCATTTACACACATGAGTCTATGGGGCATTTACACACATGAGTCTATGGGAACCAATCTCACCAAAACCGCCACAGAATGTGCATGCATACAAACACACATAGTGTTCTATACCTCAATGATACTTTATAGTTCATTAGTATCCACATGTCTGAAAATAGTTTATAAACGTTTGGTTCCTAGAAACCATTTCCAATAAGCATACGTTTGCCTTGTAAATTCTCTCACAGTCTTCATCGATTGGACCAAGTTTCATTCTTGGGTAACAGTAGACATCTGGCCTCTACAATTTAGATGTTCAAAATTGGGACCCAGATAAAAGTATGTCATTTCAACTATGGCATTGGGACATCCTGACCAACACTACTGGTCAGAAGAGCAAAGGAAGCAAATCTGTATCTGTTCAGAACAGATTTCATGGGAGATGTTTATAGATACAAGCAATATTCAGTATTGGTTTAAATATATTCAATCCACTAGCATAAGAATTTCCTTCGTTTTAGCTAAGGACTGAACTGAACTCCTGGAATCCAGTTGTAGAGAGGGAGGAGAGATGAGGAAAAGGGGTCAAGATCAGGTCAGAGAAACCCACAGAAACTGCTGACCTGAACAAGGGGGAGCTCATGGACCCCAAACTGACAGCTGGGAAACTAGCATTGGATCAACCCAGACTCCCTGAATGTGGGTGTCAGTTAGGAGGACTGGGCAGTCTATGGGGCCTCTGGTAGTGGATCAGTATTTATCCCTAGTATAGGAATGGACTTTGGGAGCCCATTCCACATAGAGGGATACTCCCTCAGTCTAGACACATGGGGGAGGGCCTGGACTGTGCTCCAAATGATATGACAGACTTTGAATACTCTCCATGGAAGGCATCATCCTCCCTGGGGAGCAGAAAGGGGATGGGATGGGGGTCAATAGGTGGGACAGAGGAAGAAGGGGGGTGTGGGAACTGGGATTGATATGAAAATCAAGCTTGATTCAAATTTAAATTTTAAAAAATTATCAAAAGAGAGAGAGAGAAGTAAGGGAGCATTCTCTCCAGGAATTTCCAGCGATGTGTTGTGATTCATATGTAGTGTTTCCAAAGATATCAAACAATAGTTCTACCTGTTGTGAACACTTCATCCTGTAACACATCATCTGTGAACTGCTTCTGTGACCCAGAAGTGGTCCTCTTGAAGAATGTTCTCTTGTTTTAGTCATAATAAATTGACACCTTCAGGATCTCTAGGAAACTGACCAGAGTTAACACAAGCAAGAGACCTCTGATGTCTTTAAAATCCTTTGAACTTCACAAGAAATTTGGCTCTGTGTGTGTGTGTGTGTGTGTGTGTGTGTGTGTGTAGAAAATTATACAGACATTCATCCATCATCATAGAATCACAGAAGGGATGTATTAACTGGTCCTAGAAATTTTACAGAAAGGATGGCCACTGAGCAGTTGCTGATCTCATTTTCAGTTTTTTTTTATTTAATATTTATTTATGTATTCTTATTTTACATATTGATTCCAGTTCCCTCCCCCTCCCTCCTTCCCTCACTCCCTCACTCCCATGTCCCTTAACCCCCCTTCCATCCCCCACCACACTGCACAGGGAGGGTGATGCTTTCCAGGAGGGATCATCAAAATCTGTCGAGTATTTTGGATTAGGGTATAGGCCCTTCTCCCTGTCTCTAGGCTAGGGAGTATCAGTTAGAAAGTTGGAAGGCCTGGGTAGACTAAGGAAACTCTGACAATGGAACTAGGATGTGTCCCTTATGCACAAAAGGACTTTGGGAGCACATTCCTTATTTCCAGTTTTGAAAATAAGCATGTAAATAACATACAGATATGCCCATTGTAGCTATAGTTCTCAATCCCTGGAAACAATTAACCTAATGTCACTAACTTAGCATACCTGTAGCATGTGTTGACAAGAAGCTAATAAATTCTAATTAATGGAACATGTCAGGAAGTGTGATACACAGTCATCTTGGAGAAATGAAAGTCTACATCTTCCTTACAGAGAAAGCATCAGTGGCCATCTAAAGTACGGTTCCACCAGTCTGCCTTGGGGAACCAGTGAATTTATTGAGTTTGCCTTCAAGCATGGGTGAAGGGTAACTTTCAGAATTGTGTATGGTCCCAAAGTAGTCATTCTATCAAAAAGTCTCACCCAGTATGGATGATGACTACCCCACAGCTGCATACACAAACTCCTCCATTCATTTTCTCTTCCATGATCTCTAAACTTTAGTATCTCCTGAGACCAGGAGGCTACCTGTAATTAGGTCAGAATTATATACAACAACCTCAGAAACCCAGGAAGGAGTGATGGAGATCATATACAGGCCAACAATCCCTTCCTATAGACTTCTATAAGAGAACATTAACAATCAAGAGGAGTGAGGATTTGGACTAGTTTGATAAATAGGGCATGCATGCTGGTGATATATTTATTTAGTTAGTTAACTTGATACAAGATAGGGCTGTCCACAAAGAAGGAACCAAACGTGACAAAGTGTCCCCATCAGGTTGGCCTTTAGGCAAGTCTGTAGGACACTATCTTGATTAATCATTGATGCTGGAGGACATCATCTATTGTGGGTGGTGCCAACCCAGGGGAGATAGCCCTGGCTTGTATAAAATAGCAGACTGAGAAAGCTATGGTGAGCAAGCCTAGTAGCAGTGTTCCTCCTGCCTCCCGGGCTTCACTTTAGATTTCTGCCCTGAGGGGCATGGGAGGATGGGAGGGAAAGGGAACTGGGATTGATATATAAAGTAAGATTGTTTCTCATTTAAAATTTTTCAAAAATTCCTTGTTTTAACCTTGGCTTTGCTACTTCTAATACTTCTAATTGCATGCTTCGCATTTAGTGTGATGTGTGTGTGTGATTTGTTTTGTTTGTTTTCCTCCTAGATAACTAGACCACATGTCCTGGGCAGAAGGATGTGACATGGATAGTCTTTTGGAAATGTACTCTGCAGTCGTAGGATGCAGGGGGAAGAGAAGGGCTCCATAGCCCTGAGATAAGGGCTCCGTCCCTCACAAAACATATGGTTCTGAATTGTCAACCTCGCAATCACAATGGGTTTTTGTTCTTATTGCTGCTGCTTTGTTTCGTTTGTTTGCTTGTTTTTAATTTAATTTTTGTGATAAGGAATTATGGTAACTGGGTGGCATTGTTTCTTTTCTTGGCCATATCTATGAGGCCCTGGAAAGGGGCCCAGGATAGTTTCTGGGTGTCCCTGAAAGCAACCCTTGTTAGACCGAATGGAATCCTCCCAACTGTTTCCTCTGGTTCCTTTTCCCAACTACTCCAGAAGCAGAAAGTGATTTTCCTCCAACATTTATTGTGAGAACCACATTCAGCTTCCAGAATGAACACAGAGGCAGCTGTGATTAACACGTGAACTCACTGCTGCCTACCCTCTTGGATTCAGACAACCACAGCTAAGAATTTCATGACACTGACTCCCTGGTTATGTCTCTTCTGTGGGCAATTCTTTGTATCCACCTGAATGCTGGGGTCTGCAATTTCTCCTCCGACTTCCAGTCTCTTACAGATCTAACAAGGCATATTGACTTTGATTTTATTCAGCTTTTTACTTGTTACAGGATTGAGTGGCAATTTCAAGCCACTTACTTGTGGAACTGGAAACAGGAAATCGGCCTTGTATTTTTTAAGAAAAGAACAAACAACTGGTTGACAATCATCTCATGAAATCAGTGTCACCCAATGTCATGTCCAATGAAAACTTTTAAATCCATGTCTTCAGGGCACTTCTCTATAGACTTTTTTCAACTTGTATTTGGACTGTTGTCCTAGAAAACAGCATTCTGCCAGGGCTAGTTCAGAGGAAGCATTACTGCCCATGCTGATTACTCAGTGGAACTGACCCTGAGTAATCTACTCCATCCCTGGGTCATTTCTGCAATAGTAGTATCCCCCACGTAGTTGGTCTGAAGCAATTGAAGTAGAGTTTAGGTCTGTGGTCTGCGGATGCCAACTCAAATAAAATGTATTAGTCACAAGTTCCTGTTAACATAAATCATGTGTTTATAATTGTATTTGATTCCAGCCCAAACAGTGTGAGATATAGATTACAAACACAGCTATGAACAATCCCAGTAACATAAAATGAAAACATCAAAATAATTCTACTTTGATCTACCCATAGGTATGTGTACACATCACTTTTATTTAGATGTATGTACCTCATGCTGGTACATGGGGCTACACTCACATTTGTATATAGGCTGCATATGGATTGTATACATCTTTGTCTATGCAGCGGTGTTTAGCTGGGACAGAGTGGTGAGCCCTGAGTCATGAGTCACTTGGTGATTACACTGATACACAGACACCACAATGTGTACATACGTAAACCAAGACAGCCATGGTACCACCACGTTATTCTTGGAATCACTTGAATCACATGTGGTCCATGTGATACACAACTTTCCTCTCTGCTTTTCTGTCGGCCCCCTCTGTCTTTCACAGCACGTTTTCTTATACCTCCTGCACTTATTTCTGAGACACTTCCTCGGGCTCACCACGTGGGATCCCCTTCTTAATCAGATTCTAGTTTTGACATTATCAATTGCTTCTGATTCAAAGCCTGGTTTTCACTGATCTTCTGGTGATGTCTACAGTGGTTATGTGATTGTGTCCTGAAGCAGAAGTATAGATGAGCCAACATAATGCTATGTACTTAAGATGACTGCATTTTCATTTATTGACATCTGAGTCCAGAAGGAATACGACTTAATTTTCACCAACAAGGTGAACCAAGTATGGACACCTACATTACCCCAATTCAAACACCTCTTTATCAAAAGTGGGAATACAAATTTTGATTATCCGGGGCATAAAATTTGAAGCTTAGCTATTTGTTTTATTATTATTTAATGTAATCAAAAGAAAGCCAATTAAGATAATATCACATTTCTTGTATTAACTATTAGATATGCTGGAAACTTCTTTGAGTTTTAGAATCTTTCATATAATGTTTTTTCCATCTTTTAGATTTCAAGAAAAACAAATCATATCAACTTTTACTTGGACCTACTGGAATTCTTGTATTCCAGCATGAAGAATTGGAAATGTATGTACTCTAGGAACAGCCTTTCCTTTCCTATCACTTGAAGTCTTTTAATAATAATGATAATAAAAAGAGTTATCCATTATTCTTTCTCTTCTTTGTCAGATTTAAAAAGGCTTTTTAAGGCTTCACTTTTACTTACTAAGGATCCTTTATACAGTTAATAAGGAACTAAAATCAATAACACCAAAGAAAAGTAAGCATCACTTCCTGGTGTGAACCACAAGATCTAATGATCCCAAAACTAATTAACATCCAAAATCTCCCAGGTCTAAAAGAAAATGTTTCTCAGGCATTCTTTCTCGGGATATTTTCAAAACTCAGCTACTCTCCACAAGTAAGTGTGCAGATTCTTAATTAGTCTTTGTTACAGCTGGACAATCGATCCAGAGAAATCATGTATAAAAACACTTGAGAGTTAAAATTGAGTGTTCCGGCTGCCCCGTGCAACTTCTAAACGCTAGACGGCAGTTTGTTCACTCTGTAACAGACATCGAAGTAAGATGTTTTTATTCCAACACTGAGAGTGGTGTGTGAGAGAGTAGATAATGTACAATGAAGTAACCTTTACATTGAAGCAAAGGTTTATATTCTCTTTTCATAAACCTTAATATAGGAGGTAGAGACTTGTAGGATATGTGCTGCCAGAGACTAATAGTGGTAGAGAGTACCTCCTCTTTCGATTAAGCAATTTGCTTTCCTTGGCTGGCTCTTCAGTCATTTTATTCATCACTGGACTGTGGACGAGGTAATCGTCCCCATACAGCACCTCCTGCGATGCTGTCCAAAGTGCCAGATAATGGCACGTTAGAAAGTATATTGACAGCACCTTTTCTAACCCACAACGACAAGAACAACGAGTCATCTAATTTGGCTGTAAGTTTGCTTCCCTGACTGTGAGAAATGTACCAGACATCCAGGAGTTAGTTAAATAGTAAAACCCTCGTTACCTCTTAGAACTTTCTGGGCTAATCCTGACAACTGCTCATGTTCAGTCCTAGGCTGAGAAGCTCTGTGGGAGAGTGTCCTGTGCCTCATATCAATTCTGTGTTCCTGCGAAAATAAAATGCTTTGCAACTCTGGTGATCATGAACATCTTCCTCATAGTAAAGCAAATATGTGTCTTTCACATCCACCAATTAGACCACATTTTCCTTCTCATGCCAAGTACGTAGTTCCCTCTATTGGGGAAACGCCTTTCAGATACAGAACACCATCAGATTTTCTCCCTTACTCTCATCCAGTTTCCCTGGCCTGTCTTCACGTTATTAAAGGATTGCTCCCCCTAACAATTTTAAGTGTCCTGTGGGATCTGTACACTGATGACTGGAGGTCAAGGTGAGATCGTCTGACTTGACATATGATGTCACGATGACCAGTGTGAATATGAGTGACGGTTCTCTCCATTCCCTGCATCCTGCTCTTTATCCCTTCAAAAATTCTGCTTGAAGTTGCACTTGTGAGGTTCCAGGAAGGGAGACAAACCCTGATATGAATAATAGCAGTCTCTAGCAGCTAAGGCCTGTGGCTATGCCATTGCAAATTTAAGGTAATAGATGCCAACTCAGTCTTTTAATTCCGAATCAGAATCTACCTTGACCACGATCACTGCATTCTTGCATCTGAAACAATATTCCTAGGAATTTTGACCATTTCACTGAGCTCACTGTTATTTGAAAACCATTGTCCAATAATTCATGCTTGCTATTTACTTGACTTAACGACTTTGACATTTCTTTTCACCATTGAGCATGCCTAAGACACAAAGATTGTGATTCCATTCCTAATGTTACAACATAGGCATTTCTCTCTGTGTTTGCACAATGAATTTTCCTTCTGTATTGTGCAGTCCATTACAGCCACAAATACACACTCAAAATCATGCTGTATGTTTGCCTCATGGTTGGATATTCAGCACCGGTACAGCAGCATAACATTCTGAAAGCTCTCAAAAGCATTTGAACATTTTCATCTTAACCCACCTGAACCTCAGCTTTCTCACTGTTAATTAAAATACACAGTATTTACCACACAAAGAATATGGGGATGGTCAAAGCAGTATTAAAATAGCCTTTTCTAAGTAAATGCTACTCCAAGAATTTAAATTCTTTTCCTATCAGGAGAATAAATACTTTGGTCAGTAAAAACTTGAAGATTCATCTGAAATAATTGTGGGGTTTTTTTTCTTGTTTTACATATTGATCCCAGTTCCCTCTCCCTCCCATGACATCTGATTCCACCTCCTGTCCCACCCCCCCAATCCACAGGGAGGGTGGTGCCTTCCAGGAGGGATCATCAAAATCTGTCAAGTCATTTGGAGTAGGGACTAGGCCCTCCCTCCTGTCTCTAGGTTAAGGGAGTATCCCTCCATGGGGAATGTGCTCCCAAAGTCCTTTTCTGCACCAGGGATACATCCTGGTTCCACTGCCAGAGGTCCCTCAGACTGCCCAGGCCTTCTAGCTGAGTCCCAAATTCAGTGGGTCTGAGTTGGTGCAATGCTGGATTTCCAGCAATCAGTCTGGGGTCCACGAGCTCCCCCTTGTTCTGGTCAGCTGTCTCTGTGGGTTTCTGTAGCCTGGTCTTGACCACTTTGCTTATCACTCCTCCCTCACTGCATCTGGATTCCAGGAGATTGGCTCAGTGTTTAGCTGTGGGTGTCTGCTTCTGCTTCCATCAACTACTGGATGAAGGCTCCATGATGGCAAATAAGTTAATCATCAATCTCATTATCAGGGGAGGACATTTAAGGTAGCCTCTCCACTGTTGCTCAGATTGTTAGTTGGGGTCATCCTTGTAGGTCTCTGAACATTTCTCTAGAGTCAGTTTTCTCTTCAGACCTATAATGGCTCCCTCTATTATGACATCTCTTTTTTTGCTCTTGTCTATTCATCCCCCGACTCAATCTTCCTGGTCCCACATGTTCTCCTTCCTCCCTTTTCTTTCTCCTAACTCCCTCTCCAATATGCTCAGGAGATCTTGTTCCTTTCCCCTTCATATTATTGTCGCTAATAGGTAATTCTTGCAATTATTCTAAATTTGATGCAAATTTCTATTCTCTGTCTCCGATCAGCATGTCTTTACTGGAAGTCATCTTTTCTTACTCTTGCTTCGTATGTTAATGAGGAACAAGCTCTTCCCTGCGGCAGTAAGAGACCTTAAAAATGTCTGAACCCTTGTTAGAGACTTTCCTGTGAACGCACTACCCTCCATCATGCATAGGAAAAGAGAAGCCAAGGAAATCAATTGCTAAATTATTTCTCCTGTTTGAAAAAACAGATGTAGAAATTACAGTTAGAAGTAAAACAAGATGCTTTCCTCAGTTGTCTTATATTTAAATTGCAGCATCTGTGGATGATTGAAAATCCTATCTGTGTCCGGTTCCCCCTGCTAATACCAAACTAAAAACAATACCAACACTGTAGACACCTTCCTTTAGTATAGCTGTATAGTTACCCCTGAGGAACATCCATGATTGATAGGAACTATTTGATAGTCTTTCTGGATTCATCACTTAATCCCAAATGATGTGATCGACTAATGAGTTATCTTTTACAACAATCTACTAGACAAATAATTATTCATGTTATGATAGACAGGAAGGATGAAATTCAAGATGGAAAGAAAGAGGAGAAAAGGGAAGGAAGGGAGAAATTAAAGTAAAACCATGAAAGCAACCACTTTATTACTTAGACTGAGAATGTTTAATTGTATTTATTTACTTAATGTTTTGGAGAGAGTGTGTTAAGTCACCCATGCTGGCCTCAACTTCCAATGTAGCCAAGGTTAATTTTTGAAACATTTGTCCTTCTTTCTTTCTCTATCTCCAGAGAGATAGAACAGCATACCTAGTTAAGAATTTTTGAAGTGAATTTCTCTATTAATTAATATGTATGAATGTATTTGTGTGTTTTCTAGTTTGTAAATACCAAAAAAGGAAGAAAAAAAACCCAACAAATCAAATAAATGAACGAACCCAAAACAATATCCACATACTATCCACACTGTTTGCATGTGGTAACGAAGCCATTGGAGAATTGTCTTTTTTGTTGCTGTTGTTGCTCTCATGCTGTAATTTTGTGTTCTCTTAGGCATTTTCCTATCTTCTCACTTATGTTGACTGTGGTCAATGTTTATTTGCTCACTGTTGAATGAACCAGTAACAAATGAAAATGTATCACGAGTAATGGTAACCAAAGAGGCTGTGTGTGGTTGTAGTAAATTGGGAGAAAGGAAAGAACGCAACGATGAAAATTCAGTGCCAAGTTCCAGGACTCCAGAGAGGGAGCAGTTTGTCCTGCCATTTCTGTGTTTTCACATTCTACTAAGCCTCTAGTTCCTTCTTGACAGTACTTATGATTGGTTTTGTTCTATCTTGCTTGCTGATTTCATGAATCCAGTTAATGTTTTTCTTGTATTAAAGTGATAAACCAAGGATTTGTTTCTGTTTTATGTCAGAGGGCCTCTCACGTGTCTCATTATGGAATGGCCTACTACCTTAATCTTACATATTTCTAATGCAATAACTTAAATTTTACATGGCCGCTGTAAAGTACTTGTGCATCTTTGGTTTCAGCTCTGTTGACTATGGTGATACCTACATGATAAAATTACTCTAAGGGAAGACAAAAACCAAAGAGCTTGAACCTCCTAACCTCATGATGCTCATGATCTTCCAAGAAGGGAATAATCAGATGTGGGCTGGAATGTGGGCTTAAGTCTGGAATGTTCCACCTCCCACATAAGAGTCTGAAACATATTAATTAAACTTGTTTTAATCTGGTAATATTGTGGTGCTTGAATGAGAATAGCCCCCATAAACTTAAATGGTTGAATAATTGACTCCCGGTTTGGGAAGAATTGGGAGTTGTGGCCTCGTGAGAGGAGATGATGTGTCAGTGGGAGTGGTCATGGAGGTTCAAGAACCTGCCATTCCCAGTTAATTCTCTTTGCCTACAAACTACGAATTAAGATGTGAGCTCTCAGCTCTTTGTATGCTGTCTCTGCTCCACCATCATAAAACTCTAACCTGCTCAATCTATAAGCCCAGTTAGGTGTCTTCTTGGTGATGGTGTTTTGTCACAACAATAGGAAAGTAACTAAGACAGCTATGTTGTGTGATCTGGCTGAGCAGTACAGAGCAGGACCCTTCTTGTTAGCATTCTGCAGACATCTGTTACTTCTCAAGGACAAACTATGTGCCAGCCTTCTGCTAAGTCAAATCTTTTAGATGTCTCATGTTATCATAGGTTGTTGAAATACAGGTAGTGAGGAAACACTGAGTTACTCAAGGCAAATGGCATAGAGACATATGTTATTATGAGTATGGTTTGTTCCACATGCTTTTTTTTATGTACTTGGGACTATAAGACCAGAATCATTTGGTAATTTTCTAGCGAGTTAGGGAAATGATATGTAAATTTTATTCATTATATTATTGAGGCTATCCCAGAAAGTTTGGAGGTCTGACAGTCATGTTAATGGCTTGTGGCCTCCTGGATTCAGTAATTAATCAGCTCTGACTGCACCAGCAGGGACTGGCTTTGAAGCAGGGACCAAAAGGCAATCAAAAGCACACAGATTCATTGTTTTGGATTATTGCGTTGAAGATTCAAATAAGCTCAGACTTTTATGTAAAATAATTAAAATTAATGTATTTTATTTTACATATGAATTAAATTTTTATAAACATAATATCTTGTTCAACATGTTATATCCTAAAGAAATTTACAGCATAACAACATGAGATGCATTATTGATTAACATGAAAACTAATGGTACAATTAAATCAATGACATAGTACTGCAATGACAGACATTAAGAGAAATATTCAGCCAATTACTAAAGGCTGCAGAGGCATATTTAGGCATAATTTTTAATTATTTTAAGCAGTTTATGTCCTTTTTCCATCTAAACTATGATACTTGTAGATAAGAAACTGGTGTTTCTATGAAATTTAGGTAGAATTCTGTGTAACTTGAAAGTGTTTCCAGAAAATTTGTCAGGAGCACTGGCCCAAGAAAATACTCAGAAAATACTCCTGCACACAGTTGTAAATGACTGAGGGAAGTCCAATCTTCCAGAAAAAGAAAGGAAGAAAGAAAGAAAGAAAAAAATAAAGAGAGAGAGAGCGAGAGAGAGAGAGAGAGAGAGAGAGAGAGAGAGAGAGAGAGAGAGAAGAGGAGAGAGAGAATGGTCAAGGGGGAGATTTTTAATGTGATTATCTTTTATTTTTGAAAGCAAAGAATAAACAATTAAAATCAATTAGTAACGAGACATTTTATCAATTGTAACTTATCATAACAAAATTACAGCATCTGACAGACGTCCAATTCCTACAAGGTATTGTGGGCTGCCTCACACAATCTGAGTTAAAAACTCTCTGGCAGAACACGATGTCCTTGACTACATCTGGTGAAAGTAGATTATATTTGTATAGTGCTCATGGCCCCTGTGGTCTTCATTCAAACTTCTCTTGGAGGAAGTACTAAGAAGCATAATGAGGCACACAATTTACCATCCATTCCTTTATATATCTGGAGTGTGCTAGAGACTGGGAAACATCTCATATGAAATTGGGCTCAGCCAGGGAAGTATACGGATGTCAAGGCAAGATTGAAGCCTACCCCAGACCTTTGACTCTGTAACTCTTTCACCACACACTAACAAAAATGCTACTTTTGTTTTCGAACCTTAAGTCTGACCCTTACAGCGAGAGGCGTATTTATGTTTTACATGCCGCATTAGGGGATTCATTATGCTGTCACTATAGGGACAGTCTGGTGAGATAAGAATTGTCATTTTAAAATCCAAGATATGAAGTGAACAGAAGTGAGATATTCTAGCTTTCCCAGGCTTGGGGCGTTTGGATGTCGGAGAGATATGAAGCATGCCTACAGACCTGACTCAGAGTCCTCTGCTCTTGAACGAAAATGTCAGCCACTGCACTGAGGTTTAGTAGTACAAATAGGTGGATGTCCTTTGGCAACTTTCGAAGCATCATTACTTAGACTTTTTTTTTTCCTGTATGAATTTGTCTTAGTTAGGGTTTCTACTGCTGGGAAGAGACACCATGACCATGGCAACTCTTATCAAGGAAAATATTTCATTGGTGCTGGATTGCAGTTCAGAACTTTAGTCCATTATCATCAAGTTACAGGTAGTTCTGACCCACCATGCCCACCATGTGGGTGCTGGTAATCAGACCTGAGTTCTTTAGAAGACCAGCCAGTACCAAAGCGGGTAGGTGAATGTTCACTGGTGAAATGGACCCCGATGATGGCAGATCATCTGTCTCACAATCCACTTGGCAGCTTCGTGTGAAGAGGTTTATGTGCCATCATCCCATACATTCTACATGTGTTGGACTTCATGTGCCTTTGTTTTGTATGTTTTTAAGGAAGAAAAAGGGTTTATTGTGTTGGGATGCTTTTTGCATTTATGACGTAAATAAGTTGTGCTGTGAACACACATAAGGATGCTAATGCGGTTCTGGATGAATCTGTCCCCGATACCTGAATGTTCTACTTACTAATGCTCTAATTTTGAGTTTGTGATATTGTAGCGAGTATGTTTTGCCCCGCCGGCCGCCTGGTCTGGTCCTGCCACCACATCAGCCCCCAATAATAATACACAGAGATGCAGTATTTGCTATAAGGCTGTTGGCCAGGTAATAGTTTCTTACTGGTTAGCTCTGTCTTAATGATTAACCCATTACTACTTATCTAAGTATTTCCACATGGTCATCTTATCGAAGAGTGGCTGGCATTCTACCTCTCTGGTCTCTCCATGTTGACTCTTCCTGACTACTTCCTCTTTCCTCCTAGTCTCCTAGTCCCTTGCTTTCCTATTGGCCAACAGTGCTTTATTCATTAACCAGTATGAGAAACATATATACAGAATAACATCTCCCATTATCCCCTCTTTTCTGTCTAAAATAAAAAGAAGGGTTTTAACGTTAGCATAGTAAAATATGTCATATAACAGTTATCAAGTAAGATCATAGTTAACAATATTTTGTCCATTAACATTTAGCAAGATTTAAAGAAAATATTTCATTATCTATCCTATCTCTGTGAGTCTAAAATCTTATATGTAACTTATCTTTAATCCTAACTAAGGAAAACTATAACCATAATTATCTGTCTTCAACTACTTCAAAGACCACAGAAGGATAATATATAAACTCTAGAAATGACAAAGACAACTCACTGCCTGGTCAGTCACCCGAAGTTCTTCTGTAATGTTCCATCTTCAGCCCATAGGCCATAGTGTTTCTGGCAGACTCTTATGAAGAAGGAATCTGTAGCAATGCCCATCTTGTTTCAGCAGTCACTTTTCTGTGGGTCCTGCATGTCCAGTTTATACAGCATAAAGTCAAACAGTCCAGACAAGAGCAGTATCTTATCCAAATGGCTAGTCTTGATATATTGAAAGCAAACTCCATAACGCACTTCCTCAATGTCCATCTTCCTTTCTGATGCAGGTGGTGTTACCAGGAGCAGTTGTACCTCACTGTCAAGAAAACCCTAAACCATTTTAAATGCCATATTCTGTAGGTCTTTGAAAGTTTTGAAGAATGCCTATCCATCTCAAATACATCTCTGCATATCTAGGAATCCTAACTAACTCCAAGTTTTGACTATCATAGGTAACTATAATCTATACTAAATTATACATTACATTTTTCAATGAGCTATATAAACACAATACCTAGACAAGAGGAAAAATATACATATCACAAAATTGGCCTTAAATTTGTATCTATAAATGAAAATCCATTCCAAAACAAAGTATTCATATCTATACCATAATCTTTTTTTACCTTTAAAAAGATTGGTTGTGGTCATTAACCATTTATAATCAAGCCCACTTAAATGAAAACAAACATTTATAAACAATATTTGGAAATTTGGGCGTCGTTCTCTCCAAACTACTTCCTGCTGGTAGGGGGCGCTGTCATGGGAAAGAAGATGCAGAAATCCTGGCTGTAGTGGTCTGCAAGGCTGCTTTGTCCCATTGACGTTGCTTCAGGGGGTCTTGCTTAATCAACACATTAGTCTGGAAGGGATCCACAGCTTTTCATTTTCTGTGGAAACAAAATTAGAAATCCTTTTCCCCAGTAACTTGTCCTTAGGCTTAAATTTTGGAGTCAAAGCATTTTTAAAATATATAAAATGAATTAATCCAGCATCATTTCTTTTATCAGTTGTTGTTATTTCCTCAGCAGTCAAACAATTTAAAGATAACAGAACAGCATACAATATCCAAAGTTTCTCTGTGCTTTCCATCTTTACATGGCGTTTTTATTACTCTATTTCTTCTACTTCTATTTTTACATATTTTGAGACAGGGTTTCTCTGTGTAACTTTTATCTGTCCTGGAATTCACTCTGCATACCAGGTTCACTTTGAAATCACAGAGATCTGCTTGCCTCTGCCTCCAGAGTGCTGGGATTAAAGGCATGTGCCACCACACCCAGCCACATTCTGTCTTTTCAAAACCATTTTATTCTTTTTCTCTCCCAAGCCTGCATATATTTTAAAACACACTGTAAACCTTTATTGCCAGCTCTCGTACACACCAATGAATTGTTAGTAGAGCTCTTTAAAAGCAATGTGGTTTTTTGCCACTTCTGCTAATTTTGGAAACCTCCGTTAAAGGAGCTATGCAAATATTTACTTGTCTCTCACAAAACAGAGTCCAACCCAGAAAAATGCGGCTACCAAGAAGCCTTGCTTGTCTCTGTTCTTTTGTTTCTAAAAACTATTTTTTTAAGCTTTTGTTAAGTTTTA
Organism: Cricetiscus sungorus; assembly: GCA_030556225.1. Lineage (NCBI taxonomy): Eukaryota > Metazoa > Chordata > Mammalia > Rodentia > Cricetidae > Cricetiscus > Cricetiscus sungorus. The sequence continues at coordinate 8,478,170 of JANBXA010000732.1, forward strand.
AGTGAAAGTTCTCAGTTCCACTTCTGACAACATTTGTTATGGGTAGGTTTTTCCCGCCGCCAGTTGGGTCCCGCCACCACACCAGCCCCCAATAACACGCAGAGACTCTGTGTTTGATATAATGCTGTTGGACAGTTACTATCATTTCTTACCGGCTAGCTCTGTCTTAATGATTAACCCATTTCTACTTATCTAGGTATTTCCATGTGGTCATCTTATCGGAGAGTGGCTGGCGTTCTACCTCTCCAGGCTCTACATGCTGACTCCTCCTAACTACTTCCTCTTTCCTTCTTGTCTCCTAGCCCCGCCTATCTTGCTTTCCTATTGGCCAGCAGGGCTTTATTCATTAACCAGTATGAGAAACATAGTTACAGAATAACATCTCCCATCAGGATGTCATTATAAATTCTTGGGGCACAAACATATATTGCAATTAATGTCCCAGGTATGTAACATGTTCGTTTTTCTCCTGCCTTTCTGAAAATACTGATGGTAACTAAGTTAGAAATTTCAATATTATTTTTTTATCTGTTACCTGTTATGCTTCCAGTTCTGCTGATTTTCCATTTTCTGTTTGTACTTTCCTAATTATTTATATATATGTCTTAAAATTTTTATTGCATTCCAAGCTTCATGATTTTAGTTTTAGGCACTGCATAATGTATTAGTATTCCCTAGAGAAACAGATCTGATAGAATTTATGTATTTTATATATTTATGTGTTTATATTACATACTTATATATGAATACATGATTCCAAAGATAGCTGTCTCCAGATAAAACAACCAAGAAGTCAATAGTTGTTCAGTTCACAAGGCTAGGTGTCTCACATGGTCTTTTGTATATGCCAGAATTCCAGAAAAGTAGGTTCTATTGCCATTGAAGGGATGAAATCACCAGCAAGAGACAGGGGAAGCAGGCAGAGTACAAATGCTCCCTTTGTCCATGTCCTTTATATGGAATTGCCAGAAGGTGTGGACCAGGTTTAGGGCGGGTCCCGTAAACCTCAAAGAATCCAACCAAGAACAGTCCCTCACCAATGTGCTCAACTCCCTGAACATAAACTCTAGAAGCAGTCAAGTTAGCAACCAGGAGCACTTATCACATGCTCATAAATGACAATACAAGATGGGAAGAATCTGATTAACTCCATGTTTCTGTGGTTAAAAATTCATTTCATAAATACTAAAACTTACTGATCTCCCAAGAAGAATATACGATGCAAAGTGAAAAGGAAAACTCTGTTACTGTGTCAAATGTCTGGAGAACTGGGTGGGCGTGGGGGGAGGGCGTTAAATAATAGCTGATTTAATATTCTTTACTGCGGTGTTGTTCCATGTAATCTGTAACTTAAAACACTTTAAAGTCTACCCTAATATGTACTTTCTAAAGCTTTCGAGCATAACATGATGGTGGTTGGATTCTTTTTTTAAGATTTTAAATGTACTGTGAATCTGATGTGATCCAGACACATAGCAAAGAGTTCATGTGAAGGTGGAAAGGTAGGAAACACAAGGTAGGAAAGTTGAATGTAGCTTTGACTATTTCAATTAAGTCACAGGCTTCGTCTAGTGTGCACATAATTCCCGAGGCCGTTACGTGAGAGAAAAGCACAATCTAAATGTCTAGAGAGTTGGGAAGGTTTGGAGACACTAACACAGCAATTAAGCAATTGTGTAAGTCCTTGAGAACAACCTTTGCATGGATTCTGATGAGGATACATGAAAATCCATAATGGAGCCTTTAAGAATCAGAAGGTGCGGTTTCTTGTTACGAGTCAAGTATCACGATACTCTATGATTTGGGGAATTTCTTGAACTCCAGATCTGTGAAGTTAATATAGTTTTCCTTCTCACTCTCAAATGCTATACATTCTGTTGTTGTTATTGTTGTTGTTGTTGTTGTTCGAGACAGGGTTTCTCTGTGAAGCTTTGAAGTCTGTCCTGGCACTTGCTCTGTTGACCAGGCTGGCCCGAAACTCACTGGCATCACCTGCCTCTGCCTCCCAGTTGCTGGGATTAAAGGTGTGCACCTCTGCCTGGCCCTGCTCAGTTGATCTTTGAAGCACCATCCTAATCTTTCTTAACTCATTTTATAGATGAGGGCAGGCTAGCTCTGAAAAGTCTTATCATCAAACAGAACAGCTTTTAATTGTCTGTGTAATTGGAAATGATTATAACCATAAGTAGCAAAATCCCATTAAGGAATCGTGTAGAAAACAAAACAAATGAAGAGAAATCTGAAAGACCGTCAATGCTTGGAGAGTCATTTCATTTTGACTGACTCCTTCCCCCCACCTCTGCTTAGCCAGGAGGAGCTCCCTTTAGCAAGAGACTCTCATCACCAAGAGTACGACTGCAAAGCTATTCCCTAGCAGCAGACCATGAAATGAGAGAGGTCCTTGAGAGAGTCCTCTATGTGCCTTAATGAAATCTTAAATGAAACAGGGGTTGTGTTTTCCAGGAATCCTGAGGATGTTTCTCACTGTACTTCCACATTCTCGCTCACTTAAACGTGTGTACTATGAGGCATGATGGCTTTGTGAAATTCAGCCATGAATGCTTGCTTAGCTCTTCGTCATCTTGTGTCATGAACGACACAGGTTCTCTGTGTCATTTACTAGACAAATTTAAAGAAATGACTGAACCAAAAGTGTAGTCAGAATTGTTCTTACCACAGGTGCTGTTTAATAAATTTAATGAACGGAGTTCTCCCTGGGACTAGTACGTAGCGGGAGATTAGCTGGGCTTTGCTCAAGTGGGAGCTCTTTGCCTCCTCATATAAATTCCAAAGTCCTTGTGTTACACAATATTTAACAACCCAGGTGAAGTGTGATTCAAAGTTGCTAAGTGAGAGGTTCACGACATGCTGCTGTTGACCGTAAAACTAATTTACTGGGTTTTACATATAATGTCAGTAGATAATATTTTGTTGCTAAGGGTAGTGTTTCAAACACATTATGCCACAATTTATCTAAGAAAAAAAATGATATCCTATGAAATATCTTTTAGGTGAGATTTATGATATAGATCCAATAAGCTTGAACAAGTTTATAAGAGATGTTTTCAGAAAAAACTAATAAAATAGAAATAAATGTCACAGTGTGTGTCAGTATTGTTACCACTGAAAACACTTACAGTTACTGGATTTGGACGTTAACTTTATCCCTGTGCCTTATTCAACTCAAGAATAAATAAATAAATACTTACTATATTTGCATATACAAGCACATTATGTAGAACAGATTACAGATGTTATACACTTACATCATTGGCATGTATAATAGATACTGTTTTTTATGACTGTAAAAGCTATAACTTATTCACTGCTTTAGGACTTAATGCAGACCATATTATTTTAGTATTTGTCCAACAGACTTGCTGGTTTGATGTATCTGTCTTCTCCTTTTAGTAAGCAATGACTGGAAAGCTTTTAAAGGGGCTAAAGAAATTCACCCAAATTCACACTGTGGGTGTTTGTAGCCATACAAACTCAAATATGTCCGACTCCCAAATTTGAGACAATTTTTTCTGTGATTATATAGTTAGAAGCTTTCAAATAAGTTTCTGCATAGTTAATTCTATAATGAACAGTGAAAGGTAGTTGGCTTGAGTACAACGATTTTGTAGACACTGATGTTTTGGAGCAGGAATACGTACACTCCTACAAATTTCAAACAATTAAATCATTGGTTGGCTAATAATCAAAAAAAAAGTGAGAATGTGTCAGTTTCCATGTCTGAATGTGAAACAGGAGACGCAGGTCACTGGAACAACAGACATGCATGGACATGCATCTGTAACTCCGACCACTGGCTTCTCCTGTTTTCAAAGAGAAAACGGAAAATCAAGTGTGGCTCTCTCGGGCAAGCTCCTTGTACAGAGTTCTAATGGACAGTGTTTTCCCTTCCTATTTATTTTCCCATGACTTTGGTAAGCTGTTGCTTGGGTACAGCATTTCCAAGGGGAACTCGCAAAAGAAATGAAATGATTAAGCACAGTAGATTCAGTAGATTTGCTGTCCTCGTTTTGCTGTGGATGTTTCCAAGTGGATTGTCCTTAACATCTAGAACAGTTATGAAAAGAATGTCCTTATCTCATTTTTGATAAAGAAATGATCATTTGTAAGAGAAAACATGATGGTATAATGCAGTTACTAAGCGTTCACCGGGTGGTGGCCGCTGCTTGAATGAACTAGTCAAACTAGTCATGTACAAAGCCATAGGCACTGGAGGCAATGAGACATCATCACTTGAGGAGACTCAAGTGAATTCCTCATCAAATTCCCAATTTATTGGGGATTAACATAGATTCCTTGCACTATCTGGTGAAATTCATAGGGATGTGAGACAATTCTTTAAAATCACTACTTTGCAATGATGGTAATGCTTTTTTTTTTCTTTTGACATTTTTTTAAATTTAAATTTGAAACAAGCTTGTTTTACATATCCATCCCAGTTCCCCCACCCTCACGTCCTCCCCTATCCGCCCAATAACCCGCATCCCATCTCCTTTCTGCTCCCCAGGGAGGGTGAGGCCTTCCATGGGAGTTTTCAAAGTCTGTCATATCATTTGGGGCAGGGCCTAGGCTGAGAGAGTTTAGGCTGAGAGAGTATCCCTCTATGTGGAATGGGCTTCCAAAGTCTATTCATATACTATCAATAAATACTGATCCATTACCAGAGGCCCCATTGACAGACTAGTCCTCCTAACTAACACCACATTCGGAGGGTCTGGATTGGTCCTATGCTGGTTTCCCATCTGTCAGAATGGAATCCGTGAGCTCCCCCTTGTTTGGGTCAGCAGTTTCTGTGGGTTTCTCCAGCCTTTGCTCATCACTCCTCCCTGTCTACAACTAGATTCCAAAACTTCAGCTCAGTGTTTAGCCGTGGATGTCTGCTTCTGCTTCTATCAGCTACTGGATGAAGGCTCTAGGATGGCATAAAGTAGTCATCAATCTCATTATCAGGGAAGGGCATTTAAGGTAGCCTCTCCACTATTGCTCAGATTGTTCAGTTGAGATCATTCTTGTAGATCTGTGGACATTTCCCTAGTGCCAGATTTCTCTTCAAATCTATAATGGCTCCCTCTATTATGGTATCTCTTTTCTTGTTCTCCTCTATTCTTTCCCTGACTCAATCTTCCTGCTCCCTCATGCCCTCCTCTCCCCTCCTCTTCCTCTTAACTTCCTCTCCCCTCCCCCGTGCTCCAAATTTGCTTGAGAGATCATGTCCCTTTCCCCGTCTCCAGGGGCTCATGTGTGCCTCTCTTAGGGTCCTCCTCATTTCCTTAGCTTCTCTGGCTGTGTGAATTGTAGGCTGGCGATCCTTTGCTCTATGTCTAAAAGAAGCATATATGTGTGAGAACATACCGTGTTCATCTTTTTGTGACTGGGTTACCTCAATGAGGAGGTTTCTCACTTCATCCATTTGCTAAATTTTGTTTTGAAACCCCTAAAAAAGCGGGGGGGAGAGTATATTATCTCAAAAAAGGAAAACATACAGTATTGTAAGGCTAATGTAAAAAAAGCAGGTATATATGGCTAAAAGATGAGGAGGTAGAAGATATTGTTTTATTATTTTAGCTCTTGAATAATAAGTAGGAATAAATGATGTGAGGAAGGAAAGAGGAGGGCCTGGGGATAAAGAAAAGTGGAAAACTTCATTCTATTGGATGGAAGAATGTAAAAGGAAACGAAGGGAGAGACAGAAGGAGAGGAAAGGGAGAAAGCGACAAAGGAGATGAGAGAAGGGGGAAGAAAATAAAGGAGTGATGTGAAGGGAAGGAAGGAATGAGGGAGGGAGGGGAGGGAGAGAGGGAGAGAGGGCAGGCTTAATAAATCTTGAATTGGGTTAGGCATGAGATTACCAAAAGGATGATAGTGATGGCATGTGAAATGTGTTCACACATTCTAAAATACCTAGTTTGTTTAAGTAGCCACAACTTTCTATAAAGCAGACTGGCTTATTTCATGTTTTAATTTTTATAAAGGGTTTCTCAGCCAGGCTTAACCTTAGGATACCCACTCTGGGTTTTATCTACTTGAAAATAAGAGACTGAAAAAAAGGAGGAGGAGGAGGAGGAGGAGGAGGAGGAGGAGGAGGAGGAGGAGAAAGAGGAGGAGAAGGAGGAGAAAGAAAGAGAGAAAGAAAGAAAGAAGAAGAAATCAGCCAAGACAGAGCTAAGACACTGTTTTAGAATGACTCGTCCGATAATATAATTTCTAACTACACGGCTGATGTACATCTGGAAGGGGCTCAGCAAACAATAATGAGCAATATGAAACAGTTGTTTGCTCCAGACAATAAACGTAAAACCTTGACCTGGTAGAATAAAAAGTGCTATGTCCTCCTGTTTTATTTTGTGTTTCTGATTTTTTAAAAACTTAGCCTTTCGTCTTCCAAATCCCCTCACATCTAACTAGCACGCTTACTTCTACACAACGTGTCTACAAATATTGCCCAGGACAAACATCGCCTCTGCTTTGTGACAACACACAGAAAAAGATCAAAATGGCTGCAGACAGAAAATGAAAGTAAATGCGCTGAGGCAGCTGAGCAACCATGCATTACAGAGTAGGGATGGAACTCCAGCAAGAGAAAAATAACAGCCTGTGACCAAATTATTTGTCAGAGACCATTTCCTGAGTCTTGGGAGAATCAGGGATATGCAAATAGGAGAACATTCTTGCATAAAATGTTAATCCTCTCTCTCTCTCTCTCTCTCTCTCTCTCTCTCTCTCTCTCTATCTATCTACTCTCTCTCTCTCCCTCTCTCTCTCTCTCCCCCCACACAGAGGACAGTGGCAGAGAGAAAAACTGCAATAGTACTATTCAGTAGCCCTGCTGGTGCCAAGTTCATTGTGTAGTGTTGGGAGCCAAAGTTTTCATTCTTACATTGTACAGCTAAAAACTAAGGGGCAGGCATGAGGCCTCCACGATTCTCATCCTCATGGTGCACACAATCAACCTTTACCTAAGCATGTCTTTTGTAAATAATCCTTAAGCTTCCTTGGGTTCTTAATATACATTTACATTTTGAAAATGTGAACATTTTTATGTGAGGCTATTATAGAATAATCATTAAATCACATGTTGGTATATGCCTTATGTGAAATACTCTGATGTTTACATTGCCATTATACAAATGTTTGTCGTGACTTCAATAACTCTTTGCCTCTTAGTGATTCCAAGACCTTATTTTTATTAGTGTGTTTAGTGATAAACACCAGTATGTGATACAGATTTTATGACTGCTATGTTACAACCATAGAACAAAACCCTGCAATCACATAAGAAAATCTTCAAAAATATGTGGTGAAAACTAATATAAATATTCATGTTGCTAATTTTAAGTTTATCAGGATTCTTAAGCTTTATAAGGATTCTATTTTTACATTATGTGGGGTGTTTTTTGTTTGTTTGGTTTGTTTGTTTGGTTGGTTGGTTGGTTGGTTGGTTGTTTTGTTTGTTTGTTTGTTTGTTGGTTGGTTGGTTTCTTTGTTTGTTTGTCTGTTTGTCTGTTTGTTTGTTTGGTGTGTTGGTTGGTTTCTTTGTTTGTTTGTTTGTCTGTTTGTCTGTTTGTCTGTCTGTTTGGTTTGTTGGTTGGTTTCTTTGTTTGTTTGTCTGTTTGTCTGTTTGTCTGTCTGTTTGGTTTGTTGGTTGGTTTCTTTGTTTGTTTGTTTGTCTGTTTGTCTGTTTGTTTGTTTTGTTTGTTTGTTTGTTTGTTTGGTTTGTTGGTTGGTTTCTTTGTTTGTTTGTCTGTTTGTCTGTCTGTTTGTTTGTTTGTTTTGTTTGTTGGTTGGTTGGTTGGTTGGTTTGTTGGTTGGTTGGTTTGTTTGTTTGTTTGTCTGTTTTTCTGTTTGTTTGTTTTGTTTGTTTGTTTGTTTGGTTTGTTGGTTTGTTTGTTTGTTTGCCTGTTTGTCTGTTTGTTTGTTTGTCTGTTTGTCTGTTTGTCTGTTTGTTTGTTTGTTTGGTTTGTTTGTTTGGTTGATTGGTTGGTTGGTTGGTTGTTTGTTTTGTTTGTTTGTTTGTTTGTTTGTTTGGTTTGTTGGTTGGTTTCTTTGTTTGTCTGTTTGCCTGTTTGTCTGTTTGTCTGTTTGTCTGTTTGTCTGTTTGTTTGTTTGGTTTGTTTGTTGGTTGGTCTGTCTGCTTTGTTTTACTTGGTTGCATGGAGACTTTCTCTTCCAGGTCTATTTTTGATGGGATATGTACGCTGTGAATATATGTCTTTCTTATTGGTTGATGAATAAATGCTGATTGGCCCATATCCAGGAAGCAAATATAGGCAGTATGATCAGACTTGGAGAGTGCTGGGAAGAGGAAGGCAGAGAGGACTTGGTAGAGAGATGCCATGTAGCCAACGAAGGAATAACATATCAGAGCATTACAGGTAAGCCACAGCCTCACGGCAATACATAGTTGGACTGAAATGGGTTGATAATTCAGAGAGAGCCAGCATATAAGAAGCGTGAACCATCGGCCACCACAGTTTTTAATTAATAGAGACCTCTGTGTATTTGTTTGGGACTAAACGGCTACAGGCAAGCGGGACAGAAACTCCATCATCACAGTTTAATTGTGCTTATGTTTCCTAAATTTGCCCTCATGAAAGTGGTAGCTCAAGAGCATTTTAATAGATATGTATTCGTCGCAAGGGGAGCTGTTTCCCGTATCTGCATCATCCTTGCTTTGTGTCTGGCCTCTTGACTTTTTCTTTAAAAATCAAAGCACCAAATGAGGAGGGTCCTTCAACCTTGTCTTCTCTTGGGAGTGTGCAAACCCTGCAAGGCTCCGAGAGAATAGCAAATAATAGCATTTGACATTCATACTCAACCAGTGTTGATCCGTCAACTTGAGTGACATGGCATGTCATAATGAGTGATGCCGGTCGATAATCAGGAAGCTTGGAGAACAAAAGTCTTTAAGTCAGGCTTAGCGTTTCCCTGATGCCAGCTGTTCATTTCCTACAGCTTCCGGAATGACTGAATTTGAAATGTGTAGAAGACAAAAGAACAATGATAAATGGGCATTGGAAAGGCAAAGTAAATGGTACAAACAGGTAGTGTTTTCCATGAAACCCTGCTATTTAAAAGACAGACTATAATTATTCTGAACTGTATAATATAAATAACCTGGAAGTGGCCTTAAATTGATTGCACTGTTTATAGAAAATGATAACTCAAGAGCTAAGCCAAAAAAGGATGCAACATATAAAAGAAACAGAATATGGAATTACAGGGTGAGAGTGATGAGGGGAAGCCAGAGTCCTTAGCTGTTCATGCCTATTTCCTGATTCGTGATCACTAAACCGATTAACACTGGTTCTTGAAATATTTGTAACTCTCACGAGCTATGTAGTCTGCAGTATAATTTGTATTTGGCTATAATCTCTCAGACCTCTTTCTTCTAGTAAAAGAGGAAGATAGTAGGTACATGTTAAGGAATTCTTCTGAAGATATGAATAGTATTATCTCCCGGCTCTCCTGGTTAAACCTCTGTGAAGTTGGTGAGTGTCGAGGCAGATTCTTGGTGTGTAGCATTCTAAATATTTGAGAAATAAAACGAGTTCTAATTTAAAATTATTTTGGAAAATGTAATCGTGTACCCTGGGCACTAATCCAGCCACAAAAAGCTCCACCTACAATCTGCCCTGCATAAAAGATGAGCTGGGGCAATGGCGGGTCAGAACCTGTGCAAGCGGCAAGCCAATGTTTGGTTCGACTGCCACAGAGGGAGCCCATGCTCTACACTACCGAGATGGCTAGAACGGGAGAGTGGGTAGCCCAGAGAACCAAATACGAGGGGCAAAATGAATAAATAAAATAATTAATATTCAGTGTAATGATATTCTGCAATACTCATAGACTGGTGTCTTACCCAGTCATCATCAGAGAGGTGGGAGCAGGTGCAGAGACCCATGCGAGGCATTACACAGAGAAAGCCAAAACTGGAGGTCTCTACCTGCCCCCCACATCGGAGATTGGGGAACCCAATAACGGCGCACAGAATCAACAAAGCGGGGCTAGCATGGGCTCACGGAGACGGAAGCAGCAAGCAGGGGGCCTGCATGGGTCTGCTTATATGCCATGGGTGTTAGCTTGTTTTTGTGAGACTCCTAACAGTGGGAGAAAGTGTTTCTCTGACGCATGTCCCTGGTCTTGAGACTCTTCCTCCTATTAGGTTGCTTTGGCCAGCCTTGATACGAGGGTTTTTACCTTCTCTTGTTTTGTCTTACTTGGCTGTCCGTCCTCTCTTGTAGGCTTGCTCTTTTCTGAAGAGGATACCCAGGAGGAGTGGATCTGGGGTAGAGGGGAGAGGGGGGAACTGGAAAGAGTGTAGGGAGAGGCAACTGTGGTTGGGATGTATTGTATGAGAGGGGTCTGTTTTAAATTAAATTCAAAAGTGTGTTCCCTATGAGGAAACTATCTTCCTGTGGTACATCATTTTCCTATCATATATCCATAGTTTTAATGATGATATTAGAGTCAAGTCCAAGTTTTATAGGTAGTTACTATTCATGGATATGCCCATCACATCACCAAAACGTAATTCCCTATCAGAACATCCTTTGGCTAACTCTCTGTCAGCCAAGGCTCACACACTTTAACATTCTGAGTTGTGGATCTTGAAGGACCATGCAATGTTGGCCGAGAAAATCTTAATATTTTACACATTATCAGTGCTCATTCCTAAGGCATCTACAGTCACATTTTATTTTTCAGAGCTAAGAGATAATTATAGCTATACTTTTTAATTCATGAGGCTTCTGACCATTTGCTTTAGATGGTTACCTATTTGATCATCATCATACATTTATGAAGCTTGACTGTTTTACACCAGTACACAATCAGAGGTAAGGATAATTGGTAAACAAACATAAAATTACCATGAAAAGTAGTGTCACATTTATCCATTTCATTCCATGGAAATTGCTTTTCCTCTAAAAACACCATTTGTTACACAATAACTGAACATCGACTCTCTGCCCTGTTATTTTGCTAATTGTTTTATCTGTCATAGTTAAAAAGGAGCATATAATTAGAATGTATCCTGGGGTATTTTATACAATTTTAATTTGATACAAATTACTTTGTGCTTAAAAAGTATTCATTTTGTGTGCATGCATGCCTTTAATTAAGCAGATGTCTAGTAGCCACAATAAAGAAGAAGAGGCATTACTAGGTAAAGTGGGTCACTAGGTAATTTATTAGCTACATTGTTTTACATGCACATATTTCAAAGTAAACCACATATTTAATCACACTTCTAGTTCAAGTTTTAAGATAACCAGAAGAATAATGTGACTGTCAAATTGTAGTTTTTATAAATACTTTAGTCATTTCTCATTTCACATAACTTAGTTCAACAGTCTTCAGTACAACAACCTATCTAAGTTTGACTTCTCTTTTGCTTTTTTGGTTGCAAATCATATATATATATTGTAACATTTTATTGAAATTAATTAATTGTGTGTGTGAGAGAGAGGGGGGAAGAGAGAGAGGGGGAAGAGAGAGAGGGAGAGGAGGAGAGGGAGAGAGAGAGGAGGGAAGGGAAGGAGGGGATGCAAAGAAGAGAGAGAGAGAGAGAGAGAGAGAGAGAGTCTTGTCTTGTTCTAGAGCACAGACAACTCACTGTTTAACCCAGGCTAGCCTCAAACTCAATTTTTATGCTTTTGCTTCTAAAGAGGTGATCACTAAATTTTGTGCCACCGTGACTGAGTTGGCATCACTTTTTAATGCTTTTGCTAACATATATTAGTTTTAGATAGTAATGGCTTGCATTATTGCATGTTCAGATGCTCATATAGAGCATTTTGATCATGTTTATCTCAATTATGCTTTTTTGTTACCTTCCCACACCCATTTCAAATACTTCTTATATTTTAATGACATTTTCCTTATTTATCTGTTTATCTACTTTAATGTATGCGTTATGTGTGCGTGTATGTACGGTTGTATACTTGTGTGTATGTATTTTATACACACCACTGAGATTCATTAGGATGGCTACGCTACCGTGAACAAAGTTGTGGAAAACGCTGATGTTCAGGTGTCTATGTCATATGCCGATTTACTTTCCTCCTAATAAATACCTGAATGGTATAGCTGAATAATGTATTACTCTATTTTTAGTTCCTTTAGAAATCCCCACGCTTTATTCAATGGCACCAGCACTAACAGTTTGAACCAACTTCTCAAAAGAGGTACACAAGGCTAATAATTTAATAGTAGTGTATTTCTGACAGTTAACTAAACTCATGTAGCATCAAAATGCTTTTTAAATATGTATGCGCATACCCATAGACAAAAGCCCCTCTGGTCCTTAACCAGAGAACTCTTCTTTACAAGGCGCTGTGAAATGCTAGGGACTCACAACTGCCCACAATGCACAAAATAAGCAATTGGTTTTGTGCCCAGCCCAAAGCAAGTTGCTTACATCACCCCCTGTAGAGCTGAGAGACCATTACAAATGAGACGCTAGGAAGAACCACGAGAGATAGGGTGAAAGGTAATGAAACACCATTCCCCAGATTTGCTGCTGTAGTCTATAACTCACATCAACAGCAGAGGGTCAACACAGCACCAGCCCTATAAAATCTCAGTCAAGGAAGGGTGCTGGGCTCATAGCCCCCTTCTTTGACTCTGAACTATGAGCTATCAATAGACACTGAGGCCATCTGCTAACACCACCAGGCTCAAACAGATTGGCCCATCCATACTCAATCACTAGACAGTCCTGGTTAATCTGGTGGGTCACAAGACAAATGACCTGAGATTGAGGGGATTTATGGGGATTCTGGGTAAGGATAGTAGGGAAATGGGAGGTAAGAGTAATGAGTATAGAAGGTACGCATATCTAAGTTGTAAAATAAAAGCTTAATCAACTGGTAAATATTTTTAAATGTCCGTTGTCTCTTTTTTTGTGATTTTATTTTTTTTTATTTTTTATTGTTGTTATTTTTCTTATTTTACATATCTATCCCGGTTCCCTCTCCCTCCCATCCTCCCATGTCCCCTGACCACCCCCCCCCCATGCAATTCACCACACACTCTACAGGGAGGGGAAGAATCAGAAAGAAGGAGTTTTGCCCAGTAACTTGTGGGAGGACTCAGACACACAGTACTGAGGAGAGGTAACAAGGCACATGGCAGAACGTAGATTACTATGAACGGGTTAATTTATGTTTTAAGAGTTAATTGGGAGCAAGCCTAAGCTAAGGCCAAGCTTTCATAATTAATAAGAAGTCTCTCCATGTCATTATTCAGGAGCTGGTGGTACAAAGACAGACCACCCAGCTACACTGCTGGATGAAGCCTCTGTTGACAATTGGGCTAGGCACTGATCTATGAGTATAGCAGAATATCATTAGGAATCATTTCATTGACTTTTTTGTCAATTGTGTTGGTTCTACCCTACATCTCTGTCAGCTTCTGCTTCCTGGCTATACGGGCAATGTCAGTCTCCGGCTTCTTCTCATGAATACAGACACTTTAAAAACTACTTCCAGCCCATAATGCAAGCTTGTGTTCAAATAATATACCTTATTTCAGTGACTTTCAAAGACTTATATCAAATGTTATCATCTAAAGCGTAAGACAGACTACAACCATTCGCCTATTTTAAATTGGTAAAATGGGCACAGGTGAGTCACTACACTTAGATAAGCTTGGCATTCTTCCCACCAGTAACATCTGTGCTTAATTAAACAACAACAGCAAAAATCCCTCTCTCTGAATAGCACAGACATCAGACATAGCTGGAAGTATATGCTATTTGATGCAAACTGACCAATAGTGATTTTTATAGAACTGAGACTGGGTTAATCATAGCATGCACACATGAGGAAACAGCACTAAGTTCTGGCTTGAGTGGTGTCAACAATATTCTTGTCTACTATTCTAAAGAATGACAGCTTGATTTCATAGACAGATTAAAGACATGGAGAGTGATTAAGCTGGGGCTTAGTATAATTCAATCCACATTTCCATACAATGAATATCAAGTTAATAAATCCTGGATCTTCATGAGATAAGAAATAGAAACTAGACCCAATATGACCTCATTCTATCAGACCCTCAATCTGTAGACAGCAGATACGTGCTTTAACGCAGGTTCTGGCGCCTGGAACTTGCCACAGTGCTTTTGCACATGGTGAACCCTATGTTCTCATTTAGCCAACTATTGTTTTTCTGAAAGTAGCTGAACTCTCAATTCTTCCTGTAGAGTCTGGATTTATAAACACCAAATTGGACCTTATGTGTTCTCTCCCTCAAAAGTTTCCCCTCTCTGTAACATTTAATGCAAATGCATCGTTATGCACATGCATAACATATGTATGTTTCTAGCTGTATGTCATTATACATGCTTATATTGTTTCAACTATAAAATAGTGCATGAACATAAATAAATGTTTGTAAATGCATGAATGGGGAAAACAAATACAAACACCAGAAGACTAAGTACTTTCAATTGGACGTAAATGGATGTCAATTAACATGGATGTAAACAGCTTCTTGAAGAATTAATCCAATTCTAATAATGCTAATTATATCTAGAATGACCTTTTACTTTGTGGGAAAACAAGAAACAATTTGGTGAATACACCAAAGAGAAAGAACATTTAGAGTCTGGGATGCTGAGATAAGGACCTATATCATAGACGGATTCAAACATACATTCGCAGAAAGGATACAGTTTTCAAAACTCCTGCTTACTATAAATTTCTGGAAATAACTAGTTTATTGATCTTTTGAGGAACTGATGATTTGACCCATAGAGAAAGGCTAGGAAGACATTTAAAAGCAGCAGGGGACATGCCAACAAAACTGTTGCCTCATATGCTCTTACACACCTGAGTTTAGGACAAAGAACTTGAAAAGTTGTGTTTTGATGTGGCTTTTGGTGTAAAGATCATAAAGGTAAATACCATAACCAGGTTTAATGTAAGACTTAATATAAAGTTATTGCACTGGAGGGCATTTTCAATCAACTTCCAAGCTGCTAAAGGTTTATATGGTGCCAAATGTCGAATAGTTTGGATCTGACTATTCCACTATACTTCTCTGTACAAGAACGGTGTTGTCTAGTTTGTTTTATAACCTTTAAATTACAAAGTGCCCAAGCTGTCAAAACTGAATTTCCTGAGTTATGATTCCATACAAACAGGAACTCAAAGAGCTTAAAAAGCGACACAGCAAAAGACTTGGGTTTCATGCTTAATAGATTACTTCTGCGGTGGAGCAGCCTCCACACCACACTCACCCTTTTGAAAGCCAACCTATCCACACCACTTACCACCCGTGCTAACTGCTTTCATCCTTTTCCATATAGAGAAACGGGCTGCCAGAAAGAAAGGCATGCCTTTTGTGAGTTTGTAAAATGTGGTTCAAATAAAGCTCAAATGAAGTACTTTAAACCATCCCTCACAGCCTGTCTTTATTTTCCCCCAGGCTGAACGTTTTAAAAATCAAGTACAAGTGTTTCCCAGTGCTTTTAAATGAGTGTGGCCCCTTATATTTATAGAGTGTCCTACAGCTTCCAAATGCCTTTATATAAAGAAGGAGGGGTAGAGGGAGAACAGGAGGGGCAAAAGGGAGGGGCGAAAGGGAGTTGAAGGGGTGCAAAGGAGGTGTAGGAGAGAGGGGGAGTTAGGGAATTGAAGGAAGGGGGGAACAAGGGAGGGGGGAAAAACAGTGTTTTGTACCATTTTTACACAGAAGAAAATGGAGACTTGGAGTTTTCTAAAATTGCACAGGAAACAAAGCCAGCCAGCATACAGAACCCGGTGTCATCGTGTGGGAAATCATGATACACAGACAAGTAGAAAAGACTAAAATGACCTAATAAGACAAAGATTTGTAAAAAAAAAAAAAAATCGCTTAATAAAACATCACAAAATAATACCTGTTAATATTTGAATCCAAAACAGCCCTCCAGACCCTCCCTCTGAATATTTGCTTTCAGCTGTGACACCATTTGGGGAAATTCTGGTGATTTGTGAGGTGAGGAGCAGCTGATGGAAACACCTTGCCCATGGTGCCTGTAGAGGCATTTCTCTGCTTTTCAGTCCCTTGTGATTTGAATGTCTCTCTCACGCTATGAAAGCTGTCCTGCATTGCCAGCCTGACTGCTTCTGGAACTAACTGAAAATACCAGCAGCTGTAAGGAAAAAACCCAGTGTTACTCCAGAGCTTTTGCGGCAAGAAGACCCACCTTAAACATGGCAGCTTTCTCTCATTGCCTGCTTGTACTCAGTCTCACGGGAACGTCCATTCCTGCACTGACCCTACAGCTGTGTCTGCAGGGTTACCGTGTGTACTGATGTCTGCCTGAGACATCTAGCCATGTGGAATGCAAAGCTGCTGGGTTATTAGACTTTCTGTTGGTAGACAGCCATTGTTGGACTAGTTAGACCAACCCCTGTAAGCCACGCTAATAAATCCCTTCTATAGCTATATATATAGATCCCTTCTATCCATTCTGTTCTTCTAGAGAATGCTGAAAAAATACACATACTCAAGCCATGAAATGAGCCATGCAGAAACCTCGGGAACTGATAGACGAAGTTTGCTTTTGTTGCCTTGCAACATTTCTGCCAGATACAATACCACAGCAAATCAAAAGTAAATAACACATCTAAAAATACCAAACTTCCATGTGCATTTTGTCCTAGCTAAATAAGTTTGCATAAAATTTAAATGTACTGGAAAACAACTGTAAAGCTGCCTTGACAATATGACTCTGGGGAGAGGGCGCAGTCCACCCCATGAAACACAGAGAAGCGTGTGGTTCTGGGATGGACAGGATAAGGTTGGCTCACATAACCACATTTCTCCCTCCCAAACTCAATAGTTAATTACTCAGTTCGGAATCTTCTGATCAAACGAAGGCCATCAGTCTCACTTAATCATGCTCCCTTTTACAAACATGGACCTGTATCCCTCACGCTTATCATAGCATCTCACACATGATAGACAGTCTACAAACACATATCTGTTGAGTGGGCGAATTCGTTTTAACATTATCAAAGCACTGTCAAAACTTTTAACAGAAAGATATATATATATATATACATAAATTACATTGTCATATTACTTTCTATTTTTATTTTTCTTATTTTTCATATAAATCCCAGTTCCCTCTCCCTCCATCCCTCTCTCTCACCCTCCCATGCCTCTGATAACCCTCCCATTCCATCCCCCCCCCACTCCACATGTAGGGTGAAGCCTTCCAGGAGGGGTCAACTAAATCTTTCAAGTCATTTGGAGAAGGTACTAGGACCTCCCTCCTGCCTCTAGGTTAAGAGAGTATACCTCCATGGGGAATGTGATCCCCAAGTCCTTTTGTGCACCAAGAATACATCCTGGTTCCACTGTCAGAGGTCCCTTAGACTGCCCAGGCCTTCTAGCTGAGACCCATTTTCAGGAAGTCTGAGTCAGTCCCATGCTGGATTCCTAGCTGTCAGTCTGGGGACCTGTTGGTTCCTCCTTGTTCAGGTCAGCTGTCTCTATGGGTTTCTTTAGCCTGGTCTTGTCCTCCCTCTCTGCATCTGGATTCCAGTTCGGCTCAGTGTTTAGCTGTGGATGTTTGTTTCGTTTCCGTCAGCTACTGGATGAGGGCTCTATGATAGTGAATAAATTAGTCATCAATCTCATTATCAGGGAAGGGCATTTATGGTAGCCTTTCCACTGTTGTTCAAATTGTTAGTTGGGGTCAGTCTTGTAGGTCTCTGGACATTTCTCTAGAGCCAGTTTTCTCTTCAGATCTATAATGGCTCCCTCTTTTGTGGTCTCTCTCTCTCTCTCTCTCTCTCTCTCTCTCTCTCTCTCTCTCTCTCTCTCTCTCTCTCTCTCTCTCCTTTCATCTATTCCTCCCCTGACTCAATCTCCCTAGTCCCTCATGCTTTCCTCTCCTCCCCTTCTTTTTCTCCTAGCCTCCCTCCATCCCCAAACTGATCCCTCCTGTTTCCAACCCCACTTACCCCCAGACCACCTACAAAATCTATTCTATTTTTCCTTCCCAGGAAAATCCTTGTTCCCCACACACACCCTTAAGCCTTCCTTGTTACTTAGCCTCTAGGGGGTCTGTGAATTATAGCATGATTATCCTTAGCTAATATTCACTTAAAAGTGAGTACACTGGGTCTGGGTCAGCTCACATGACTTTTTCAAGTTCTATCTAATTGCCTGCAAATTCCATTATGTCATTGTTTTTAAACAGCTGAGTAGTACTCCATTGTGCAAATGTACATTTTCTTTATCTATTCTTCAGTTGAGGGGCATCTAGATGGTTTCCAGATTCTGGTTATTCTGAATAACGCTGCAATGAACACAGTTGAGCAAGTGTCCTTGTGGTGTGTTAAGGGCATCCTTTGGGCCCATGCCCAGGAGTGGTATAGCTGGGTCTTGAGGTGGATTGATTTACAATTTCCTGAGAAACTGCAATACTGATTTCCAAAGTGGTTGTACGCGTTTGCACTCCCACCAGCAATGGAGGAGTGATTTCCTTCCTCCACATCCTCACCAGCACGAGCTGTCACTTTTTTTTATCTTAGGCATTCTGACAAGTGTAAGATGGAATCCCAGTGTTGTTTTGATTTGCATTTCCCTCTGATGATTAAGGATGATGAACACTTAAGTGTTTCTCAGCCATTTGAGATTCTTCTGTTGAGAAGTCTCTGTTTAGATCTGTGCCCAATTTTTTTCAGTTGGATTATTTAATTTGTTGGTGTCTAGTTTCTTGGGATTGGTTTTAAAAAAAAAAAAAATCTTCGCATTTTGTACACTGCTGTTTTGTCCTTTGACTTACTGAAGCTTTTCATTTTTATACAAGCATTTTTCCTTTGGATTTTACATTTTTAAGAAAATGGGATGCCGGTGTAGGTGAAGGATGAGGTGTGAAAGGTACTTACACCATTAAGGCTGAAATTGAATTGGGAATGTCATGTGTCAAGATACAGAGTACAGATAAGTTTTTGAATGCCAGTGCATAAAGTGGCAGATTAAAAATTTAAAAAGTCAATATTTGATAAGAAACAGGGGTCACCAGTTTGGAAGATGGGGAGATGGAACATCAGTCCACACTAGAAAGGTAAATGCCAAATCAGCTGGGGATATTAATGAACTTGAAATTAAAAGCAGGCGAGCACTTGACTTTAGCCTGAGCTTGTCTCTGGTGGCTCCAGGTGATATTACCTTTGCCTTTCTTTTTTATTTTTTTTTTAGCTTCAATCTATGCACATGTATTAAGGTGAACTTATTTCCCCTCTTCCTGTGACTCAGAAAACTTAATATACTTATACATGCAATCGTTATTTTAAAATGCAGCCTCACATATTTAATAGCAGACATTCAAGAAGAAACACAACCTGTGGTTAAAGGACGCTGGAGTGTGCTGATGTGCTCACAGCAATGCAACTGATGACAGAGAATGAGCTGAGAAAGAGCTTCTGGAGGAGAGGAGGAGACCATCGGGTCTCAGGAGGATGACTACTGCTGAAAATGAGGGTGACCTCACACGTCTCTTCAAAAACAAAAAAGACAACAAAAAACCCAGTCTGTCAGCCTGATCACACACAAAAGATGATCGTTAGCAGGGCACAGATTAATTTATTTCAGTTCAGAAAACAACATAAAAGGTCTGGGTGGTTGATTTACATTAACAGTGTGGTCTGCTGGAAAATAAAATCAAATGTGTATTTTCTTTTTTAAAAAAAATCACATGAACTTTTCATCTAAGAAAACTGAGAGGGGGGGAAAAAGAGCAAAATCAAAACCCTGTTTTCTTTCTTTCTTTTTGGGGAGTTTTAATACAGTTTTATTAAGTTGATAAAGACCCATCATATTCCAATGTCTTGAGAAATTTTTCACAACGTATTCTGTAGTTGACATTTTGACCCACTCAAGTTCATACACTGAAGTCCTACCTCACATTGTTTTCTAACCTGAGCAGACAGCACGTCCCAGAAAACACTGACTTGTTTGTCCCAGAAAGACTGACTTGTTTAAATGCTACTGTGAAACAACAGCAATTTATGGCTCACGTTTCAGTAAGTATACTGTTCTTCATCTTCTGGCACTGAATTTGTTAGTGTAGGAAATATTTCAGACGTCTGGTATAAACAGTGTGAATCACATCTTTTTTTCGTGGGAAGAATGCCAGGTGGTTCCTAGGAGAGAAACAGCAGCCATCTCCTACCCAGCTCAGTAGGCCTTGTTCCTCAAAGCTGTCCTTAAGCATGATAATATCTGGGACAATTGTGGTTTTGAGTAATGTTTCTGTCCCTGTCTTTTATGCTCCACGATCTCATTCTCTCCGTGCAGTTAAAACATCTGTGCCCTTTGTTTCCAGTCAACAATGAAGAACTCATTTGGGTTCAACGCAAAGCCCCAGGATTCATTTATCTTGCCTTTCAGCGATGTGGGATGTCAGCTACAGTTCGTACTTGAGGGTTCTGGCCTTAACCGAATGAATCTTTAGTGGTAGACGAGGTTATTTTGATTCAAAATCCTTCCCCTCATTAAAGAGAACTTTCCAAATTGTGACATACTTTCTTTGTGAAAGCACAGAGCTTTACAGGAACGGGGTTCTATCCAGCGCCTTCTGCATCTCGTTATTTCCTAGTCGTTCTATCTTCTACGTAATTTCAGAAGCCACTCTGACAATGCTGCCGCCGATGCTCAAGCTTAAGATAAGGGAAACTGGGTAACTGGGGGTGAAGGGCATATTTGCATGTCAAGCTATTTTGACGGGATGGAAGGAAGGAGAGCTAAGCAAAGGAACCCATGAACACACTCTGAAATGCAAAAGTTGAGCCTGCTGGACTGAGACCATGAGCCCCCGCCTGTCTATGTGCTTGTCAATCTCAGAATTAATTGCTTGCATATTGCAACGATATTGCAGTCACATTATTCTGGTCTGTCCTAGAAACCTACTCAACACTGAGGTGAGCAAGTACATCAATTTAGTAATTACACGCTTTAACGTAACAGATTTTAGTGTTGAAGGGAACATGAACATTGTAGAAACTAAACAAATGAAGATGTAAATGCAATTGTAACTGAGCTAGTGATCACACGTTGTGATGTTCCCTAAGACACTCATCCTGGATAGGCTGATACCTTACGTGTTGGGAAGCCAAGTTGGAGCTGGTTTCCTCCAGTACAGTGGTTTTAACAGGTTAATATGGTGCCACATATATTTTGATTATTCACATTTTTCATCTTCTGAAATAAAAAAAATGTAAATAATCACATAGATGACTGTCCAAGGACAGTGGCACATGCCTGCAGCCCTAACTATAGAAGCACACATGCTCCAGATTAGCCAGGGAAGAATAGCAAACCTTTCTCCCTCAAAAAAAGATATATAAAATTATACTACATTGTACTTGTGTGGCAGAGATGGCTCAGTAACTAAGATCATTGCTGATCTTGTCGAGGATCTGAGTTCAGTTTCCAGCACTCTTGTTACCTGGTTCACAATTGTGTATATATCTCACTCCAAAAGGATCAAAAATCACCTTCTATCTGATCTCCATTGGCGTGACCTCATATTCACATACATACATACATGCATGCACACACACACAATTGAAAATAAAACAAATATTTGATAACTATATTATATCCACAAATGAGCCAAATCAAATAACTGATTCACAGTGACTAATGAAATTCCAGAAACGATAATTTTTATCAGTTTTTCTATGGGAATGTAGGATATTCCAGTAGACAAAAATTTGAGGTCAATAAAACAGTACATGCTATGCAAGAAGATACATTGTTATGGCAATGAGTATTACCTATAAATGGCAGGAGTTGTGAATATAGAGTGGACATATAACAAGATTAATTATATTTGTAATTCAAAAGCAGGTGGTAAACAACTAATCATTTGTGTGTCTGTAGAGTCCAGAAATAAAATACAATATTCACAGAAGTCCTCGGGGACAAGCACAGACATGGACAAAACAAAAAACAAAGATAATTAGGAACGTATGCAGATTACTATTAATTACCAAAGGATCCCAAAGAGAAGTGGCACACAGAAAACTTAGAAATTGTAAATTAGAGTGACCTTAATACTGGTCAGTTTCCAGATACCATGTGTGTGTGAGTGTGTGTGTGTGTGTGTGTGTGTGTGTGTGTGTGTGAGAGAGAGAGAGAGAGAGAGAGAGAGACAGAGACAGAGAGAGAGACAGACGAGACAGACAGACAGACAGACAGGAGGGAGGGCCTAGTTCCTACTCCAAATGACTTGACAGATTTTGTTGATCCCTCCTGGACTGCATCACCCTCCCTGTGGAGGGGGATGGGGAGGATGGGATGGGAGGGTGGTCGGGGGCATGGGAGGGAGGGAGAGAGGGAGGATGGGAGAGGGAACTGGGATCAATATGTGAAATAAGAAAAAATAATAAATAAATATATATGTAATGTTAGTTAGTTAAAAAATTTTTTATTTTACCCCTCCTTCCCCTTCTCTGCCCCTCCACCTTCCTCATCCACTCCTCGAAGTGGGTAAGGCCTCCCTTGGGGAAGTCAACGAAGTCTTGTCTACCAAGTTAAGGCAGGACCAAACCTTCCTCTCTTTATCAACGCTGAGCAAGGATCCCAATGATGATATCAAGTTGTTCATCATCATGATAAGAACCTTAGGTGAGTTCATCTTTTCTGTTATTAATATCAGCAATGTTAATAATTTCTATTCCTACAAGATCCAAATGTCAATTGTTTCATTTCCTAGATAAAAAAAATACATTAGAATTACTCAGAGATGCATAATCATAAAAGTTATGTGTGCAGGTAGATATATGAAGATTTATTAAAAGAACAAAGGTCACATAATTGTGAAGTGGATGTGTTCTAAGATCTGCAATGCTGTTCCACAAGAAAGACACACAAGATTGCCTCTTAGATCAATAAACATGAGGTAGGAAGAAACTCATACCTGGAACAGATTCAACAAACACTTGTATCCCATTTATGCTTTCAAATGAATTGAAATGTCCATCATTATTAGGGAGAAGCCATGAGCTTTCCTACAGATATATGTTAATTTTGTACAGTTATATCTAAGCAAATACACTCAAAAGAGGGTTCCAAGCATATCTGAACACCTTTTGATTCAGCTGCGTTGAAGCATGAAACGAACCATCATAGTCATTCCATTATTTCCCTTAAGATCAGAGGTGATATGTAAAGGTCAGTTCACAGGAGCAGCAAGGCCTTATCTAAAAGTGGCTACTCAAAGACCAGTATCTTCACTTCAAGAAAGTAAACCTACAGATGAGGTGTCACTCGCTGCTGACTGTGCTTAGCATGAGCCTGCATTGTGAGCTCAAAGAAAGAGGAAAAGAGAAAAAGGAAACTGGTTAGGTATTTGTCCTTCTATTTTCTGTTACAAAAATTACTCAAAGGCTTATCCAGGAAGCAAACTAAAGAGGGAGACCGGCCCAGTGAGCTCCTTTAAACAATATAACTTAATGTAGATTCTTGGAGCACCGCTGAACACAAATACCAAATCACCAAGAAATAACCTTTATTTTTTTAAAAAAAAAACTTTGCTTTTCAAATCTGTAGGGAGCCGTTACAAGTACCGTTGGTAGACAGGAGAGATGCGCATACGCTGGGTAACTGTCAAACCCTGGGTCCCTGCCTCTCCCATGGCGTCATATGGGCCGATGAGCAGCAGCCAGTCAGGGGGTGACACGTCCAAGGCAGAGGCTGCTAGCCTATATAAGGGATGGGTTTTGTGTGTTTGGGGTCTCTCTGTCCTGTAAGCTTATGCTCTCCCTCTCAAGAGCATTAAAGCTTTACTGCAGAAGGATCCTGAGTGTGCCGCGTCGTTCTTGCTGGCGAGACGGTAGCGCGGGACATCTGGTGCCGAAACCCGGGAATCAAGACCTCATCATCGTCAGCACCATCGGAGACCCCTTGGCTACAAGGAGGATTCAGAACTGCAGGTAGATACGCTCGGAGAGGTATGTCTTTTCTGGACTTTGGCTTGGGACTGTTGCCACCTTGGGACAGTAGTGTCGAGGCTTTAGTGCTTGTCCTTGGGGCCATTTTGATCTTTTCCACTATCCTGTTAGCAAAGTGTCAAAGTACCCTTGAGGAGGTCCAGAATAGCATGTCAGAAACCGAGCGTAGTGAGAGGTTGGGCGCGCGCAGAAAAAAAACCGTCCACAAGAAGGAAAAAGCCCCCCCCCCCGTGAGTCTAGTGACAAGGGGGGTATATCCGCCAGATCACAGGGATCCTCCCCCTGCTGTCAAACCAGAGAGAGGAACTGGCTTTTACCCTGTACGTAAGCTTGAGGCCTTAACTCTTGATAGCTCCAATGACTCTGAAAGCTCAGGGGATGAGGTCGTAGATACTGAGGAAGAAGCTGAGCTAGATGAGGAGGCTGCTAAATATGAGGAAGAAAGATACCATCCAGATGACCATATGCAAAATAGCAAAAAACCTCGGAGACGGCTGTTTCAAACGGCCCTCTCACAAGTGGTTCCCTCGGCGCCTCTGCCCTATGAGTAGCGCCCAAGTTCATTTTCCTTTCTTCCGGAAAAAGTAAAAAGAAAAATGCGTCTCGCCTTTCCCATCTTTGAGGGCATTGACGCATCACAGCGGCTACATGCACCTGTGGAATATAATCAGATAAAAGAGTTGGCTGAGTCAGTCAGAAAATATGGGGTCACGGCCAATTTTACTCTTGCACAATTAGATAGACTTGCCCTGGATGCCCTAACGCCATCTGAGATGGTGGCAAAGGCTACGCTTATCAGCATGGGCCAATATATGGAATGGAAAGCACTTTGGCATGAGGCTGCCCAAGAGCAAGCTAGAGCTAATGCGACAGCCTTGACCCCTGGACAGCAGTTGTGGACATTCGACATGCTAACAGGCCAGGGTCGTTTTGCAGCCAATCAAACTAATTATCACTGGGGCGCCTACTCCCAAATTGCTAGTACAGCCATTAGAGCCTGGAAGGCACTCTCCAAGAAAGGAGGAGCGGACAATCAACTGACAAAAATCATCGAAGGGACTCAGGAACCCGTTTCTGACTTTGTAGCAAGAATGACAGAGGCAGCAGGGCGGATCTTTGGTGATCCCGAGCAGGCTGCACCTCTTGTTGAGCAACTTATTTTTGAACAGGCCACCCAGGAATGTTGCGCAGCTATAGCCCCGAGAAAGAACAAAGGATTGCAGGATTGGCTTAGGGTCTGTAGAGAACTCGGGGGACCCCTTACTAATGCGGGGTTAGCTGCTGCCATCCTACAGTCTCAGAAGCGCCCCCTTAAGGGGCCAGATAAAAGAACCTGTTTTACATGCAGAAAGGCAGGACATCTAAGAAAGGATTGCAGGATGCTGGACAGGGAGAGAGAGCCACCAGCACTCGGCACTCATTGCGGCAAAGGATACCATAGGGCCGCCCAGTGCCGCTCTGTACGGGATATAAAGGGTAGGATTCTTCCCCCTATAGAAACACCAACAGAGGTTCCAAAAAACGGGGCGTCGGGCCCACGGTTCCAGGGCCCACCAAAATATGGGAACAGAGTCACCAGGATGATGAATGAGGCCCCTCAGGAGGGTGGACTTGTGTGCCGCCTCCGACTTCCTATTAATGCCTCAGATGGGGGTGCAGCCCATTCCTGTTCAAGCCCCCAAGCCATTACCGGATGGGACTATAGGTCTCCTTCTCGGTAGAGGGTCGCTTACATTACGGGGACTGGTTGTTCACCCAGGTGTTATTGATGATCAACACTCCCCTGAGATCCAGGTTCTGTGCTCCAGCCCAAATGGGATATTTTCCATCAGCAGAGGGGATAGGATAGCTCAATTACAGCTCCTCCCAGGCAACCCCCACCATGGTATGGGAGATAAACGGATGGGTTCTTCAGGGTCAGACTCTGCTTATCTAGTTGTTCAGCTTCATGATCGGCCAAAGCTATCGCTCTGGATTAATGGTAGAGGTTTTGAAGGCGTATTGGACACAGGGGCAGATCGGAGCATCATCTCATCTCATTGGTGGCCGAAATCCTGGCCGGTCACAGAATCATCACATTCCCTGCAGGGGCTAGGCTATAGCTCTCATCCCACTATTAGTTCCTCTATGCTTACATGGAAATCAGAAGAAGGTCATCAAGGACAGTTCACCCCCTACGTGCTTCCCCTCCCTGTTAATTTGTGGGGACGTGACGTGCTACAGGGCTTGGGGCTCGCTTTATCTAATGAATACTCGCCACGAGCTGTCAATATTATGAAAAAGATGGGGTATGAAACTGGAAAGGGGTTGGGATGCTTGAAACAAGGGCAAGTAGAACCCATATCCCCTAATCCAAATCCAGGGAGACAGGGCCTGGGTTTTTCCTAGGCGCCACTGGGGCAGCACGGCCCATACCTTGGAAAACAGAGGACCCTGTATGGGTTCCCCAGTGGCCACTGACCTCTGAAAAATTAGAAGCAGTAAACAGCCTTGTGGCAGGACAGTTGGCATTGGGGCACATAGAACCATCTACCTCCCCTTGGAATACTCCAATTTTTGTTATTAAAAAGAAATCAGGCAAATGGCGCGTACTTCATGACTTAAGAGCCATTAATGAACAAATGCATCCTTTGGGTGCAGTGCAGAGAAGGCTTCCGGTGCTCTCTGCTCTGCCCAAAAATTGGAGCCTAATTATTCTAGATATTAAGGATTGCTTTTTTTCTATTCCCTTGTATCCACCAGATAGGCCTCGCTTTGCATTTACCGTCCCTGCCATTAATCATGAGGGACCTGACAGGCGATTTCAATGGAAAGTATTACCTCAAGGCATGGCAAATAGCCCTACCATCTGTCAATTATATGTACAGGAGGCTCTCAGACCCATCAGAGAACAATATCCAAGTTTAATTGTTATACATTATATGGATGATGTAATCCTGTGTCATAAGGAATTAAACGTCCTTCAAGAGGCCTATCCCTTGCTACTCAAAAATCTACAATTCTGGGGCCTCCAGATTGCTACAGAGAAGGTCCAAATTGCCAATACCGGGCACTTTATAGGGTCCATGGTGCTCCCAGACAAAATCCTTCCGCAGAAATTAAAAATATATAGGGGCGAATTACATACTTTAAATGACTTTCAAAAATTATTGGGAGATATAAATTGGCTACGGCCATTCCTAAAGATCCCCTCTGCAGATTTAAAGCCCCTGTTTGATATTTTGGAAGGGGACGCCCATATTACCTCCCCCAGGTCTTTGACACCCGCCGCAGAGGCAGCCCTCCGCTCAGTGGAGGAAGCTATCAAGGAAGCCCAATTATGTCGTATTGACCCATCACAACCTTTTTCCCTCTGTGTGTTCAATACAAAGAAACTACCCACTGCAGTGCTTTGGCAGGATGGGCCCTTATTGTGGGTCCATCCACATGCCTCCCCACAAAAGATTATTGATTGGTACCCTGCAGCAATAGCTCAGCTTGCCCTTAGGGGTCTGAAGGCCGCTGTCAGCCATTTTGGCAGACATCCCACGGCTTTAATTGTTCCCTACAACTCTTTTCAGGTACAGACATTGGCCGCCGCCTCTGATGATTGGGCCATATTAGTCACCACCTTTTTGGGGAAAATTGATAATCATTACCCTAAACACCCTCTGTTACAATTTGCTGCATCTCATCCTATCATATTTCCCCGGGTCACCTCTCATACCCCGCTAAAAGATGGATTGGTGGTATATACAGATGGCTCCAAGACTGGCCTGGGAGCCTATATGGTGGGTACCCAGGTGTTCTCGCAGCAGTATGCTGAAACTTCCCCTCAGGTGGTAGAATGCTTGGTGGTATTAGATGTTCTTCAAAAATTCCCAGGTCCCATTAACATTGTTTCTGACTCCTCCTATGTGGTCAATGCTGTAAACTTACTGGAGACGGCTGGAGTCATTAGATCCACTAGCAGAGTGGCATCTCTATTCCAAAAATTACAAGATTGCTTGTTAACCAGACAGGCTCCCATGTATATTACACATATTAGGGCTCATTCAGGACTTCCTGGCCCGATGAGCCAAGGAAATGATTTGGCAGATAAAGCCATAAGGCTGGCTGCGACGGTTTTTGTACCCCCGCTGCAAGCCGCTAAGGCCTTCCATGACAACTTTCATGTTACTTCCGAGACCCTACGCAGGCGCTTCTCTCTTACCAGGAAAGAGGCACGTGATATTGTTACTCAATGTCACAATTGCTGTCAGTTTCTCCCTGTCCGCCATACCGGAGTAAATCCAAAAGGGATTCTGCCATTGCAAGTGTGGCAGATGGATGTCACTCATGTTCCTTCCTTTGGAAAACTCCAATATGTGCATGTATCAATAGACACCTGCTCTGGTGTCCTCCATGCCACACCACTCACTGGAGAAAAGACCTCCCATGTAATTCAACACTGTCTTGAGGCATGGAGTGCCTGGGGAAAGCCTAAATGCTTGAAAACTGACAAAGGACCTGCTTATACTTCTCAGAAGTTTAAACAATTTTGTGCACAAATGCAAGTCACAAATGTTACGGGCTTGCCATACAACCCTCAAGGGCAGGGCATCATTGAGCGCGCACATCGCACACTCAAATCATACTTAATTAAACAAAGAGGGGGAATAATAAAAGATTTGCCCCCTGTGCCACGAGTTGCCATAGCAGTGGCACTTTTCACCATAAATTTTTAAACTCAGATGAGCATGGTCAGACTGCGGCAGAGCGACAGTGCTCAGACCCACATCGACCTAAGGAACTGGTGAAATGGAAAGATGTGTTAACCAATGAATGGAAAGGCCCGGATCCTATTTTAATAAGATCCAGGGGAGCTGTTTGTGTTTTCCTGCAGAATGAAGAAAATCCTTTCTGGGTCCCTGAAAGACTTACCAGGACAGTCCTGGAGCAGAAGGATGCAACAGACCAGACACATGAAAAGGGGAGCAAGCTGATGTTACTGATGATGATCAAGACCCCAGCTGTCCAGGGAGAACCACGTTGGGGAATCATGTCAACGTTCCCACTTCCGATGCCGGTGATGTATAATGCACAGGTTTTTCCCTGATTGACTTTACCCTGGACTGGAAGCCAGTCCAGGGGCTCTGCTTGGGCCATTGAGGGCTTGTTCTATTTTTCCCCCAATATGGGTATGGGAACTAATTTCACATCCTTGGATCCCATGCGATCCAGCCTTGACCCATTTGACCAATGGCTGCTCTGTGGCATTAATGGAAGCTGCACTGATCTTACACCTATGGCAATGCTTAAAAGGGGTAAAAGTGAAAAAGGGTGGTTGGAGTTTGACTGGAAAGGGTCTTTGGGGAGCAGCCTCCAGTCGGGCCATAGCTCTGGGTCATTTAGTTGGACTGCCAATGATATAAAGTATCAATCCTTCAAACATACAAACTATGATGCCACACCACACCAGTGTGTGTCTGGTCTCCTTTTATGTGGATTGTGAGCAATAAGAGTGCTACAGATAATGAATTACATTATGAGTCCGGTAGATGTTACTATACTTTATGTTGGGATGCTCAAAAATTCCCCCTTGCGGTGGTAACTCGAATGCCGCGCTTTGTGCCCGTTCCAATAGAGGCGCCCAGCAGCATGACATTATTTCGAGAAAAGAGGGACTTTAGAATCTCAGCAATTATTGTCGCCATTGTGGCTACTACTGTGGTCACGGCGGCAGTGGCAGCCTCTGCCCTTGCACTATCCACCTCGGTGCAAACTGCACAGGCTATTAATGGCTTATCGGCTACTGTCTCCGAGGCCCTGGATAAGCAGGCCTCTGCAAATACTCAGATACAGGGTGGCCTGATGCTGGTAAACCAGTGCATTGATTTAGTGCAGGAGCAGTTGGACATGTTGTGGCAGATGGCCCAATTATGCTGTGAGCAAAAGCTCCCCGGCCTATATGTCACCTCCATCCAATATGAGAATTTTACCAAAGCAGCTAATTTGTCTAAAAGCCTTTCTCAGTTCATGTTGCAGAATTGAACCTCCGAGTTTGAGCAGACACTTCGGGAGCTGAGAGCCGCTATTATCCAGGTCAACTCCACTCGTCTTGACTTGTCTCTGACGGAGGGATTGTCGTCATGAATTGCCTCAGCTGTTTCTTATTTCAAAGAATGGGTTGGGGTGGGATTGTTTGGCGCAGCCGTTTGTTGCGGACTGTTGTTGCTTCTTTGGCTGGTCTGTAGGCTCAGGGCTCAAAATAAGAGGGACAAGGTGGTTATCGCCCAAGCGCTTGTAGCTTTAGAACAGGGGGCTTCCACAGATATTTGGCTAACAATGCTTAAGCAGTAGGCCGCCGGTCAGACAGCTCTTGCACACCCAGAGCATAGGCTCATTGCACAGGGTAGAGTGTCTTGGTCTGAGCAGCCCATGAGGGATGCCGAGCAAAGCATCGCACAGAGAGTTGCCTGGCTCTCTGGGAGGCATGTTGTCCTGCATGAGGGTTGCCTGCCCTAGTCTCCCTTTCCCAGAAAAACGGCAGAGGACAGGTCGAGGTCACTTCGGGGTGAGTTGACAGCCTCATAGCGACTCTCGCACATGGTCTTAATTTTTGATCTGGGAGGTACAACCTCTGTCTCTATCCCTCGTTATATGGGTGACCTACCTTCTGAAAATTGGGAAGCCTCATTAATTCTGTTCCTATTAATTGACTCTGTTTAAAATAAATAAAAAAGGGGGAGATGTAGGGAGCCGTTACAAGTACCATTGGTAGACAGGAGAGATGCGCATACGCTGGGTAACTGTCAAACCCTGGGTCCCTGCCTCTCCCGTGGCGTCATATGGGCCGATGAGCAGCAGCCAGTCAGGGGGTGACACGTCCAAGGCAGAGGCTGCTAGCCTATATAAGGGATGGGTTTTGTGTGTTTGGGGTCTCTCTTTCCTGTAAGCTTATGCTCTCCCTCTCAAGAGCATTAAAGCTTTACTGCAGAAGGATCCTGAGTGTGCCGCGTCGTTCTTGCTGGCGAGACAGTAGCGCGGGACACAAATCCATTTTAATAATTAAGATAATAACCAAAGTTATGGCAGGTCATTTTGTAATGTGTTCTCAGATACTACTCAGTATCCTACTAACCATGATCACGGCCAGCAAGCAAGATCTCCAGTATTCAGTCTCTGATTGATGATTTCAAAAGTGGTGTTTGGTCTTTATGCTACATGTGATGTCTTCCTTTGCTCTAATCAGCTGTTATTTCATTCTTCACTGGTTGCACATTGTGCATATTATAAGACATAACTACCTTTTCCACATGCTATGATAATACTATTTACATGGGTGTACTCATGTGATCATTATGATGGTTATCATGACAAGTTTCTCTTTAGCCTCAACAGATGATTAAATATGCAAGTTGTGTTTTTCTCCATGTTACAATAATGTCTGCATCATCCAGTAATCTAAGAAGAAGTTATTAGGCATCTACTGTGAGGCAAAATCTTGCTTTCTGATATACTTATTTAATGCTGATTAGGCAAAAATTAATCTCTTAGATTTGGGTATGGCTTGGAGAAATTAAGTACTTTAAATAACACTGTTTCAAATTACTACAGCGGCGGGATCAGCGGCTGGCAGGGAAAACATACTTGCTACACACAGTAACATTATCCTACTTACTAAGAAAAATTAATTGTTAAAATAGTTCAAAATTCTGGAGGTTATAGACAAATTGAAAGGCAATGTATTGTGGACAGCACTAGAAACCCGAGAGATACAGAATGAAAGCTCTCTTACTCATCTCTATCCAGATATCAACACGGACATTGAAGAATGGCTCTTTTTCAGTTTCCTATAGGTAGAGAGATTTAATGTTCGGATCAAGGTTTGCACAGAGTTTTTTTTCCAAAAGAGCCTTAAAAATATTGGCAACCCTCATAGAGAAGAGACAGCTGTGCCAGCTTCATGAAGTAAGGCAGATCTGCTGCTATCTACTGAGAAGGAAATATGACATGTTTGTGTGTTTGTTTGTTTGTTTCACAAGACTTAGAATCCGGTGAGGATGGAGAAATAAGGAAGACACAGAACCAACTGTAATAAATCAGGATAACATGTGACATATCAGACAGCAAACCAAGATGGTGCATGGCTCACAGGTGTCACAGGTGAAACTCGTGTCTTATAGGCATGTGGAAATAAGAAGACTTCAGCTCAGTAGAAATTATATAATACAACATTGCCAAAAAAAATCAGCTTGAGATGCTCCAAATACCGCTTCATTAGAACAGAATCAATAAGGGTAGGAATGGCACGAGGTCAGAGAAGATAGCAAAACTAGGAAAGGAAATACAAACATATTTTTGCAGTGAGTCAAACAATTTCTCTTTCAGGATTTTTATCTAAGTATATGATTTATATGTTATTATTCTATTAATCCTCATGTGCTTATGTTTTTCAGGAATGTAAAAAATGCTACCTTCCCTGGACTTGCAGATAAGAGAGAGACATAGGCATCCATCACGACAGAAGAAAGAAGCAACAGAGTAGTTTAAACGAAGCTTCTTTGATCTCACAGGATTCTGTTTTATAGTCAGAACAAAATCCTGAGGGCAGTGCAGTTGCTGCTCTTTCTACAACCCGTAGCCTGCCTGTGGAATATTACAGTTCCCTAGCACTGTTCCTTGACAGGGGTAGTAGTCATCTCTAGGACACTAGGTCATCTGAATTCAAATGACTCCTGCTTGTAGAAACAACCACAGTCCCTACAGGACCAACTGGGTGACTTGTCAGTGGCAATTCTCCTTGTTGTTTGGCTGTATAAGAGGAGAAGATGGAGATACTTCACGGGCACACCACATTTTATAGGTAGTGCGTAACACTATGTGGTGATTTCTCCCAGGGAGTTCTACAAATGGTTTCAGCTGTTTCCACCAGTCCGTGAAGTGAGCTATTCCGAGTGAAGAGGCCTAAGTGAAGTTCACAGACGTATAAACATCTCACTATATTTCCGGCAACCTCGTCCATGTTAATAAATTCAGCTCATCTAATCTGTCTGGTGTCCTCTTAGTTTGCTCATTTGGGTTTAGATTTTGGTTATTATGATACAATCATCATCTGATTTGTCCTCCAACATCCCTTATTTGGTTATTATTAATTTCAAAATTCTTTCACTCTTTCGTTGGGGGTGGAGACAGGTTTTCGAGACAGCATTTCTCTGTGCAGCCCTGGATGTCCTGGATCTCTCTCTGTAGACAAGGCTGGCCTCGAATTCAGATATCTGCCTCCTCTGCATCCCAAGTGCTGGGATTAAAGGTGTGTGCCACCACCAGCGAGCTTCAGCCTTTCATTTTTGTTTTATCAAACAAAATCTTCTATTTTTAACCCACCCCTCAGTGAGGACTTTCTAATAATGGGGGAAAGATGGGAATATGTCTTCTGGCACCAAAAGGAGGGTGAGGACTTGAGTCCCTGTTCCTTGTCCTGTCTGTTCTTGATTTGATACCCAAGTCTACATCTCAATAGTGGATTCCTGCTTATAATGTACTCTTCATGCTGTTTTTTTTTTTCTGTATCAAGAATAAAGCTGCTTTCTGTAATTGCGAGTGATCTAAGGACCCTACATATCTATTACTGAAAGTGCAACATCACTGTCTCAACCTTTATTCTTCTGATATCTACTTCTCCCTTCTATTTTGCCAGTACTCGGAGATCCATTAAAACGCTCCAGTACTGAATATATCATCAAATGGTACCTTCTCTGGGAAAGATTGGAAAGTTGAAGATTCCCTCCCAAGTCATATGACTTTGCGTCAGGGGAAAGGGCTACTGGTGCCCCCAAATACTCCTGCTGACTTGAGTCAGGTCTTGTGCAAGCCAAATATATAGAATGTTCTTTGCAGCAACCTCTATTTTTCACAAAGCAAACTGTCCTTGAGTCATTGCGTCTGACTTGACCACCTCGCTGACATTTCTCTTGCCGAAGAGGAAATGTTTATGAAGAGACTATGGGTCATTAAAGCTGCTACCAGCCGGTCCATCATTATTTTCATTAGAATATTCTCTGTTGCATATTTTCATTCTGCAAAGACTGTTTGTACAAGGATATGTGCACACCGTGCGCACCGTTCATTGAGAATACTCTCCCACACTCCCTGCTCTCCTTTTTGCCCTTCCCCCTCCTATCGGTCCCCTTTGTTCCCCTCGACACCCATGCATCTACTGATGAGTGGTTTTTAATTGTATAGATTCTAGGAACCTCAAAGGAAAACTAACATTATTTTTTTCTTTCTGAGGCTGGCTTAGTTGCCTGATATGATTATCTGCAGTTGCATCCATTTTCCTGCAAATGACATAACTTTGCTCTTTATAGCTGAAACTATCCCGGGTGTGTGTGTGTGTGTGTGTGTGTGTGTGTGTGTAACATTTTCTATATTCATACAGCTGTTGTTGGATAGCCTTGCCATCTTAAATAAAATAGCAATTGTAAACAGTGCTGCAATACACATTGGTGTGTAACTATCTCTATGACTTGTTGGCATACCATCCTGCAGGTGCATAATTATTTTTCCATCTTATAGTGAATGCCTAGTACTAGTTTGTTATTTTTAGTACATAGATGTTATTATATATGCTACTTAAAGAAAAAAAAAGTATGGCTTTCAAAACATAAAGGGAAATGTCTGTTGTTGACTTTATTTACAGAAACAAGGCCCCGCAATAACTGACTTATACATAAAGATTTTAATAGTATGTTTCGATCGCTTGTGTGCCTGGATGGCAAGTTCTCTGAGGTCTACTGCAGTGGAAGCAGTCAGAGTACAAAACAGACATGCTGCATCCCCAGGGTCGGGAGTGACCAACCCACAGGGGCTAAACATACAACTTGGTTGGTGAAGCCATGCCCAGAATCTCCAGACCTTCACCTTTCTGGGAAAGAATAATTAAAACTCCTGCCTCTTTACATTATTGCCCCACCACCACCAGGAAAACAAGGGTGGATAGGAAATGCAGAAATATGATTTTAAAAACAATTCATTTGTATGACAATGTTTCAAGTTGTTTTAAATGAGAATTGTTTATTCACATCTGGAAACTTCAGAAGTGTGAGAAGCTGGCAAGACACATCCCTCCCACCTCTGCGAATTGGAAAAAAAAAAAAAAGCTTGGGTTCTAAGGCTCTGCCTTGCTTAAGTGAGTTCTGGAGTGACAGAAATCAGGGATTCCAGCTTCAGGGAACACACCAAAAGCATGCAGATATCACCTAACATAATGGGAATGGTTCTTGGCAATGAAAAACAAGGTTAATATAAACAGTAGTAACAAATCATTACTATTTAGGGAGCTGTGTGATAAATCAGTCATGCCCGTGCACTGGAGGCCTGATTGAAATGCATATTGTGACACTGCAGACCTGGAGAGGGACATGAGCTATGCATTCATAACTAGTTCCCTCGCAATAGATGGCCATTTCAAAGATTCCCAAAGCATACATTCAGGAATATTGCTAAAGAATATTGCTAAGAGGTGATTAAAGGTATAGCCCGGCAGAAAATACTGAATGGTGGTGTAAATCTGAGGCTTAAATTTTGTCAGTTTTCTTATAAGCTTTCCAGTCCTTAATGAGTGAAAATGTTTAGAGTGTGTCCTAAGCTCAGAATGGGCAGTTGTATGGCGTACTCAGTTTTGCCTTCCAAAACTTCGCTTCGAGCTCTTTAGGATCCATTTAACTTTTTAAAGAAACTGGTACTAGAATCAGCACTATCTTTGAAGAAAAAGAAATGTTTGACTTCACACACAAAAAGTTGACTTTAGTTTTCTGTATTAAAATAGATTTACATAATTAGTAAGTAGTGGTAAGGCTTTTTAAATATGTATTTCTTTTTCATAGAAAAAATATAATGTATGAGCTTATTATAATCAGAAAACTGCTCCATCACAGTTAATAAAAGTGCAACAATTCAGCATTCCGTAACTCCTGAGAAAAGCTCCACACAGACATATGATTATTTTTCCTTTCATCAAAAATAGATTCTTTTCTCATACAATATGTCATTATTACAGTTTCCCCTTCTATTTCTCCCAGTTACTCCCCTCCTCCCCTCCCATCCTGATTCCCTCCCTTTCTTTCTCTTCTTAGAAAAGAACAGGCTTCTGAGAGATAACAACCACACGTGACAAAATAAAGACTAGTAAGACGAAGCTAAAAGACCTTCATATTGAAGAGCCCCAAAGGCAGTCAGAGACGACTCATTCTCAGAGTCGGGAGTCACTCAAAAGCACTAAGCTAGACCTGTAATACAGTCTCAGAAGCGCCATGCTGATCCACGCAGGCCCTGTGGTTGATGCCTCCATCTCTGTGAGATCTCACGCTCCTTGCTTACTTGATTCACAGGGCCCTGTTCTCCCAGTGTCCTCCATCTGCTCTGGCTCTTAGGCTCTTGTCACCTCCTCTTCCTCAGGGTCCCCTGAGCTCTGGGGGGGGTAGAGGAGGGATTGATGGAGACATCGCATTTAGACTCTCTGTGTATGTAATGTCTGGCTGTGAGTCTCTGTATCTGTTCCCGTCACAGAAAGCTTCTGTGAGGATGACTGAGTTCAGCAGAGCAACATTTGGTGTCATTTTATTGATGCTTTATTTTAGACAAGTAGTGTTTTGTTTTGCTTTGCTTTTTGTTGGTTTGGTTGGTTGGTGTTCAACACTAGCTCTCCAGTCTATCTAGTCTCTGGTTCTTGGTAACCCGAGCAATGTCGGTTATGGGTTCCATCTCATGCCGTGGGCCTAAAGTCCAGTGAGACATTGCTTGGCTGTTCCCACAAGTTATGTGTGGCCCTGCTGCCCTATTATATCTTGCAAGCAGGAAAGATTGTAGGTCAAAGTTTTTTTTTTTTTATTGGATTGGTGGTTTTGTTTCTCTTTTGTAATCTGCAGAGTACCCTCCCACGCCAAAGACAATAGAACAGGGGTGAAGGCTCCATGTAGGCGCCAGCTCGAATTCTCCATGTTAAATGAATTTTGTGGGTGTTGTCCTCAGAAATGGGGCCTCGCTGTCAGTTTGCAGCGACCAACCCATTGTCTTAGCAACAGCCTGGGCTGTTTGGGGATTTCTATTGGACGTGCTTGGCCAAGAACTCAATTAAATAAAACTCAGTCTCACTACTGGAAGCCTTTTTGGGAAAAAGAGATCACTGTATGTTCATGAGTATCACCTTCACATATTTTAGGAAGTTTCCTCTACATTAGATTTACACATCATCCCTCAAATTCTCCTCAAATCTAGCTGTCTCTCTCCACACTCTCTCCCTCTAACATAACCTCCCTCCCCCTCCCAACCTGTCCCTTCTGTCCTCATCCCCACCCACCCCCAATCCACCCATAAAATCTATTTCTTCCTCCCAGGGAGATTCATGCATCTGCCCTAGACGTTCCCTCCCTCTATATATAACCTCGCTGGGTCTATGGATTGTAGCTTGGTTATCCTCTACTTAATGGCTAATATCCATATATAAGTGAATACTTCCCGTATTCATCTGTCTGGGTCTGCCTTTCCACACTCAGGATGATTTATTTTTCTGGTTCCATCCACTTACCTGCAAATCTCATGGTGCCGTTGTCTTTAACAGCTGAATAATGCAAATGTGTACATGCGCCACATTTTCTTTATTCCTTCTTCTGCTCTTATTATTTCTAGAAATGGCACTTTTAGAAGAATGTATCAGCTTCAGCAGGGCGCGGCTACAGATTCGTGCTGTCCTCTGTGTAAATGGTGGCCTCACGCTGAAGACACAATTCATTTCCAGGTCTAAAGGCAGGTGTGCTAAAACACCCAGTCTTGTCCATATCACAACTTCTAGCACCTTCAAAGCATTGAGCGTAAAGCACCTACAGGCCCCAGTTAGCAGCACTGATGTGTGTAATAAATATTGGACTGAATGAAATGCTCTGATTGAAATAAAATTGGAAGTTTGTGTTTTTGCCAGGAGAGCCCATGGTTACATTTTTCATTCCAGTGAAATTAGCTTCAACTTCTCTTATTTGGGGCTAGGATGCTCATTGCTCATGTGTTTTTGTTTAGTTATTTATGAGATAATTAGATTCAGGTTGGAACACGCAGAGCAATGGATGCCTCCCCAGGCTATCAGAATCTGCTTTCTGCAGGTTAGCAGCCTTTGAGCTCCAAGGCTTCCACAGAGCTTCTTCGTTTCTCTTCAAACATACATTTTAATAACTTTCACAGCTCAGGTGCTTAGAAGTCCTGCAACTTTAAGTCTTTTACAAAGAAACGCTATATTAGCAGTAAAAGTTTATGGAGTTTGTTTGAATGACTATATTCTTGAATTTTGGTTTCAATATACCACCTGAGAGCATGCTCCAAATAAAAATCAAGAAAACCCAGAATCCACTAATCCTTCTGATATATTATAACACATTTTCTTTTAGCATTGACGCCTATCCATAAGATATTTCTTTCTAATGAGAAATCTTTTCAAATTACAAAGGTGTCGGATAGACCACAGCACCAAGTTACATGCTGGCCTAGTTTAGGCAGGATGTTTAACTAGTTTGTGCCAATATGTATGTATATGTATATGCGTATGAAATTCAATAATTGTAAGATATTATTAAGGGTGTGTAGTATTTACTCATTCGCTTACTTAGTATTTATGTATCACGTGCTATAAATGATACTCAAGAACCAGATACATGTGTGAAAATCCATGTAATTGTGGCATCTCTGGTTTCTAACCATAGCTAAACAATTAGAAATCCTATTAAAAATACAAGTTGTGAGTTTGAGGGTGCTGTCTGTACACCTTTCTTATTCAATCTCACCTGATAATAGAAAATTTTTAAATAAAACAAAATGTGTAAGATAAAAATGAGCACATTAATATAACATCTACATTTGAGGTAGAAATCCAATCATACTGTAATTCAGACAAGAATTTGGAAAGTGTGAAATCCAGCTTTGGAAAATACTTATAAATGGTGTAAGTGATAAGGTGAGAGTGATAATAATTTAAAAATACATGTGAAATGAAATGCAAACAGATATTTGGAGAAGAGAAAACACAATGGACATTAGCGTCTAGTCTTGACAGGACAGAAAAGTATCTTCTATACAAACAAAAGAAGCCTAAGAGAATTAGGGGGAATACAAGGAGTTAATTGCACCAAAATTTGATGACACACAGTCTTTTCTTTTACTTAAATTTATTTTTAAGTAGTGTGTGAAAGTGTAAAGTTATATGCATCAATGGGGCAACTTGCAACCTCCCAACATATGCAGATATTGCATTGTGCACAAGATAGATTGAACATGCCTATTTCCGTAAACTTTTTTAATTTATTTGTGTCAAAAGCATTCGGTGTTCTGACAAGTGCATAGAATGTAATGGCTGACTAGGTCACTCATGCAAGCCAAATACCAGTTCAAATGCTCAAATGTAGAAGCTGCCACTGCAACACTACCAGTCCCCAAACTCTTTTACTGTAGACACCTTAGTGCTCTTCCTTTTAAAGGAACAAGTTACCATTCATGAACATCTTTCATTCCTCCTGTGTCCTAGCTTGACCAAACACATCAATACCAAGTTAGCTGTCAGGAAAATGCAAATCAAAACATCTTACTCCTATCAGAATGGCTAAAAATAAAAAACACCAATGAAAGTTTATGCTTCAGAGGATGTGGAGAAAGGGGCACACTCCTCCACTGCTTATGGGAGTGCAGACTCATACAGCCACATTGGAAACCAGTATGGTGGATCCTCAGGAGAATGGGGATCAGCCTACCACAAGATTTGGCAATTCTACTCTTAGGCATATACCCAGAAGATGCACATTCGTGCAACAAAGACATCTGTTCATCTATGTTTATAGCAGCATTATTTGTAATTGCCAGAACCTGAAAGCAACCTAGATGCCCCTCAACTGAAGAATGGATAAAGAAAATGTGGTACGTTTACACAATGGAGTTCTACTCAGTGGGAAAAAAAAACAATGGAATCTTGAAATTTGCAGGCAAATGAATGAAACTAGATGAAACCATCCTGAGTGAGGTAATCCAGTCACAAAAAGATGAACATGGTATGTATTCGTACATATATGGATTTTAGACATAGAACAAAGCACCACCAGCCTACAGTCCACACCACCAGAGAAGCTAGGAGATAAGGAGGACCCTAAGAGAGACATACATGATCCCGCACAGAAGGGGAAAGGGACAAGATCTAATGAGAAAATTGGGAGCAGGGGGGGTTGGAGAGGGAGTTAGGAGAAAGAGAAGGGGTGAAAAGAAGGGGAGAGAACATGAGGGAACAGGAAGATTGAGTCAGGGGATGAATAGAGAACAAAAGAGATACCATAATAGAGGGAGCCATTATAGATTTAAAGAGAAATCTGGCACTAGGAAAATGTCCAGAGACCTACAAGGATTACCTCAACTAAGAATCTAAGCAATAGTGGAGAGGCTACCTTAAATGCACTTCCCTGATAATGAGATTGATGACTACCTTATATGCCATCCTAGAACCTTCATCCAGTAGCTGATGGAAGCAGAAGCAGACACCCACAGCTAAACACTGAGCTGAACTCCTGGAATCCAGTTGTAGAAGAAGGAATGATAACCAAAGGGGTCAAGACCAGGCTGGAGAGACCCACAGAAACTGCTGACCTGTACAAGGGGGAGCTCATGGACCCCAAACTGATAACTGGGAATCCAGCACAGAACCAAACCAGGCCCCCTGAATGTGGGTCTCAGTTAGGAGGCCTGGGTAGTTAAGGACAGTGGAACCAGGATGTATCCCTAGTGCAGGAACAGACTTCAGGAGCACATTATCCATGGAGGGATACTCCCTTAGCCTAGAGACAAGGGGTAGGTCCTAAGCCCTACCCCAAATGACTTGACAGACTTTGATGATCCCTCATGGAAGGACTCACCCTCCCTGGTAGGTAGATGGGGGATGGGGGATGGGATCTGTTGGGGGAAATGGGGGGGGGGTGGGAGGGAGAAGGAACTGGGATCAATATGTAAAATAAGAAAACTATTAAATAATAGAATAAAAACATTTTATTCTGTTTATATACCATGTTTTCTTTGCCTTTTCATCTACTGATAGGCCCCGCCTAGCTTGATTCCATATGTCAGGCACCGTAATATTTTGCTACAGTAAACTCTGGTATAGAATTAGCTCTTTGTCAAGCTGATCCTGTTTCCTTCACATATTTACCTATAAGGAGATTACTGTAATGCTCGTGAGGGTGAGCAACTACTCCAACATTGGGAATAGAGCTTTGTTAATGGTTTTGTTAGACGTTGCTGAAGCCATCTTGGGAGAGCATTAAGTTCAACTCTACAAATTCCTTCTGATGCTTGACTTCCTGGGAATAAAACTCTTGAAGGATAAGGAGATTTCCCTCACAAGTGAACAGCTATGGGAATCTGCCCTGGTACCCTAGTTATCATGAGAGAAGACCATTTGGTCAGACATCTAGACAACACTGTTTCCAGAACGACCACCACTTTAACTATTTCACAGATGCCTTGAGGAAGCTCCTTGACCGTTGAAGCTTCAGCACAGTTTTGGCTCTTGAAATGCAGCCCAAAAAATCAGCATTTCATAGAGTCCGTGCCTCATCACAAGCCTCTGTGAGCTCTAAATCACACTGAAATAGCCCCATCTGGTCCAAAGAAAGAATGCTTACCTTCCAGCTGAGCAAAGTACTGTTCTGAGTGATGTAAGAGGGACTAGGAGATAAGTGATGCAAACATTCTTTCCTCTTCATAAAAGGCTGTGATTGGAAAACTGCCCCTTTTCTGTGTCTATAATGTGACCATTTGACTCCTTTTGAGATCTACCTGGGAAATGCCTTCATTGTGCCCTCTCCCTTATGTTAGAACATGAGACCAAATAAGAGGCTTCTAAATGGTCCTTTATTGTTGATTTGCTTTTCTCTTTTTCTTAAGGCAGGGTTTCACTGTGTAGCCCATAGTAGCCTTGAACTCACAGAGGAATAGTCCTCTCCGTGCTGGCTGCTGGGGTTAAAGGCACTGCTAGTAATTACTTGTTTTTGACCATCAACTTCTTTGTGAATTCCTGAGGAGGCGGGGGTAAATATCTAGCCACATTTTACTGGACATAGATAAGAAAACAAAGGAATCACCACCGCCCGCCACCACCGCCCCACCCCATCCCAAGCCTAGTTTAACAATCCAGTGAGTTTCCTAGGGTCAGGTACAAGATCAAAGTGACGGGCTGCTTAAGCAGCATGGTTGACTCAGAGGTTCCAAAGGGTGAGCATGAAGCCCAGTGGAGACATGTGTCAGGATAGATATCAGCAGGTACACCTCTCATTCCCCTATGTGAAGAAGGATGTTGACAGGCACGTGATAGGGCAACTTAAACAACTCCCAGGGCAGACTCAGGAGGAAGCTGAGAGAATTAATAAACAAATTGAATTGATAACTTTCTGGGGCTCTTTTCATTTATTGTTTCTATTATTCCAAACAGAAGCCAGGCGCTGGCATGATTAATATCCCGACTCCAACCACCAACCCAAGCAGGGAAAAATAATAATAATAATAAAAGTGGGAGTTGCATCAGGAAGGGTCCCTGACTCAAGATTTAGCCTTCAGATTTTAATGACTCTACTGAAGGCAAATTATAAATGTCCACGTCTCCTTGGAGAGTGTGTTAATAAGCTGTAGGTGTGGATTTTTATGTTGGGTGTTCGCCTTTTGTCCAACAGTTATGAAAGTAAACACAGGTCATTGAAACCCTCGCAACATTTCATGGGTGCAGCTGTGGGAATCCCTCCACCAAACTACCTGGAGCATTGATTATGCTTCTTTCATCTGGTCTGAATCTCAACGTTTCCTATAAAAACCCGCTGTTTCCGGTGACTTAGAAAACAGTCATCAGTGCTGCATTAGTTCTAAGACTTATAAAGTAACAAAATTATATGTAAGTATTCTTCTCAAATGAATCATAGGTACTTTATTTTTCTACAAGGATTACCAAGAACTCCATTTTAAAAATGCATCAAACTGTTGTCAGTTTCCTCTTGCCATAGCATCTCTGTCAGTTAGAATACTGTGAGAAATGAAAACAAGTCTTACATCAGAACTTATTGCGTGCAGAACATTTCTACGAAGATACAGTTTCATAAGATAATTCTGGAATTAAGAGTCAGAAATCTTTGACTGTGAACATGACGGAGTAAAGAACAGGGCCATTTGCCAAGCCCAGGTTATGGTAATTGGCGTGGACTATTTTACTCAAGTTCATCAGAGCAGAAGCTACAAAAAAAAAGATCTGTGTTACGAGCAGGTTTTCCCCCACCGCCACGCCAGCCTCCAATAACACGCAGAGACTCTGTATTTGATATAAGGCTGTTGGCCAGTTAATAGTTTCTTACTGGCTAGCTCTGTCTTAATGATTAACCCATTTCTACTTATCTAAGTATTTCCATGTGGTCATCTTATCGGAAAGCAGCAGGCCGCATGCTGCTCTCTCCAGGCTCTCCATGCTGACACCTCCTAACTACTTCCTCTTTCCTCTTCCTAGTCTCCTAGCCCTGCCTATCTTGCTTTTCTATTGGCCAGCAGGGCTTTATTCATTAACCAGTATGAGAAACATATTTACAGAATAGCATCTCCCATCCGATCTGTGTGAGAAATGCAATACATGTCAGTTCCTTTTCTTTACCCAGTATCAGCTTTATTGTCTATTTTTAACTCAATTCAATACCAGTTGAAGATTCATGAAAAATCTTCTGTCCTTTGAAGAAAATGGATTTTTCTAAGTGAACTAAAAGAATGCCATCTCTCATTTCATGAATTAAGTCTCATACTTCTTCTTTATACTTAATTTTTAGATTACAATGATTGTATTTCTCTTCTCCTAATTCCGAACACGCCCATTTACTCCTCTCCACTCTCCTTCAAATTCATGGCTTCTAAACTGGTTGTTACTGCAGAAATAATGGTATATGCATATACTTACGTATTCCTAAATATAACTTGTTCAGTCTGTATATT
Organism: Cricetiscus sungorus; assembly: GCA_030556225.1. NCBI lineage: Eukaryota > Metazoa > Chordata > Mammalia > Rodentia > Cricetidae > Cricetiscus > Cricetiscus sungorus. Next base: position 8,522,149 of record JANBXA010000732.1, read on the forward strand.
GCTGCCTGTACGTATGGTCTTCAGAGCTGACTATTTGGCACTGGACAACTGATAGGTGTGCTCTTCTCCACTGAAGGCCATCTCTCCCTTTCTCGGCTTTCCTCGGCTGCCTACAGTTACTTGTGTAAGGCTGAGGCCTGATGAATCTCATAGGGGTGAATAGTTGAATGAAAACAGCTTTGGAGATAAGCGGCCTTCATCAGCAAAACAGCTGTGAATAGACACCAGGAGTTCCCTAAGAAAGGTAGTTCTCATTCTCATGCCGTGATGGGGGATGTCCTTCTATATATGTGTTCTCTTATTGGTTGATGAATAAAACACTGTGGCCAGTAGCCAGGCAGAAAGTATGGGTGGAGCCTGAGATAAGAATTCTGGGGAAAGGATGCAGAGAGAGGTCACAACGAAGATGCCATGTAGCTGAGGAAGGAGTAACAGGACTGGACACAGGTAAGATAAGACCACACGGAAATACTTAGACTTATAGAAATGGGTAAATAATTAAGAGAGAGCTAGCCAATCAGGAGCCTGAGCCATTGGAAAAACAGTTTGTAACCAATGTGTCTCTGTGTGCTTATTTGGGGCTAATCAGCTGTGGGACCAGGCTGGTAACAACAACAAAAAAAAAAAAAAAAAAAAAAACTATAAATGCTGTCCAACATGGAGCAAGAACATATAACACATAAACCAGAAGTGAGTAAACGTTCTGATTTTTATTTTATTTACTAGCTTTCTTAGAATTTGTGTGCTGTTCTCTCCAAACTGCTTCCTGCTGTTTGGGGGCACTTTCAATACCATAGCGATCCTGAGAAAACCCATAAAGCTGGCCAAATCCCAGCTTTAGTAGTTTGAGGCTTCATCCCTTTGATCACCTGGGTCACTGTTTCAGGGGGTCTGGCTTGATCAAAGCATATTAGTCTGGAAGGAATCCACAGCTTTTCATCCTCTGTGGAAACAAAAGCAGAACCTCTTTTCCAAAGTAACACGTCTTTAGACTTAAATTGTGAACTTGAGGTATTTTTAAAATATATAGATGGGTTACTCCTGCAGCGTTTATAGTGAAATGTCTGTTAGCAGCTGTTGCTCCTTCCTCGGCAGTCAAACAATTCAAAGACAACACAATAAAATACGGTTTCCAGACTCTATGCATGCTTTCCTTCTTTATGTGCCTTTTTTGTTATCGTTTTTAATTTGTTTTTTAATTTTTGTTTGTTTTTGGTTTTTTTTGTTTGTTTGTTTTTTGAGACAGGGTTTCTCTGTGTAACTTTGGCTGCCCTTGAACTAACTTTGTCAATAAAGGAACCTCTGGAGGTATCCCAACCCCTGATTTCAATCTGTACTACAGAGCTGTAGTAATAAAATCCATATGATATTGGCATAAAAATGGACATACTGATCAATGGAATAAAATCTAAGACTCAAAAGGAAATCAACACACATATGAACACCCGATTCTTAATAAAGAAACCACAAATATACAATAAAAATAAAGAAAGCATCTTCAACAAATGTACTGGTCTGACTGGATGACTGTACAATATTCAAGTCCAAGTAAATCAAAGACCTCAAATAAAACTAGATACACTAACCCTGATATAAGGGCAGGTGGTGAATCACCTTGAATGCATTGGCACAGGAGACAACTTCCTGAAGAGAGTATCCATAGCACATGCACTGAGATCAACAATTAATAAATTGGACCTCATGAAACTGAAAAGCTTCTGAAAAACAAAGGATACCAACAGGACAAAACGGTATCCCTCAGAATGGGAAAAGATTTTCACCAACCCCATATCTTACAGAGAGCTGATTTCCAAAGTATATAATGAACTCAAGAAACTAGACATCAAAATATAAAATAATCCAAATAAAAATTGGGTACAGATATAAACAGAGAGTTCTCAACATAGGAATCTCAAGTGGCCGGGAATCACCTGAAGGAATATTTAACATCCTTATCCATCGTAGAAATGCAAATAAGATTCCTTATTATACCTGTCAGAGTAGCTAAAATCAAAAGCACAAGCGAAAGATCATGCTGGTGAGGATGTAGAGCAAGGAGAACACTCCATTGCTGCTGGTGTGAGTGCAAACTTGTACAGCCACTTTAGAAATCAATATGGTGGTTTCTCAGGAAATTGGAAATCAATCTACCTTAAGACCCAGCTATACCTCTCCTGGGCATGTACCCAAATGATGCTTCCATCTTACCAAAAGGACACTTGCTCAACTGTATTCATAGTGGCTTTATCCATAATTGTCAGAATGTAGGAACAACCTAGATGATCCTCAATTAAAGAATGGATAAAGAAGAGGTAGTACATTTGCACAATGTAGTATTACTCAGCTATTAAAAACAATGTCATCATCAAATTTGCAGGCAAATGGGACTAGAAAAAAAAAACATCCTAAGTGAACTAACCCAGACCTGGAAAGACTAAGTAACAATAAGGGACTAAGAGATAATACAAGGATCTCTCTGGCAAAGGGAAATAAAATAGATTTCTCAGATGGACTGGAAGTAGGTAGGGTTAGGAAGAAGAGGGGTCAGGTTGGGTGGAGAAAATACTAGGAGAAATTACTGGAATGGGGGAGAGCAATTGGAGGTAAGATAGAAATCTACTGCAGTGGAAATTCCATGAAATTTATGAGAGAAAGACTCCTAGGAATAGGAGACAGAGAGCCTGAACCAGCCATCTTCTGTGACCAGGTAAGGACTCAAGTGGAGGGATTTGGACACCAACCCAGCCACATAAACTTCAACCTACAATTTGACCTGCCTGCAGTGTGTTCTGGGACTGGCGCCTAGCAGAATCCTCATCAATGAAACCAGAGAGACTTCATCCAGCAACTGATGAGAGAAGATGCAGAGTCCCACAGCCAAACATTAGGCAGAGCTCTGTGAGTCCTGGGGCAGGGGCGGGGAGATCAGAGGAAATAGAGGGGTCAGGGATACCATGAGAACATAGCTCACAGAATCAATAGACTGGGACTCATGGGGGCTGTAGGAGTCTGACTGGGTCCTCTCTGCATATATGCTTTTGCTGAGTAGCTTTGTGTTCTTGTGGGATTCCTAACAGTGGGAGTGGGGTCTGTCTCTGTCTCTTTTGCTTGCTTCTAGGACCCTTTCCCCCCCTACTGGGTTGTCTTGTCCTGTCTAGCTTCCATGTGATGGAATGTGCCTGGTCTTATGTGGCTTATTGTGCTGTGTTTGATTGATGTCCCTGGGAGACCTACTCTTTTCTAAGGGAGATAAAATGGATCTGGGAGAAAGTAGCGGTGCCAGGAAAGAAACTTGTGGGGAGGGAACTGTGTTGGGGATGGAATATATGAGGGAAGGATAAAAGGAAAAGAGAGTGGAAGCAAGAAAAGAAATATAAACAGAAATCAGTGCCCCCTTTAGAGCATGCTAAATTACTCTGGTGTCATTTCACATAACTGCAAACAACACATACATCACTGGTCCCATAAACATGGTATTTGGGAAGTTTCTATCAGGAACAACACAATGACTTTGAGCAATAAGTATAACACAAGAATTCCTCACATTGTTCCATAATACACTGTCAATTATTCACAATAGAGCAAAAAGATCAATTGATCTTGGTAGGATAGATTAGATGGTAGATATAGATAGATAGATAGATAGATAGATAGATAGATAGATAGATAGATAGATAGATAGATAGATAGATTTATAGATAGATATAGATGATAGATACATAGATAGATGATAGATAGATAGATAGATATAGATAGATAGATACGATAGATAGATAGATACACAGATAGATGATAGAGAGATACATAGATAGATGGATAGATAGATGATAGAGAGATAATAGATAGACAGATGATTGATAATAGATAGATAGATCGATAGATAGATAGATACACATATAGATACATAGATAGAGGATAGAGAGATACATAGATAGGTGGATAGATAGATAGATAGATAGATAGATAGATAGATAGATAGATAGATAGATGATAGATATAGAGAAATAGATGATAAATAGATAGATAGATCGATAGATAGATGATAGATAGATAGATGATAGATACATACATACATACATACATAGAATGGTAGAATCTCTTACACATGAGACTTTTTAAAAGATTTTTTTTAATCCTGGGTGTGTGTGTGTGTGTGTGTGTGTGTGTGTGTGTGTGTGTGTGTGTGTGTGTGCACATATCTGTTTGCCCTGCAGTGAAATTACAGACGGTTGTGAGATCCTCTGCATGGGTGCTTGGATCAAACTCAGTTCTCTGTAAAAGCAGAAAATACCCTTAGAAATGAAACACTGCTCCAGCCCCACATATGAAGCTTTTACCAGTTTTGCTTTTATTTATTTATTTTGAACTATAATCTTATACTTTAACAGATTAATTTGAGATAAAATTCATTATGGGAGTAACCAAAGATCTTTTATTAATGATAAGAAGTGTTCTTCCTTTAATAAGTTAAGAGTAATGATTTTGGTAAATCTTCATATTGCCATTGGCTCAATAGTATTATTGGAGCAGGTGGTGTTGTGATATATACAGTTTTATTATAATTATTTTATTATTTTATGTTCTGGGATTGAGAAAAACAAAGTGATAAATTTTGCATTTAGAAATATTTTTCTTTTCTCATGTGTTAAGAAGAGAGAAATCTGTTTTTGAATAACAGAACCACTAAAAACATTCCCTTGTTGGGATGATGTTGCTGGCATTACCCATGGCTGTGATTCTGGGAAATTACTAAATTTTCTTAATGATTTCACATCATGTTTATTTTATGTGGATTCTCTGCAGGGAACAATGGTGCTTTTGAAATCATAATTACTTACATTGCCTCCTCAGACATCTAGAGTATTTGTTAAAAGTGCAGTATACTGGGAATAAAAACTCATTAAGGATCAAACTTGCTGGATAAATAACTTCTGTTCACTGAGATTTAGCAATTTTTTTTTGTTCAGGTACGCAGTAAAGACATAAAGGAGTCAACTTTAATTTTTTGTTCCTCAAGAATGAGGAATTGGGGGAAATTATATATTTAATTAAAAGGGAACTTGTCTTTAGTAGTAGTTAGGCAGGTGTTAAATCCCAGCTTTTAAACATATGACTAGCAATATGAAAAACTGTCAGCTGCTTGACGCTAAGATTTAACATGAAACAGAATAATAGGTTCCTTATAGATAAGAGGACATTTGAAGCATTTAGCACTGTCTCTGTATTGTTTTATGCCTAAGAAATGCATGCTGGTTGTACACGATATTTCACGGACAGAGGACATGTTCTTGCACAGAGACCATGCATCTACTGAAAATGACTTTGTCACCAGCTGCACCCAACTGCATTCAAGCTTATTCAGTGAGTCTGTGGTTTGTTGGCAGGGCTATGAGTGATCACCTGGCTCCGCCTCCTTCAATCATCATCCAACTATACGGTACATGTTATCATACCGACAACAGTGCGGCCGAGGTGGGCATCAGAAGGCCCACTGAGCCCTCATGTGGGTGTACCACACATTTATCCCTGCTCCCTTCTAAACCAAATCATAGGCTGATCAGCCTTGAAATACAGAAAACTAGGCTTATTTCTTAGACTGTCAGTGTACATTTTTTTTTACCAACCAGTTGATGATCTACAAAGTTTAAACTAGTGAATCATAGAAAGATGATAAAGACCTCAGAATTTGCATTGTTGTCTGAGAATTTGTCTATCCAAGCAATGGATGAGAGTGATGATGATACCCCAGCTATTTCCATTGCTGACATTAATAACCACTGATGTGTTAATAAAATGAAATTAGAACTAAAACATGGAATGCTTTAACCAGTCAGCTACTGGGTAGATTATTAAAAATAATCAGTAGATACTCAGACACACGTATTTGTAACAGACAGCAGTAACCCGCCTTAAACCCAATGCCCTCTCAAGACCTCTATGGGCAGTTGCCCACTTTGCACGCATGCACGGAAACACCACGTGCATGCAGGCGCACACACGGAGTAGGAACAAACTAGAATCCACAACTGAATGTAGTTCAAATGAAGCAGTCAGAAAAATTCAACCTTGTTCCTCTCTGTTAATGACACACATGAATTAAAAACAGATCCTGAGTTCAGAACGTAGGTGCTGATGTTTCTATGGCGCAAACATTTTGTCATGGTACGCACTGCTGCTTCCTGAAAGGCCATAAGTAGCCAACTTGCCATGCAGTCTTTCCAGAATTCTTTACATCCTTTGTTTTCCTTATCTGCTTGGGCTCCCCGCACACACAAACCTTCAGCTAGGCATCTACTGGTAGCCTACTCAGCACAATTTATACTTTCTTCTGATCTTATAATTTCACTCCTTTGGTTGAACTCCTTCAGAGGTCAGCAGCACCTTTAAGATTATGCTAATCTTCTTTTCTATGTGGAACAGCCTAGATCATAGAAGGGCTCTATACAATTTGAATAGAGGAAAAAAAGTGTTTTTCCCAAAATTGGCTACATGTCTGGTGTATTAGCTTTGCATTTTTACACAGCAGAGCAGGCCACTGTGGTGATGACAGGAGTATAGTAATAAGAGAAAAACAACAAATACCATAGCCAATAACATGTTTTTTCAGAAGAAAATAAAATATTTTAATTACACGTGCATATACCCTTATGCAATGACATGTTTTTCTAATGGATCATAACCCATATAAAGTTCTACAACTTGATCCTCACATAACAGTGTAATGAGAATGGGCTCCCAGGAGAGAACTGTATATCTAATTCACTTTTTGTATTTTATTTTTGATTTATGAAATTAAAATATAATTACATCACTCCCTCCTTCCCACCCTTTCCGTGTACTCTTCCCTTTACTCTCTCCATGATCTATAGCCCTTTTCTTTAATTGTTGTCACATAAGTATTTGCATTTCTAATTCATTTTAAGTAACAGGTATTATTTATTATAATACTACAAAGATGCATATGCAAATATGCGTGCCGTTAAAGCAGCATGGTTGTGTGTTGCAGGTTGTAGGCAAAAACAGGGGGCTCCTGAAGGAACCTACTGAATATCTGAGTGAATTAACGGATGTGACGTTTATTGCTTGTCACAGAACTCCACGATTATTGCTAGAAATTAGCAATACAAAAAAAATAGATGCCAAACATTTCACATTTTCACACTAAGTCATATTTGCATTTTAAAATACGTACATCACACTATAGATACATTTTCAGGGTTTCAATGGGCTACTGCTCTGAGCTCTGAAAAGGCTGATTCTGTTATTACACACCTTTTAGAGGTAATGGCCATTATGGGCATACCTGCACAAATAAAAACTGACAATGCTCCGGCATATATTTCCAGCAAATTGAAACAGTTTTTTGAGTATTATAACATAAAACACATAACTGGTATACCACACAATCCTACAGGACAAGCAGTAGTTGAGAGATCTAATCGTACTTTAAAGGAAATGCTCCATAAACAGGCAGGAGGAACCAAGACACCCAAACACAGATTATATAATGCTTTATTAACATTAAACTTTCTTAATGCTGATGAAAAAGGAAAAACAGCTGCAGGAAGACACTGGACAATAGAAAAAACTTCTGAAGGCCCCTCCCACTGTAGCATGTATCTTATATCCACATTTTGAAAAGCTGTCTTTGCTCAAAAGGTACCTGCCTATTCTGACGCTATTCCCTCTCTTACCAAATCCTGGGTAAGCAAACAGTACTAGTGAAATAAAGGCCAGAGGAAGGCAATAGGAAGGGTCTGGAAGGTCTAGCCTGGAAGGCATATTCTGCAGACATGTGGACAGTTAGACACTAACAACAGAAAAATCTTGAAAAAGAAGGAATTTTGGAATTGACACAGGTTTTCAAAACACTAGTTATCTGTCACTATTTAATGTTGGAGCTAAACTTCAAATAGCATACAGGGTTCTGAATCGGGCACCAATTATATAATGGGTGTTCTCAAAATTTGTTTGAAATTTAATGTATACTGCGCCTAGATGGCCAGGAGCCGGGGACTGGAAACCTAGGCTAGAACCAAACACAGCTGGCAAAAAAGTAAAAAAATAAATCAATGAAATTATTCCTAACGATACTCTACTATACCCACAGATCGTGTCCTGTCCAGTTGTCATCAGAGGAGTACCCTCCAGCAGCAGAAGGGAGCCATTGTAGAGACCCACAGCAAGACGTTATGCAGAGAAAGAGTCCAGTTTGGAGGTCTCCATCAGGTCCTTCCCCTTGGAGATTCGGGACCCTGCAGAAGAAAGGGAAGAAAGACTGTAGGAGTCAGTGGTGATGGAGGACATGGCCTCCCAGCGAATTACCTAAGCACGGCTGAACAGGCTCCCGGAGACTGGAGCGGCAGTCACTCACTAGACCTGCTTCATTCTGCACCAGGCCCTCTGCATATCCGTGGCTGATAACTTGGCGTTCTCGTGGGGCTCCTAACGGTAGCCGCCAGTGTTTCTAACTCTTCTGCCTGCTCCTGGGACTCTTTTCCTCATACTGCGTTGCCCTTTGCAGCTTTGTCCAGACTCTATATGAGGGCTTTTGCCTGTCATGCTGTGTCTTGTTTTGTCCAGCTTGGCTGCCATCTCTTAGAGGTCTGCCCTTTTGTGAAGACGAAACACAGCGGGATTGAATCTGGGGGAGCGGAGGTTGGGGGAGCTGGGAGGAGTGTAGGGAGGGGAAACTGAGATCAGAATGTATGTGTGATAGAATCTATTTTCAATATTTAAAAATGAGAAAAACGGAAATTTAGCATATAAAAAATATTTGCAAAAAGAAGGTTTTTTTTTTTATTCTAAAACAATCTTATTTTACATACCAATCCCAGTTCCCTCTCCCTCCAGTCCTCCTGCTCCCCAACCTTCTCCCCGCCCCATCCACCACTCACCCCTCAAAGAATGTGAGATCTCCTGTGGGGAGTCAACAACGCCTGCCTGTAACATCACGTGAGGAAGGACCAAGGCCCTTCCCACTGTACCTAGTCTGAGCAAGGTACCTCTCCATAGAGAATGGGCTACAAAGACCCGGTTCGTGCACTAGGGATGAATCCTGGTTCCCCTGTTAGTGGCCCCACAAACTGCCAAAGCCACCCAACTGTCACCCACATTCAGAGGGCCTGCTACAGGTTCCCGGCTAAAGGAAGTTTAAAATAATAAAATTAGCAATCCCTTGTAACAGCCTAATGAGAGTTTTCTAATTAAAAAAAAAAAAGAAATTTCATCTTAGGAAAAGATAAAGATGATAACATCGAAGGTTCCTGCATACCTATCCACAATTTTATGATTATATTTTTACATTTTACGATATATTTGTTAGAGCTGGTTAACCAATACCACCCCATTATTGGCTGCTAAAGCCCTTATTGCACCAAAACCTCTTTTGAGGGGCTCATTAAATGTTGCCATTGTGTCACAGGAGGAAGGCACCTCCTGTGAAACTGACTACAACACAGCCTCCTTGGCTTGAAAGGATACCTTGCTGAAACAATCAGATGTTAGCAGAACACTCTCTCTCTAATTAGGGTTAAACTATTGAACTTCACCGATGGACGGCTTCCATGCAGAACGTTGACTAAGGTATTTGACATTCCCCATAACAAATATTACCATGTGAGTTTGAAGTACGCAGCGTTCAGTTTGAGAAGTCCACGCCTTAACAGGTAGCCATCATCAGCCACTCACGATAATGAGCATAGCTGTCTATTATTTCCCCGGAAAAGCTGGAAGTCATTTCTCTGGCAAGACCATGTTGGCTGTCAGCGATTCCTAGATGGGAGACAGGCCAGTTCGGTAGAAATGCAAATCAAATTAGCACAGTTGGAGGAAGGCTGAATGCTGACACTGGTAACTTGCATTTAATAATAGTCCAGGGAGCCAGAAATGATGCCACGGACGAAATTAACGTTAAAGGACAGCGATTCTGGGTCCAGGATCTCATTTTATGGAACCACGTGTCACAGACGTAGCTCTTGGCTCACAGGTCTGAAGGAACTGGCAGGGCTGGCTCCATAATGGAATGCTTCTCCTCCAGATGAGTGTTCCCTTTCGAAAGCCAGCGTTCTTACCGCACACACGCAATGCTACCGTCTTGTTTCCCCCGGGCGCTGAATCTGTTCGCCTTTGGTAAAACAGAAGCTCTGTGCGCAAAAGCAGGTCAGCAATTGTAAGACCCCGCAGTCCTGACCTGCACAGCTTACATTTGCTTTTTCTCACCGAGGAAAGAAACAACTGCGTGTATTGTTGTGACGAACACAGACTCGCTTATGAAGTCCTGATCCAACAAATTTGGAGTTGGGTTGGATTACAACAGGTATTTCCCCAGGGGGGAAATGTGTTACCCAACATAAAAGTTGTAAGGTATAAATGCAGTGCAAATATTTCCCAGTTTATAGTAAGGGTAGGTCCTAGCACTTGACGTTGATGTGGGAATTGTGGAATTTTTAAAACATGAGCACATCCTGGAATACTGCACACATAATGTATTAAGGTTAAAATTCTCATCACTATGATGCCACTAGAGAAAGAGTAATGGTCAAGATACCCTCAAATGCATCAAGACTTATAACGGGAAAATAAAATGGGCTTAAGTAGAACTTTCTTATCCAGATGGAGAACAAGTTTTTCTGAGTTAACAGGAAAATTCACATGAGCATCTTGTGTCGATTTCTGCAGGGTACAGCATCCACTCTTGCTTTTTCTTACTGGGTTATAGTCATACAATTTTATTTCGTGTGTTTTTTTCTCAATCCGGAAAACCCAAGTCTGAGATAAGTTTACATCATAAAATTAAAATACCTTTGGATTTTGATTATCGGGATGTTTACGGAGAGTTTCCAGCAAAGCCGAGGCTGCAGTCTGTCGAACTGAGGAGCTGCCACGGTGTCAGCAAGCTTGTGATTGGGCTTCCTGACAGGAGTTTGGACTCGCCTCGTCCGTATTCATTTCTCCTTTAATGAACGAACACGCGGCGTCTTCACATTCTTCCCTCTGTGTAACTTCTCTTTAGATCGCAGCTTGTGCTTTATTTGATTTTTTTTTCTACTTTCCACTATGCCATCGTCAGTGGAAATATTCTACGCTTTACCTCTTCCCTGTTGCAGGATGCGCGACAGGCTTCAGGCACTGAGTCCGCACAGTTATTTTTTCTCTACATATTTGGAAGCCATCCTGAGTCTGTTCGACCTAACATCCCGTGCCACTCCATGTCATTACTACTGACATGTCCTAGCAATCAAATCAATGAAGTGTCAGGTTATATTCCGAGTTTTCTGTGCCACCTAAAAGGGAATTATGCTAAGCAGCTATGCCCTAAAGGTCCGTGTGAACGTCAGTGTAATTTTTGTGCATCTGTCTCTGGTTCATCTACACATCCATCACTCTCGTCTTCTAACCCACATCTAATGAGTACATATGGGCATTTTGGATTCCCGTGTTTTGCAAGACATTTCATTTTGTCTACTTTTAAATGAGTTTTAGGCCTAAAGAAAAGGCTCTTTGTAGAATATATTGGAACTCGGGGGAAAATTTTGTACTGTAATTCCTTATATTTCAAACAAGCTTTGCAGTTGTCAAAATTCCTTCTCTTCACCGGTTGTCAGTCTGCTCCACAGTAGCTAATCCCACGGGGAATGGAGGGCAGGCAGCCTCATCTCCTCTCAGGAAGGAGAAGTGCATAAATGGCCGAATAGTTCCTAAAGTCACGGAGTTCCTCAGCGATGGTTTGACTCTACAACTAGTAGTTAACATTGTTTTATCCCTCTCTCTCGTGTGCATTTCGACATCTGTCAAGTTGCAAATTGAAGCCTTCACCTTTGAAAATGCAGCTAAGTAAATATATATATATATATATATATATATATATAAATAAATATTTACTTGCTAATATCAAAGTTATTCACATTATCTACCTGGAAGCAGAATCCATAGGACGGTACAAAGACAATACTAGGTGATGAAAACTACCTGGAATACAGAAGTAAATAATCTATCCAGACAGAGAGGTACCTCACTCTTCCTTATTGTGGGGATTCCTTCTGTTCCTTATGTCTCTATCCCTCATCCAAGAATCTACTCCCTCTTCCCACCACACACACACACACACACACACACACACACACACACACTTGAATAAACATGTGTGTTTAGGATAAATGCAACGTTCTAACAATCTATTGTTAGTAGTTGCAAAACTGTGTGAGGGAGAAAAACATGATAAAGTTAAAGATATTGGCAAAGAAAGAAGGTCCTGGTCACTTCCATGTGATATTATTGTATCACTGAACAGATAAAAGAACAGAAGTATAGGCAAGGTGAAACAATGTTAATTGTTCATTCTCGGAATGTAGGCTAATCCAAAGTTTACCAGATGTGTATTGAATTCCTTAATTTTCAAAGCAGTTATACTTCTGTTAGTTAAGCATTAGGAAATCTTTATAGCCAAGTGTTGTCTACTAGCTGATAGTTGTGCTTTGGTGAAGCCTTACAAATCCTCTGTTAATAGTCTGCAAAAGCACAAATGGGGACCCAAAGATATTTTTGAGATGCTGCAGCATCGCTCTTGGTCAAGCACAGTTGACTTCAGATATGCCTGACATGAGAGGTGCTTCCTCTCAGTCGGTCCTAAAAGGTTCAGTGGCACTAACTCCTTAACATCTGTTACTTACCTTTCAATGCGGGATCACATCAGACCAACCTAGAGGAGCATTTCCCTAGCATCATGGGACAATGGAGAGCAAATCAGTAACTGGTGAATTATCAACACCTTCAAGGACTATTTATTGTTCAGAGACAGGAGAAGTTGTTGGAACTGAAATAAAGCCACACTGGGCATGATACCAGCCGTCTGTAATTCTAGCACTTGGGATGCTGAAGTGAGAAATTTGCACAGGATTCATGATAGGACTTTCCCACAAAATGACAAGATGGAGTTGCTTGTTATAGCCATTCCCAAAGTAATTAGAAGCCAAAAAGTTAGGAAAATTAACGATGCTTATATAGAACTACTTGTACTAACTAAATGGTCCCCAACTTGTATTGTTTACTGTGTTTGTCTCAGACCAACCATTGGAATCCAGATTGAAAACAGAAAGCTTGGTGATGTGTCAGACACGGCGAGAATGGATATACTGTAAAGAAACATGAATCTCCATCTACCAGAGGACTGAAACAACAGATGCCCCCCCCCACGTGGGTACCTCTTTAAGTAGCAAGTGAAGCCGAAGTTAAGGTATATCATTGCTGTGGAATATGTCGCATTATTTCCCTGATGTAGAATTACCTGCAGGGTTCACATTCCTTGCTGGTGCTTTCCCTCACACACTAACACTTCAGCAAGCCTACCACGGTGGGTCACACTGCAGTGTGAGTGGAGCCAGAAGGGCTGCTATCAGAACTTTTCAGGAAGCAGTGTCTGGAGAAATCCTGTCTTTAGTTTCACCCAGCAATTGTGGAAGTCAAATACAAAGACGCCTTTCCCTTAGAGATCAATTCCAACTTTGTAAAAATACATTTTACTAACCTGTCAAGAACAGTTTGTGTAGCTTAAGCAAACAGAATGATTAATACAACTGAAAGCATCTAACCTTTAAAATTATAAGTTTAGAACATAGGCATTAAAATGAATTCAGGAATGTTGGAGCTGTAACTCAGTCATTTTTAACAGTTATTGAAAAAGCTTTTTAATCCCTCATCAAAACAGGAATGCCTTGCAATATGTATCTTCAAATTAGACCTTCATTTTCCATCTCTAACTAGAAGAAAAGAAATGGTAGTGAAAAAGTAAAAGACAATTTCACCCAATTTTTTTAAGAACCTCTTTTTCTATATGTCATACATTATTAGCAGCATCAGCTGCAATTTCAAAATACATGCACAGGTTATTTTTCTCCTTTGAATGTTCTTATTCAACTAAAAACAAAGTTTAGTAACCTACCAGAATTCCTTTTGAAAATACATCTTTAAAATTATTCTATTCATTATCATTTGCATAACCATTTTCAGGTACAGTAGAATTTCCTAATCTACTAGCAATAACAAAGAAACCCAGCGTAAATCTAAAGGTGCTTAAATGTGATGATGTAGCAACAGGCAATACTTAATGTAGACAACTTTAATGGGGAGGGGTTAAAAATTAAGAGCTTTATCAGGTATAAATTTAACTCATAAAATCAGAGCAGAAAAGCTCCTGCAGAAGAAGAGAGCTAATAAGCACAGTGAGTAGAAACTTATAGAAAGTAAACAAACCTCTGTTAAGCATAGCTCTCACATACACAATATATAAAGAACTTATATACTGTAAACTGATCATTTCAAAATTGGGCAAAGGAATGGACAAATACTTCTCAAAAAGAAATGAAGATTGTCTATAATATACTCAAAAATGCTCAACATCCTAAACCATCAGGGAAATGCAAATTAAAAATGAGATCCTATCCACACCCATCAAAATGGCACTCGTCAAAGAATCTAAGAAAAACAATTGTTAATGGGGAGATAGAGAAAGACACAACACATCACTCATGGTGCAAGCAAACGCCACTAGGGAAATCAGTATGGATGCTTCTTAAAACCATTAAAACAAGATTTCCATATCTGTTTCCATTTCTGTTCCTTTCTCAAAAGAACAGAAGTCATCATCCAAGAGAGACCCCATACACCAGTTTTTACCATAAGTATGTTAACGATAGCCAAGGGCACTCAATCTAGATGACTACAAACTGATGAATGAATATACAAACTGATGAATGAATTATGACATATATATGTATATATATACATATATGTGTATACACACACATATATATACACACATATATACACACACACACACACACACACACAATATATGTAAGATATGGCAAGTACATTCAGACCTGTAGTATGATAGAGGGAATCTCTTTGAAGTAACACTTCTGTTAAATATTATTACATGACTTCAGCTAGGAAAGTGGGTAGTGGACTAACTCAAATCTTCACCTCTACCTCCATCCTTCCAAGTCCAACCCCTTAGTCTTATCACTAGTTATGTAGGAGACCACCTGCTTTGGTCTCTCATCACTCTGCCTCCATTCCCGGGAGACTAAGAAGATCCCGGTAGAGCTTTTCTCCCTCTTGTGCATCCACCAGCCACCTCCCCCTACCCCCCAAAGTTCATCTCCATTCCTAATTGTCAGCTCCCAATTCCTAGAAACATGTTTTACCTGGAATCCCCAGTGTCCACACCTATCAGGATCTTAGAATTTCTGATCACACTTTCCTAAGAAACAGACAGTACAGCTGAAGCCAACGGTCAAAGCACTCACCCAAAGAAGACAGGACCAGATAACAGCACCTATGATTTCAAGCTTTCCAATTCCCGACTGCTCAGACCTCAGAAGGAAATCAGCTGGTCTGGTCCTTTCCCAGGACTACCTGCCATAGGGCCCAGCATTTGAGTCTTCAGAGAAAGAAATTAAAGAAGATATCAGAAAATGGAAAGATCTACCATACTCTTGAAGAGGTAGGATCAACATAATAAAAATGGCAATCTTGCCAAAAGCAATCTACAGAGTCAATGCAATCCCCATCAAAATCCCAGTACAATTCTTCACAGACCTTGAAAGGACAATACTCAACTTTATATGGAAAAACCAAATACTCAGTATACTGAAAAAAAAATCCTGTACAATAAAGAAACTTCTGGAGGCATCACCATCTCTGACTTCAAGCTCTACTACAGAGCTGTAGTCCTGAAAACAACTTGGTATTGGCACAAAAATTGGCAGGTAGACCAATGGAATCGAATAAAAAATCCTGACATTAACACACAAACCTTGAATCACCTGATTTTTTGACAAAGAAAATAAAAGTACACAATGGAATAAAGAAAGCATTTTTAACAAATAGTGCAGGCATAACAGAATACTGACATGTAGAAAATTGAAGATAGATCTATTATCTATTGCCAAGCACAATTCTTGAGTCCAAATGGATCAAAGACCTCAACATAAACCCAGACACAATGAATAACTTAGAAGGGAGAGTGGGAGGTTCCCTTGAATGAATTGGTACAGGAGACCGCTTCCTGAACATAGCTCCAGTAGCACAGACACTGAGATCAACAATTAATAAATGGGACCCCCTGAAAATGAGAAGCTTCTATAAGGCAAAGGACACAGTCAACAAGATAAAACAGCAGCCCACAGAGTGGGAAAAGATATTCATGAACCCAATATCTGACAAAGGGCTGATTTCCAAAATATACAAAGAACTCAAGCAGCTAGTCACCAAAACACCAAATAATCCAAATAAAAAGTGGAGTACAGACCTGAATAGAGAATTTTCAATAGAGGAATTTAAACTGGCTGAAAGACACTTAAGAAAGTGCCCAACATCCTTAGCCATTAGGAAAATGCAAATCAAAACAACCATCTTACTCCAGTCACAATGGCTAAAATCAGAAACACCAATGATAGTTTATACTGGAGAGGATGTGGAGAAAGGGGAACACTCCTTCACTGATGGTGGGAGTGCAAACTTGTACAGCCATTTTGAAGATCAATATGGCGGTTCCTCAGGAAAATGGGAATCAGTCTACCACAGGACCCAGCAATACCACTCTTAGGCATATACCTAAATGATCCACAACCATGCAACAAAGACATCTGTTCAGCTAAATTTATAGCAGCATTATTTGTCATAGCAAGAACCTGGAAAAAACCTAGATGCCCCTCAACTGAAGAATGGATGAAGAAGATGTGGCACATCTACACAATGGAATACTACTCTGCAGAAAAAAAAAAACAATGGAATCTTGAAATTCGCAGGCAAATGGATGGAACTAGAAGAAATCACCCCGAGTGAGGTAACCCAGTCACAAAAAGACAAACATGGTATGTACTCACTCATATATGGATTTTGGACATACAGCAAAGGATCAGCAGCCTACAATTCACACTGCCAGAGAAGCTGGAAATCAAGGAGGACCCTAAGAGAGACATACATGGTCCCCCACAGAATGGGAACAGGACAAGATCTCCTGAGCATATTGGGAGCAGGGGTGGGGTGGTCAGTGAGTGGAGAGGGAGCTAGGAGAAAGAGAAAGGGAGAAAAAGGGGGGGATGAGGGAGCAGAAAGATTGAGTCAGAGAAAGAATAGAGCAGAGCAAGAAAAGAGATACCATAATAGAGGGAGCCATTACAGGTTTAAAGAGAAATCTGGCATGGGAAAAATGTCCAGAGACCTGCAAGGATGACCTCAACTAATAATCTGAGCAACAGTGGAAAGGCTACCTAAATTCCCTTCCCCTATAATTATATTGATAACTACCTTATATGCCATCCTAGAGCCTTCATCTAGTAGCTGATGGAAGCAGAAGCAGACACCCACAGCTACACTCTGAGCCAAACTCCTGTAGTCCAGTTGCAGAGAGGGAGGAGTGATGAGCAAAGGGGTCAAGACCAGGCTGCAGAAACCCACAGAGACAGCTGACATAAACTAGGGAGAGCTCATGGACCCCAGACTGATAGCTGGGAATCCAGCATAGAACCAACCCAGACCCCCTGAACTTGGGTCTCAGTTAGGAGGCCTGGACAGTCTAAGGGACCTCTGAGAGTGGAACCAGGAAGTATCCCTGGTGCAGAACAGGATTTTGGGAGCACATTCCCCATGGAGGGATACTCCCTTAGCCAAGAGACACGAGGGAGGGCCTAGAACCTACCCCAAATAACTTGACAGAGTTGATCCCTCCTGGAAGGCTTATGCTCCTTCGGCAGTGGATGGGGAATGGGACGAGGGGGGTGGGATGGGAGGATGGGAGCGAGAGGGGACTAGGATTGATATGTAAAATAAGAAAAAATATATAATTAAATTTAAACTCTACATGGCATTGGAGAAGGCAAAGGAGAGAAATAAACATAAATTGTAATGATATAAATGAATGAAAATGACATAATTAAGCCTATTATTTTGTATGACGCATACAATTTAATACTCTAAAGACTTTTGGGATTTCTCAAACTGTGAGGGTCTTGCCTTGCAAATATGTTAATGTGAGTGTTTAAATGTGATGCCTTGCTTGTACAGCTAAATCCTGTCTGAAGGTCGCTGAGTGGAGCTTACCCCTAGCTAACCATAGAGGGCTCCAGAGTTGGCGCAGGGTTAAGAGCATGAAGAGCTCTTCCTGAGGACCTGAGTTCAAGTCCTAGCACCCACAACAATAAGCCTCCTGATGTGGGTGCCAGGATTGGAATTCAGGTCCTCAGGAAGAGCACAATTAGAGACTGATGAACTTCACTGAAACATATCACCTATACATTTCTGGGGAAAGGAGCTCCTCTCTTGTCTCCTCCCAAGTTCCCGTCCTGATACAAACTGGGATCTTAGCTCTGCCATGGGGTAAGGAAAAAACAGAAAAAAACTAAAGGTGTTTTTTTTTAATTGTGTCCTTGACAACAGCTAGAAGACAAATAGTTCCCAATGGCTGTTGTTGCTGTGTTTTCTATCACTCCTATAGAAGGAAAGAAGCTGGAATCTCATGTATGGAGAGAAAGTGCAACAGGGAATTTCAGATGAGTACCTCAACTTCCCAGTCAGTCTCGGGGTGGTGTTGATATTTTGCTGTCTACTGCCTTGGATCTGCTATTCTTTTCCTTCTGTTTGCACACTTCATAAACTCACCCACTCGAAACGGAAAGAGCAGCTGTTGTAGATCATTTTCTGAACTGAATGGCACAGAGAGCCATCACAAGACAAAACTACTGGAAAATGTATTTATAAAGTCCTTTTTCTCCTGAAGTAGGGGTGTCTCATATGCCTCATTATACAGTCTCTCTCTCTCTCTCTCTCTCTCTCTCTCTCTCTCTCTCTCTCTCTCTCTCCTCCCTCCCTCCCTCCCTCCCTCCCTCCCTCCCTCCCTCCCTCCCTCCCTTTTATTTCGCAAGTAAAGATTGTGACATTGTATTGCAGTCTACTAAAGCTACAAAGGGCAAGGCAGAAAATCAATAGTTTTATTAAGATACATATTTCAATTCATGCCTTTTGCTTACTTAGAAGACTACTCAGATCCTTGCCATTGATGAGTATGAATCTCATTATTGGTAAAAGGTTTTCTCAATGTCTTTATCAGGCTAAGAGTTGATGGGCACATACATTTAAATAATACTTTACTAGCCACAGGCAATGCATTTTATTTACCCATGAAGTGAGATTTCCTTTCCTAACTCTCAATGGGTTCTGATACATTGTTCAAAAAGATACATTCTCAAATCACACAAAGACTATTTCTCTTGATGCATTGGGTGCCATCTTATTTGGAATCTTGTATCTTTTATCTTCTGTTGTGTGTTGAACTGTATTCTAGGCATTGTGTTCATTCTAGTTCTAAAGCTGACCTTGTAATGTAAAAAACAGTGATTACTTGACATTTCAATTGAGGTCAAATTTCGCTTCTTTAAACAATGTAGCAGTAAAAAGCATCTTAACCCATCAAGAGGCACTCAGCCTACAACCAATATATATGTCTGCCTATCACAAATATATTAATAGATTTTTCTGAAAGAATATTGCCACTAGAATTTATTTTACATGTTGACAATTTTCTGTTGGTCTGTTTCTTAAGGAAAATAAAATGGGTATTGAGAGAGATAAATGCAGTTTATGGACTGAATTATAGCTGATTGCTATCTGAGAAATACACTTGCGCATTTTTTATTTTTCTGAACAGCACTTTTAACGTATACAGTGATTACAAAGAGGCTCTTTGATTTTGTTTAAAGAACTGGAGACATTTTAGCCCTTTTGGAGTCCATCTTAAGCAAACATAATATGCCAACTTTCTTATTATGTTATATATGTACGGTTTTGTAAGGTTTCCAAAGATATGGGAAGATTCTTAGAAACAAGTTGAAGTAGTTCAAAAGTACAAAAATAAAATACCTCTGGAAAACTTCAACTTCAAAGAGAACTTTTGAAAAGGAAGAAGAACCAGTCAGGTATAGAAATTGGCAATAGATGTTTGGGACAAACAAAGGCAAATGGCATTAGTAAATGTGCGAAGACGCCAAAAAATTCACCCAATCCGGCATTAGTAAATGTGCGAAGACGCCAAAAAAATTCACCCGATCCGGCATTAGTAAATGTGCGAAGACGCCAAAAAAGTTCACCCGATCCACATCTTTGTCTACTTTTTCCGTTGTTTGGTAACAGTTAAACCCAAAAGCAATAAATAAAATGAACATAATTAACTATTTCTGAGATTCTCTAGCAAACAATCGAGAATACATTTAATAAGTGTGAGTTTATTTTTGTTAAAAGACAATATAAACATTTTATCCCAAACTTTCTACATTCCCCCAAATCATTATGTATTTCCAGACCTACTCATCTTCTCTGAGTCACTCTAAGGTATGTCTGATTTCCATCTCCTGGGTTGTCTCCTCAGTTTTCTACTTTGTTCTATATTTGTTTAGTTTAGTTATCTGCCTCAAATGTATGAATGCCCTTTCTTCCCAAATGTATCTCCCCAGTCCTGACAGAATTCAGCCCCATTATTTTAAGATAGAATGTCAATCTTTGTATCCATTCATCATGCCACTAGCAAATTCTCAATTTATTAGCAATACATCATCAGTCTATATAATTTCTACTTGCCCATATTTTCTATTGCTTATATTTGCGTGAAATATCTTGTTTTACAGGACAGTTGCCAAACCAGACACAAAGCAATTTCCAGCCCACGACTGAACAAGTTGAGACTTCATAACCCCAGAACTGCTTGGAACCACTGACCTTCGACATGACTGCGTTTGGTTGTTGCTGTTGCTTGCTTGTTTATATTGTCTTATTTATTATTATTATTATTTATTATTATTATTATTTCATATATTACATCCTGACTGCAGTTTCCTCTCCCTCTTCCCCCAGCCCTCACCTTCCCTCTCCCCAGATCCATGGCCCCTCCTTTTCTCCTCAGGAAAAAGCAGGCTCCCCAAAGCATCAATCAAACATTATGCTACAATAAGACCAGGTACATGCCATCACATCAAGAGTGAGTGGCACAGTCCAACAGAAGGAAAATGGTCCCATAAGTAGGCAAAAGAGTCAGAGACCACCCTGCTCACACTGTTAGAAATCCCACAACAGCATCAAACTACTCAGCCATACGTATAAGCAGGGGACCTAGGACAGACTCCTTCATGCGCCCTGATCTCTGAAAACTCCCATGAGTCCTGGTCAATTGATTCTGTGGGACATGATCTCTTGGTTTCTCTGAAACTCTGTTTTATAGCATATTGATAGAGAGCTCCTTTTGTTAGTCTTTATGGATATAAAAAAAGAACATGAACCTGAGAGTTCATATTTTGTACTGATGTTTTAAAAGTAGCAACATTTGTAAATTGCTTGAGATATAACAATTGCATGCATGCATATGTGTGGTAAATGGTACATGTGTGTTTCTGGAAAAATATTTTAGGAATGTGAACAAATTATTTATCAAGGAAACAGTGAATATCAGCAAGGCTTTTCCTTTACTCTTGGCCACTATACTTAGAGGGTGCATATCTGACACTCCACATCATTTAGGGTAAAGAATTCACTTTCTATTGCAAACTCAATGCATGTGTCTATCTGTCTGTCTGTCTGTCTGTGTGTGTTTGTGTTCCATTTGGACTTCAAATAATTAATTAGTGATTATTGTCAACCAACATGGCATGAGATTTATTTAAATCCCAAGAATTATTTTAAAAAATGTACTCAAACAAAACACAATTTTTAATAATAAAGAATTAAAATTTTCAGGTGCAGTAGTTTTATTGCTTTATTAATTTAAGACACTTCATTTTAAAATCATCCAAAGGGATTTTGAGACAATGATCCAATGTGTCTGTTTCATGCTCATAGTGAAACGTGTCACATCCCGCCTTGAGTGCAGACAGAGGAACAAACATCACAGTCAGTCATACTCAACTATAGAAAAGGGTCTGTCAGAATCATTCACCACTGCCTGAGTATCCCTGACATTTGCAAAAATCCATTATGTATTTTAACACCAGGATCTTCTTCATGGCCATTCATAACTTCATAAATGATTAGTTCTAGTGCCTGAGATGAAGCCTGCCTATTGTGGTCAGCTTGAGTTACACAGTGAACCATCCTGTCGCCTAAAAGAGCACCATAGGTATTATACACTGATGGCAACTCACCACAAAACCACATGGCAGAACATCCTTATAAGACGGAATCATGGATTCAAACTCAAATTGGGAAATGGCATGTCTATGTGATTTGGAAGAAGACACAAAATTTGCTTTCTTTTTGGATTTTTTTTTAAACATGGCACGTAGTAAAGTGTCAGTGTGAAAGTCACGCCCTTGTTCATGGTGACCTCTAACTATTCTATCTTCTTTGAAAATTCAGTTTATATTTGGAAAATATCTTAGTAGAGAGTAGACAATAAACTATACACACATACACTACATACACACACATAACACACACATACGTGTGTGTGTGTGTGTGTATCAGAGGTTAAGACAAAGACTCTAAGAAGTCATGACATTCATGTCAACATGCCAGTGTAGCAGTAAGAATACCTAGAGAGTAAAAACTCATCTGCTGTATTAGGCTATTAGTCATTGTTTTGGTAACTCAACCTTGAATCCCCCTGATAGAAAGAACCACTGACATACTCCAATCTGAAGGGATCATCATACCCTCAGCAGGAAGCATCAGCTATCCTCATCTATTCCCATAAAATGGTGATTGGTTTGATCTAATTTCCTAAATATTTAATTCTTTTAAATCTTGTAAGAAAATATGAAAAGTTGTAAGGAAAGTGTAATAGTCATACATGAATGAAATGGAATCTCAGTTGAAATCTCAAGAATGTATGATCTAGCCAGGTACATATTGCTACACACTTAGTCCCCTTACTGTCCCATAACTGACCTTCTTCTGTGCTTTTTTCCTTTGTGATTCCAAACACAAAAAGAAATGTGGTGTTTTTCTTTCTGCATATGGTTTATTTCTCCAGACATGATGATCTCCAGGCTCAGCATGATCTCACTCTTTTTTATAGTATTATTATTATTATTATTATTATTATTATTATTATTATTATTATTATTGCATTGTGTATATAAACCACATTTTCTTTATACATTCATTCTGGAATAGGCACCTAAATTGAATCTATAAACTATGCATTGTGAATAAAGCACTGGTAAACACAGGTGTTTAGCGTTTTTTTTTATTCCTGCCGACCTTGATTGTTTTTGTGACTATATCCAGGAGTGTATAAGCAGATCAATCACATGGAAGTAACAGTTTGGGTTCCTAAGGAACCTCTATTCTATTTTTCACACTGCCTGCTCTGTTTTATAATACCCCTAATTTTCCTTCACAGTCTCATCAGTACTGGCTGTCACTTAATTTCTGGCTGATGCCATTCTGCCTGGGGTCAATTAGCAAATCAGTGTAATTTTATTTCAAACCTTTCTTGTGCATTGCATAGGATGCTGATTGTGTGTGTGTGTGTGTGTGTGTGTGTGTGTGTGTGTGTTGCCACTTGAACTTTAGCTTTAAAAAGTTACTGGTTACATTAATTTGCCCACTTGTGGACAAGATTGTTAGATTTTCCAGGGTTTAACTTTTTAAGATTCTTTGTATTTCCTACATATTAATCACCTGCTAAAGAGCAGAGAGCATGTATTTCCCTGTTCTTTAGGCTGTCTTTTCCTCAGATAGTTATTTTAATTGATGTGCTGACAATTTTCAGTTTTATTTAAAACTCCTATGGTTATACATCTGCAATAATTTTCTTCTAGACTTAACTATTCTTTCCTTTATCAGTCCTATCTGAGGACCAGCTTAGTATTTAGTTCTGATGACCAGCATAATAAATTCTTTTTGGATTGCATTTTTTTGAGCCATAATTAGGCACCTTTTGGCTACCTTAAGAGTAAGAGCATGTATACATTTTCAAGAATCATCTGACTTTTAAATTGATTGCTTCCTTTAATAATACTTTATGACTGCATTCCAAGGTTATGGAGAAGCAAGTTGACTTTTATTTGCATGTCTGCCCTTTTTCAGCTGAATATGTAATTGTCCCCAAATCCTGCAATGCCTATGTCTTATTCACATAGATTTCCTTTGAGCAGTTACCTTACCCCAAATACATTTAGTAATTAAGTGAAAAGCTGTCAGTGAGCGCTCTATTCTCTTCCACACTGTATTTATACCAGCCAAATTTGAGCATTAAGAATCACATATAATTAGACCATATTTCAGTCACTCAAATAAATTGGTTCATACTGAAGAAAGCTACATGAGCAAATGAGTTGTAGAAGTTCATATAAACCTGAAACCCAGACTATTACTGAAATTTCAAATTACTTACAGAGGCAAAGAGACAGATCAGGATGATATCTGGAGTTTCAGAATGACTCAACTTCACTTAATGGGCTTATCCAAATGAAAATTATAATACTGATATGAGCTTCCTACCATTACAGACTAAGTGCATATTTTGTTCCATTTTAATAAATACCATGATTCCATGAAGCTGATATAAGTATAATATCAGGATTTGTGTGTAAGTTGACTGGGCTACATAATCTGTTCTAAAAAACAAAACAAAATAGTACTGCAAATGTTCCCTAGAGGTTTTTGTAGACTGCAATTAGCATCTAAAATAATTTAGCATATATATTTATTTTAATTTAATGAGCAATATTTTTTTTTTACTCAACACCAACACACATCATTGAAAAATGAAGCATGGTAGTTTTCTCATTTCTGTGGCACCCAAATATTTTCATTAACAAGAAAAGAAATTAATACAAAGTTTACATTAGGAAACTACCCATTGTTACAGGTTGTGTTGCAAACATAAATGTTACTAACATGGATATATATATATATGTATGTAATCTATATTTACCCCTCTAAAAATATTTCAAAATTTCAATATTTATTACACATAATTATTATACTTTTAGAAAAATTCAATTTATCTGCTTCTTCCCCAAAGGAGGCTTATATAGCTTAAATCTATTAAAATGAAATTCATTTTGAACAGTACATTAACCAGATGTTATGCTAAGCTATTACTGCATAATTTAGCAGCTAAATTGGATCCTTAAACATATGTTGGATATTCAAGACCAATTTGCTCAATGTTAATGACAAAAGATTATCATTGGTAGGAACAGGTTCCATAGCTGAAGTTAATCTCAACTTTGATGTTACACTGTGAGCATTCTTGCATGTTTTTCAATGGGAGTAGTTGTTGTCTTGCTATTTTCTTTCTTATTTTGTATATTGATCCCAGTTTTCTCTTCCTCCCATCTTCCCATGCCCCCAACTCCTCCTCACATCCCATTTCCCACCCACTCCACAGGGAGGGTAAGGCCTTCCAGAAAAGTTCATCAAAGTCTGTCAAGTCATCTGGAGTAGGGACTAGGCTCTCCCTCCTGCCTCTAGGCTAAGGGAGTATCCCTACATGGGGAATGTGCTCCCAAAGTCCTTTTGTGCACCAGGGACACATCCTGGTTCCACTGTCAGAGGTCCCTTAGACTGCCCAGGCCTTCTAACTGAGACCCATGATCAGGGGTCTGAGTCAGGACAATGCTGGTCCCCCCCTATCAGTCTTGAGGTCCATGAGCTCCCCATTGTTCAGGTCAGCTGTCACTGTGGGTTTCTCCAGCCTGGTCTTGACCCCTTTGCTCATCACTCCTCCCTCTCTGCAAATGGATTCCAGGAGTTCAGCTCAGTGTTTAGCTGTGGGTTTCTGCTTCTGCTTCCATCAGCTACTAGATGAAGGCTCTAGGATGGCATATAAGTTAGTTATTAGTCTCATTATCAGGGAAGGGCATTTAAGATAGCCTCTCCACTATTGCTTAGATTGCTACAGGGGTCATCCTTGTAGATCTCTGGACATTTCTCTAGAGTCAGTTTTCTCTTCAAACCTATAATGGCTCCCTCTATTGTGCTATTTCTTTTCTTGCTCTGGTCTATTCTTCTCCCGACTCAATCTTCTACTAGACCAGGCAATTCCACTCTTAGGCATATATCCAAATAATCCATATCCATGCAACAAAGACATCTGTTCAACTATGATCATAACAGCATTATTTGTAATAGCCAGAACCTGGAAGCAACCTAGACGCCCCTCAACTGAAGAATGGATAAAGAAGATGTGGCACATCTACACAATGGAGTACTACTCAGCAGAAAAGAAAATAATGGAATCTTTAAATCCAAAGGCAAATGGATGGAAGATGAAGAAACCCTGCTGAATGAGGCAACCCAGTCACAAAAAGAGGAGCATGGAATGCACTCACTCATATATGGATTTTAGACATAGAGAAAAGGATCACCAGCCTATAATTCACACTGCCAGAGAAACTAGGATACAAGGAGGAATCTAAGAGATCATACAAGGTCCCTCACAGAAGGGGAAAGGAACAAGATCTCCTGAGCATATTGGGAGCGGGGAGGGGGGCGGTCAGTGAGTGGAGAGGGAGTTAGGAGAAAGAGAAAAGAGGAGAACATGTGGGACCAGGAAGTTGTCTTTTGACCTCAGTAAAATGATATTAATTTGGGGCCGGGCGGTGGTGGTGCACACCTTTAATCCTAGCACTCAGGAGGCAGTGGCAGGTAGGCAGATCTCTGTGAGTTCAAGGCCAGCTACACAGAGAAACTCTGCCTCAAAAAAACAAAATAAATAAATAAATAAATGATCTTAATTTGGTATGTGGAGAATATCTATGTACTTTTTGTCGGATGCTTATCAAACATGGAGGTCAAGGCTGCCGACCCAAAAGCATGTGCTTAATCAAAACCTCAAAGAAGCTGGTAGCTCTAACAGCAACTCAATACGGACTTTGCTCTCTTGACACCTTATGACTCCTGTTCATTAACTCTTAAGTCTGTATGGATCAATATCTGCCCTAATAACCTACATGGCCTTCAATGTTTTCAGACACTCATTCCCTTTAAACTTGAGGAGTACACTCTCTGTTTACACATCTCTTGTTATTAATTATGGACTTACAATGGTCTATGGCCATAGTTGTGGAGCGAATTGCAACTTTTTATCTTTAGCAATGTTTTTCCTATGGATACTGTATTAGGAGATTGGTAATGACAGCATTTACTCTGTGGTTGTTGTGAAGGTGAAAACATTGAATGTATGTGATGTTCTCTAGGAATGTTCACCACACATAATAGTAAGAGAAAGAATTTCAGTAGTACACTCTTTATTGGTGTTACACAGTCGCAATATAAGTGTGTCCCTTAAAAGTCATCATATTCAGTCATACATGCATGTGTGTGCACACGTATGTCTGTACAGTAAGGTCCTGTCCTATTTTGCTTCCCGCTTCTGAGATAAACAACACAACCACAAGCAGCATGGGAAGAAACTGGTTTGTTTACCTCACAAGTGACAGCCCAGCACAGAGGAAAACCCAAGTCAGTAACACTCGGTGGGTGGTACCCTCAACCTTCTTTTACAGTCTAGGTCCCACCCACCTAGGGATGGTGCTGCCCAGCGTGGACCAGGCCCTCTTACGTTAATTAACCGTTGAGAAAATGCTACATAAAAGGGATGGGCTGGATGTTGGTGGAGGGAACAGGGGAGGACGGGAGGGTGCAACTGGGATTGATACGTAAAACAAGCTTGTTTCAAGTTTAAACTTAAAAAAAAAAAATTGTATTAAAAAAGGTGCTTCATGTACATGGCTGCAGGCTGATTTAAGTTAGATAATTCTTCAACTGGGGTCGCCTCTTCCTTCCTAAACTTGTCAAGTTGGTTTACATTACTAAGGACATCACACCTGTCCTCTTTAGTACCCTTATTCAAGAACAGCAGGGGAAAAAAAATCATGTGCCACATACCTCCTCCTTGACGGGAAGACATCATCAGACAAATAAGATGTTTTCAGGAAGAGACAAAAATGACACATAATTAATCTGGTAATACCACACTAATAAAATTATGTAAACTCTAACAATAACATTAAGTTAATCATTTGCCATGTTCCCATCTCAGGCAATATTCAGAAAGTTCTTTGAGGGCCTGTTCAGTTTAAGTGATGACAGCCTGGGGAGCCCATGACTCCCTGATTTTACAGAGCAGTCATTCCAGCAGAGTCCAATAGTCTGGTCTGTTATTAGCATATGCCAACAAGTAAAACATGAAATGCCAGTGACAGTGATCATTACACATTAAATATACTTCTATTTAACACTTTATCACCCAATATTCTGAGGGTTAGGGTTAGAAAAGTCGTGTTCATGACAACCATGCTGTCTTCAGAAAAGAAAAAAACACAGCTAGCAGAAGGCAAATCAGTATGTGAAATTAATCTCTCTCTTCCAAATATTTCATCTCCCTGCAACTCGACTCTGCCTCCTCTTCATAGTCCTGACATCATTTGCAGCTCCACAGATCAAAAGGAGACAGGAGAGAGAGAGAGAGAGAGAGAGAGAGAGAGAGAGAGAGAGAGAGAGCCATTATAGGTTTGAAGAGAAGAGTAACTCTAGAGAAATGTTCAGAGACCTACAAGGATGACCCCAACTAACAATCCGAGCAACAGTGGAAAGGTTACCGTAAATGCCCTTCCCTGATGATGAGATTGATGACTGACTTATCCACCATCATAGACTCCTCATCCAGTAGCTGATGGAAACAGAAGCAGACACCCACAGCTAAACACTGAGCCGAAATGGAATCCAGACTCAGAGAGGGAGGACAAGACAAGGCTACAGAAACACACAGAGACAGCTGACCTGAACAAGGAGGAGCTCATGGACCCCCAGAATGTCAGCTGGGAATCCAGCATGGGACTGACTCAGACCCCGTAGACATGGGTCTCAGCTAGGAGGCCTGGCCTGTCTAAGGGACCTCAGACAGTGGAACCAGGATGTATCCCTGGTGGACAAAAGGACTTTGGGAGCACATCACCATGGAGGGACACTCCCTTAGCTTAGAGGCAGGAGAGAGGGCCTAGACCCTACTCCAAATGACTTGACAGATGTAGATGACCCCTCCAGGAGGGCCTCACCCTACCTGTGGAATGGGGGAGGAATGGGAGGGGAGGGTGGTCAGGAGGCATCGGAGTGTGGAAGAGAGGGAGGAAGGGAGGGAGGGAGAGGGAACTGGTATCAATATGTAAAATAAGAAAAATAAATATGTTTTTTTTTAAAAAAAGAGATGGGGGAAGTCTAATTCTGTATCAGCAGTTCAGTGGCCATTGTGGATGGAGGAAGGCAAGACTTCAGCAGGACAAAGTAACAAAGGAGCCTGAGCTCCCATATGCAGTTACCACTGGCAACATATACATATGTATGTATGTATGCATGTGTATATGTATGTATGTATGTATGTATGTATATCAAAAGATATTTATTAGGAGCTACATTCTGTGAATTAGCCCCTTTGAGTGAAGTGAATATTCACTAATACTTTTATCATCATCATCATCATTATTGTTGTTGTTGTTGTCTTCTTGAGATTGGGTCTTGCAACAAGCAGCTGACTGTCCTGGAACTCACAACGTAGATCTGGCTGATGTCAAACTCGGAGAGATCCACCTGCCTCTGCCTTCATGGTGTTTGGGTTAATGGCCTGTGTTTGGTTCACACTCATTTTTGTTTGTTTGTTTGCTCCCTTATTTGATAAAACTTTGGGAGGTTTGATAATAGCCGACTTAAGGGTGGGCTTTGCCCCTGGAGCCTTGAGAACAATGCGTACATGTTTGTGCCGCAGTGCCGAAGTCATTGTTTCATGGAGAATGCCACCCATCGCCGTACAAGGTGATCTGCTCTGGCATAACACGCAGCAGCCGTGAACCTGCCAGCAGACTGTCCGTCCAGCAGGTGTGGTGAGACTAACTGGTTTCATGCCGTCGCCACTGGGCTGTGAGAGCACAACTCTCTACCTGGCTCTTCTGCTGGGTGGACACGGGCTTCTGTCCACTGGCAACATCTTACACGCAACACCGTGTACCACACTCCGTAAGCCAGAGGTGGATGGGCTACGTCTAGCCGCGAGCCACGCTTTACTGTTACTGAACAACCTTCAGTTCCTCCTAATAAGCTCTAGGACCCTCACAAGAAGCCACATTATGCTTGCTCCTTCAATCTACTTACATTTCTCCTCTCTGTGGCAACGTTTTGGGTTTCCTTATCTGGTGACAAGACCTGCCTTCTGCCGTACTGATTGAGATTATTTGTGAGACTGGAGTTGTTATTTGAGGAGAAAGACCAAAGATATGGTATACAATTCTTAATATGCAATAGAGGGGCATTTGCCCTCAGCACAAATGGTGACTTTTCTTGCTGAGCCTGACCAAACATCTGTGGTTTCTCCTCTGTAAAAAAAAAAAAAAGGTCTGTTTTTCTCCAATTTGTGTTTTACTTTGTGCAAATAACTTGTTGCTCCATGTAGACCCTGAAGAGATGTGCAACTGTATTATCGTTAGCTGCGTGTGGCATTGTTTCTGGACTGTCCTTTTGTTCTGAAACTCGGTGCCCTGGCTTTCAGCTTAGCAAGCTGTAATATTTGTGGTGTTTTGATGACGTCAGTTGAAATTGGAAGCCACTTACCCTTTAGCATTGTTCAGGCATGTCTTTTTGTGGTGGTGTACACATGTCAGAAATTTTCAAACATAATTGTTGCCAGGGTTGGCTGATATTGCGGAGGGCATCACACTTGTCAAGTTTAGTGAGCTGAGTCAAGGGCAGAGAGATCGTATCTCACATTTCGATGGGAGCATAATTATGAATTAAGAGGTGCTTTAAGGGAGCAACAAAAGTTGCTGCAGTGCAGTAAATTAATTTTCTACATTAATTCTACCACATTTTGTAACTTTATTTCCTTCATAGCTCTTACTGTATTCTGACTCTGGGATCATCTGCTAATATCCCCATGTGATTTTAAGTCACTCCATATAAAATAGAAACTTCCTGATCACGCTCCTTCTGAACCATATAAAAGTAGCTGCTGTTACATGTTAAAATGAAGGTAACGTGTATAAGACAGAGTCATTGCCGAATCCTTCCTGGAGAACTGTAATGCGTTGATAACAAAAACAAAACAAAAACAAAAACAAAAAAAACATTTTCTGAGTTGACACAAGATATGCAAGTCTAACTGGAGATATCTCTGTTAATAAGCGGTGACAGAGAATTGATGACTATGAAACAATTCAGATATAAAAGAGACAAAAGGGTAAGGGATACAAATTAAGCCAAAATACATGATTCTGTCCTTGGTTGCCTATCCAGAACTGGCCTGCATTATCTCACACCCTGGACATAATTGGCTTGAGGGGATTCCTTTGTCCTGGGTCACAGAGTTATCTTACTGTCTTAAAGGTGAACCCTTACCCTTGCCTGCCTGCTCACTGGCCGTCTCCGTCTTCTGTTTGTAATTGTTTGCTCTGATCTGGTGAAGTTGTGGGAGGCTGAGCGGGGATGGACGCGTACAGATGAGGAGGTAGAGGAGGGGCCACGCGTTGGAAGAACTGTGCAAGTCGAGGATGAGCTTTAGGTTATTGATGGTCTCTGGGCCCCGTGTCCCTCCCTCTCCCCCTTTCCTCCCCTCTCTCTGTCTCTTCTCTGTGTCTCTCTGTGTTCTGTGTGTGTCTGTCTGTCTGTCTGTCTCTGTGTCTCTGTCTCTGTGTGTGTCTGTCTGTCTGTCTCTGTCTCTGTCTCTGTCTCTGTGTGTGTGTGTGTCTGTCTGTCTCTCTCTCTCTGTGTGTCTCTCTCTGTCTGTGTGTGTCTGTCAGTCTGTCTTTCTCTTTCTCTCTCTCTGTCTCTGTCTGTGTGTGTGTCTGTCTCTCTCTCTCTGTCTCTGTCTGTGTGTCTGTCTGTCTGTCTCTGTGTCTCTGTCTCTGTGTGTGTGTGTCTGTCTGTCTGTCTCTCTCTCTCTGTGTCTCTCTCATGTCACTCATGTAACATTACATTTAAACTTTTAAAATGCAAAGAAAAATTTCAAACGTGTCAGAGGTCTAGAATGTATAACTCAGTGGAGGATAAGAAACTGTTTTAAAATTATTTTCAAAATGACATGGAAAGTTTCATGTTTTTTCATATGCTAAGAGAATATTGACATGAAGTCTTTATTGGTGCAATAACTCCAGAGAATGATGTTGGGTGTTTGTGGTTCAAAACTGCAGGAGAATATTTGTCTTTGTTGCAATGTTTAAAGTAAAACAAATTAGGATACCATTTACTTAAGTTCAGATAAAGTTTCAGTCACAGAATTAAATCTTCTACATAATTGGAAGCTGACAAAATCCACATCTATGCATGAGTACTGAATTTTTACGTACATAATATTGAGGGAAAAAAAGCAAGGAATCATGTGTTTGTAAGATTTAAGTATGTATTAAAAAGTAATTTTTAGGTTTCAAATTTCTCATAATTTGTGGGCATGAAAAGCAGCACAAAAAAAATATAAACAAATAAGTGAATGAAATGAGAACTGAGCCAGAGGGTATTGCAGAGCTGAAGAAAATTACGTGTGGGATTTCTCATTAAAAATATTTTATTGATGAAGTAGAATCTAATCGGCTTTGAAGAACCAAAGCTAGCCCGGAAAAAAAAAATAGACAACAAGAAAAATTATATTTTTAGTATAATAACCCTGGTGTAAAAAACATAAGCCGTGCACTTCACCTCCTTCCTGAACAGAGCTCTTTTGCTCACTGGCTTATTCCTCACACTTGCCATGGGGTTGTTTCACCGGACCCTCACATGCTAAGCAAGACTCCCTCCACTTAGTCACCTCCCCAGCCATGCTTCAGTCTTAGATGCATGTGGAATAAGGCCACTTCACCGAGAAAGGCACATGAATTAATAGACACCGGGCACTTGGAGCCACAGAAGCCCTAGCCAGGTAGTGTCACCACTGAACAGGATCACAGGAAACATGTGCTCAGGGAGACGTCTCTTCCTAAGATCCAAAAGCTTCTGACTGCCCTAAGTCTGTGAATGTGCAAGTGTATGTCACATGTGAGACCCACAAACACGGGCCACAGGATGAGAAAATCTCTCATTTAATGAATGAAATGGGTATGCGTGGCTCACACTTGGTTATGGAAGTGTACAGCTGTCTGTGATGGGCTTTAAATAATCCATGGGTATGTGGAAAGCATCTCAGCATTCCAGACTTATGTTCCATTGTTATGAGTAGGTTTTCCTGCAGGTCTGGTCCCACCACCGTGCCAGCCCCAAATAACACACAGAGATGCTGCATTAGATATAATTCTGTTGGCCTGATACTAGCATTTCTTATCGGCTAGCTCTGTCTTAAATATTAACCCTTTTCTATTCATGTAAGTATTTCCACATGGTCTATCTTACCGGAGAGAAGGCCCAGACCTCTGTTCTCTCAAGTATCTCCATGTTGACTCCTCCCTACTACTTCCTCTCTCTTCCTAGTATCCTAGTCCCGCCTATCATGCTTTCCTATTGGCCAACAGTGCTTTATTCATTAACCAATAAGAGAAACACATTTACAGAATGACATTTCCCATCATTATCTGAGAGCGTGTGTAGAATGGTGTTGTCAGGTCTGGCAAATGCTGTTCGCTGCTCATGTTCACAACCTCTGGTTCTTACAACTTTTTGTTTCCTCTTTACAGTGCTGATCTCTGGTACTTACTGGGAAGGGGTGTAGTACAGATGTCCAGTTTAGAGCTGAGCACTTCACAGGCTCTTGTTCTCTGAGCATTGACCAGTTGTGGGTCTCTGTGTTAACTGCCATTGACTGCAAAAAAGTAGTTATCTGCTAAGATTTGAGAGAGGAGTACTCTATGCAGGTAAGATTAGAACTTAGAGGCATTTTACTCAGCAAAGTCATTGCTTAAGGTCTATGACCTAACCACCCATGTATTTTTGGCCCAGATAATGATGCTAGGCATTAGTTCTCTCTGATAAAGCAAGCATAAATACAATCAGAAAGTAGTCGATTACAATGATAACATCCGTGGCACTGTTATAATAGTGGGTATATCTTGCCAGACTTTTCATTGACCTCAGAACTGGATGGCAAGGCCCTACAGCTGAAGACACCACATTCTTGAATCAAAGGACATGGAGAAAACCCACAGCTACATCTATACTTGCTAATTTACATAGTACTAGAAGATCTAGGCACACTACAAATCAACCATCTCACTCCCATAGTATACATTTGAATGAACCGTTCAATGTGACACAGTACCAGTGTAATGATTGAAGTCTACGCTGTACATAACAAGATATTGTTTTCCTTAAAACACGTTTAGTACCATGCTCTTGGGATTAGTATACAAGAATGAACTACATCTCCTTCATGCAAACAATTCAGTGCCATTTTGTCTTTCATACACAGATTTTTGAAAGAAAAATCCACTATTCTGCATTATGCCGTTTTTATTATCAGTGGCTTCCTGTGTTTTAATCCAACTCATCTGTAATTTCAGGCTAAGAAAACTGACTCAGAGATGCAAAAGAGACAAGCAAACTGAACTTTCTCCTTCCTTCAAAGCCTGAAATAGTATGATACCCTCTTCTGTCAGTTTGCTCTTTGAAATCATCCTAGTGGAACCAAGAAAGATTTTAAAATCCACAGAAAGAGTTGGAGAAATGTGAAATATATTAACAATATACTTTTTAAGGTCTCCATAGCAACTGGGAGCAAATTATCTACAGTAGCATTAAACATTGATATATATATATATATATATATATATATGTATATATACACATATATATTCGTTTTTGTAAGACATCTTTCATTTTTCAATCATGTGATCATATACAATGGATAAGGTAATCTCATATTAATTGTAGATAACTTATCTCTATCCAGCTCTTAGGGAACTAAATTATTTTGGTTTGGACTAGACTTTCCAATATTTTAAATTTTTCTCAAATTATTTGTATTGAAAACATCACTTTGTGAAATCCAACGAGCCATATCAATATGAAATAATTTGATTCATACACTATTCTGAAAAATCAGTGTTTTGTTCACCTGACTTAGAATCATCCAGAGTGTACGTATACATCATAAAGCCTCATGAACATGACACCAACTCTCTACCCTGCAAGACTTCAGTGATGAGCTTGAGAAAGCAATGGAGAGAATCAGCGGTTATTTGTGAGCTGAGGCCACTGTGATTCAAAGTGGGTGGGGCTTCATGCTGTAAGATTCTCTTTTAATTTGTTTTATATTTTTGTAGTTTTTACTTATTCTTTAAATGTTTTCAATGAAATAGAACTACATCTCTTCCCTCCATCTTTTCTACCCTCCAGCCCTGCCCTGCTACCCTCCCCCCCAGCCCTCCCATTGCCCTCACACTCTCAAAGTGACACCTTTTTCTCTGAGTGTTATTGCTACATTCATTGTCTTCTCATTATCATTGCCACACGCGTATGTGTAAGCACAGCCTGCTGAATCTGGTTTTGTGATTTGTTGCAGATGCATTGGAGGGGAATTCCTGGAAAAGGCTAATTCTCCTTCACCCAGCAGTCATTAGTTGCCTATAGTTTTTTATCTGGGGTTGAGACACTCCAAAATTTCCTTTCACATTAATGTGTCTTTTGACACTGCCACTGTTCTAACTTTGTTTGTGCAACTCCTTCTAGGAGACTGTTTCACAGCGGACTTCCTGGTATACTGGGTCTTGCGATATTTTGGCCTAATTTTCCCCGATGTTCCCTGAGCTATATAGACAAGGAAGCCGTGATGCAGTTGCATCTACTGAGACTGTGTCACCCATGGTCTGTTTACCCCTGCATTGTGTCCAGTTGTGGTTCCCTGTAGTGACCTCCATTTTCTGCAAAGAAACTCTCCTTCGATGATGAGTGGTAGACACACTTATCTGTCAGTACAGGGTAAGATTTAGAATTTAGTAAGGACTTTCTCCGGGCTATTAAAGTAGAGGTAGTATATCCTTTCTAAAGCCTGTGCCCTCACTAGCTCCAGGAAGCTGGCTAAGTTTCCAGTACCATACACAATTCGCCTTCTTTTGAGTAGGTCTTTAGTTCAATTTGGGCAACTATTGGTTAGCAGTGACATATGAGTGCCAATTATTGTATCTTTTTGTACATATTTCTGTTCTGGTCATTGTTGTAGTTGATAAGTGATGCAATCTCCTATTTAATTCTTCCCCTCTCTTAACAGTTTGCAGTACTTTCTAGTACCACAGAAGCTAGGCAGTAGGATTTGTTTTAAAACAATCCCAATTCCCTCTCCTTCCTGTCCTCCAGCTCTGCCTCCCTCCACGTCCTCCCCACCCCACCCCTCATCCACTCCTCAGGAAGGCTGATGCCTCCCATGGACGATCATCAAAGTCTGTCACATCATTTGGGGCCAGACCAAGGCCCTCCCCCCACCCTCGTATCTAGGCTGATCAAGACATGCTTAAAGTGGGCTCCACAAAACCAGTTCATATACTAGGGATAAATACTTGTTCCGCTGCCAGTGGCCCCTTAAACTGCCCAAGCACCTGAACTGTCACCCACATACAGGGGGTCTTGTGCAGGTTTCTCAGCTGTCAGTCTGAAGCTACCGAGCTCCCCCTTGCTCGGGCAGCTGTCTCTGTGGGTTTCCACTGCATGGTCTGGGTCCGCTCCTGACTCACTACAACTGGATTCCAGGAGTTCAGCCCAGTGCTTAGCTGTGCATCTCCACGTCTGCTTCCAGCAGAACTGGATGGAGGCTCTAGGATGGCATGTGAGGCGGTCATCAATCTCATTACAATGAAAGGGCTATAAGTAGCCTCTCCACTATTGCTTAGATTCTTTTTTTTTCCCTTGATAATTTTTTATTTAAATTTGAAGCAAGCTTGTTTTACATATCAATCCCAGTTCCCACACCCTCCCCTCCTCCCCTGCTCCTCCCAACAACCCCCATCCCATCCTCTTTCTGTTCCCCAGGGAGGGTGAGGCCTTCCATGGGGGATCTTCAAAGTCTGTCATATCATTTGGAGCAGGCTCCAGGCCCTCCCCCATGTGTCTAGGCTGAGAGAGTGTCCCTCTATGTAGAATGGGCTCCCAAAGTCCATTCCTATACTAGGGATAAATACTGATCCACTACCAGAGGCCCCATAGACTGCCCAGTCCTCCTAACTAACTCCACATTCAGGGGGTCTGGGTTGGTCCAATGCTGGTTTCCCAGCTATCTGACTGGGGTCCATGAGCTCCCCATTGTTCAGGTCAGCAGTCTCTGTGGGTTTCTGTAGCCTGGTCTTGACCCCTTTGCTCATCACTCCTCCCTGTCTGCAACTGGATTCCAGGAGTTCATCTCAGTGTTTAGCTGTGGGTGTCTGCTTCTGCCTCCATCAGCTACTGGATGAAGGCTCTAGGATGGCATATAAGGCAGTCATCAATCTCATTATAGGGGAAGGGCATTTAAGGCAGCCTCTCCTTGAGAGGCCTTCAGTACCTGCCTGTGGCTATGAATCGATAGACCCTTCCTTATGTATTTGTAAGAGCAAAGAGAAAGGTAACTAGGACAGGGTGCGTGTGTGCTTTCACTGTATGTGTGGGGGGGTAGTGAGTGCATGTGGGTGTGGGTGCCCTTTGATGCTGGGTGTGAAAGAATAGAAAAGTTTTAATAAATTTAGTGTTTCATAGTTATATGTTCAGAAAATGACTTTTCCTGTACCCATAACCTCTTCTGGTTGCATCTTATTCTGTCTCTAAAGATTTTATTGAAATGAGTCTACTCCATCTTGCTAACTCAGAAACTATTAACTATCTCCAAAAAGAAATTCTACTTTCCATTTTTGTATACAAGAAATAGTACATAAACTGTAGTATTGCCTTTTGTACCTGGCAAACCACTTAGAGAATATTATTCACATTTGTTAAATATAGTTACATATATTGCAAGCTACAGATAAGGTGTATCTCAGAAGGTACTGATTTCCCTGTTGAATTCACCATTTGGCCTCAGGCTTATTGATTAATGCAGTCTCATATTTGCCATGTAGTTTCTTTTCTTCCCTCATTTTTTTTATCAAAATGTGAAATTTTATGCACAGGTATAGAATAAATCAAGCAAAAAGGAATCGTTACGATTTAATGGATTTGTCTCAGAAAGGAAATCATAGCGTTTCAAAGAGTACTTTTGCAAACCTGTGTCTAGGCAATGTATAGCCAACTGAAAGCTTTCAGGGTTGTTTGGGGAAATGGTTAATTTCAGTGTTCCTCTTCGCCATTCTCTCAAGTAACAGAAGGGGACTGTAAATGATTTTTAGAGAAAGACATGAGGGTTTCTCCTCTTAAGACGGGCTTTTGATTTTGTTGTGATAATTGTCTTAGGGTCTCACAGAAAGACTTCAGGGAGACAGAATAATGATCCTTTCTCAATGAAGCATCAAAGTGAAAAAGCCCAACTCCCAACCACAGGAAAAGCTGTCAGTCATCTCAGAACGCAAATCTGCCATGCGTGTCACCTCTTACGGTTCTGTATTTGTTCTCTTTAATTCCAGGCAATTAAACGATTAGATTACTCCAAGAAAATCAAATGTACTGAGACATTGTGACAATTTTGACTCAAATAGAGAAGTTCAGTAACAGAGTTCCAACCGTGTCTTCGTTTCTATTTCTTTATGTATTTATTTTATAGTTGTATTTGCTAATTAGATACAATGAGTTCTACTGTACTCACATACATACACTTAATGCATTTTGATCAAACTCGCTTTGCTGTCCTCCTCCCCTTGCTGATCCCTTTCTTCTCAACCTGCCATCTTTCAGCCATCAATGAATTCCATCAGGGGCGCATACATAAGCATGGACAGGGAGGCTTTTATTAGAGCATGCGCACCTTACCAGTGATTCATTGAAGAAAATGTCCTTCCCTCCCCCAGTAATCATTAGATGACTGTGAAAATTCAGGGAGGAGCAGGGTCTCTCTACACACCACGGCAAGTTCAGTATTGTGCAGATCAACCAAGCAATCACCTTTGGTGAGTTCAAGAATGTAACCTTTATGAAATTCTGGACTTAACGCTGGGAGCTGTGGTTCAGTCATTGTGATGATACCAAATACTGCAAGGTATAAGAATTAACAGTCTGTTTCCAAGTTCAAAATAGCAGTGAGTGTAGTGGATAGATAAGCAACAATTTCTTCCACAGTTCAAAATGTGGAACCATGAGTTTGTAAGAGAAAATGTAGGCACTATGGAAATGCTTACATTAATCAATTTCTCTTTGTTCTCTTGACTGAGAAGGTTTGACTATGGGAGAGTGCTTGTCCCACACAGCATGCTTTACCCACACCACCAAAAGCAAATGCAAACAAAATGCATCAACTTCTTTATATATATATATATATATATATATATATATATATATAAATTTTTTACTTAAATTTGAAACAAGCTTGTTTTACATGGCAATACCAGTTCCTGAACCCTCCTGTCTCCTGTACCCCACATGCACACCAACCTCTATTCTATCCCCTTTCTGCTCCCCAGAGAGGGTGAGGCCTTCCATGGGGATCTTCAGAGTCTGTCACATCATTTGGAGCAGGGCCCAGGTCCTCCCCCATGTGTCTAGGCTGAGGGAGTCTCTTTCTATGTGAAATGAGCTCCAAAAGTCCATTCATATACTAGGAATAAATACTGATGCACTACCAGAGGCCCCATAGACTGCCCAGTACTCCCAACTAACACCACATTCAGGGAATTTGTGTCAGTTCTATGCTGGTTTCCCAGCCATCAGACTGGGATCCATGAGCTCACCCTTGTTCAGGTCAGCTGTCTCTGTGGGTTTCTCCAGCCTGGTCTTGACCCCTTTGCTCATCACTCCTCCCTGTCTGCAATTTGATTCCAGGAGTTTGGCTCAGTGTTTAGCTGTGGATGTCTGCTGTATCAACTTTTTTATCCCTTAATGTATACTATTTATCATCACATTAGATTTCCTATGTTTCAGATACTAAAGTGAGCTGTTGGATTTGTCTGCTAATCTTTTTAATTGCCAAACTGTGTTGACAATCAGATTTTGTTATTGGCACTTAATTTTACTATCCATATAATAAAGAAATGAAGATTCCACAGATTTAACCTCTCCTAATTTTTAACTGTTAATGGGTAGAATTAAAACTCATCTAGACAAATCCTGTAGAATTCTCTTTAATTTTGGAAAAAAAACCACGCTACAACAATCCTCATCCAGGCCAATGATGGTTTTCATAAAAAGCTTAAGCAATTGGGAGATTTAATCATCTGGGTAATTTTAGGTCTATCTTGATGCTTTTTTTCACTCTGAATTATCATAT
Organism: Cricetiscus sungorus; assembly: GCA_030556225.1. NCBI lineage: Eukaryota > Metazoa > Chordata > Mammalia > Rodentia > Cricetidae > Cricetiscus > Cricetiscus sungorus. Next base: position 8,562,428 of record JANBXA010000732.1, read on the forward strand.
TTTGGCATATGGAAGATTCCTGTCAAAAAAGAGTAAAAACGGGCTGACTGTTCTGGCAGAACTGGTGGAAATTTTCATGTAAGAAAGGGTGCATGAACATTTTAATAAGGATGCATTCACGGCTGATCTCATTCCATGACATGTATCCCCACTGTCACCCCTCAGCCTCCTGTGTAATTAAGAGGGCAAGCTGTACACAGAAGCTGCTAGATGTGCACATTATAACCGACCAAACTTCATGCTTCATTGCTGAGTATTCAGACATTTCCAATCCTACTGAATTTTTCACTAATGAAGAACAGACGATTCTGAAGGCTTGGCTAAGCTTTTTGATTCACCCCTTTATTAAATTCTCAAGTTTACCATTTCTTCTATTTCCATTGACATAGAGTATATCTCCCCCCCCAAAATGAAATCAATCACCATTACCATATAATAGATATGTCAATTATTTCCAGATTTTAATGCATCCCTTTATATTATGTGTGAAAGAAGGGAGGCCTGATGTGAAATTCTTCACTGCTCAGGAAAGACAGGTTTAAAGCTCTGCAAAATGTTGAGATGTTTGCCAAAGACCTACAGTGGTTTAGGTGTGGTATTTGTCCATAATTGCATGGACAACCTTGACATGCATACCGCTATTTTACATGAGTGTGCTTCAATTTTAAGGTGACAGGAAATCTCTATTCCCCATCAAAGTGCTGCTGTAACAGAGCTAAGGTAACCAATTTCAACAATTTCGAAAACATTTTGAAATAATTTTGAAAAAAAGCATAGAAGAAAACAAGAATAAAGGATAGAGAATGATAGACATAGACAAAGGGAAGACATGTGAAAACAGAGACAGGCACATAAATTAGTTGTAGTTCATTTTTCCCTTCTGTCTTCACTCTTCCAGTCTGTCTGTCTGCCCCTTCTCCTTCTAGTTCTTTTCTTTCGCCATCCTCTTTGTCTCCCTAAAAGCACGCCTTGACCTCAGCGTTCCACATCATCATCATTTTCCAATGTAACAGTTTTATCTCCAATCATTATTGCACAGTTTCATTATGTTAACATATTTACTTAAAGGTGAAAAAATAAAAAGTGAACATGTGCTCACCCTATTGAGTATATTTGACAAATGGTTACTGTGATGTAATCGCAGAGAAGCAGAAGGATTTCACTTCAACCATGAGTACAGCTTTGATGCTTATTTCACAAGCACGTTTGAGGGGAGGGTAGCCTTTCAAAACTGAAAACCCTTATTCAGAAATATTTTTTTTATAAATCAAGTTCATTTAGTTATAATAGTTACTGTTTATTGAGTTTGTGTGAATATATGTGTGTGAGAGGAATACCTAGCTTGTGGTTTGCTGAGAACACACCATACTCTAGAATGATTTAAGTAATATTGATCAATGACTCAGTTAATTTTTCAATCAAAGCTATGATTAAGTGTGATTTTTATGAAAGTATGGAAATCAAGGAGCAGAGATTAAGTGTATTAAGTACCCAGCCCAACAGTATAGCCACGGCAAGTGGAAGCTTTGTGATAACCATGGTTCAGGTGACAATACGTGAAGGAATTACATGAAATGTATCTCCAGATCTTATTGCTAATAAATATACTGTGACTGGCTTGTGATCTTGTCTGTGAGCTATTTTCCTAACTGCTAATAGAAAGTAGGAGGGCCTAGCCTACTGCGGGCAGTTTTACCACTAGGAAGGGGGGTCCAGGTTGTATGAAAAGGTAATTGAGCAAGCCAGAGGAAGCAAGCCAGTAAACAGCGTTTCTCCATGTGCTCTGCTTCAAGCTCCTCCCTTGAGTTCCTGCCTTAGCTATCTATCCTCAGTGATTAACGTGTAAGAAAACGAAACAACAAAACCTTGCCTCATCAAGTTGCATTTGGCTATGGTGTGATGGGAGATGTTATTCTGTAAATATGTTTCTCATACTGGTTAATGAATAAAGCACTGTGGCCAATGAGAAAGCAAGATAGGCGGGGCTAGGAGACAAGGAGGAGGAAAGAGGAAATAGGAAGGAGAAGTCAGCATGTAGAGCATGGAGAAAGCAAGATGGCGGCCTGCCGCGCTCAGATAATGTGACCACAAGGAAATACTTAGATAAGTAGAAATGGGTTAATAATTAAGACAGAGCTAGCCAATAAACAATAATAGTAACTGGCCAAAAGCATTGTATCAAATACAGAGTCTCTGCATATTATTTGGGGCTGGCATGGCGGCCAGTGTGGAGGAACAAAGAGTGGGACCAGGCGGCCTGCGGGAAAAACCTACAGGTAACAATGGTGTTTATCCTAAGAGGAAACAAACTGTAAGAATGACCTATGTGGAGGAAAAAGCTTATCATGAGGGAAAGATGGGATACCTGCTCGACAGGCATTCTTGGGATGGCGGGATAGAAGATATGAGAAGCTGAATCTGGTTACCCACAGAAGCACCTCTTAAGTTTAAGTGTGTCTACATGAAGAATGAGCTATCTTAAGACAAGCAGTGGTTCCTGACTCAGCAAATGTGTATGCTGCTGCCCCAAGCCTTCCCCAGACTGTAGGTACATTTGAACAGAGACTAGATGGTGTTAAATTTAGGATTACTTTTCCCCTAGCTTTGCATATTTATATTAGTGGATTTTTATCAGGCCTTTATTATGTCCTGAATACTTACTATTTTCTTCTCACTAATCTCATTTTAGCTGCAGATCTATCTCACTAGTAAAAGAAAACACTGAGATCATGGTAAAACTGCTATTAATAGTAACTGCTGCTATTACACGGTGTGTAATAGGTATGGAATATCTATTTCAGGGCTATGCTTACAGGCATGAAATTTTACATAAGATGTTTTCTGCAATGATTACAGGTCTGAATATGAATAAATACCTGTATTTTTATGTGACCACACATTCAATGCAAATGCACATAAATGCAAGGATGTTATGAAAATGTATACATATGGTATTGCATAAATTGAACATCATCAGTATATGTCACGTGTGTGTGAAGGGCAGGCATGTTATTTTCTTATTTTCAAAGGAATACTCTCACTATTTACTGAATATTAAGAAGATAAATTCCTCTTCATAGTTCTGCATCATGATGTTTTATGTGGCCTCCTTTTTCAAACCTCTAGACCTGTGACAGCAAATTAATCTGCCATTATTCATTACAGTAGTCACATAATATCTCATTGCACAAGTTAATTTCTATCCCTGATACAATCTCAAAGTTTAATAAATATTTTGTTTACTCATGTAAGAGTTATAAAATGTAACTCCATTTTATTATGAGCTAAATTACAGCCTGTAAACAGTTTGTGGATGCTAATAAGTAACATATATTTTCAATTATTTCATTTTATGTGTATGGGTGTTTTTCCATTCATTAGTCTGGTGCCCTTGGAGGCCAGAAACAAGTGTTGGTTCCCCTGGAACTGGAGTTATGGACATTGTGAGCCACCATGTGGGGACGGTGGAAATAGAACCTAGGTCTTCTGTAAAATGTGCAGTGTTCTTAACCACTGAACCATCCCTCCGGTCCACTAGTAAGTAATATTAAATATAAAAAGTCAGGCCATGGACTTATTTTTTAAACATTTTAATAAAATGTGTATCAGTGTGTCGTTTATATGAGAAAGGGACATTAAGTAAATATCTAAAGTATATAAATAGCTTTTTCTTGAGTGGTATTTTTGAAGTGCTGGTGTCAAGTTTATGTTTTCATGGAAATGCTTCAAGAGACTAATTTGCGATCATCTTTCAGCTTTCCTAGTTTGATTCTTTTGAAGGAAGCACCACTGTGGTGATCCCTGGAGCATTTAAATGCTGGTGGCATTGGGTCATCAAAGCCACAGCTATTGCCGGAAACACTCGGTCCTCAGGCATGCATTGTAAGCACAGGCTTGCTTTTGCTAACTTGGGAGAATGATGCATTCATTTCAAGATTGTGTCACTGCGCTGGGGTTAACAAGCCTGAACTTCTAAGTTCTGCCCAACCACTCTGTTCCCTTTTAAAGAAACACTTTAGGACAGGATATTCTCTCTTGTGAATGGGATGCTTTCTGCATTGTTGAATGTTTCTTAGGATATTTGGAGTAGAAAAATACGGCTGTATCAGTTAACATTTCCAGTTGTTCAGAAAAGAAACTCCTTACAGAAAATAATTTCTATTTCCACTCTCATTCCAGAGATATTTCATCCATGAAGGCAGGTATGACAGGGTAGGGCACCCCCATCCATGTTGGCAAACACATGAGACTCGGAAAGCAGAGGAAATAGGCCATAGCAGAAACAGACATAATCTTCAAAGTTTTTCCACCAAGACCTACTTATATCACTCATACTTCACATCCCAAATCCATTGCCATCAAAACAACACCAATGCTTGAACATGGGTTCAAAACATGAGTAACATTTCAGATTCATACTGTAGCGTTCAACCTCCCACCAAAGACATTTGGCCTCTCATAATGCACAATGCACTCTGTAAATGTGCCAGCTAAAGAGGTAAAAGGACCTCTGCGGTCATGGCTGCATTGTTTGGCGTCCGGTTGACTCGGTTGACTCGCTGAAGATGCATAAGACCTCATTACATTAAGCTGTCTTTTTTCCAGAATGGAAATTCCTCATTTCTCTATTCAAGTGAAAGCTTTTTGAATGTTTATTTGCATTTTTGTAATCTCTATCTTTCAACTGTAAGACACCTGACTCTTAATCACCTCTCCTATTTTCCATTTTCAGGGTTCATAACTTCTCTTAAGTGATGCTAAATTGCTTATCAATTCTTGCTGCATCAAACACATTCTTCTCTTGGCCAAAGTGTTCCTTTTAATGTCTTTATTCTCTGGTCTTGGGCCTGTATTCTCAACGTAAGCTTGACTTAAAAGTAGTCATGAATAACCATGCTTCCGCTTAGTTGTTTCGCTGTCTAGAAACGTTGTCTACTACTTTTCAAGTCAGAGTTACTTAGTTTTAGGTACACAGGGGAAATCTATCTAGTTTCATGTCAGAATGCAGCGGGAGTGGACTCCACTCCAATTTCTGGTGCTGTCTCCATTATCATCTGAAACCTTGTGAGCAGTGTTTACTGGGTCCACAAAGATGACAAGAACATGCAACCAATTTGGAAGAAACCAGCATTCCACAAGTGACTCTTAATTCATTATCAGAACATACTTTTTAGTGTGGCATGTGTCTACAATCTCAGAGTTGAAATGCTCATGCAATTTTTAATAAAGAGAAAACTGACATAAAAGTACAAGCAAACAAACTAGCATGTCAGAGCATGACGTCATTCCAGTCTTGACCTTCCTATCCCTGACCTCCTTATGCAGTGGACGGCTCCCGTCATACTCTCTTCCTCGTGGGATATATAACACGTCTGGTCTTTGTAAAACTCCTTGATTGTTTCAATTTGCTAGTGCTTGAGGTTTTTCACTTGGAGCTTCTCCCAGGGTTTTCCTTTCTTCCAACCATTTCTTTAATCTGTCATCTGCCCCAAAAGGAGGCTTTGATCCTTGATTTAAATTGGAAATCGTTCTCACCTGTGCCCCTCAGACCCTTCACGCCGATACTTCAGTCACTATATGTCCCTTCCCTATTTCTTACAGTTAAGCATGGATAATTGAAAGTTTGTGTTGGAAAAATCATGGATTTTGGAGTAAACAGTAAACTGAATTTTGAGGTAATAAAAATTTTGTTTAAAGGTTATCAGAATTATTTGTATTTGAGTTCCTTTACTCCACTCATATTCTGAAAACAAGGTTAATGTAAAACACATGCATGATATTTAAGAAAATTTATTTATTGTTCTTTATTAAAGTTCAAGGAAGTTAAAAGACTACCACTAATGTACATGTAAGGACTCACAATGTGAAAGCAACCACAAACAGTATTCTATCACCAAAGACAGTTATACTTTGTTGATTACACCCTTTCAATGCCATCATATGCCTGTTATATGCATTGTCTTGTAGAGTTCTCCCAAGAATTTATTTTGCATCTATTTGTGTGTTTAGGGATCCAAGGCATGTAATAGCACAATATCCAGGCCAACACAGCCAGTAGCAAATGATGTGAAAGGAATTCAGTCTCTATCTCTACTCTTACCTACATATCCTTTCAGAAATATTATCCACACATGGTATTCTGCTTCTCCACTCCTTACTCCTTATCTACCCCTGTCTATCTGCATACTTGGTACATGATCAGCCATTGGCACAGACATCGAAGGAATGTGCTTGGATTGTTTGCCATTATCAAGATCTATTTTCTTATAATGAGCTATTTTTGGTAACCATAGAAACTCAGAGAACATAGGAGTTACTGTAAGAACTCCTTTCAAGTCTCAGAAAATAGCCAAAGTTAATGACACAGTCTTCATTTTGTCCTTAGGCTATAATAATCTCATTTTCATTAAGCACTCTTTGTGGGAAAATGATAGGACTCTCACAGTGTCTTAATAATTACCTATTTTCCTATAAACAGCTGAGGCAATGCAAGCAAACCAGCCATGTTTTGTGAGAGTGTATCTAACGCAGATGTTAGAGGGAATAATAAAATATTTAAGGGGTTGCTATTTAACACTAGTTGACTTATCTACTGATTGTGATTGGGAAAAGGAGGGAGTTGTATTCTGGAGTTGATTTCTCTTTAAGATTCATTTCCAATATAGACTCAACGTGAAACCTCTCCTCAGCTATAATGAATCACCAAAACAGTGTTTCTTGGAAGTGTTATAACTCTGGGAGGAAGGAGGTTAAATATTTAGCCAATTGATCAGTATTGGAGGCATGACTGTTGTTTGAGAGCATACAGTCTGCTGGGTCTAATTACAAGGGAGTTCATCTTGCGAGCTTTGTTTTCTGGATGGGATATTTTAAAGATTACGTGCAAGCATGAACCTGACTGATTCTCCTGAATTGGGAGACTATTATGACATAATCATGCCACCCCTCTACATGAGAATCTACTTATCACCATGTCCCCTCATTGTCTATACTGCAAAGCTTAGAACACCAATCCCTAAAACTGACCCTTTGGATCCTCAGGTGCTGTGGAAAGAGATGAATGGAATGATCCTGATTGCTTCTGTGGTGTGACAGGAGCAGTGACTGTGAGGCCGCTTTCCACCTCACACTAGAGATGAAGACTCCTCTGCTCACCTCTGACCCCACTTCTTTGACCCATGTGTCTTGTCAGTAAGTGTCATCGGACTAACTCGTCCCAAGGTCTCGGTACTGTCCTCCAAAGTGCATCCTGGCTATTGCTACAGCAATGTTGGTCCTCGATACTGCTGCAATTCCTCCAGCCCTGCAAAGATTCTGTTGACCTGGACCCATACAGCTACGTACATCAGAAAATTCTGAAATGAGTTTGACTTTGCTGCTCACTTCACTTAAACTACTGTGGGGAGTATAAAAATTACTAGTCGAAAGATTTCTCAAGTGAAGCTGACACTTTGCAGGAAATTTAGGCTGACTGGTTTTATGAATCCCTGAGAAAATTCTACATTCCTCATAAGTAAATGTGCAAAAGCCGTTTTAGCATTAAAGTCATCATTAACTTTTTTAGGATTTATTTTGTATTTAGTATGTAACCAGTGTTCTGCCTGCCTGCAGAAGAGGACACCAGATCTCATTATAGATGGTCGTAAAGTCACCATGTGGGTGCTGGGAATTGAACTCGGGACCTCTGGAAGAGAAGCCAGGGCTCCTAACCTCTGAGCCAGCTCTCCAGCCCCAGTCATCGCTAACTTATCAGATGTGTGGTGTCTAACACTTTGGAAAGAAAAGCAAAATTTAAAATGACTAAGTTGTATCTTCCCAAAATATTTTAGACACTATTTTTTTTTTTTAGACTTAATTTCTGGGACAAACATCAAAGTCTTGGTGACATTTAAAAATAACATACACATTCCCTATGCATTTGAGATGTAATATTGAATTGAAAGATTATTTGACATAAATACAGGACTTACTGGGTTTACCACCGTGCTGTACAGTAACTTTGACCCATCTAATAAGTTAATTTTGAAGCTACATAAGGAATATTTGCTGGAGGAATATTTAATGTGATGGTGACACTTTAGGATCTCAGAGATGGAGATGGAATGTGGGCTGTGCTCAGCATTGCCAGGATCCCAAGAACAATAGAAAGAGAAGAGAGTAGGAAAGCAGAAGACCAGGAGTCCTGACAGGAACCAGATGTGGAAGGCTATCTCATGCATCTGTTGCCATGGCTTCCTTCCATAATGCACTAACTATATCCTTTTCCAATGTGTAAGCCACAATAAACGTGTCTTGGCCTAATTTTCTTCTTTTGGGTGCTGTCTTAAAATGAAGAGAAAAAATGAATAATGCTCAGGTTTAAAGTATTGGATCATTACTGAATTTTGTTAAAGTTACAGAGAATTGATGAGAAAAATATAAATTTGGAATTATTTCTATGTTTTTATCTATTTTACATTAAATCAAAAAGTGGCTTGCTTTTTCATAGAACTGAAAAATAAAGTATATATTGTTACAGCAGGTTTCCCCGCCAGCTGCCGCCGGTTCTGCCGCCATTGTCCTGCAACCACGTGTGCCCCAAATAACACTCAGAGACTCTGTATTTGATACAATCCTGTTGGCCAGTTACCATTATTGTTAATGGGCTAGCTCTGCCTTAATAATTAACCCATTTCTACTTATCTAAGTATTTCCACGTGGTCGTCTTATCGGGGAGCCGCGCGGCAGGCTTCCTGCTTCTTCCCGGGCTACATCTCGACTCCACCTACTACTTCCTCTTCCTCCTCCTAGTCTCCTAGCCCCACCTATCTAGTTTTCTATTGGCCACAGGGCTTTATTAACAGTATGAGAAACATATATACAGAATCACATCTCCCATCAATATATGGTCTGTACACACACTATAATGTATGCATGTGTATAAGAGTAAAATATAATTATAAGAAACGTTTTTTTGCAGGGAAACAATAAGTCATTTGATACGAAATGTACATTTGCCTACTTGTGTTTGTTATTTTTTTCTCTTTTTTAAGTTACTTTTTACATTCCAATCCCAATTCCCCCTCCCTTTTCATCCCACTTCCTCTATTCCCCTCTCCCACCATCTGCTCCACAGAGACGGTAAGGCCTTCCATAGGAAGACTACTAATTCTGTCCCATCATCTAGTTGAGGCAGGACCAAGGCACCTCCCTCACCCCCACACTCCTGTGTCTAGGCTGGGCAAGATATCTCTCCACATAGAATGGGCTCCACTAAGTCAGTCTGTGCATTAGAGTTATGCACAGACTCTGGCCCATTTCCAGAGGCCTCATATAGAGTCCCAGTCACACCATTGCCACCTATATTAAGGGAGTCTTATGCAGGTTCCCCATTTGTCAGACCTCTCACCAGTCATCAGGTTCTTCACTCCTTTGTTCATATTATCGCCCCTGCCTCACTGTGATTGTACTCCAGGAGCTTGGCCCATCGGTCAGTTGTGAATTTCTGCATCTTCTCCCATCTATTTCTGGAAGAGGGTTCTAGCTTCTCTGGGGTTAAGGATTATAGGCTATCTTTTGCTTTATGTCTGGTATGCACTTATGAGTGAGTACTTACTATATTTGTCTTTCTGGTTTTGAGTTACCCCACGTTCTGCCTATTTGCCTGAGAATTTTAGCATGTCGTTGTTTCTTACCACATCTTCATCCATTCTTCAGTTGAGGGACATCCAGGCTGTTTCCAAGATCTGGCTACTAGAAATAATGTTTCTATGAGCATCGGTGAGCAAACGCCTTTGTGGTATGAATGTGCCTTTTTGGGTATATGCCCAACAGTGGTATTGCAGGGTCTTGAGGTAGGTTGATCCCTAATTTTCTGAGAAATCACCATACTGATTTCCACAGTGGCTGTACAAGTTTACACTCCCACCATCATTGGAGGAGTATTCCCCTTTCTCCACATCCTATCTAACATAAGCTATTATTGGTGTTTTTTTATTTTAGCCATTCTAGTCAGTGTAAGATAGAATGTTAGAATGGTTTTGATTTACATTTCTCTGAGGAATAAGGGTGTTGCCCATTTCCTTAGGTGTCTCTGTGCCATTTGAAATTGTTCTCTTGAGGATTCTCTGTTTAGAGCTGTATCTCATTTTTTAATTGGATTATTTGGTTGTTTGATTTCTAGTTTCTTGAGTTCTTTTCAGCCCTCTGTCAGATGTGGGGTTGGTGAAGATCTTTTCCCATTCTGGATGGAGTCTTTTTGTCTTGTTGACCAGGTTCTTTGCTTTGCAGAAGCTTCTCAGTTTCAGGAGGTCCCATTTATTAATTGTTGCTCTCAGAGTCTAGTGTTCTATTTAGGAAATAGTGTCCTGTGCCTATGTGTTCATATGTATTTCACACTTTCTCTTCTATGAGGTTCAGTGTGAATAGATTTAAATTGAGGTCTTTGACCCATTTGGACTTGAGTTTTGTGCATGGCGATAAATATGGAACTATTTTCAGTCTTTTCTACATGTTGAGATGCAGCTACACCAGCACCATTTGTTGAATATATTTGCTTTTCTCATTTTATATTTTTAGCTTCTTTGTCAAAAATTAGGTGTTCATTGGTGTGTGGGTTGATATCGGGTCTTCAATTCAATTCCGTTGGTCTGCCTGTCTGTTTTTATGCCAGTAACAAGCTGTTTTTATTAACATAACTCTATAGTAGAGCTTGAGGTACGGGACGATGATGCCCCCAGGTGATCCTTTATTGTACAGGGTTGTTTTGTCTGTCCTGGGTTTTTTGTCTTTCCACATGATGTTGAGTATTGCTCTTTTAAGCTCTGTGAAGAATTGTGCTGGGATTTTGATGGGGATTACATTAAATCTGTAGATTGCTTTTGGCAAGATTGCCATTTTTATTATGTTGATCCTCCCTATCCAAGAACATGCGATATAGTTCCATTTTCCGATATCTTCTTTAATTTCTTTCTTTAAAGACTTGCAGTTCTTGTCCTACAGGTGTTTTGTTTGTTTGGTTAGAGTTACCCCAAGATATTTTATGTTATTTGTGGCTATTGTGAAGGTTGATGTTTCTCTGATTTCCTTCTCAGCCCATTTGCCATCTGTATATAGGAGGGATACTGATGTTTTTTAGTTAATCTTGTATCCTGCTATATTACCGAAGGTGATTATCAGTGAAGAAACGTGTTTTTAATAAGCTGTAAATACTATAATTCTTTTTCTATAGTTGTGCCTTCCACTGTCTGTTACATATTCACTTCAGTCAGTTATGAGTCACATCACACTAAGACAGTTGCTTCAGATGAAAAGGAAATTCATTAGACCAGGCTTTAGAATTCACCCCAGTAATCTACTTACATTTTCATAAACTCGTCTTTTTAAAATGCATATACATGTGTGTGTGTTTGTGAGAGATAATATGCATGTATGTACAGGTGTCCACAGTGTCGATAAGAGGGTACTGGGTTGCATCCCCTTGAACTCGAGTTACAGTATTTGTGAGCCACTCTATGTGGATTTTAGGAACTGAGTTCAGGTCCTCTCTAAGAGCTGCACATGTTTTTAACTGTTGATCCATCTTTCCAATCCCTGTAAGCTTATTCATTTCCTAAAATCTCTAATGTCTACATAAGAAATATCTACATAAAAATATCCATAGAAGTTTTATTCAAATAATTGAACAAATTAGAAGTAGATGTTGCACATTTCCTTTTCCCTTTTAATTGTATCACACCTGCAAAAGCGTACTTTTTAAACATTTCACAGTAATTATACAAACAAATAAATATTATTTCAATTTCTCTAATCTGTTCAGTGCATTTCAGTGGTTTCCAAAGTCATTAAAATCATTAAAATTGATTTCAGTAGAATTTTAGACCTGCATGATCTGATCTTCTTATAATTTCCCAATGTTCTTTTTTGGTCCAAACTACAACTCTGCTTGTCAACACGTTTGGTATCCCTTTCTACAGGTTGCTTCCCTTCCAGTGCTTATGCTGAAATCTACATTCCACCACAGCAGCATTTTGTGGTAGGATCTTGTGATTAGTTCATGAGAACCTTGCCTGCATGAACCAATGGTGTGTTATCATAAGGATGGGTCAGTTTCCTGGGGAATGAGGGGCTTTCTTTTGATTTGTTGTTGTTGTTTTGTTTTTGTTTTTTAGGGGGAAATGAGTTCAGACAAATGTCCAGCTTATCTTAGCCATGCTTGGATGTCTGTACATACTGCAGCATGCTTCCTGATCCCTTTCAACAGGATTTCACAGCAAAGGGTGTGTGTGTGGGGGCGCGCGCGTGTGTGTGTGTGCGTGTGTGTGTGTGTGTGTGTGTGTGTGTGGAGAGAGAGAGAGAGAGAGAGAGAGAGAGAGAGAGAGAGAGAGAGAGAGTTCTCTCTTTAGGAACTTTGTTCTATGAGAGTAGACTCACAGCAGATATGTCAAGACTGGACTTTCGTACGTTTCACTATGGGGAGCAAAGGAATCCTTGAGACCACATCTCTCCTTGGGTAGCTAAGGACTGTAAAATATTTCTGAGCGTGGAGATGTCATTTTCTCTAGTGGTATAGCTACTGGGAGACCAAAACAAGGAGTTTGAAGGGAAGGAAATAAAATAGCATGGTAATGGAAGTATAAAAATAATAACAATAATATGTGTACACATATATATATATATATATGACTGTCAAAAGTGAGAGAAAAATTCCCCGTTATGTAATTTGTCAATGCTGAACATCAAACCCATAGCCTTAATCGTGCTTGCTAGGCAATCACTATACTACAAAAGTATATCTCATCCCCACTGCAACATTTTCCATCCCTCCTTCTGCATTGTAAATCATAAACAATTTCTTAAAAATGAATGGTCAAATAAGTCAATAAATAAATAAATTGCTGTGTCTTTGTGCCTTACTAATGTTTATTCTCTTACTGAAAATGCTGATTTTTCTCGCAGTACCTCACCAATTTCTCATCAAGCCTCAATACTTAGATTGCATAAAGACGCATTGTTGAACTTCTTAAAAAACGGGCTATTTCTCAGAAACTAAATTGCTTCTCAATTCTGTGCTGAATAGTGTAACTACATTTTTATATCTTTTGCAAATATGCAAATGGGTAATTATACTAAAAGGTTCATTTCTTTTATTGATTCCACTTACTTGTAAATTCTAAGAATTCTAGTATTTAGTATTGATTTCATGAATACATCCCATAGCTAAGTAATTTTACAGCACAAATAAACAATGTGCTTAACGTTTAAGGGCTTGAGTTTTTATTATCTGGGGAAAAAAAGAAAGAATAGACAACAATACATGGCCATACACCTGCTTACACCAGTTTCCTAGTATGTGTAAACGCTTGTAACCATAACAATCACCTGTAAGAAAACCACAGCTGTAATTTGAAACTACATGTATAGCGAAAAAATGATATGTGTATGTGTGGTGTGTGTGTGTGTGTGTATGTGTGTGTGTGTATGTGAGTGTGTGTGTGTGTGTGTGTGTGTGTGTCTGTGTGTATGTGTGTCTGTGTGTGTGTATGTGTGTGTGTGTACATATATATGTTAATCGGTACTACTGAGTCTTAAAAAGCAAAGACAGAATTTGAAACTATAAATCCAGACCACATCTATAACAGAACCACAGGGGAATGAACCACCGAGAATAAAAGACTGAAGCATTCTAAGAGATGTGTGGTTCATCTATACTAAAACCTCTTCTCCCAGGGCTCTGGAATCATTGTGGAAGCCAGACGTAAAGAATGACTACTAGGAAATGTGTTTTCTAGACGTGACAGACGGTTGCAATATAAACGCACAGCAGTTGTCTCAGCATGAGCAAGACCCGTGCGGCCTCAATACTGACAAGATCCAAGCATGGACAGTGAAGGTAGGCGTGAAATCTCAGCCCTAGCTAAGTAGCTACTGGCGACTGATAGCTCCTGGGAAGAGAAAAGTCAGTTTCCTTTCAGACCCTGACCCTGAGTCTGCACCATATAGGTTTTAGTTCAGTGGGGTTTTTAATGTGATTTCTGAGTGTGTGAACAAGTGTGTCTCTGATTCTTATGCCTTCTCCTGGGGCTCCTTCCCTTCTGTTGCTTTGCCTTGTGCAACTTCAATGTGGTGGCTTTTGTTTTAACTTATTGCATCTTACTTTGCAATGTCTGGGTGTTACGAGTAGGTTTTTCCCTGTCGGTCGGTCTGGTTCCGCTGCCACGCCAGCCCCCAATAACACACAGGGACTCTGTATTTGATACAATCCTGTTGGCCAGTTACTATCATTGTTTATCGGCTAGCTCTGTCTTAATGATTAACCCATTTCTACTATCCTAAGTATTTCCACGTGGCTCATCTTACCAGCCAGAGCTACTGGCGTTCTACCTCTCTCCTTGTCTCCTAGCCCCGCCTATCTTGCTTTCCCATTGGCCCACAGTTCTTTATTCATTGACCAGTATGAGAAACATATTTGCAGAATAACATCTCCCATCATCTGGGGATATGTCTTAGAAGCCTGTTCTTTTCTAACGAGCGTCAGAAAGGGAGTGGATCCAGATAAGACAGGAGGTGAAGAGCTGTGAGTGAAGAGAGAGAGGAAGCTATAGTCAGGATATATTGTGTGAGAAAAGAAACTATTTTCAATGAAGGGGGAAATGACTTTCTAGAAGTTTGAAATTTTAACTATCCTGTGAAGGAACACCTTCTTATTCTATGTGTCTCTCATCTAACCAGCAAGTGGTAGTACGTGGGCCATGTTGGACCCATCCTTTCAAGGCCTTTCGAACTCTTCATCTTCATTATGAAAAGCTTTGTGTTCTTGGGAATAATAGCATCCTAGTGAAGGGAGCTGTCCAAAATGCACATCACAGAGACATAAGAGCAACACAGCTTCACAAGTAGGCAAAGAGGCTGGAAAGAAAGACGGGTGTTAATTACACTTTGGGTTAAGCTGGCGGTTCAGATTTTTGAATTAGAACATTAGTAATTTCCAGATAGTGTCAGGAACATGAGTGCATCTCAATGTAACCCTATTACCTAATTTTATTTTTACATATCTCTTTCCAAGTTCTTCTATATCCACATATGTTTTCCATAGATGGACCTCTTATTATTTTGTGTTAACCTAACATTACAAGCATCTCCTCTATTGCTTAATCATTCATGACAGTGATTCTTACTAACTCCAGAATAATATGTGAAATGTATGTTTGTATATTTTATATCCAAAGATAATATTTTATTTTACAAAATAAAAAGCTATTTTATTTGAAAAAAAAAAGGGATTGTGGCCCTTGTAGGTCTATAATGGTCCAGTGGGAAGCCACATATCAAAGACAATATATGTACAACTTAGATTTGATAGGTTTAAAATAGAAATAAGAAAAGGACTGTTAATTGGGTGGATGGTGATGTATGGCTATAGAATTAATTGGGGAAGAGGATGAATATCAACAAAGCACACCATGATATATTTCCAAGAACTAATAAAATGGAAAAAGAAACCCCTCTCCCAAGAAAATTTAAGGAAAAGAAAATTCAACTGAAAATCTCCCATGCTGAGAGAAAATGGGTATCTCTTACTCGAAACTCACTTTATGTTTTAACCATTGCCTCCCCAGAGGTTCATGTTCTTGTTGCTGAAAACACAATGTACCTTGGGACTTAGGACGAGAGGAACTGAGCTGGATCTGACCAGACTGTCTTCTTCTTCCTAAGGACTAACTTTCGTGGTGCCAGTAGGTGCCATGTTAGCTTCCCAAGAAGGAGAGAAACTGATAATCACACCCAGTTATGATGTCTATCAACTAGGACAAAAACAACAATCATGATATCCCACAAGCGTGCAATAGTGGCATTCATACTTTTGTAGTAACCAACAGATCTCTAATTCAAATTAAAGCCCACTCAACATAACGGAAATCATGCCTGGTACTGAAAACTTAACTGACTACTACACCACCTTAATTCCCAATTTTGTTCTAGGTATTTATCTATATACCCACAGATTGGTATATTCCTCAATTCTCACTAAAGAAATATCTCCTTAAAACAGATGCAGACCATTACATAAAACAAGTCTATCATCATGCAGACAGCACATGACCACATGGTTCCCAGCCACAACTGATACATATGCAACACAATTCCTCCATCTAAGGCTCTGGGTTAACAGAAGAAGAAGAGAGAAGAAGAAGAAGAAGAAGAAGAAGAAGAAGAAGAAGAAGAAGAAGAAGAAGAAGAAGAAGAAAGAGGTACTGAAAGTTTGCAGTGAGATTGTGTCTCCTAGAGGTGTCAAAGAAGCTACACCCATGAAGTCACCTCAACATGGCTACAAACAAGACCTGGAAGCAGGAATACCAATAGACCTGCTAACATGAAAAGAGAAAATAGAATATCGCATGTAGCTTCAAATCTAGACAAAGAACTTCAGGCAACTAAGGAATTCTGAGCATGGGAGAAGTCTTCCCTAGAGGAAAGCTCTTACATTGGTTATCTAATACTAAGTGGTCAGCCTTGATACTATATGCATAGAAGCAATATTTTATAATGCACAGATGGATGGATGAATGGATGGATGGATAAATGATAGATAGATAGATAGATAGATAGATAGATAGATAGATGATAGATAGGTGTGTGTGTGTGTGTGTGTGTGTGGGTGTGTGTGTGTGTGTGTGTATGAACAATTAAAGAAGTAGAGGCACAAATTTAGAGAAGTGTGTTCACAGAGGAAGGACTGAGGGAAACAGGGGTTAAATGATGTAATTACATTAATTTCCAAAACAAAAAAAGTATTTAAGTTCATTATATAAGTCCTTATGGGCAATTTTAATCCTACCACATATAGCACTTATCTAACAGAAAAAAAGCTATATGATGCATATTATTCATATTGTATTAATAACATATTATAAACATCACTTAAATAACTAAGAAAGCTAAACTTCCGTCTAACTTACATATATAAATATATATATACATATATATATATATATATATTAGAACTAGTATAGAAAAGTATAGAAAGTATAGAAAACATGACATATAATTTACACAAAATAATATACACACTATGTTATTCCTATAGGTTTAAATTGTATGTGTCATATCCTTTAAAACATTTAAAGTAATTTATATATAGTGTATGCATAGGAACAGAATTGTCACTACATACCATTGTCAGGTAATTTTAAAGATGATATCAAGTTCTTCATAGCATAAACAGATAATTGTGCTAATTTAATTCTAGTTCCAAAAATGTCCATGTTTTAGGACATTTTACCTACTCTTGTCTTCTTGCTTAATAGCTTTTCAAACCCTGTAAGTTGACAATGTTCCTTGTAACCAAATAATAAAAGCAGCATATGGACTGGTCTAGTAACAAATGGGGTTAGACGTATGCATTTTCTAATACCCAGTTGCTTTTACCAACAGAAATAATCTTAATATTATGATTTACCTGTCTTTGGTAATGCCTTTGTATTGATACTCACTGATCAGTTCACAAGGAAAACAGAAATGTATCATTTGGGAATATACAGTGGGAAAACAATAGGTCATACCTAGGGATGCCATAAGTTGTTTTGAAATAGAGCAATGCTTTAAGATGTTAAGACACATTCTATTTCTCTGCTTTCTTTACAACTTGCCATTGAGATATTTCATTGGCAATGTAAGCCTCTTTTCAGGCACTGCCTAATTTGTCTGTCCTCGGGTATTTTTCAAGCTTGCTTTGGTTTAGAAAGAGTAAGGGTGTCTATTACTACAGTTTTGTACAAGCTACTGTTCTCTGCACATAGCAAATAGAATCAGCTTCCTCTTGGAGTATCTGAGACGCCAGAATTGGTTCCAATCACAGGCACCGCACACTGAAATCTTCTTTAGCTAATTCATTTTTCCTCCTTTTGTGCTAAGATCGGCCTGAATGCAAGACTTTCCTCAGTTCTCTTAGGCTGTGTTACTTGAATCTTTTCAATCCAGAGAAAGGTCATCATAGACAGAATAATTATTCCTTCTCAGTGCTAAAATTTAAACAGCTCCTCTTTTCTGGTTAGCATAAATATAATCCACAAATCTTCTATATTTGAATATTTGTATGTAGAATTTTATGCACTACTGCATCTTCTTAGGATTCCTCATGACAGCGCCCCCTACCAGCAGGAAGCATTTTGGAAAAAAACGAAACCCAAATTCCCAAATATTGTTTATAAATGTTTGTTTTCATTTAAATGGGCTTGGTTATAAATGGTTAATGAACACGCAAACAAAAAAAAAGAATTTTATGCACTTATACCTGGTGAGTAAATGTCGGGCATAATCCCTCCTTGCCAACGTCACTTTCATTATGAATGCATCTTGCCTAGGCAGACTGTTCACTGATACAGTGGGAATGAAGAATCCAGCGTGGCTTTGTGCACAAGATTTGGAATCTTGAACAAACCACCTCCAATCCTGTCTTCCACCACTACAGGACTGATAAATCAGAAAGTTATGTTTGGTGAAATTGCACAATCTCTCCTACAACTGACATTCACTGGACTGCGGAATCTAACTGTCCATTAGATGTCTTTGTGATGCTTCGTCTGGGGGTTTGGTGTAAGGATAATCCTAACCCCAAAATATTTCGACCATTTCATCTTCTACTGTTTGGAAGTGCTATGAATATTGGTGTTAGTATTTCATAAAATGATTCCAGAAATATTTGTGAAAACCATTCTTTACAACGCCTTTCTTTGGCCGCTAATAGGGAGAGTGATAAGTTTTCTTTAGAAAAGCTGCCCCTGGTAGGTCTCCCCTGCTCCACCTGATGGACAGGTAGGTCAGACGTGGAAGGAGAGGTCAGGAAGGAGTTTGGAGGGAGGGACTGCAGGATGGAGTTCATCAAAATGCAGTATATACTATTGTAAAAGTCTCAAAAAGGAAATATTTTATTTAAGAATGTTTGCAGACCAATCATCCAACCACAAGGACAAGAGTTCAGTTCCTCAGTTTGTTTGCTGATTATTCTGTAGATGCCCATTCTTGCTATAATTCTCTCTTTGGAAATATATTAAATTTCCAGTGGCCAGCACATACCATTATGTAGCTGTGGTTTCTTTTGTAATAGGCATCCTCCGGTTTTGCAATACTTGATTCTTCCCCCCTACTTTTTCTTGCACAAACTTATAATTTTGACATCTTTTTCATTTTCAAGAGGTTGACTCAGTCTCGGCAATTTTTTTTTCTAGACTCTATTTTAAATTCTGTAGTTTTTGTACAGAGTTTCCTGTGTAGGCTAGCATAGATCTCACAGTGTAGTCCACCATTATCCCCAAATGCAGGGGAAATACAGGGATATTTTTATATCCCTTGGTGTTAAAAATCATTGCAAGTTTCAGGGCATAAGAGACCACAGAGTGCTCAGCCCTAAGTGGAATCTCTGTATCATTTCCCTTTCTTTCAAATCTGGGCACCATTATAGAAGAGGAGCCTTAGACATTGTAAGAACCAGAGACAGTGGATGACCACAGGAAATATTATCTTCTGGACACAGCAGGACAGCTGCACACATCAACTCAGTTGCTATAGTACCCATATGACTGTGTAGTAACAAACCAGGCCAAACCCTAGCAGGGAGAGGAGAGTTAGGCACGCAATCACATCCCTTATAGCCAGCAGCAATTACTGGCTGTTGGAAAAAGGAAAAGTAGTTCTATCTAGAAGTACGCCCAGCTGGTAAGTCAACCATTCTCTAGTAGAAGAGCACAAATGCAAAGAATATTTAGGCCATTCAATTTGGTCTTTAAGGGTTAAAAGGGGCGGGGGGGGGGGATACAAAGTAGATGTGTATTGAAGGGAGTTGAACCTGGGGAGGGATGAGTGTGAACATAATTAAAGCTCCTTGTGTGAAATTTTATTTTTTATTGGTTTCAACGAACAAATCAAAAATCTAAAAACAAATTCTTTAGCTCATGTGATATTTTCATGCATTTTTTTTTTTTTTTACTATTTATGGTCTTATTCTTCCCTGAACTTCAAAAGAGCTACTGCCTTGAATTCTATGCTTGTCAATTTGGGAACTTCCATGACTCCAGGACAATTGCTGCAGCCTTCATGTTTAACTGTGGTTCCTTTAAGAAAATGGCTGTCTTTCTGTCTTGATGAAATTACTTTGACCAAAACAAAAAATCTTTTTTAGTCACTTGGGCAGAGTTGTAAGCAAGGTTAACACAGCCGTGTGTGGATCCCCTGCAGTGTCTGGAGGCTGTGTGGCGTTCGTGGGCAGATGGGCCTGGTCCAAGGCTCCATGGGTAATGTGGACTACTAACCCACAGCAAGCTGAAGCACATTTGGGATCCCTCAATTAGATGGTTATTACATGGCCAATTAGTGGCCAGGGGTGACCTTGGTGAAATCAATGCTCGGTTCCTCCAGCAGCAGGCCTGTTGCTTGGCATCCGCTGTGTTTTCATGTACACCAGTCTCCTCTGGCCTTTAGTTTTTATCAACGTAGGCAGCGTCGACTGCTTAATGGGGTGCAGCACTAGTGTGTTGTATTTACATGCCTTATACCAGTTTCTCATGCTCAAATCCATTCAGGTTTTTTCTACTCACTTAAGTTAGGTCTAGCTCTTCTTCTACGATTCCTCAAATGTGTAAACCCCGTACTACATGTAAATACATTGATAAACGTACCCGAGACGTTTTCCCTCTTGAATAAACTTGCAGACTTTTCTCAACACAGCTTTTAAATAACTTTGCACTGCCTCCTTCTCCATTAAATGGTCATTTAGAGGAGGAACATTAGCTTAAGAACGTCTCACTCTCCACCATCTGCTCTCAAATTATACTGCCATTCATTTATGCAATTTTTTTTGGTATAATAATGAGTAAGAACCAATGAACTCGATCCATTAAAAACACTCTAACTCACACAGTTCTGCCCCCTGGAATGTGCACTGATACGTCCAGGTGGTATTGTGTAATCGCTTTTAGGTGAACACCTCTTCAAAATCTTCTCCGGATACATTTATTCCATGTCTGGGGCATATAGCTAATGAATACCTGGAGAACAATAAAGCACTCATTGGTGTAGTTTGCTGGCAAAAGACAAGCTAATTCTTATACACAACAGGACTGTTCACCTCACCTAAGCAAGCACTGCTGTCTATAGCATGGCACATCCCTAGCTAACTGATAAAACATCGTCTCAAGAAGGGAGAGGAAAAGAGAGAAAAGCAGGAAAAATACGCTAATATGCCCAAATGCTCCGATAAAAACAGATAGCTTTTCTGTCCGTGCAAACTGTTTGTGATGTCATTACTTTCTGTAACCCACCGAGATATAAAGCTTCAGCCCTCTCTGTAGTGAATTCATGAGAAAGAGCCACGGTAACACCTTAGAGACTTTTGACCCCCCAATGTTGGCTCTCTCACACAGCTGTTCAGCTTGGCCACTGTTAGACTCACAATTTCTTTGTCTGAAGTATAATTGCAAATACATCCAAAGATATTCATGTGCAAATTTCCTTCTGTGCCTTTCGTCTCTCTTACTCTCAAAAATATCGAGTAATATTTCTTGCCATTTGGTTTTTCAACAGAAATATCTGAGAACATATGTAAATTTGTCCTGAGCAGGTTTTTCATTTCCTTTATATTTGCATTGTATATTTTACCAGTACATAGTATAAATTTAATACACCCCTTGAAATTAAAAAAGGATAGAAAGTATTGATGAACCTTGAGACAGAAAGCTACGAACTGCAAAATTTATTATTATCTCTTGTGATATTATTTTACTTCATAGATTCTTTGTTGGGTGTAGTTTAAATGCAGTAAAATTTGGTTTAGGAAGAGAAATATGTTAGACATCCTTTAATTTTGCTGATGAATTGAATTGAAGACTCAGAAAGGGCTATGAAACCAATGCTCCATATTCTGGAACTGTCACAATGAGCATCTTTAGCTATTGTAATTCTGTACAAAGCAGCCTCAGTTCTGCTGAGTATGAGATTTGGGAAAGCAGGAGACAATCTTATACACAAATTAGAACTATAAATGTCAATCTAGGTGTGATTTAATGGAAAAGTATTCAGTGGTTTAATGCTTAGCTCTATTTAAAAATCTATATTTAACTAACTCATTAGAGATTCATAGTCCCACTCTTAGGAATAATATTTTATAACCAATTGTATTTAAAATTAGAGTTCAGGAGATGATATATCTGTATCATTATTCAGTTTTAATTGGAATTTGGAGATGAAGACCTTCAGTGAAAGCTCCCTTTTAATAACATAAGCATGTGACCAACTCCATATTGAAAAGCAGGTTCATGATTCAGGAAGTCCTCGTTCTGCATCTGTCTCCCTCCGTGTGATCTTCACAAGCACCATGCTCATAACAGAGGCATATCGGCAATATGATTTATAACAGCAAGTGGTTATTTGAGTGTCTATCTCTTCGCCCCACCCCCAGAATCGATCTGCTGTATGCCACAAAGGCTTTTTAAATCATTGATAACACCTGTCATGAAGATTATTACAGGAAAAGAACTGAGCCGTGAATAATCCAAGAGAGGAAGTATTCAGGGAAGGACCACACGTTTGCTATCAGAAAGATGGGAAGTCAGAAGCCAGGTGGAGACTCACCTGCAAATTCAGGTTCTTAGGAGAAACGCCACCTCTCAGCCTTCCTGCAAATGAATTGAGTGGATATTAATTTTCACACCTATTCTCTGAGTAAATTAAAGACAGAACACTGCAGCAGACAAGGCCCATAAGTACCAGATCAGAATCGGTAGTTGCATTCATGATATGGAAAGACAGGATTGATGTTCATGTTTGAGTACCACACTTAGTTTCACTTAGTTCCAAATTTAATTCTACAGGGAAGAATCTTTCTTCAGTTCCATTTTACGTACAAGAGGCTGATGCCAAGTGTGATGGAGGGGCATTGGCAAGCTAATAGCACCAAAGGAACTTTCCTTCTTGACCAAAATTATAATCTCCTTTTAAATTATAAACAAATTATCACAAGGGATACAGTCAAGGCTCTGTCTCAAAGGAACAAACAAACTATAAAAGACTTAGTGTCAGGCTGGGCAGTGATGGCACGCGCCTTTAATCCCAGCACACTGTAGGCGAGGAAGGCAGATCTCTGTGAGTAGTTCGAGGCCAGCCTGGTCTACAGTGTGAGTTCCAGGACAACTAGGGCTGTTACACAGAGAACCCAGTCTCAAAAAACAAAAAATTTAGTGTCAAAATTGCTCATTTTTTAAAAGGTTTGTTGTAGCGAGATATTCATCTTCTCTGCACCTGTGGCTTAGGCCACGCCCATTGGGGGGTGGAGACAGGGCCTGAGGTGACCTGGGGGAAAAAGGCTGGGAAGGGTCAGGGCGCTCTCTTTGATGGGTGGAAGGCTTAGGATCCGGTGGAACCCACCCCGTTCATCTGCCTATGTTGTGAATTATTTCTCCCTTAATAAACATCTATTCGGCCTAATTGTTTATTCTGATCCTTATTAAATCGCAATAGTTTGTGACTAGGTATCACAATTTTTCAATAGATCTGTTATTGAACATTAAATTATAAAGCTAAAATACTATTAAAAAAGAATAATAATGCATATCTAAGCATGATTCCTTGATTTCATCACTACAGTTCATAAAGCTTAATATCTTTAAATGTAACTTTAATCTATTGTATGTGTATAGAGAAGGAGAAGGAGAAAGAGAAGGAGGAGAAGGAGAAGGAGGAGGAGGAGGAGGAGGAGGAGGAGGAGGAGGAGGAGGAGGAGGAGGAGGAGGAGGAGGAGAACGAGAAGGCAGAGCCACCAACACCTCTGCACCTCTTTCCATTGGGAAAGGCTCTTGGGCTCAGGGAACCCCATAGACTCCGAGGTGGAAAGGGTGTAGAACCAGAAGGGATGGAGGACACCAGGGAAACAAAGCCCTCTGAATCAACTGAGCAAGACTCACATGAACTCACAAAGACTGAGTGGCGAGCTCTTAACCAGGTCCTAAGTGCATGAATTATAGCAATTAGCTTAGTATTTTTATGGATCTCCTGGGTGTGGGAGAGGAGGGGTCTTTGATTCTGTCTTCCCTTGGTGTTTTTTCCTTCTGTTCATTTGCCTTCTCCAACTTTGATGTGGTGATTTTTGTTTTATCTTATTGTATTTTATGTGTTATGCTTTGTTGTTAACAAAAAAAGAAGTAGTAGGTTAACAAAGACCATTATGAGAATTTATTAAGATGCCTAAATAGATGGCAAATGCTCGGAATCAAAGCTGGCTCATTATTCCATTAATTTTCCTGATTTACAGTGGGAAGGCTAAGGGTGCTAATTAAACTAACATATCTTCAGCTTTACATTGTTAAAGCATTCACGTGGAAGAAATACCAATCTGGCTGAAACTCCATTAGATTCAAAATCTACACTGAATTAGAAAATAGAACTGTTCTTTCTGTCTGGTTTATTTTTGGTTTTGAAAAATAGCAATTAGTATTTACGTCAGTATTACCTTTGTTTAATTTTTTATTAAAACTAAAAATTGACTTAATGCAAGGATGTGGAAAACCTAAAAGGGTTGTGTTTTAAGAGCATCTACTGGCTAGCAAGAATTTGAAGAATAGAATACGGAACATATTTTTTTTTTGAGATAGATTCCCAATATATCATACTGGTTAAGTCATTGTGTAGATAAAGCTGGACTAAAATTCACAGAGTTCCACAAGTCCCTGCTTGTAATATTATTTGTAATTATTTATTTTCACATAATTTTCTTCTTTTCTGGCTTTATTCTAATCCAAACTCTGCCAAACTACAACAAAGATATTGGCAAAACAAAAGCCAAAAGTCTATTGTCGGCTAAAAGACACTTTTAAAAAGTGCTCAACATCCTTAGCCATCAGGGAAATACAAATCAAATCAACTCTGAGATATCATCTTACTCATGTCAGAATGGCTAAAATCAAAAACACCAAAGACAGTTTATGCTAGAGAGGATGTGGAGAAAGGGGAACACTCCTCCACTGTTGTGGGAGTGCAAACTCGTACAGCCACTTTGGAAATCAGTATGGCGGTTCCTCAAGATCCAGGAATTCCGCTCTTAGGCATATACCCAAAAGATGCACACTCATACAACAAGGACATCTGTTCAAATATGTTCATAGCAGAATAACTAGAACCTGGAAACAAGTTAGATGCCCCGCAACTGAATATGGATAGAGAAAATGTGGTACATTTACACAATGGAATCTTGAAATTCTCAGGCAAATGGATGTAACTAGAATAAAATATCCTAAGTGAGGTAACCCAGTCACAAAAAGACAAACATGGTATGTACTCACTCATATTTGGGTTTTAGACATAGAACAAAGGATTACCAGCCTACAATCCACACCGCCTGGAAAGTTAAGAAACAAAGAGGGCCCTCAGACAGTCATACATGGTCCCCTGGAGAAGGACAAAGGGACAAGATCTCCCAAGAAAATTGGACGCATGGGGGGAGGGGAGAGGGAGTTAGGAGGAAGAGGAGGGGAGAGGTGGGCACAATGAAGCAGGAAGATTGAGTCAAGGAAAGAATAGAGGAGAGCAAGGAAAGAGATACCTTAATAGAGGGAGCAATTATAAGCTCTGAGAGAAATCTGGCACTAGGGAAATGTCCAGAGATCTACAAGGATGACCCCAACTAACAATCTAAGGAATAGTGGAGAAGCTACCTTAAATTTCCTTCCCCTATAATGAGATTGATGACTACCTTATAAGCCATCCTAGAGCCTTCATCCAGTAGCTGATGGAAGCAGAAGCAGACACCCACAGCTAAACACTGAACTGAACTCTTGGAATCCAGTTGCAAATAGGGAGGAGTGATGAGCAAAGACCAGACTGGAGAAACTCGAAACAGCTCATGGACTCCAGGCTGATAGCTGGGAAACCAGCATAGGACTGACACAAATTGGTGTTAGTTGGGAGGACTAAAAAGTCTATGGGGCCTCTGGTAATAGATCAGTATTTATCCCTAGCATAGGAATTGACTTTGGGAGCCCATCCCACATAGAGGGATAGTCTCTCAGCCTAGACACATGGGGGAGGTCCTAGGCCCTGCTCCAAATGATATGACAGACTTTGAAGACTCCCATGGAAGGACTCACCCTCCCTGGGGAGCAGAAAGGGGATGGGATGGAGGTTGGTGGGGGGAACAGGGGAGGATGGGGGTGCAGGATCTGGGATTGATATGTAAAGCAAGCTTGTTTCTAATATATATATGGTCTTCAAGTTCTCCACTTCTGCAGGCCCTTGTCCACATGGCAGCCAAAGTGAAGAAAGGGGATTAAAGTTCTCTTTACCTCTGTCTCCTGTGGCCTCCACTCTGGTAACTCTGGCATCAGACATTTCAGTAGAGAAATCCAGCTTGTCCTCAGACATCACCTAGAGGAACAAGAAAAATCACTGAGAACATAAAATAAACCAGTAAGACCAAAGAGTCACGAATACTTCAAAGACTCAACAGCTACTAGAACCCGCCTACAAAAATACTATTAATCTTCTCTGCCAACCTATACAGGCTTGCTGCCTTCCAAATAACCATTTTTAATGGACAATGATTTCCAGTAAAATGGCCTAAATGTCCGGTATTCAATGATATTTTAAAACATTGACTTCATGTCAGAAGTCAGGAAATTGAGAACTTTCAGCTTTTAAAGGACAGCCACCAACTGTCAATCAAACGCATACCGGCTTGGCTGGTACAGCGTCGTAGCAGTTGTAAGAACACTTTAACCAGTGACACAATGAGTCTTTAAACAAGTCAAATGTAGGTTATATCAAATAACCTGAGGCAAAATTTAAAACTGAGGAGCAGTAAGTATTTATAAAACCCAGGGAACGCATAGGCCTAGACGTAAACTTAAGCGGAATACTAGAAAAACCTCTGGAGTCCTATAGGCCCAGAACAGAACATTCATACTTGTGTTCTCATAATTTTACAAAAAAGTCAGTAGAAAATGAGGCCAAACAAAATGAAAATGTGGTATCTGAAGTTTTCAAATACGGTAAAAAGCAGTTGTGATTTCAGGATGTAGAGTGATTTGAATTTGAATCAATCACGATGACATGTATCATAGGTGAAATCCTGAAAACTCATAACAAAGGAAAAATATTGAATCCCACTTTTAAAAATGAGTTGTCTGTAGGAAATACTAATTAGGTAACAGCAGCTGTAGTGTGCAACTGTGGAAGCCAGCAAAGCTTTTAGAAATCTAAAGATGGCAAGTTCAGGCATGGTAGATGACGTTATTATTGCCAAGCACTGAAGTGTTATGAAAGTATCAGGCAATATCAGAACATCATTAAGAAGACCATGAAAATGAGCATGCTAAGATTTTATAAATATAGCAAAACAGAATGCTGAAGCTATGCAAGCTGCCCGTGAAACACGTCCAAACGGTATGTGTTTCAAAACATGTGTAACTAGTAAAATCACTTGCTCTCACTTAAACAAGAAAATATTGTACTTATTGTGAGATGAGGAAAATGCTTATTTAATGCCACTGACAGGTATTTACCTTATATGCTGTAAAGCAAGATTAGTTCTTGTTCCTTGAATCAGGCCATACAAGAGTGTATCTCCCAAATTTAACGTAGGTGTACCATAGAACAATAATATCATATCTGATATTCTACTGTTATGAGAGGAAGAATCATGAAAGAGTACACGGGACCGGGGAGCCCACTGGCCTTGTCAGATTCCAGATCCCTTAGTATGTATCGCCTGACCCTGAATAGTTTGGTCTATAAATTTGTATGCATTTCCTTACCTTCCAATTAAGTATAGTAACAAAATTTATTTCCTAGGATTTTGTCAAAATTAAGCAATTAAAAAATATGTGGCACACAGAGTTCTTTGGTCACAGTTAATGTAATATTCAATTATTGATATTACCATTTTAACATAATTATGTATCCCTTATGGTTATTTGGCACGTACCTGTAAAAATCTGGCAGAAATATACAACCACATAATAACATCTGTTTTTATGTGAATATATGCACATTTGGCAAATAAGCTTCATTACAAACAAATCTATGAATTTATGCATTTGTCTATTTCTAGGCATTGCAAAACAGACGTGTCCGTTTTACAAACTGAATACAACTTAAGTTTTCATACTTTGCACTGTCTGATATTTTTTCTAATGTTACAGAGTGAAATTATACTGCTGATTATTCGTTGATTAAAATGGTGCATATACATGTTGAGGAGAAAAAAAAAATAGCTTCCTAGAGCTAATGGGCCATTGATTCTGTAAAGTACTAATTCTTCCTTGTTTTTCTGTCAGATCCTAATGAACCATTGTGCTTCAACAGAACTCTACAAAAGCAACAGATCAAGTAAGAATCAGAATCTGTAGCAGGCATACTGATGCTATATTTACTGCTGCTGTTGTGAAGTATAAAAAATTCTGTAGATTATAGAAAAAGAAGTCTAGAGAATATTTGTGAATTATAGTTTCAGGGTCTTGTAAAGTGTGGACAAGTTTCATGGGCTTAATATAGGTGCCCAAGCCAACACTATTAGCTCCTTAAGTTTGTCAATAATATTTTCTATGTAATATTTCATGCATATTAAAAATAGTTTGCATCTGGATTCTGTTCCAGATGCAGAGAGAGGACAAGACCAGGTTGCAGAAACCCACAGAGACAGCTCACCTGAACAAGGAGGAGCCAATGGGCCCCCCAGACTGATAGCTGGGAAACCAGCATGGGACCAACTCAGACCCCCTGAACATGGGTCTCAGCTAGAAGGATTGGGCAGTCTAAGGGACCTCAGACAGTAGAAACAGGATGTATCCCTGGTGCACAAAAGGACCTTGCAGACACATCCCCCTTAACCTAGAGACAGGAGAGAAGTCCTAGTCCCTACTTCAAATGGCTTGACAGATTTACATGACCCCACCTGGATAGCATAGCCCTACAAGTGGAATGGGGGTGTGGGGATGGGAAGGGAGGGGTGGCCAGGTGCACGTCACAGGGGAAAGAGGGTAAGAGGGAGGGAGGGAGGGAGAGAAAACTGGGATCGACATGTAAAATTTTTAAATTATATTATTAATAAAAAAATAGTTTGCACTGTATTTAAACATGCAGATTCTTTAAAAGTATATACGATCGTCAAACACTTTTCTCCTAACCTATGTATTTATAAGTAATAATGTCAAATATTCTAATACACACTGATTTAAATGTGCGTTATCGAGCCTTAAATGCCTTCCGGTTTTGAGGGTAACACTGGCGAAGAAACTGAGTTCATCTTCCTCTCGTCCACTGCCATGAGAAGTCTGTGAAGGAGAGGGATTCGGTTTCCTGCGCAGCCTCTTGGCCTCTTCTCTTTGTTTGTTTCTCATGTCCAGAACCTGGTTTTCTTTTCCTAATGAGAGGCAGAAAGGGGATGGATCTGGATGGGATGGGGGATGAAGATGAAGAGGGAGGAACCATATTCACGATATATTATGTGAGAAAAATTCTACTTTTTGATATAAGCAAAATGTTTGAAAAAAAAAAGCGTGCACGAGCACACACAGACACACTTATGATAACAGGGAATACGGTTAGGACTCTCTTCTGTGGCATCATCTCCGCCTGCATGAACCTTGACTCCCAGCCTGACTAGAATGGACTGAGCCTCTGAAGCGTAAGTGAACCCAAGTAAATGGGTTCCTTTACAAGAGTTGCCGTGACCGTGGTGTCTCTTCACAGGAATAGAAACCCTAACTAAGACAGAAGTTGGTACTGAGGGCTGGGCTGTTGCTGTGATAGGCCTGACCATGGCTTTGTTTGGAGAAATATGGGCCTTGGCACAATGGATTAAGAAAGTAGTTGAACACTAGAAGTGTTGCCTAATGGGCCATCCTAGTGGGAGTATGGGAGTGTTCGGCGGTGCCAAATGTGATTTGATGAGCTAACTGTGGGGATCAAGAAATTTCAGAGATCTACTATGTTCACAGCAGCATTATTTGTAATAGCAAAAAATCTGGAAGCAACCTAGATGCCCCTCAACTGAAGAATGGATGAAGAAGATGTGGCACATCTACACAATGGAATACTACTCAGCGGGGGAGAACAATGGAGTCTCGAAATTCGCAGGCAAGTGGATGGAACTTGAAGAAACCATCCTGAATGAGGTAACCCAGTCACAAAAAGAGGGACATGGTACGTACTCACTCGTATATGGCTTTTAGACCTAGAGCAAAGGATCACCAGCCTATAATACACACCGCTAGGATACAAGGAGAATTCTAAGAGATCATATAAGGTCCCTCAAGGACAAGATCTCCAGAGCACATGGGGAGTAGGGGGAAAGTGAGTGGAGAGAGAACTAGGAGAAAGAGAAGGGGAGGAGAGGAAAGCACGTGGGGCTAGGAAGATTGAGCCAGGGGAGGAATAGACAAGATGAGAAACAGAGAGAGAGAGAGAGAGAGAGAGAGAGAGAGAGAGAGAGAGAGAGAGAGAGACCATAAATATAGGTTTGAAGAGAAAACTGAACCTAGAAAAATGTCCAGAGACCTACAAGACTGACCCCAACTAACAATTTGAGCAACAGTGGAAAGGCTATCATAAATACTTTTTCCTGGTAATGAGATCAACGACTAACTTATCCACCATCATGGAGCCCTCATCTAGTACCTGTTGGAAACAGAAGCAAACACCACAACTAAACACTGAGCCAAACTGGAATCCAGATGCAGAGAGGGAGGACAAGACCAGGCTACAGAAACCCACAGAGACAGCTGACCTGAACAAGGAGGACCGCATGGGCCCCCAGACTGATAGCTGGGAATCCAGCATGGGACTGACTCAGCCCCCCTGAACGTGGGTCTCAGCTAGAAGGCCCGGGCAGTCTAAGGGACCTCTGAGAGTGGAACCAGGATGTATCCCTGGTGCACAAAAGGACTTTGGGAGCACATTCCCCATGGAGGGATTCTCCCTTAGCCTAGAGGCAGGAGGGAGGGCCTAGTCCCTACTCCAAATGACTTGACAGATGTAGATGACCCCTCCTGGAGGGTATCACCCTACATGTGGAGTGGGGGAGGGGTGGGAAGGGAGGGTAGTTGGGGGGCATGGGAGGGTGAGAAAGAAGGAAAGGAGGGAATGGGAACTGGGATCGATATGTAAAATAAAAATTAAAAATAAATTAATATATATATAAAAAATTTCAGAGAAGAATGTCAGTATATGACTACAAACAGGTCTTGTGATATTTTGGTGTCTGGTTTTTGCCCTTTTCTTAAGAGTCTACCTGAGGCCAAAGTGAAGAATTCTCCACTAATTCCATTGGCAGAGGAAATCTCAAACCAGCCTACTATAGACTCTGTGAGTGGTTATTAGTGTTAACTCTGATGGAAATTTATAATGAAAAGGAGATTGAGAAAAGGGGCACCAGGAAGTAGAATGGAGCTAACTCCTGTGTTCAAGAGGATAAATGGATTAAGAAACAGAATAAAGGGAATGGTGACCTCCGGGCAAGATCCCATCCAACTAAATTTTCAACTTTTGAAAAGGGATTTAAGAAAAAGGTAGAGCCAGGTGTGGTACTGCACGCCTTTAATCCCAGCACTCAGGAGGCAGAGGCTGGCACATCTCTGAATT
This sequence comes from Cricetiscus sungorus, assembly GCA_030556225.1. Classification (NCBI taxonomy): domain Eukaryota; kingdom Metazoa; phylum Chordata; class Mammalia; order Rodentia; family Cricetidae; genus Cricetiscus; species Cricetiscus sungorus. The sequence continues at coordinate 8,594,027 of JANBXA010000732.1, forward strand.
TCAGGCCAGCCTGGTCTACGGAGCAAGTTCAAGGACAGGCAAGCTTAGGCAGTGAAGGGAACCATGGAAAACAGAAAGCTGCTGCAGATGTGTTTGAATGAGGGGGGCCATGTTCTAGGCCCAGCAAGAACATTTCCCTAGTGGCAGATTTCTTGTTAAACCTATAATGGCTCCCTCTATTATGGTGTCTCTTTTTCTTGTTCTCCTCTATTCTTCCCTGGACGCAAACTTCCTGCTCCCTCATGTTCTCTTCCTCCCTCCTCTTCCTCCTAACTCCATCCCCACTTCCCAATTTGCTCAGGAGATCTTGTCCCTTTCCACTTCTGTGAGGGACCATGTATGTCTCTTTTAGATTCATCCTTGTTTCCTAGCTTCTCTGGAGGTGTGGATTATAGGCTAGTAATCCTTTGCTCTATGTATAACATCCATATATGAGTGAGTACATACCATGTTCCTCATTTTATGACTGGGTTACCTCACTCAGGATGGTTTCTTCTAGTTCCATCCATTTGCCTGTGAATTTTAAGAACCCATTTTTTTTTACACTGAGTAGTATTCCATTGTGTAAATATACCAAATTTTCTTCATCCATTCTTCAGTGGAGGGGAATATAGGTTGCTTCCAGGTCTGACTATTACAAATGATGCTCCTATGAACATAGTTGAACAGATGGCCTTGTACAAATGTGCATCTTTTGGATATATGCCTAAGAGTGGAATTGCTGGATCTTGAGGTAGACTGATCCCCATTCTCCTGAGGAACCACCATACTGATTTCCAAAGTTGCTGTACAAGTTTGCACTCTCACCAGAAGTGGAGGAGTGTTTCCCTTTCTCCGCAACCTCTCTAGCATAAACTATCTTTGGTGTTTTTATTTTAGCCATTCTGAGAGGTGCAAGATGGTACCTCAGAGCTGTTTCGATTTGCATTTTTCTAATGGCTAAGGATGTTGAGCACTTTCTTAAGTGTTCTTCACCTTTTTGGATTCCTCAATTGAGAATTCTCTATTCAGTTCTGTACCCACTTTTTATTTGGATTGGTTGTTGTTTGGGTGACTAGATCTTGAGTACTTCGTATATTTTGGAGATCAGCCCTCTGTCAGATGTAAAATTGGTGAAGATATTTTTCCATTCTGTAGGCTTGCTTTTTGTCTTGTTGACTATGTCCTTTGCCTTACAGAGCTTTTCAGTTTCAGGAGGTCCCATCTATTGATTGTCAATCTCAGTCTCTGTGCAACTGGTGTTATGTTCAGGAAGCGGTCTTCTGCACCAATTTGTTCAAGGGTACCTCCCACCTTATCTTCTAATAGGCTCGGTGTGGCTGGATTTATGTTGAGGTCTTTGATCCACTTGGACTGAGTTTTGTGCATGGTGATAGACATGGGTCTATCTGCAGTCTTCTACATACCAGAATGCAGTTATGCCAGCACCATTTGTTGAAGATACTTTCTTCTTTTCCATTGCATAATTTTAGTTTCTTTGTCAAAAATCAGGTGTTCATGGGTGTGTGGGTTAAAATCAGGATTTTCAATTTGATTCCCTTGGTCTACCTATCTATTTTTGTGCCAATACCAAGCTCTTTCCAGAACTATAGCTCTATAGTACAGCTTGAAGTCAGGGATGATGTTGCCTCTGAAAGTTCCTTTATTGTACAGGGTTGTTTTGGCTATCCTGCATCTTTTGTTTTTCCATATAAAATTGACATTGTTCTTTCAAGGTCTGTGAAGAATTGTGCCAGTACTTTGATGGGGATTGTTGTTATGCATTTCTAAGACCTAAAGCAAGCAAATTTTTATTTTCTCATTTATGTTTGGTGATGGTTTTGTTTCATTTTTTACAAAACTACTACCAGACCATTTTCTGCTCTGAGATATGGACTTTTACCAATATCAGTCTTCTAAAATATTTTTGTGACAGTCTCATCCTGGAGCAGGCAGGAAGATAGATGAAATAGCAAGAAATCATTTATTTATAGGAATTGCAGGGGGGGTTGTCTATTGACTGACATCTGAATTTGAAGAATACGCAATTTCATTTCTCTATAAAAGGGTAAATCAGATCTGTCAAACTAATTTCTTCTACATCACATTTCCCCTATGAACTACAGAGTGCTTTTTGTATCAGGATTCAAAGCTTGAAAGTATAGAGATTTCATCCTAATCAAACAGCATTACTAGTCATGAGAGCTGTGATAGCACAATGTGTGTGTGTGTGTGTGTGTGTGTGTGTATGTGTGTGTTTCTGTGGGGGATGGGTGTATATTTGTATATTCACACATTTTAATTTTATTCCTTTAGTAGTAGAGAACTTGAATTTTTTTAATTAGAATTGTTCAATTCTGTCAGTGTTCTCTTGACCCTGTTCTCTTCCTGACTTACTGAGATACATTCTGTCTTTGAAGTTCACTAGAGATCTTATTTGGGCACTAATAAAGGTAAGTTGTGAAAAACTGAAAAAAAAAGGTAAGTTCTGAATTAGAAGAGAATGGATAAAAAAACTTATTAAATATTGGAATAGATTCAAGAGAAGTTTTAAATCCTATGTTCATAATATAAAATTTGAATTTTTTATATCTTTCATTTTTCTCTTTGATATATATTATACAAATAGAAACTGAAATTATATATCCAGTCAAAGAACAAATATTAAATGCTGAGTTAAACTTCCTTTTTTTAAGTCTCAACTGGATTAGACACACTTGAATGCATGTAAGATTTAAAATCATCCAGCTGTTACAAAAGAGGATGAGGAGTACGGTCAAGAGGATGGGAAGGAACTGTGCTCAACAGTCTTATCCTAGATGCAGGCAATTAATCCAAGGTGCGTTGACTGTCAACCAACGGTTTGGCTTGTTAATAGAATGGCAAAGAAATAAAACAGTAACAAGTTCTTGACATTGTGGCTAATATCGTAATCTTTCAACCTACAACATGAAATTGTTAAAAATAGACAGTAGTAAGACCCTGGCACAAGCATATTAATGTCAGGTTTGTTCCAGAATCATAAAGGAGTGTAAGGAGGCATTGAAGGAGCCTGTTAGAAAAATGTCAGACCATGTATCAAAAAAGAGAATGTGGGCACTCTTTGTTTTCCAAGGCTTGAAGAGGCAAGTAAAATATAACAATAAATATGATAACTTGCAATCAAATGACATCCCATTGAGAAATACTATTTTAATTATTCATTTTAATATACTCTATAGATATTTGCTTCTTTTTATTAGAAGAATAGGACAGGATATTTATATGCTTGTGACGTGAACATTTTGTTGAGAAAGTTCAAGGGGAAACTTCCTTGGAAGCCTGTCTACAGTCACTATAAATATAGTCCATAGTGGAACAATGTCATTGTCACATGCAGTTTTCATAAACACTGAGCAACATTCCCTGACCACTAGAGAATAGGCTTTTAGTTTAAGAAGCCCGCATAGAGTGTTTGCATATGCTGACCCCACCACAAGAAAGCCCACAGATTAACTAACCTGGGCTCACAGGGACTCACAGAGACTGAACCAACAACCAGGGAGCCTGCATGGAAGTGACCTAGGCACTCTGCATATATGTCACAGCTGTGTAGCTTGGTCCTCTTGTGGAGCAGTGAGAATAGAAACTATGACTCTTTTACTGGCTTTTGTGACTCTACGTCTCATGCACCCTTAATACAGGGGGAGGTGCTTAGTCTTACTGCAACTTGACATGCCATGTTTTGTTGATACTCAAGGGAGACCTGCCATTTCCTGGATAGAAATGGAGGAAGAATGTATTCGTAGGGGACCAGATTAGGAGTGGAGGAAGGGAGCCAGGAGATGAGGGAGGGGTAAACTGAGACTCGGGTGTAAAATAAATAAATATATTTTTAAAAGAACTGCTTTGTATTCTCTCTTACAATTTCCTTTCACATAAAAACCACTTTGGAGGTGTTCAACAAGTCTAGTCATCTTAAAGTTCTTTCTCCCTAGTCCAGCTTTCATCTAACAGGCATGTCTGTCGGTGCCCATAAAGATGCTGCACTCCATCTTGGCACAAGGACAGAGAGTTCAAAGCTGTCCTCAGCAAGTCATAAGACCTAAATGTCAAAGGTGTGGCTGCAGAAGGATGTTTGGCTGTGTTATTCTAAATAACAACAGACCTGAGTCTGAGGTGTGGCTACTCCTGACCCTCAAGGCTGGGGAAAGAGAAGTTGACGCTAAGGTGTGGTTACTGAACCCTTAGAATAAGCAAGGAAGAAAAGTCCGTTTGTTCTGTATATATGATACTGTACTTCCCCTATTTGGTTAAGGTATAAGCTGGTGAAAGATAAACTCGTGACTGATCTGCCCTCCTGACCTTTATTCTGTCTCTCTGAATTTTATTTATCGTCTATAGCTAGCCTTTCCCTCATCCACACTCCCCCACTCAGGTACGAATTGGGGCCACTTGGCTGGTTCTGATTGCAGCCCCACTAAGACAGCTTTCAACACAGGCCAAAGGTCATTTTTTTCTCTCATGATTCAGTCCTTTGAGCTATTTCCAAGCCAAGGGTATTTGGGCCTCTAGTCACCTACTGTGCTCAATCCTGAAATCCAATGAGGTGATGGCCCTTATAAGCAATAGCTTCAAAATCTAATGCAAGTTTAGGGTTTGGAAATCATAGAAGAAGCAAATTTACCATGAAGCTCATTTTAAATATCCTGCAAATATTTGTGTTTGAAATAGATTTTTATCTGTAGTGGGGATTACACCACCCTGTTAGTCCATAGTGATTTTATAGATATTAATTATGCACTGGATCCAGGGGAAGGCTCAGTGAGTAAAATGCTTGATTATGAGCATTAAGATCAGAGTTAGATGTCCACCACCCAAGTAAAAGCCGCATGTGGTGACACACAGCTTTGATGTCAGGGATGTGAAAGTAAGACAGAAAGCTCCATGGTGGTGGCTGCCCAGTGAGTTCATCTTAACACATAAGCTTCAGACTCAGAGAGAGAGAGACAGAGAGAGAGAGATAGAGACAGAGAGAGACAGAGAGAGAGAGACAGACAGACAGAGAGAGACAGAGAGACAGAGAGAGAGACAGAGACAGACAGAGAGACAGAGACAGACAGAGAGACAGAGACAGAGAGAGACAGAGACAGAGACAGAGACGAGAGAGAGAGACAGAGACAGAGAGAGAAGAGACAGAGAGACAGAGAGACAGAGAGACAGAGAGACAGAGAGACAGAGACAGAGAGAGACACAGAGAGAGAGAGAGACTCAAAAAATAAGTTGAAAAGTAATGAAGGAAAACAGTGTTCCCACGTGTTAATACACACAAACATAGCTGGACACATTCACGAATTTCTTGACGCATACATATGCAAACACATTTGTGCACTTACACATACCCACAAACACATATAACAGACACACACACACACAAGAACAATTCCGTGTCTCTCGTAGCTCAGGTTTTCATTCTGTGAAGAGACACGGCAACAAGCAACCCTTATAAAGAAGGTGGTGGCTCACAGTTTCAGAGGTTCATTATCACCATTATCACCATGGCAGGGAGCAGACATAGTGATGCAAAATCAGCTGAGTGCCCAATATCTTGCAGGCAACAGGAAGTCAACTGGCAGTCACACTGAGAGAAGCTTGAGCGAGAGACCTCAAAGCCCACCCCCACAGTGACACCCCTCCTCCAACAAGGCCACACCTCCTAATAGTGCCACTCCCTTTGAGTGGCATTTTCTTTCAAACCACCAGTGTCCTTTCTGATCTCTGCTGTGATGTAAAGTGGTGTGTCACAAAGATGCATCAAATATTTAAATATAAAATCATCGCAAGCATTTGTTTTAATCTGTTGGCATATTGAAGAGTCATCAAAATGCCCATTATATGGAGAGAAATATGTAGCCTTGAAAGTATTATTATTGAAGCAAAAACATCAATCTTTCTAAATTCTAAATTATAAGTACAGTAAATTTAAAGACTTTCTAACAATAAATTTATGGTCTCTGCACTCAAGAAGATGGAGCATATATCCCCATTTAAATGTGATGTTCCTACAATTAATTGTTTTTAAACTGTGTATTATAAAAATATGAGGAAAGATGGAAACTTTCTGCTGGGATGCAGGGAAAACCCTACATCAGCTATAGAAGTCAAAGTCAACAAAAGCAGTCATGGGTCATCTGGGCAACTATACCGTGTGCTGTCTATCCCAGGTGGATCCACAGCAATTTCTCAACTACCAGAAATGCATCAGGCTCTACTAAATACTTGAAAGTTTTTATCAGACAATATTAAAGCCATTAAGGCCGAGAAGAATCTGAGAGAATATCTGTATTGTATAGAGAAATAAGCATGCTCTCATATACATATATATGAATTCATAAGTGCAAATAGTTTATATAGCTGTGTAATACATAAGTATCTATGGATGTACACATAAAGACACTAGACATGTGTGTATGTGTATATGAATGTGTGTGTGTGTGTTTATAAACATATTACTATTTTATACATTCACAGTCAGAATTTGTTCGGGAAATACACAGGTTGAAAGTAAAAGTATCTGTAGTTGGCACAACAGAGACCTGGGAAAAATCATGGCAGGGTTTCTACTTGAGTTTGAAAGTGGATAATCGGTGATAATGTTGAAAAACAGTGGACAAGGGAACACAGATTTGGATTTTTAGCTTTCATTCTGTCAAGTCCCTGAATAAATGGATGCAGACACTCATTCCTGCTGAGAAGAAAAGCCTGTTTACTCAGTCAAACAATTGAAATGCTAGCGCCATCCATAAATAATAAAAGCTTTCATAATCATGCCCAAAAATAATGTTTTGCCAAAGATGTGGGTTTCTTGTGCCTATGTCAAGTGCACATACAAAATCTATTGCTTCATTGCACCTGTCAAGCCAGGCCAAAGAGTATATCATGTCCAATGTCACATGAACCCTAAGTGAGACTATAGGATACATGAAGTATATTAGATAAAATTTCATGCATGTAAATAAAGCATGTGGTTTAGGTAGTTAATATATTCACATTTTGTTAATATGCATTGCACAGATCTGAAGTATTGACCATGGATGGAACTGGGTATAAAACTGTGGTATCTGTATTTCCTTCTGTAAATATGCAGTTAGAACTAATGTACTTTAAAGTATACCTTAAAATTCAGTTCCAGGGGATTCCTGGATTATTGTATGCACAATAATCAAATACTTGTAATGGACTGATGCCTGGACTTGTGTGGTGGAAAATAAGACTCTTCTATGCCGATCACCTGGCAGAATAAATCTGTATTAGACAGACAGGTTTGCTGGGCTTGTCAGATCTTAGTTACTGTTTCTGGCCTGAGCCCAGTGCAATTCACAGAGCAGGGAAATGTGATGCCTTCCATAATGTTTTTGCACAAAGAGAGAGGTGTTTTTGGTCTTAGACTCCTTGTTTCATCAGATGTCATGTTCTCTCTCTCTCTCTCTCTCTCTCTCTCTCTCTCTCTCTCTCTCTCTCTCTCTCTCTTTCTCTCTCTCTCTCTGGATAGGTAGACTGGCATCATATATTTAGCATGTGTAGATAAAAATGAATATTCCGTGTGTCCTGTGAAATCTGGGAACCGCACTCACATATTAAAAAGTATCATACTTCTTTGAAATTAGAGGGATACTCTTAAGTTTGAATTTGTATGCGTAAGCTTATTTGGCAAATATTTTATTTTTGTCATCATGAATAACTGCATGTTGAAATTATGTATGTGTGTGTATTTATATTCTCATAATAGGATCCATAATTTCCATCAGATTTTGAAGGGACTCTGAGACTCTAAATTGAGTTAAATTGCTACTCAAGAAACCACAACTTTAGGGCAGAAAAAAAATTAACTATTTCCAGATTGAAATAATAGATTAAATAATTGTAGATGTACCATAGATTATCTTATTAAATAAGGACACCCTCTAATTGGTTGCTCTGGATTCCTATTGATCATGGTGCTGTCTGAGGATGGAGGTGTGCTTATGAGTGGAATAGAAATGAGTTACCCTCTTGAGAGCCTGTCATGACTGTTCCTTATTTGTAGAGCACACCCTGAGTTCTCAACATAGAGGTGTCAGAAAACTTTTCCTTCTTGAATGAAGAATTACCTTCCAGTAATTGTGTTTGAACAGCACTTTGGAAAATACTGCTGATTTATCAAATGCAATTGCATTTCTGTTTATACATTGCCAACAAGACAGGATAAACTCTTGTCATTGTTACTAATCTACAACTACTACGTTAATATCATCCATATCTTTAGAAAAATGACTTGGTTTCTGGCAGTCATTTAAATGCCCTGTGATTTTTGAGGTTCAGCAATTAACCATTCTTGAGTCTCCCAGCTGTGATTCCTAGTGGTATGGGATTTCATTGTTCAGTTTAATGGGAATAGTGTCTTAATCACTTATACCATGGCATTTGAGGATTATATGTGGTGATTAAAATTTTTAATTTAAAACACATAAAAAATGTTCAAACTCTATTTTTACCCAAAGAGTGGGATAGAAGAGACTTCTTTCACCACTGTTTGGCAGACTGAAGGATACATTTTATTATTCTCCTATTGGTTGAATAGTCACTATGCAGATAGTACAGAAAAGTATTGCAGTCACACAGCACTGTAGTGAAACTCATCAGAGTAATTAAATTGTAGCAAGACACTTGATAAAATTATATTACAGGTTTGAATTTTTACATTATTCTTGGAATATTCTGTCACATGGAATGTAATGGGTTTCTATAAGATTTGAATGGCATGCTGGATTTAAACACATGTAATTTCTAGCTTGTCAAAATAATTGATAAATTAATATACCTAGATATAAGACAAATTTAATTAGTAGTCAATGATGGAACTCTGTGTTGTGTGTGTGTGTGTGTGTGTGTGTGTGTGTTCTATAACCAGAGTACTGTGACAGGTGGTGGTTGGTTTCTTCCGGAATCACAAAATGCCAAGTAAAAGCAATGTAGAAAAATTAGATTCTAAACATGCTATACTTGCTCATGCAGAAGAATATATTCCAGATAATGAGATTTTAAATTTCATGGACTGCTACAGACTGTTCACAATGCTTCCTGGGCTCTCCAGCATCTGTTAATGCATTAGAGAAAACTTAGAGACACCTCCAAAATGTTCCAATGTTGCAATAGCAATGAAAATACAGCAACTTACTCTTGGGTTAATTTGACCCAGAGGGACCCGAAATTTGAATTCTTCACTTTTCTACCTATGTCTTAATCTGTCTTTTGTCTGTCTACCATCTGTGGTTATCGACCTCTCTATGGTCTGTCTGTTGTGTGTATCTGATCTGTCTGTCTGTTCTCTCTGTGTTACTCTCTCTTTCTTTCTATCTCTCTCTATCTCTCCCTGTGTGTGTGTGTGTGTATATGTGTGTGTGTGAATCTGTGCCTATGTCTGTTATATTTGTGTTAATAAAATAAGATTAACAAATTATTTTGTTCTATATCTATTGAAAATATGGGATTAAGAAATGTGAGGTTCTTTATAGAAATCTTTATCAGAGTTTTACAAGTAAAGAAATTACTTAATTGAATACAATTAACTGAGGGTATCATTTTAAAACCACAAAGAGATGTAATCAACCTATAACTATATATTGTTTCAGAATTATAGACTATTTGTTATCTAAACTTGCTTCCAATTTGTTGGCTATTTGTAGGAAATGATTACAACGGCATACAAAGAGACATTATTTTGGATTAGTGAACAGGAATAACATGTAATGTAAAACTAAAGCTATGCGTTCAACTTACGTGTAAAATCTGGTTACATGGGAAGTCCAAAGCAGAGTAGAGGAGGCTGAACTGTTACCGTTTTTAAATTTTTTTCTCTTTTATATTGAAAATAGATTCTTCTCTCATATAATACATGCCAACCACAGTTTCCCTTCACTCCTCCTAGCTACACACACACACACACACACACACACACACACACACACACACACACACGTACGCACGCACTCACTCACACATGCATATGCACACACACCACCACTGTCTCCCAAATCCACTCCCACTCTTCAGAGAAGAGCAGACCTCCAAGAGTCAACAGCCAACCAGGACAACATAGAATGAAATAAAACAAGGCAAGAGCCTTCCTGTTGAGTCCGGACAAGGCAGCCCAATAGGAGGAAATATGTCTCAAGAGCAGGCAAAGGAGTCAGAGATACACCTGCTCCCAGTGTTAAGAGCACCACAAAAACACCAAGCTAACAGCCACAACACGTGCATAGATGACCTAAAGATAACTTAAATAGGTTGGGTACACAGTAGGATAACAGGTTAAGTACATAGCCTTAAACAACCTCAAGATTTATTTTTAACCTGACTTCTATGCCCAGTAAAAGTCTCTTTTGAGTCAAGAGATATTTTTAGAAAAATATATTCTCCTATTGCCTTAGGACAAGGCCCAGCATGGGACAGGAACCACTAAGAAAGCCACAGCTTAAAGAGTCTTCTGGGTGAGGAAGGAGTGATACAGATGTAGGAAAAACCACACCTTTCCTTCAGCTTAGTCAAAATCCTTCTGGGTTTGTGTACAGAGTGGTACAGGAGAATAGAAACCATACCTTGTTGAGACACATGTTTAGGATGTGTCACACTAGCAGTAGATCGCTCATACCTGTCCTGTTTTTATATCCCAATCAATCATAACTACATACTGTACATAGCAGTTAGTGATCAAGGAAGTAAAGCTTAAAGCTATTGTAGATGAGCGTGAGCATGAGTAACTCAACTGCAACCGTGCCAGTCGTGTTGCAAACTGAAAAGGAACGCTAAGGACGATGATAGATAATGGCAGACAATTACCTATAATTTAACCTCTCGATGCGTATCACTTTTTTAAGTTTTACATTAAGCCTTAATAATTTTCTGTGAAGTGTTACAGACTTGCTTTTCTGGCGAGAGAATTGAAATAGATAATGTTAATTATTTCGCAAAGTTAAATCACAGAGAATGGATAGTTCAAGATTCAGTCCAAATATGTCTCTCCTCGGAGACAAAAAAAAAATAGGAATCTTAAGCCTTTTTCTGAGACCCAAAATAATAAAATGCCTCTATGCACAGGTAGAAGCTCATGATGTTTTAATATCACTGGGTTTCGCCAGAGAGGAAAGTGGTTAGTGACAGGAGTGGATTGGGTTATAGAGACCAAATCACTTCTTCATTGCACTGGGAATTGATATATCTTCTGTTGACTTATATCTTCTGCTTTAGCTGAGGATGAAAACTAGAGGTTTGACTATAAATAACTTCAATTTATTCCAGGCATTCAAGGTTTGGAAATGGGACAAAATGAGTTTGGAACCTATTAGGCTCTTGGAGGTAATCTTGACCAAGCCATCTGGCTAATTCTCTGCAGAATTGAGTCTGTGAGGAAGTTCTTCTCTCTAATCTCCATTGCAAGAAAATGAGGAGAAAATGGTTTGTATACTCTCTGCAGACCAATTCATGATCCTCGTTTCGGTGTTTGGAGGATCCATCATGCTGTCACAGCAGCCAAGTGCTCACAACTTAGGCGTAATCACTCCCAAAGCAGACCAGAATATTGCTGAAGACTCGAGAAACAATTTTAGATGCTAACGGGCTCCAATCCTGGTCACATTGCTGTAAGACACTATCGTGGGAGAGGGGAAAGGGAGCTTTAACTCAAGCCCGGCTCTAAGCTAATGATTTGTTCCCTTTTGTAATGAAAGGACAGTGTGCCTGCTGCAAGATCATTGAGGAGAGCCGTTCCTCGCCGGCCTCTAGCCCTGGAGAGCCGTTCCTCGCCGTCCCTCTAGCCCTGGTCTGTGCCCCATGGTAGACAAGTTGCAGTAAAAGAACAGCTAAGCACGCTGCTTTACGTCGTCAAGTCTACGGATTGTCTAAGAAGTAAGAAACGTAAGAACATAACACCACCATGATATTATACCACTTCACTACGTTTATTTTTTGTTACACAGGGACACACATGACAGGACAATTGGGCTGACTTAAAGAAGGAACAGGGGAATCCAGAGTATATTACCTTGTGATAAATTACAAGAATGCAATTTCTTGTCTCCAACTGCAGGTATATATTCATCCATAAAGGCATCTTTATTGAATGATAAGGCTCTAAAAATATAGTGTGGTTTTATATATATATATGTGTGTGTGTGTGTGTGTGTGTGTGTGTGTGTGTGTGTGTGTGTACATATATATAATAAACGCTGTATGTGTGTGTGTTTGTGTATGTGTGTATACATATATGTGTGTGTGTGTGCATGCATGTTTATATAGTTTTATCAAGCACATATGCTTACACATCTTTATCAAAAATGAACTGAAAATGGAAAGTTTTCTGGGAAAAAGTAAGCCTGTGATTCCATACATAAGAAAACATTGTGACTGCCCTGAGTCTAGGTGTGTGGGTTTCAACAGAATTAATAAAGGCTTAAAAAGTAGAAGAAACTTTCACCTATCCAGCCAACCAGCCTTGCTTGCCAGCTTTGGTACCAAAACCTTAATAGTGTCCTTTTTGTATTTTTAAAAGCATTAACATATACACAATCTATTTATTTTCAGCTGAAAGATAAAAACCTAAAAGTACATATTTGTGTTTCCACAGAAGCTTCGATACTGTTTCATTCGGCACATACTACATCTCACACACACACACACACACACACACACACACACACACACACACACGCACGCACGCACGCATGCACGCACGCACGCACGCACATGGCTTGTATGAAATTATTGCAATTCCAGTATATACTAGCGATGTTTTACTTTTCTTCAGATGGAAGATCAACTAGACATCAGTTAGGCAAGATGATCATAACATGGATGAATCTACAATGGATTTGTCAGGGTACATGGCTTAGTCAGATTAAGATTCTGATCTGCATTCTTAATTTGTAAAATATGGATGTGAGGGCTATTAATGATATTTAATAAATAACAAGTTTCATGAATCCAATATTTTCAACTTATACCATGCAGTTTTTATTGGGTAAATATTGTCTCAGTAAATATACTTTGCATTTTACAGTTTATTTTTCAATTTAATTTTTAAGTACACACACACACACACACACACACACACACACACACACACACACACACTGCCTGAATGTACGTTTGCACACCAGAAGAGGGCATCAGATCCCATTAAAGATGGTTGAGAACCACCATGTGGGTGCCAGAAATTGAACTCAGGACCCCTGGAAGAGCAGCCAGTGCTCTTAACCACCAAGCCATCTCTGTGGCCCCAGTTTTTAATTCCTTATTTGTGCATGGGGGAGAGTATGCTGTCACTGTTCGCATGTAGACGCTGCAGGAAAAGCTTGTGAAGTCGGATCTTCTGGGAACGTAGTGCAGACCACCATCATTGTACAGCAAGCATCTGTGTGCACTGATCAATGCCCCTAACAGCTATTTTTTAATTTAATAAATCCTAATACTGGTTTATAATGTGAGGTACATTCAAGAGTTAAAATACTTATTATTCCCTCATTAAATATACTTTTCCCTGGTCAAATACATGCCATTTCATTACCTGGCGAAGTTTCCTCTTTGGCTCTTGTTCTCGCAAAGGAAAAAAAGAATTACACTGAGAGACAAGAACACTTCAGATGAGACTTTACATATTAAAGCCAGAGAGGGAGCCATGAGACCAAGCAGGAGTAGCAAACGGTGAGCTTGCGGTGTGGATATAAGCAGTTTTTCCCATCTCTTCCCTGGGATGTCTCTTCCGAGTTCACCCCTTCGTCACACCCTTCATCTCATCACACGCTACACTTCGTTCTCTGGATCAAGATTTCTCTTCCGTTTCCCGTTACCGGATTTTTGCTATGTCGGTGGTGGGCAACCAGAACATAGGAAATACACCGCCAGAGGCCCCATAGACTGCCCATGATTTGCAACTGACACCCACGGTCAGGGGGCCTGATTGGTTCTATGCTGGTTCCCCAGCTGTCAGACTGGGATCCATGAGCTCCTACTTGCTCAGGTCAGCTGTCGCTGTGGGTTTCCCAGCCTGGTCTTGACCCCTTTGCTCATCACTCCTCCCTCTCTGCAACTGGATTCCAGGAGTTCAGCTCAGTGTTTAGCTGTGGGTGTCTGCATCTGCTTCCATCACCTACTGGATGAAGGTTCTAGGATGGCATATAAGGTAGTCATCAATCTCATTGCCGGGGAAGGGCATTTAAGGCAGCCTCTGAACAATTGCTTAGATTCTTAGTTGGGGTCATCCTTGTGGATTCCTGGGCATTTCCCTAGTGCCAGATTTCCCATTAAGCCCATAACGGCTCCCTCTATTAATGTATCTCTTTCCTTGCTGTCTTTCTGTGTTCTTCTCCCAACTCAACCTTCCTGATCCCTCATGATCTACCCACCTTCCCCTTCTCCCCTCCTCTTCCTCGTTCCTCCCTCCCCCTCCTCTCGTACTGAAGAGGTCTTCAGACATCTTTTTTATTATTATTATTATTATTATTATTATTATTATTATTATTAAAGAATTTTACATGTCGATCCCAGTTACCTTTCCTTCCCTCCCTCCCTCCCTCCCTCTCTCCCTCCCTCTTACCCTCTTTCCCCTCTGACATGCACCCTGGCCACCCTCCCTCCTATCCCCCACCCCCATTCCACTTGTAGGGCTATGCTATCCAGGTTGAGTCATGTATATCTGCCAAGTCATTTGGAGTAGGGACTAGGACTTCTCTCCTAGGTTAAGGGGGTATCCCTCCATGGGGGATGTGTCCACAAGGTCCTTTTGTGCACCAGGAATAGATCCTGGTTCTACTGTCAGAGGTCCCTTAGACTGATCAATCCTTCTAACTGAGACCCATGTCCAGGGGGTCTGAGTCAGACCCATGCTGGATTCCCAGCTATCAGTCTGGGGCCCATTGGCTCCTCCTTGTTCAGATCAGCTGTCTTTGTGAGTTTCTGCAACCTGGTCTTGTCCTTCCTCTCTCTCTCTCTCTCTCTCTCTCTCTCTCTCTCTCTCTCTCTCTCTCTCTCTCTCTCTCTCTCTCTGCATCTGGATTCTAGTTCGACTCAGTATTTAGTTATGGGCATTTGCTTCAAACAGGTACTAGATGAGGGCTCCACGATGGTGGATAATTTAGTTGATGATCTCACTATCAGGGAAGGGTATTTATGGTAGCCTTTCCATGGTTGCTCGAATTGTTAGTTGGAGTCAGTCTTGTAGGTCTCTAGACCTTTCTTTAGGTTCAGTTTTCTCTTCAAACCAGTAATGGCTCACTCCTCTCTCTCTCTCTCTCTCTCTCTCTCTCTCTCTCTCTCTCTCTCTCTCTCTCTCTCTCTCTCTCTCTCTTTCTCTCTGTTCCTACCCTGACTCAATCTTCCTAGTCGCACATGCTTTCCTCTCCTCCCCTTCTCTTTCTCCTACTTCTCTCTCCTCTCACTGCCCCCCACACTCCCCATGTGCTCTGGGAGACTTGTATCTTAGTATCTCATAATGTCTGGAAACCTCACTTTCAAATGTATTCATTCCAAATAAGTTAATATAATTTCCCATAATAAAATTATAATATTGTTATTATCCACTGGCCTGGGTATTCAGATTCTGTTTGTTCCGTTTGTTTGTTTGTTTGTTTGTTGTTTGTTTTTTGTTTCAGTTGTGTGAATATGTCTGCACTTCCTCGGTGCATTAGTGACATTCCAAAAGTCAGTGGGATGGATTTTAGGGTGAACAGGCAGAAAAGGAATACTAATGCTATTTTTATAAGGCTGTCCACCACTTCCCCTACATGATTTTCAATCTTGGAAGTTACTGACCCACCATAAATTTAGAGAAAATACTCATGGGAAGAATGGATGGTGTTGGAGGCCTCTTTGGTGAAGGAGGGCAGCCTGCCAGGTGGCATGAAACACAGGGTGTGACATGGTTGTGTGCAGAGCTCATCAGCGGAGCCCAAGATAGCCATGCCCAGCCCATTATCCCAAGCTACTGAGCTCACAGACAGTAATATGAGCAGAACTCCATCAGGCAAAAAACAAATGCAAACACTTACACTATGGTTTGGGCTAGTGTGTCAGAAGTAATAATGGGCATCCGAGACGGCTGACCTCATCATTTATCTGATATGCATCAATGTTGGCCCAAGTAATCATGTGGCACTACTCTGCAAATCTAATACCACGTAACTCCACAGAAAACAGTCCCTCTGTGTACAGGGGGCATTGCCAGAATAGAACCTAGCAACAAGGCTAGGACAAATGATGAAGAGTCCAGTCCTGTGATAATCTTGGAGCATACGGTCAACACATGTGTGCAGACGTTCCTGGGTCATGTCTACAGCTTAGGAATCTATCCCATGTTTTCTAGTATTTAGAGTACAGAGCTGGCCCAGACATTTCTTGACCCAGAGAGAAAAGTTCATAAAACAAATAGATGTTATCAGCTTATTGATGATTAAGTAAACAGCAGCATTTCAGGCGAAGAAGAATTTGATAATACTGTATAAGAAAAAAAAACAAAAAAAAAGTAATGTAAGTTTAGTCAGATACAAACCAGAACCCTGAAAATTTTGTAGCCACACACATTTTTTTCACATAAAGTAAGATGGAAGACAGCAATATAAACATCATTTAAAATAATGTATGACAATGTAATATAAAATAAATTACGTGAAGCTATTGCCATATCTGTGTCTTCTAATGTTCCACATTACTCAGAGTTTGTTTTCAAATACACAATATATGTTATTTTGAAAAGACTTCAATCATATTAGCTAAACATAGTCTTTTGTCTACTTGTTGGGTTTTTCTGTTGGTGTGTGTGTGTGTGTGTGTGTGTGTACATGTGGTGTGTGGGGGTAGGAGAGTGGGTAGTTTGTGTGTGTGTGTGTGTGTGTGTGTGTATGTATGTATGCATGTATGTATGTGTGGTGTGTGGGGGTAGGAGAGTGGGTGGTTTGTGTGTGTGTGTGTGTGTATGTGTGTGTGTGTGTATGTACATGTGGTGTGTGGGGGTAGGAGAGTGGGTAGTTTGTGTGTATGTGTGTGTGTATGTATGTATGTATGTGTGGTATCTGGGGGTAGGAGAGTGGGTGGTGTGTGTGTGTGTGTGTGTGTGTGTGTGTGTGTGTGTGTGTGTGTGTATGTGTGGCGCGCGCGCTCACTGTAGAACACATCTCTGGGTATGTGTGTTCTTGTGTATGCAAGAGTGCATTGCATGGGTGCATATAGAGCCTAAAGGACAATCTCAGGTGTTGTTTTCCTAGAGCCACTTATCTTGTTTCCAATCAAATGGGCCTAACAAGCTGGTGTACCTATCCTATTGTCTAACAACATAAACTTCAAACCAAAATCCATCAAAAGAGGTGGAGAAGGGCTCATCCTCATCAAAGGAAAATTCCATTAAGATAATGTGTCAATTCTGAACATCTATACCCCAAATTTAAGGGTAACCACATTTTTAAAAGAAACAATACTAAAGCTTAAGTCACACATTGAACCCCACATAATAATGGTAGAAGACTTCATCACCCCACTCTCACCATGAACAGGTCATACAGACAGAAACTAAACAGAGAAATAACGGAACAAACTGACGTTATATGATGAAAATGGACATTACAGATATCTACAGAACAGTTCATTCAAACAAAAACAGAGTATACCTTCTTCTCAGCATCTCATGAAATATATACATAGCCACAAAGCAAGTCTCAACAGATACAAAAAAAGATTGGAATAACCCCCTTCGTCTTATCAGACTACCATGGATTAAAGCTGGATTTCAACAACAACAGAATGCTTACGCATTCATGGAAACTGAACAACTCTCTACTGAGTTACTGCTGGACTGAAGAAGAAATAACGAAAGTAAAGAGTTCCTAGAACTCAATGAGAACGAATGCATGGCACACCCAAACTTATGGGACACAATGAAAGTGGTCCTAAGAGGAGAGTCCATAGCATTGAATGCCTCCATGAAGAATTTGGAGAGATCTTATTCTAGCAACTTAACAGCACACGTGGAAGCTCCAGCACAAAAGAAAGCAAACATTCCCCAAAAAAGTAGATGTCAAGATGTAATCAAAATGGGAATTGAAATCAACAAAATAGAAACAAAGAGAACAATACAAAGAATAATGAAACACTGAGATGGTTCCTTGAGAAAATCAACCAGACAAACCCTTATCCAAACTAACTAAAAGGCACAGAGAGAATATCCAAATTAACAAAATCAGAAACACGAAGGGGGACATAACAATAGACACTGAGGAAATCCAGAGAATCAAAACGCCTGTACTCCACAAAATTGGAAAATCTAAAAGAAATGTACAAATTTCTTGATAGATATAACAAAAAGAACAAATTTCTTGATAGATACAACAGGCCAAACTTAAATCAAGACTAGATAAACAATTTAAATAGACTTATAACCCCTAAGGAATTAGAAGCAGTCATTAAAAGTCTCTCAACCAAAAAAAAAAAAAAAAAAAAAGCCCAGGGCCAGACAGTTTTAACACATAATTCTACCAGACTTTCAAATAAGAGCTAATATCAGTATTCCTTAAATTATTTCACAAAATAGAAACAGCAGGAACATTACCCAGTTCTTTTTATGAGGCCATAGTTACGCTGATACCCAAACAGTACATTACTTCTTTTTAATTCCCTGGAGTTGCTAATATCCTTAGAAGGAGTAGCTACTACCACGGTTCCTACCCATTAGTATTGTCATCAGAAAGTGAAGAAACTCCAGTAGCCTCCACTCTCAGGCTTATGTTCTGTATTTTCCCTAGAACAGATCATAAAACTTAAAATGCTTACAGGAAGTAATCAGAAGCCATGCATATCAGCGTATGCCTTCAATTGCAGCAGCAGAAACAACTAAGGCACAAATCACATAACCCTGGAGCTTGGGCATCAGTCTAGACAATGTAGACACAACCTTCTCAAAAATGAAGCCGAGGGGAGCAATTGCAGAGAGTTTAATAAACGCCTATTAACATGAAAGCAAACCAAATTAACCACACAGTAAAATCACTGGCACTGGTGAAGCAGGTACCACTGCTGGACATGAAAAGATGAAGGCAGTAAGCTGGTCCGGAGCCCTGGAGACACCTTTACCTATAGATGAGGCTTATCCAAGAAGAGCTGTAGCCTTCAGACCCTTTCTGCACCTGCCTAAACAGACCATAACGAATCAGAAGGCAAATTTCCCCAACCCTGCCTGCCCCCACAACCATGGCTAATGTAAAACCTTGGTGTTGCTTAAACATTGCAAATCCAGACCCAATACTGGAGAGGCAGAGATGGAATGGGTATAGAACAACAGTATGAATATGCTTAACAGCTGTGTACCCTTTTTGAAAACATGTGTCTGTTTCATAATAATTCACCAAATAGTCAGTCGTGCTGTGGTGTGCATGCCGCTTAACTTATCTAGAGCAAAGCCAGAATAATCTCCTCTGTGTAGCATGTATGTTTCCGCCAGCCCGCCAGTCTGGGCCCACAGCCGCGCCAGCCCCAAATAACACTCAGAGACTCCCTATTTGATACAATCCTGTTGGCCAGTACCATTATTGTTAATGGGCTAGCTCTGCCTTAATTATTAACCCGTTTCTACTTATCTAAGTATTTCCACGTGGTCGTCTTTTTGGGGCACTGCAGTGGGCGTCTTCCTTCCTCCTGGGCTACATCTCGACTCCACCTTCCCACTTCCTCTTTCCTTCTCCTGGTCTCCTAGCCCCGCCTATCTTGCTATCTCATTGGCCACAGAGTTTTATTAACCAGTATGAGAAACATCTATACAGAATAACATCTCCCATCACCTCTGTCCCTCAAACTGCACGTAGATGCTGAGCTACTCCCCACCAGAATTACAGTTGTTCCGTATGAGTAGCCCGTGTGTGGTTCTGAAGCTTGACGGGCAGTTCTAAGAGCCATTCATCAATAACTATTTTTTTTTCTTTCAAACAATCACGAAAGATGGGTGTTAAAATTACAACAATTCACAGAATTGCCTTAGTTTCACAGGCAGTAGTTTGAAATAAAATATCATGTGCAAAGTTCAGGAAATTCCCTTGCATTGCTGTATGAGATGTGACAGAATAAAAATAAAAAGGGAATGTCTTTCTGGATAATGTAACAAAGCAACTGAATTTTAACGCTGCATAAAGCATGATCGTCTGGTAGGAAGGTCATTTTTAACGATATTTCTGTAATCTGGTAAGAAAAAATATTACTTAGCCACTGTATTTTATCTTTCAATGTTTCCTCTTACACTATTGCTATTTTAGTATTTTTAATTCTTGATTTTTTTATTGTTTTTAATATTTTTCTTGAAGGAATACATTTTTTAAAAAGCTGATCTTACAACAATTTAGTGTTTCTGATACTAACTTATTTTTTAATTTCTCATAAAAATATATTTTGATCATGTTCTTTTTCCCTCCTCCAAGTTTGCCCAGAGATTCCCTACTCTACTACCCAAACAAATGCG
Source organism: Cricetiscus sungorus (assembly GCA_030556225.1). Classification (NCBI taxonomy): domain Eukaryota; kingdom Metazoa; phylum Chordata; class Mammalia; order Rodentia; family Cricetidae; genus Cricetiscus; species Cricetiscus sungorus. The sequence continues at coordinate 8,614,509 of JANBXA010000732.1, forward strand.
AGTCCTTTCTCTCCTTTATTAAAAACAGAAGACAAAACTGGAACCAAAGAGACAAAACAAACCCATAAAAATAAAAGAACTCACTAGAAAACATGGAGTCTGTCTTCTTGTTAGCCAACTACTCCCATGCATGATGAGTCCTGTGCTGGTGCGGCGCGTATCATCAATATCACACCATCAGCAAAACTGTTTTCACCTCTCCTGACAAGTGTTACTTCAAAACCTAAACTCTCTGAATGATATGAAAATGAAATATAATTCAAAAAATGCCTTGTGTGAACATTTGTTTGTAGATGTATGTATCTCACCATGTAAGCCAATCAGGCTTACTCAAAGATCTTCCTGTTTACACCTTCCCAGAACTGACGTTACAAGCAAGAGCAGGCTGCCATGCCAGGCTTTTACCCCGTGAATTCAGGGTTCAAGTTCATGCCAGCGCGTTACAACTAAGCCCTAGCACATGTCATTACTTGTTAAGTAGACTACAGCCATGGTACAAAGTGGGATAGATTATGGGTAAATGTATAATTTATTCTAGTACACAGAAGTAAGAATAAAAACTGATGCCTATATTCTTGGCCAATTTATTTGCAACAGCATTATCAAGTTAGTTCAGTGGAGATGACTGCCTTTAACAATCAATTCATGAAATTAAAAAAATAGGAAATTAGTTATTCATATTTTCCTGTGATTTTCCCCTCTTTTTTAATTTAAATTAAAATCTTGTTTTACGTATCAATCCCAGTTCCCCCTCTCTCCCATCCTCCCCTTCACTGCACCAACCCACCCATCCCATCATCCCCTTTTAGCTCCCCGGGGAGGGTGAGGCCTTCCATGGCGGATCATCAACATCTGTCACATCCTGCATATCTAGGCTAAAAGAGTGTCCCTTTTTGTCATAGATTATAATGTCACTTTTGAAAGATGCTATCTAAAAGAAAGCAGTTTTTGTCAAACATTTGGGAATGATAGGACAACTGAGGACCGACCAAATGGCCCAAATATATCTAATTGCAAATTGATTATAACACAAATTCCTATAACATAGAGAGCATTGAACTATATCATTCTGTAATCTATAAATACCACCAATGTGTGCAATGAAAGAGTTTTTTTCCAGTGGTTCATTACACAAAAGAACTTCCCTTTATACCCCAAAATATTTAATATATTTTATGACATTTTCCTGAGGCTTTGAGAATAAGGGCTGTGTTTCATGCAGTATGGTTGATTTATTTTGGCTCATGCATCCATGTCATAATCCAGCCGTAAAGGGACACCGGGACAGGAACTCAAGCCAGGCAGGAATCTGGGGGCAGGAACTGAATATATCATGGAGGAATGGTGTATATTGGCTTGTTCCTCATGTTTACCCACCTTCCTTTCTCCTATAATCCGGGCTTTCCTGCCCAAGGACATACATCCTCACAGTAGGCTGGGCTATTTCAAATCAGCCATGAATCAAGAAAACGCACGACAGACTTGCCTATCAGTTAATTTGATACAGCTGTCTTCTCACTTAAGGGTTCCTCTTCTCAGAAGTGGAACCTGTTTCAAGTAGACAAAAAAACTAACCGCACAATTGATCCCTCATCAATGTGACACACAAGCACGTCACTACTGGGCCATATGAAAGATAATATTTAACACTTAACCAAAATCAAGAGTATATGAAAACATTATGTGGAAATTTATGATATTTTCAGCCAAGTGAAAAATAAAACCAGAGTGAGCAGAATAACATAGATGATAAGAAAGAATGGAGGTTCACTTGAAACTATATACAAGTAATGAAAGGGGTTAAAAAAAAATAGGGCTGAGGTTTTTTTAAGAAAGGAAGAGAGAAAGAAAGGAAGGGAGAAAGAAAGAAAGAAAGAAAGAAAGAAAGAAAGAAAGAAAGAAAGAAAGAAAGAAAAAGAAAGGAAAGAAGGAAGGAAAGAAGGAAGGAAGGGAGAGAGAGAAGGAGGGAGGGAGAGAGGGAGTGAGGACAAGACCCAGCAATACCACTGTTGGGAATATATGCAAAGGATACACATTCATGCAACAAGGACATTTACTCAACTACGTTCATAGCAGCATTATTTGTAATGGCCAGAACCTAGTAACAACCTAGATGACCCTCAACTGAAGAATGGATAAAGAAAATGTGGTACATGAGTATTATTCAGTGGGGGGGAAAAATGATATCTTGAAATTTGCAGGCAACTGGACGAAGCTAGGAAAAAAAAAGAACTCTGAGTGATGTAACCCAGACTCATAAAGACAAACATGTTATGTATTCACTCATAAGTGGATATTAAATGTAAAGCAACAGATACGGAGGCTACAATCCACAACCCCAGAGAAGCTAGGTAAAAGGGGGACCCTAAGAGGGACACACATGGATGGCCCCAGGAAGGGAAAATAGTTAAGAGCTCCTGGATAAACGGGGAAGTAGGGTGGGGGCGGGGGGGAGGGGATGGGAACATGAGGGATCAAGAAGACCGAATTGGGAAAGGGATAGAGGGGGAGAACAACGAAAGAGATAACTCGACAGAGGGAGACATTATGGGGTTAGGCAGAAACCTGGTGATAAAGAAATTCTCAGGACTCCACAAGGATGACCCCAGCTAATACTTCTAGCAATAGTGGAAAAGGTGTCTGAATGGGCCTTCCCATTCATTGACCACTGTTCACGTCAGGAACTACCTTTATTGTCATCATAGAACCTACATCCTGTAACTGATGGAAGCAGATGCAGTGGCCCATGGCCAAGCACTGGGCTGAGCTCCTGGAGTTCACTTGAAGACAGGGAGGAGGGACCATACGAACAAGGGAGGGGGTATCAAGACCATAATGGGGAAACCACAGAGACAGCTGACCTGAACTTGTGGGAGCTCATGTTCCATCATTCCATCTTCAAATGAAACCCCAAAAAGGTTTCAATGCCCACTATCCGTAGCCCTAAAATACTTTGGAGATTGAGATAGTCCTGCTTCAAATCCCGTATTCCAGAACAGCCTTTGAAATGCTGCAATATCCATCTTAAAAATAACCATATTAGGATTGAGTGTTTTAAGACGATGTTTATTTTTTTTAAAAAAAAAATTATGTTTATGTTTTAAAAAAGGAAATCTCGGGCATAACTAAAGCTTTGATACGAGAATTTTCTACATGGATGGAACTGTTTGGAGTTTTCTCCTCAAACTGCTTGCACTGTCATGAAGATTCACTGTGGTTTATTTAAGACTAAGTAAAAACCAGAGCATGGTAAAGTGTATGTATCTGTGTCCATCTTCCCCCACAGCCAGTGAGATAGCAGTGGCCGTATACTATTTCCCATGTGTTTTCTTTCCTCAACTCTGAGGGATGAATGAAGATGAAGAAGTGACCTAAGAACGTTGCTCACCATCACAGCTCAGAGCATCCACCTAAACGGTGACATTACCGATTGATTGGACGTTGGATCTGAGATGGAAAAATGTAACCCTGCCGAGAGGGCCTTAGCTTCCTGTTGGGAGCGCTCTTAACCAGTGTGGGGAAAAAAAAAATGTGGTGTCAACACAGCTGTTTCCTCCAAAGTGAAACTAGCCATTTAGGTGTAGAAAGATAAACAGTGATGAAATTTCTTTAATCACTGACAGAAAATACTTATCACATAGCAAGTGTCTTAAACAACAGCTGTTCCCATCATCGTGTGTGGTCATTACTACATGGTATGTTGTAAAACTATATAATTCAGTCATATGAAAAAAAAATAGAAAGAGAGCTCAAAACCAGAAGTATACACACAATTTAAGATTTAGACCCAAAACATGAAGGCATGAATTGCTAGATTTTCTTAAATCATGAAGGAGACACAGAAATATGACACATGCGACATGATTATATTGATTAGTGTCAAATTGCCTCCTAATTTCTGAAAAATTATTTGGATAGACCATTATAAGCAGCTTGTTTTAAATTATCTGTCATCTCTGAAAGAATTCAATAGTGATTTTAACAGACATTGTGATTAAATCATCTAACCAATAGTAAGGGCTAATATAGAGAAATTTTTCTACTCTTCAATTCCAGTTAGATATGGGTACTTTGTCAAAAATAAAATACAGGTCCTAGTGTTTTTAAAGAAGAAATCCGTTTTAAATATGTGTACTATTGGGTTCAGCAGTGAGATCCCATTAGATCTTTTCATACACAAAGGGTATCACAATATTTCTCTGGGTATCTGAGGCAAATAAAATTCCCTATCTCAATTCTTATTTTCCAAATGAACTTACATTAAAATTGTTGGATTTGTCACAGAAAATACTTTGCCTAATGTGCATTCAAATAAACTTAGCTAACACACTTTTGTTTGTATCTATAGTAGCAGTTATTTTATTTAATTAAGACTTCAGAGTAGAATTAGCCACATGAAGTTATTGTGCTTATAATGTATATTGCATAAAGCAAATTTTCTGGTTTTTTTTAAGACAGGAATTTGTGGAAATTCATGAAATTACATCTTTTCCTGTGATATAATAAGTAATTCAAATATTCAAATTTTATCTAATTTTTGCACAGTTTGAAATAGACTGTAATTGTTATATGTCTGCAAGAAAAGTATATTTTGAATTAACTCAATAGGAATTAGTGCAATCTATATGTTATTTACTACTGTAATGTAAACTTTTGATATCTAGGCTGTTTCCAAGATCAGTTTATTACAATTAACTTTGCTATGAACATAGTTGACCAAATGTCCTTGTGGTGTGACTGTGCCTCCTTTGGGTATATGCCCAACAGTGGTATTGCAGGGTCTTGACGTAGGTTGACCCCTAATTTTCTGAGATTTCCAAAGTGGCTGTACAAGTTTGTACTACCACAGCAGTTGAGGAATATTCCCCTTTCTCCACATCCTCTCCGGCATAAGCTGTCATTGGTGTTTTTTATCTTAGCCATTATGATCAGTGTAAGATGGAATCTCAGAATGGTTTTGATTTGCATTTCCCTGATGACTAAGGATGTTGATTTCCTTAAGTGTCTTTCTGCCATTTGAGATTATTCTGTTGAGAATTCTCGTTTAGATCTGTACTCCATTTTTAAATTGGATTATTTGACAGTTTGAAGTCTAGTTTCTTGAGTTCTTTGTATATTTTGGTGCTCAGCCTCTGTCGGATATAAGGTTGGTGAAGATCTTTCCCATTCTGTAGGGAGCTATTTTGTCTTGTTGACCGTGTTCTTTGCTTCACAGAAGCTTCTCAGTTTCAAGAGGTCCCATAAGGTCATAAGTTTTCCTTTAATGTCAGAAGTGTCAATAAAGCAGGGTAAAAGATTTTGGCAACTGGCACTTATGGGTTATGGCATGCAGACCAAAGTGAGTTCTAAATGGCAACACATGGAGTTACCAAAGCCAACATTCTTTAGAATGACCTTAACATGAAGAAAGGATGGCGATTAATATTTCTCAATCAGCTGTTCTCTGAAAGCACATACTTATTTTGTCTTATTGCCTCAACCCAGATCATGACATCAAGGCCATAAAAATCAAGGCAATATAGTAAGGTCACATGTGGAAAGTTCAAAGGTCTGGGCTTCGGACTCTGCCACTTGCCTGTAGAGTTTGTCCTGTTTTTCAAGAGCATTCTAAAATTTTATTTGATCATGTTTGGATGAAAGTTTTGTATTCTGTAAAAACCTCAAAGTCTCTATTTATGTCAGTGAAACCTTATAAAACTGAGTTGCAATTTCTTATGCATTATAATATTATAGAATTTATATCACAAGTGCTAATTGGTTATTTCATAATGTTGCTTCCATTCTTTATCAATTTCTGAAGCATTCACATGACTCATCATCATCATGCCTCTTACATAACTATGACACCAATAAGCAAATTATTATCTAAAATATCTGGGGAAAAAACGTGGATTTAACAGAGACAGACAACTGGACGTTTGAAAAGCATGGTCATTGGGAGTATGATATAAAAATGGTCTTTCCCCCGGAAGGACTGAGATGACATTTCATGAGTGGGTGAAGTCTGGCAGCATAGTAATTAAGGGGAAGATTCTAGAGCCATTTAGACCTGCCAATGTGGGAATGTTTAAATCAGAGTGGACATGACATATAAGCATTTCGGAGCTTATAGACTCTTAAGTCTGAAAAGTATTTGCGCAGATGACAGTTACAGACTCTGCCTAAATTAGATTCTCATTATCTAGAGGAAAAAGGACCAAGACTTGTATTATTCTGAAGATGAAGAGATTAGGAGTTAAGGAAAAAAAGTATCCAGGGAGGAAAGGGAAATAAAACACAGAAACCAGAAGCACAATATGTGAGCATACCAAAGTTAAGTGTCTCAGAACGCCAATACAAACAGCCAGAGATAGTGAACAGCCACAGTAAATAACGTTAACAGTACAAAAAGAACATGCATTGAACATTAGTCCTGGCATGGATAGCACACACCTCTGTGATACCAACACTTAGATATCAGAGGTGGCAGATTCTGAGTTCAAGGCCAGCCTGTGCTACAGAGTGGGAAACTGTCTCAAAAGTAAAAAGAATAATTTAAAAAGCACAAAAAGACTACACACAAAACTTAACGATACTTTCCAGTGCCAAAGGGAATTACAGTAAAACAGGCAAACTGGGTCTGTATGTTTTTCTGAAATCCTTCTGTTAGTATTGGAGTAGCCCTCATGAATCAGGCCAGAATTTATGCTGTCCTAATTCACCGATCATAGTATATATTAACACCATTGGTACAGTTAAACTTATCCTAATTTAGAATAATAGTTGAGGTGAGTGCCCATCCTACTTACCATTTAGTATGTGGAAGAGATGCTTCTTGGAGAAAAACAAATGCATTATATAAACCGCCTTGCTTCCTAACATACAATTTAACTTTAGTATCTGTTTGAAGTACACATGGAAGTCTAGCTAGCAATCAATCAAGCCTGGTCTTTTCTAATGAGAGGCAGGAAGGGATCCAGATAGGAGGGCAGGTAGGGAGCACCTGTAAGGGATAGAGGGAAGGGAAACTATAATCAGAATATAATATGTGAGAAAATAATTTACTTTCAATAAAATAAAAATACAAATTTTACAATTATTGAGCTGATCTCAGGGAGATGAAATGAAATCCTTCAAAACATGTGCATAGCATAGAATGTAGCTTTTTTGTCCAGTTTCTATTTTATTTTTGAGATTATGATATAACTGAATAACTTCCCTATTTCCTCTTCTCCCTGAAAAATAAAAGAATGAGTGAGTGGCCATTTTGCAAGATTGCAACCTACTCTGATGGTTCCGTTTCTCTAAGTCTGAACAACACACCAGTGCCGTATTCACATGGCGTCCAGAATGTAGCTTTTTACAGATGGATACATGTAAACCTTTGCACTAATGCACAGCCAACAAGACGTGGCCCAGGCTTTGTAGTGATAGCTTTCAGCTCATCAGCAAGAGCAGCAGTTACCTTCACAAGTCAAAGATTAGCTGTTTGTTTCCATTTAAACATTTTAAGCCCAAGATACTTTTGGGTCTGTTATACAGAAGTCAGAGTCCTTTGCCCTGGTCTGGAGAATGACTTAGCATGCCCTCTGTCTGGGAACTGGGGGCTGCCCCTGGCCCACTGACCTGGGCATCATGTACCTGTGTGGGAGGCGGTCCAGTCTTGAAGCTGAGTTTGGGGGCACTTCGGGAATCATTCACTCTGTGAATAAGGATGCCCAAGTCCTTGGTTTCCACCAGCCTGGTCCCACAGCCATGTCAGCCCCAAATGAACACACAAAGACTTATATTGATTATAAAGCCAATGGCTAGGGCTTCCTATTGGCTAACTCTGTCTTAATTATTAACCCATAACTACTAATCTATGTATTTCTACATGGTCTTATCATACTAGACAATGCCTGACTTGAGTCCTCTTTGTCAGGATCACATGATGACTCCTCTCTGCCTACACCTCCCAGAATCCTCCGTGTCTCCTAGTCCCGCCTATCTCCCTGCCTCATTGGCTGACAGTGTTTTATTCATTAACGAATAAGAGAAACATACACACAGAATGACATCTCCCATCACGTCACATATTAACTCACTTTAACCCATGTTTGGCTGTGCTATGCCTACACGACTTACATCAGGTTTTTCCCATAGTATGTAATTTTTCTATTTTAATTCACCTGAAAGAATATAAATTTATTAGGAAACCATGTGGAAATAATTTAGAGCTTTGCCGTTAGTACCAACCACATTGGAAACTACTTGTTAATATCATAAATAGGAAGTGTTTCCTAACTTCCCTGGCAATGTTAACTCTATAGAGAGCATGTCTCATCACTTCCTGCATGAGGTCTGTCGCGATGAGGTTGGCTTCCTGGTAACAGCACAGTCAAATGCGTTATGCGACCATGAACAACTCCCACACAGATCTCAAAATACAGTGGACATTGGCGCCTTAAAGGGCTGGTCTGAGGGGATTTGTTGTTTTTGTTTTCATTTCTTTTATTTTCCTGACGAGTCCTTGTAGCAAACATATTATGTTTTAAAATAAGACTACCCAATGCCTTTTTTATTCTTAAATAAATTTGATTTTTGAACTTCTCTTTCGTGTGTTTTAAAAGCAGTATTAGTCCTTTCATTTCAGAAGAGCAAGCCTGCCTCTCCCCGGCCCCTTCTCTCCTCTTGCCTCATGTTCCCTTCTACGCATGGCCCTGGCCACCTTCAAATGCTCCCAGCATGAGACACCAACTGTCATACTATGAATTATCTGCCAATTGTGCCTCCAGAACTTTGAGCAAAAAATAAATCTCTTTTGTTTATGAAGTTTTTTTAGGAAGAAATTATCCACCTCAGTGAATATTTGGCAAGCTTCAGTCATTACAACAATGATAAACAAATGTTCTCTTATTCAGTCCAATAAATTAACTTTGATGTCCTTTGGCGTGCCCTGTTCACTCACTGTTTAATATTTAAAACAATGCTTAAAAGCAAAATACAATTATGTGTCTGCCATTGAGCTAAGGATATTTTCTGACTCGTTTTGAAACACGTAACTTTTGTATGTTTTGCCTAAAAAAATAGAAAAGCCGTTTTGTCAAATCCCAAGAACTTTCCACAAAGTCGATGAAAGAGTGAGATCAAATTTTAGTCACGATTGTCACCAACCATGTTTCTAGGATGAAATGATTTCATTGCTCTGAAAATTCTCAGCAGAGGAGCAAGGAAAAAGTGGCAGGTGTTCATAATTTAATTTGATGTCAGAGCAAAAATAGCTTCCATATAACTATGGATAAATTAGCTGAATTTTTCTAATGACTTCAAGGCAAATTCGTCATGCCTACTTATTGTTCTGCCTATAAGCCACACTTTGGGTGGTAACATTACTACCAACTGATGCCTATACACTCTGCCATGTGAAAACAGTAAATAACTGCCTGCTTAATTTTAACTAAATGCAAATGTGTATTTCCGTTAGGGAGAGCTACTGTACACTTCCAAAAAGGACTATGATACCTAGTGACATTTGCCTGCCACGATGTTGAACTAACATCACCTCTAAAATTAAATAAAATAGTGCAAGAAAAGTTTTCAGCTTTCATATAATACATTCTCAGTTGAAAAACTACACAGGTGAAGACAATTAAATAAAAATTTATCAAATTAAGATCTTTCCATTTTATATTTGTCACTAAACTACCATGTTCCTTATGATAAAAAAATGAACATTTTTGCCTTTGAAAATTAATATCCTTAGGGAACACATATTGCATTTTTAAGGATATTATGAAATATTCAAATTCAAACAAGTATGGAACTTTAAAAATCTTATAAAGTACCTTATGTCCTATCAGTTTAGAGATTTTTTTTTACACAAAAAATAAATTTCTTTATACCTTAGGACATGACAACATGGGTTTTAAATTAAAATTTTGTAAAGATGAATTTGAAAAATATATTCACCTGCCTGAGCACTCCACAGGGAGGGTGAGGCCTCCAGTGGGGAAGATGGGGGATCATCTAAGTCTGTCACATCATCTAGGACAAGAGAGGATCCCTCTATGGAGAGTGGGCTCCCAAAGCCCATTTATGCACTAGGGGTAAATACTGGTTCCACTGCCAGCAGCCTCATAGACTGCCCAGGCCCCCAACTGACACCATATTTAGGGTTCCTGGTTCTGTTTTACACTAAGACAATGGATGGACAGGAAAGCCATTGATCTATGAGTATAGCAGAATATTATTAGGAGCAATTTTCTCACTAAATTTTTTTCCTTTTTTTAACCCAGTAGTATTGTTTTTACCCTAGTTACCTGGACTGTCCAGTCTCAGATTCTTGGCCACCCAAGCAGGGTAGTATATGAGTTCCATCTTGTGAAGTGGGCCTTAACTAAAATCAGTTATTTGTTGGCTTTGTGTCATCATGGACCAACATATCCGGCCTGGTGTTTACATTTATCTTTTGACAGTGTGTTGCCAGCTATTGAGGCTACTCACACCATAACTTAAAATTCACCGTAGGAAAAGAACTCAGAGAGCAGAAAAGACCAAAAGAGACAAATATGAATAGGATCAGTCTGGAGAGAGAAATCACCATGTTTTCTACTCAGAAGGTTTCAAGTGATAAAAGTGAGTACCTCCAGCAGAGTGTCACAGAGAAAATCCCATCTTTAAGATGGATAATTAGTGGATTGTCAGAGTTTTCCACATTTGGAGACACTCGGTTCCTGGAAACAACTATAAAACTCAGCTAAGATGTGATATCTAATTTTCTGTTTATAGGACATCTTCTTCCTATGTTGTTCCCATCACATTTTAAAGTAAAAGTCTCATTTCTTGGCTACTCTTACAGTAAGGGTGATTTTGCAAGGTTTAGTCCTTTGTCATCATGGTAGGAAGCATGGCTGCAGACAGAGCTGCAGACGGTGCTGGAGAAAGAGCTGAGAGTTCTACATCTTAATCCACAAGCAGCAGAAGTGAAGCCTGTACAACACCCTGGGAGTAGCTTGAGTGTATGTGACCTCAAAGCCCGCCCCTACAGTGACACACTTCCTCCATCAAGGCCACACCTCCTAATGGTGCCATTTCCTATGGACTAAGCATTCAAACACATGAGTCTATGTGGGCCGTTCCTATTCAAGCCACCACAGTACATAATCCATATGAGCTAGGAGAAAGAGAGGGGAGAGAGAGAGAGAGAGAGAGAGAGAGAGAGAGAGAGAGAGAGAGAGAGAGAGAGAGAGAGAGAGAGAGAGCATAAAAAAGGGAGCCATTATAGAAACCTACAAGACTGACCCCAACTAATAATCTGAGCAACAGTGGAAAGGCTATCATAAATGCCCATCCCTGATAATGAAATTGATGACTAACTTATCCACAATCATAGAGCCCTCACCTAGTAGCTGATGGAAACAGAAGCAGACACCCACAGCTAAACACTGAGCCAAACTAGAATCCAGATGCAGAGAGGGAGGACAAAACCAGGCTGCAGAAACCCACAGAGACGACTGACTTGAACAGAGGTGAGTTCATGGACCCCAGAGTGATAGCTGGGAATCCAGCATTGGACCAACTCAGACCCCCTGAACATGGGTCTCAGCTAGAAGGCCTGGGCAGTCTAAGGGACCTCTGACAGTGGAAAAAGGATGTGTCCCTGGTGCACAAAAGGACTTTGGGAGCACATTCCCCATGGAGGGATTCTCCCTTAACCTAGAGACAGGAGGGAGGGCCTAGTCCCTACTCCAAATAACTTGACAGACTTTGATGATCCCTTCTGGAAGGCATCATCCTCCCTGTGGAGGGGGGGATGGGAGGGAGGGAGAAAGGGAGAGACAGGGAACTGGGATCGATATGTAAAATGAGAAAAAAAATAATCCATTTGAGGAGTTTTAATAATTGTCTTCTTGTAATTTTTCCCTATTACTCCTGAATTTCTCATGAGATGTATTTATTTATTGCTTGAAGAAAGCCTCAGTGTATGCTGGAGGATATTACTTTCCTCCTTTACTCATTTTTAAAATATCCTCAGTAAAGTCAAAATTCCTTTTTATTAGAAGAGTAATAGCATCGTATACAGCATTGCATTAAAGTTTAAAAGATTAATTTCAAAGTGAAACTTCCTAGGAACTTATGCAAAAACTGATTAATTGTGGACCTGTGCATCATTTCTAGTGCTATTCTGAGCTACTTGAGCTTGAATTTTGTGTACTTCATACCCTTCATGGTCATTAAGACACTTTACAGCTTTCTAAGCTGCAGATAACTGCTAGCAGTGAAAAATAATCCCTGTCTCTACACTTGCAGATAAATTCTGTCTAGCAGAGATTTAGTTGACCTGTTTTCTGTGGGAGAAATTAGTTTCGTACCATTTATAAATTAATTTCAAAAGTCCTCGTTCAAGATGGCTGTTTAAGCTTCTTCATCCTAATCCCTCGATGATGTTCCTGGTGGTGTAGTTAATAGAATATTTAACCCACTTACTTTGTTATAAGGGACTGAAGTCAACAGTAATGTTCTCAACACTTTGAGCAAAACAAAAAGTTTATGCTGAGTCCAATTTGTAGTTTGGTGTTTGAAAATAGTATTGGATGTTAAGTCAAGGCAAACTCTCTCCCAGGTGTGTTCTAGACTTGATTGTCATATGCACCTATTATATTTGATCCCTTTTTTGACATGCTTTGTTTTTTCTACGTAAATAACTTTAGGGCATATAATTTTATATGAGCTGTGCATTTCCCCTTCCTGGGGACTGTTCGGATTTTACAGCATGTTTAGGTTTCTTGTTCACCAGTCTCTGTAGTTCCATGAAGATGGCGAGAGGACTCATCTGGAGCACACCTAAGCACCTGCAGTGGGCTAGCTGGATTACTGATGGATTAGATGACTACAGTCGGTTTAAAATTATTCATCCCAAGCCAATAAAAGTATCCTTGGAATGTCTTTTTGACTTACTTGTATTTGCCCCCCCCCCAATTTCCCCTCCCCTTCCCAGTGCTAATTATTCTTTAAACTAAATTGAGAGCAATCTTTTATAGCTCTTTGAACTCAGGCCTTGCAATCATTTTCTCCTCAGGAGTTATGTTTATCTCACAAGTAAAGAGCTCTTTTGAAGTCAACCTCTTAGAATGAGCTCTTGGTGACTCTGATTGAAAGGTGTCCCTGTTTTGTTTTTTTTTTAAGGGAGTGTTGTTTGTTTTTGAGGAGATGTTTATTCTTGTAGGAGGACATCTGAATGTTTCCTTCCTTGTGTTACTTTGTCTCTGGGAAATGGAAGCTGTTTGACTCTGGCTCCTACAGATGATGATGACCTTTCAAGTTTAAGTTTTTCTTCCTAAAATATACTGTGTAAATCATGTTATAAGCAAATCGAGCATAACTATGTAATAATGATGCATATATGTTTGCCAATCAGTGGATTTTCCTATCTCCTCACCTACAATGTTCTTTTCCTATAAATGCTAGGACAATACTATATTGATTCATAATTTACTTTGTTGAGAAGATGAACACATAGATGACAAAAAGAAGTAAAAACAAAATGTATATAGTCACAAAGTGTTGCTCTTCTAAGAACAGCATAATTGGGTGACTGAAATACTGGAATTTTCTGAGTGATAAAGCAGGAAGATATAACTGGGATTGCTGGAAGAATATTCATTTTTCATTTACAAAAACCCAATGCTTGCTGTGGCTGTGAGCTTCCATTTCTCCACCATATCTCCAAGCTACATATTAACCTGGGTGCTGTTTGGGAGAATATTCTATAGAATTAGGAGCAAGACACCGACCAAAGATCAGGAAATACACTAAACAATAAACAAAGTGTTTGTTATATGCCAGTAAAGAAGCACGATCATATCACACATCCATGGCCAAGTTTAGAATTCTAGATCACTGTAACTTCAGCCACACTGAACCTCTTAGAAGAGAAAGAGAAGAAGAAAAAAGAGGAGAGAGAGAGAGAGAGAGGAGAAGAGAGGAGAGGAGAGAAGAGAAGAGAAGAGAAGAGAAGAGAAGAGAAGAGAAGAGAAGAGAAGAGAAGAGAAGAGAAGAGAAGAGAAGAGAACGTGAACAAATTGGTACAGGAGACTGCTTCTTGAACATAACAACAGTAGCACAGACACTGAGATCAACAATTAATAAATGGGACCTCCTAAAACTGAGATGCTTCTGTAAGGCAAAGAACACAACTGACAAGACAAAACAGCAGCCCACAGAGTGGGAAGAGATCTTCACCGACCCCACATCTGACAGAGGACTGATCTACAAAATATACAGTGAACTCATGAAACTAGTCACCAACACCAAATAATCCAATCAAAAAATTGGATACATTGGAGTCTTGGACCCGCCTGCACCCACCAGGAGAGGTGAGTGTGTGGTCTTCTCTTCTCAACTTCTCGCCTCCCTCCTTGGAGTCTCCAGATCCAATGAAAAAGTGGGGTACAGAACTAAATAGAGGAGTCTAAATGGAAGAATCTCAAATGGCCAAAAGGTACTTGAGAAAGTGTTCAACATCCTTAGCCATCAGGGCAACACAAATCAAAACAACTCTGAGATACCTATCCTATACCTATCAGAAGGGCTAAAATCAAAAACACCAATGACAGTTTATGCTGGAGAGGATGTGGGGAAAGGGGCACACTCCTCCACTGCTAGTGGGAGTGCAAACTCCTACAGCCAGTTTGGAAATTAGAATGGCAGTTTCTCAGGAAAATGGGAATCAAACTACCTCCAGATTCAGTAATTCCACTCTTAGGCATATACATTAAGGATGTACATTCATACCGCCAGGATATGTGCTCAAATATGTTCATAGAAGCATTATTTGTAATAGCCAGAACCTGGCTATTACCTTGCTACCTGGGTGCCCCCCACACCAAAGAAGGAATAAAGAAAATGTGGTACATTTACACAATGGAGTACTACTCAGCAGAAAAAACAAAAAAAAATGAAATATTGAAATTCGCAGGCAAAGGATAAAACTAGAAGAAATCTGAGTGAAGTAACCCAGACACAGAAAGACAAACATGGCATGTACTCACTCATAAGTGGGTATTATACATAGAGCAAAGGACCACCAGCCCACAGATCCACAACCCCAGAGAAATTAGGAAAAAGGAGGACCCTGAGAGAGACATCCATGGTCCCCCAGAGAAGGGGAAAGGACAAGATCTCCTGAGCAAACTGGGAGCATGGAGGGAAGTGGGGAGGGAGTTAGGAGGGAGGGAGGAGGAAGAGAACATGAGGGAGCAGGAAAATTGCATCCGGGAAAGAATAGAGAAGGAGATCGAGAAAAGAGATACCTTAATAGAGGGAGCCATCACAGGTTTAACAAGAAATCTGCCACTAGGAAAATGTCCAGAGATCTACAAGGATGAACCCAACCAACAGTCTAAGCAACAGTGGAGAGGCTGCCTTAAATGCCCTTCCCTGACAATGAGATTAATGACTACCTTATATGCCATCCTAGAGCCTAATCTAGTAAATGATCAAAGCAGAAGCAGACACCCACAGCTAAACTCTGAGCTGAACTCCTGGAATCCATTTGCAGAGAGGGAGGAGTGATGAGCAAAGGGATCAAGACCAGGCTGGAGAAACCCACAGAGACAGCTGACCTGAACAAGTGATCTCATGGACCCCAGTCTAATAGCTGGAAAATCGGCTTTCATCTGACGCAGTGACCCTGTATGTGGGTGTCAGAAGGCCTGGGCAATGTATGGGGCCTCTGGTAGTGGATCAGTATTTATCCCTAGTATATGAATGAACTTTGGGAGCCCATTCCACATAGAGGGATACTCTCTCAGCCTAGACACATGGGGGAGGGCCTGGGCCCTGCTCCAAATGATGTGACAGACTTTGAAGATCCCCCATGGGAGGCCTCACCCTCCAAGGGGTGCAGAAAGGGAATGGGATAGAGCATTGGTGGGGGCAGGAGATGAAGGGAGGGGGAGGAACTGGAATTAACATATAAAAAAAAACTTGTTTCTAATTTAAATAAAATAAGCTCTATCTAAAAGCAGATTACAGATTCACATACATGGAAATAAACAGACAGAAATAAAAAGAGAATGTAGCTGTATATAATAAGCCAGCTTTTGTAAATAATTATCCATAATATTGCTAAATACTGTAGAAAGAAATAAAAGAAAACTTTGTCATCTCATTAGGTTCTCATGGTATTCCTCTGAGAGAGGCTGGACAGATGTGTTCTTCTCAGTTTACAAGCAGGGATAATTAATTTCATGGAGGTTGAATTACTCTCCTTAGTTCATGAAGTTAATTAGCCTGGGAGGGGAAGTGTTTGGCCTTGGAATGAGAACAATTTAAGAGAATTTAGAGAGATCCTTACTGCAGTGCCTTGAAAAAGAATCCACAAAATCACTGAGAAAATAATATTGTGACATTTCATTTTTTTTTATTGGCTCTTACTTACTTGCTATAGTGTTAATGGGTTGGATCTGGTATTTTCCCCAAGCTTGATCCCCAGTGCAACACAATTGTTAAGTGGTGATAAGCCTAAGAGATAGGATACTGGGAGCTTTTAGTTGTCTGATGTGAAATTTTAGGATTGGGAGAACCCTTTCCTTTCTCTCTCTCTCTCTCTCTCTCTCTCTCTCTCTCTCTCTCTCTCTCTCTCTCTCTCTCTCTCTCTCTCTCACACACACACACACACACACACACACACACACACACACACACACACACACACTCTCTCTCTCTCACACACACACACACACACAATCTCTATCTACTCATCCATCCATCCATCCATCTATCTATCTCTGTCTTACTCTCTTCTCTCATTTTCTTTTCTCTGTCTAGTTTCCAGCCTGCTATGCAGCAAATGGTGTCTTCCTACAGCAGCCTCCTACGACACTTACTGAGAACCATATGCTTAGAGTATTAGGGCTATTTACTCAGGATGAAATCTTCAATGATGTTCGAAAATACATCTCTTTTCTTCATCAGATGATTGTCTTATGCATTTGTTGAAGTAGCAAAAATTTGATTCATATATATATATATATATATATATATATATGGAGAGAGAGAGAGAGAGAGAGAGAGAGAGAGAGAGAGAGAGAGAGAGAGCGCTAAAGCCCTGGATAGAATAGAATAATGGCACAAACATTGACACAACCAACCACTTTCTGATTGATAAGTCTGTCATCTCCACTGGAGAAAATGCCTGTACCATAAAAAAGCAAAAACAAAACATGGTTGAAGAGCTCCCAGCCCCCTCACCCCCAGTGGTAAATCTACTACTATCATTCTACTAAATGTGTATAATAACAGATAACCCTCCAAATAGTGGTTTTATACCCTTAGGTTGGTACAGCTCTCTTAAACTTGACCAGAGAAGTTTCTCTTTTTAGTAGTTGGCATTTAAGTCAGAAACTTACAGCTGATTAAAGTACAGAGAATAAGTGTGTGTGGAGTGCTCAGCAATAAGTGGGACATCTACATACAATTATATTTTATTAAAGTAAAAGTAAATAACAATATTTTGAAAGGAGAAAGACAAAAAATTGGGAAAAGTAGGGCGTGGATCTAAGGGAATTTGGCAGTATTCTCAGGGGTAAAAGTCATAAAAATATATCTTGTGACGATCTCAAGTAACTAAGAAAGCTATTATATTAAAAATCACAACATGAAATAAATCTTGAAATAAATATTAAAAACAAAACAACAACAAAATCCACGGTGTATTACTCGTTTTCAGGTAGATTTTCTTTTACATTGTTAATGCATAAACGTAGAATGCAGTGTTAAATTAATATATGATATATAATATATAATATAATATATATATATATAATATATATATAAGCAAAGTGGAAAACGGAAATGGCAAGTGGTAGAGTCAGGGTAGCTCAGGGAATATGCTGTTTTGGAGCATCCGTTGAAGTATAAGCCTGGGATTAGTGTATGTTTGAAGGAGTCTTAGAAAGGAAGATCTATTTGACATGATACCAACAGCAGCCCAGGAAGAGTTCAGAGGTCATGAGGCAAAGGGTATTTGGGAGCTACAGACACAGAAAAGGGATGGAGTGACTAAGGTTGACATGGACATGAGCCTATAGTCTAGGTGTGAATAAGGTTGACACGACATGAGAAAGCAAAGGATGCCTACAGTCTAGGCGTGGTAGGAGCTGGTTGAAGACTGCAAGGATAGAGTCTGCGTGTGGATGGACAGATGCTGGAGAGTGCTAGCAAAGGGTTTCCTGACAGGATAGCAGACTGTGGAAATACGCCATGGTCTCTTTCCTGATAAGAACTGGAAGTAAGGCTGAAGTACAGTGACACTATTTCACTCAGAAAGAGAATCATTATACTTCTAGCAGCTCCAAAATGCTTCATTTTAATAATTTGATTGCTTTTGTGAGATCCAAAATTTCATGAGTCATTCAGTTCCACAGAGATTCCATCTCATTTATTTCTTTCAAAGAAATTTTAAATTACATCAAGAGGAGTTTTAGTCACAAAGGATCATTTAGAAAGCAGGTAATGAAGTGATAAGAATTAAACTGCTCCCTTATGGGCTGAAGATTGAGGTTGAGGTGAAGAAAATGAATGCTCAATTTCTCAACAAGCATAAAAATCACGTTTGAAAAGGAGGCATGGAAGACAGCAATCAATATGATAAATTGTGAATTGTGGTCCTTTCAATGCATCCATTGATGCTTTAAAAGTTCTCCTTTCTATAAAATATGAGACAAAGCTTGTGAGCTCATTTAATCCATCTAATTAAGGAACAATTTATTTGTTTCCCTCTGGAATTTAATATTAGTGAACAAAGCATGAGATTAGCAAGGTCGGTGAATATTGTAATAATAAACCCTTCAGTTTCGCATAAAACAAGAAGCATCACAATACAAAGCCTTATTGATTAAGAGTAGTCAAAGTCAAAAGGACAGCACACATTAACTGTCAAAACCTAACAGCAGGAAGAGTTCTCTAGAGAAACCCTGGTATCACTCTATTTTTCATTCTCATCATTTTCCTAAAATGGGAAAATATAAAAATTTTCACTGTCCTCAACCCTGATGTTGTAGTAGAATGTCGCGATATGTTATTTTTCTCTTTGCCGCAGCTAACTATCTGATGGAAAACAACTTAACCCATGCATGGTTTCCTTGGACTCGGAGCTCTCGGGGATGAGGTTCATCATGGCTGGGAGGGAGTGGCAGCTTCAGAGCGTTGGTCCATGGACAGGCAGGGAAGCTAAGGACACGGAATGCAGTTCTCGGCTGCTTTGGTGCCCTTCCCATTTGTTCTCAGACTGGGTCCCCAGGCCATGGAACGGCCCTGCCCCTATCTAGAATGGGTCTTCCTTCCTCTGTCCGCTTTAGACCTCACAAACATACCCAGGGGTTGTCTTCTAGGAGATTCTAAATCCAGCCAAGATGGCAATGGGCTTAACCAGTGTTTATGGCAGAAAGCTCACGTTGTTAAGTGGAAATCAATCAGCAGCGGGACTAATTCCTCATCACTTCATAAGTAACACAGGAATGGAAAGATCTCTGCTGAGCCATTTTAGCTGTGCAGACCTGGAAATGTCATATCATCTCACGGACTTTCTGATCCGTCCACTCAGGAAGAAATCACGATGATATTTACGTTTAAAAGAGTTGTACATGGGACTGGGGAGAAGGTGCAGTGGACCCAGTCCTGAAGATCTGGGTTCAATCCCTGGGACTCACATGGGAAAGGAGACCTCACTCCCTAAGTTGCTTTCGGACTCCCATACACACACCATTACATATGCCCCCTACTAAACAAAAGAGTTAAGAGTTAAAGGTTAGACAGATAAACCGTGCATTATTGCTGTTCCCTATGCGTCCTCTCCTGTACCTTCTGATCAGTATTTCTGATTTTCTTTCAACAAAATACTTCTCTCATTGCAGTAAACGCATGAGAGTACACATGGAAAATTTCTATTACCCCATCTATTCCATCCTCTGTGTCTCAACAGTTGGTCCTCATGGGGTCATGCATGTTCGGTCAGATGTGGAGCCACGCATCTATGGAAGAAGGACTTACGGGCTATTTCTTGGCCAGGGTTCCAGTGCAGCCTTCTTGCTTCCTATTACAGACTTGACATAACGATACAAAGCTGTGTCAGGGCCATCTCTGTAGA
Organism: Cricetiscus sungorus; assembly: GCA_030556225.1. Taxonomy (NCBI): domain Eukaryota; kingdom Metazoa; phylum Chordata; class Mammalia; order Rodentia; family Cricetidae; genus Cricetiscus; species Cricetiscus sungorus. The sequence goes on from JANBXA010000732.1 coordinate 8,634,619, forward strand.
CAGTAGCTGCTCCTGCAGCCATATTTGCTCTGCCGTAACAGACTCCCTCACTGGGCCCTCCGTTCAGTTGCTTCTTTCGTGTATTTTTATTACATAATGGAAAAATCCATATGTCTTTATCTTCTTTACTTCATGTTTTTAGGACAAGAAAGAGTGCCCTTCACTCCAAGTCCATGGTTCTATATTGTCCTTCCCATACTTTTAAAAAACATTTCAGAACATGGAATCAATTTGATTCGATGGTCTCTCGCTATTGTTTTTAAGTTGTTGGATTTTCTGTCATATATTTTAAAATAGAACAGGTTGATTTTATGGTACTTATCAAATATCTTTATACAACTTTATAAAATTAAGTTAAACGTTAGCAAGAAATAAGAAATTCTGGTAAATAGAAAATATGTAGGACAAAACGTAAGCCCTCTGACTCATTTAATTTAAGAGCGAGAGGTGCCAAGGGACAGACAGAAGTATAGTAATTTAGATATTCTATGGGAAAATACATGAAACCAAGAAACATCTCTCTTAGAAATATGCTTCCAAGAGCAAGATTTTAATTGGTTCTTCAACTTGTTCTAAGTTATACGTTCAAAAATATAAAACATATTTAGTATAATATTGTTGTTCACAAAACATTATAAATTTTTGGAAATAAGATTACAAATCCAAAAAAGTACAGTTTGTGCTTCACCCCAGAGTAATTGATGTCAGGCATGAACCTGTGCTGTGAGGAGACCCAGCTGTCAGATAGCCCAAAATCACATCATCTGTTTGTATTTGAATCTCACCTGTGCCAATTAAGAGTTAGTCATGAAATCAAATGAATCAAATGAAGCTTTCCACCTCTGCATAATCGATTTGTCGATATTCCTACTAGGTATTTTCATAACTTTATATTCATAGTTCTATTATCTCAACTCCTTGAACTAGCCCTTATTTAGTAGATGAAAATACAATGAAAGTTACATCCGACATACTGTAAGTTCGGCTGTTCTATGACAGATGTCTCATAAAGAAGGGGCAACATCCCACAACTGGGGAGACGTTTATCATCTACTGTGTCTAGAGGAGACTTGCCTCTTGAAAACCACAGATTCTGACAGGTCCACATGTTGAAGACCATCTGCTCGTAGGTCTGGTAAATCATTGCCCACAGTTAAAAGCTGGGCAGTTTCCATCCAGCAAGCCATGAATAGCAGAAGGGTTATTTTTCAATTTATTTTCTTTTATCCAAGTGGCTGCCAACAACTCTTTGGAGTCTACAAATGTCACACAATAAGCATGGAATAATGACAAATGAAAACTGTGCACATATCTGCCAAATTTCACTTTTAACTTGGAAAAGCTGCCAGGACCCTCTCCGCTCTAAGAATTACCACTTTCCAAACATTCTTTCTTTCCATTGTCCCTAGAAAATGACATTCTGTTGAATGAAACTCCCTCATCAGGGACAGGAAAGCATGTGTAACTGAAGAAAAATATGCAGAGCTCCCTGAACTAAGCAAAAGGACACTGTAGATTTTCATTTCCTTAGAGCATTGAGAAAAAATTAAATGTTTTTGTACCTCTAGGAGCTGAAAACATTGCAAAACCCATTTAGATTGAACACTAGTCTTAATCCCCAAGTTAAAATAAAATGCACTATGTATTTAATTGTAGATATGCTATTAAACAATATAAGGAACATTTACAAGCTGGAAGCAATAGGATGGGGCAAGGAAATTCTTTCCAACCGTCATTTGATTCTAATGTTATTATTTGAACAAAACTGTTTAGCATAACAACAAGTCATTCTAAAGTAATTTAAATGTACTTTGAACTGAAATTTTAATATATGCTAAAAGTTGTGATGATTCGTTTCCAACTTTCTAAGTCTGTTTCAAAGAATTGTGAAACAGGGCCAATACTTATATCTTTTGAAGGGGACGGAGCAACATCAGAGACCAGGAAAGACCTCTTAGATACCAAGGGACATAAATAAACCTACAGACTGTACCATAGTTCAGAGATCATTAATGTTGGAATCCAAGGAGGAATTAATGACGCAAATTTGACTTTTATAATTGACATAAAAGTTAAAGGAATCAGTCATACGCAGAGTAAAGTGCTGAACACATTTGAGGTTCCTGACCTTTTTGTGTCCTTCTCACATCTTCAGGAAACAGCAGAATGTATGTTAAGTCTTTAAAAAAAAAAAAAAAACAAGTTATGTTATTGGATAACAAATTACAATTTCCATGTCTTTAAAGCTGTATAATTAAAATGTTTGTGGACTATGGTTTTACATTCCAAAGATACAAAGGATGGAAACAACCTAGAGAAGGCTGTCACTCTGCATGATGCAGTGTCAGGAAGCGGTAATGGAGGCCGGCAACCTTCTCTGCTCTAAGAACTCTAATGTGGTCTTTCCAATGGTGAAGAACTCTATCACAACTTATGGAGAGTGAATGAAGTTCTGAGACAACGCGTGTGGCCATGCCAAGGACATCAATGCCTCAGACTCACGGGAATGGCAAGGCCTTCCCCTGGTAGGGGTACAGATGCTGACAGGCAGTTGATCTTTAGCAAAAATAGATAGATAGATAGATAGATAGATAGATAGATAGATAGATAGATAGATAGATAGATGATAGATAGATAGATAAATAGATAGATAGAATATTGAAGAAAGAACTGACTTCAGCTTCCTCATCCTGAATGATGACATGATAACCCCCTAGAGCTGGCTCTCCTACAGAATACCACTTACCAATACTAGCTGTCCTGCATTCTTATTCATGCTGTATGTTATCTGTACAGTGAGTTTACAGGCTGCTGCTGGCACGTTTCCACCTAATGACATTACCCACCTGATCACAGCTTTGTGTTGATTTTTGTCTTTCCTTTTGATTAATTTTTAATTATCGCTTTTATTTTTGAGACTATATTATAATTACATCATTTCTCCCTTTCTCATCCTTCCTAGCCGCTCTCTGACACACCCTTCCTCGCGCTTTCAAATCCAAGCCCTTTTGGGTCAACAGTTGTTGTTATGGCCCCCATAAACAGGTGTGTTTGAAAGCTTGGTCATAGGGAGTGGCACTATTAGAAGGTGTGGCTTTGCTGGAGTAGGTGTGACCTTTGTGGAGGAACTGTCTCACTGTAGAAGTGAGTTTTGAGGTCTCCCATGCTCAAGCTAAGCCCAGTGTGTCACACACTTACTTCTGTTGCCTGTGGATCGAGATCTAGGACTCTTAGCTCTTTCTCCAGCACCATGTCTGCCTGCATCCCTCCATGAAGATAATAAACCTCAAAGTGTAAGCCAGCCCCAATTAAATATTTTCCTTTATAATAGCTATTATGACCCTGGTGTCTCTTCACAACAATGGAAACTCTAAGATACACACACTTTATGGGTGTAACGTCTGATATTCCTAGGAGACACAACCTGCTGGTTCTCTGGCTCTTACATTTATTCTATACCCTCTTCTGCAATGATCCCTGGACATTAGTTACAGGAGTTATTTTATAGAGGTGTCTACTAAGACTGGTTTCCACAACTCTGCCTTTTGATTGCTTGTTTATGGTTTCCTACAATAGTCTCTGCTGCAAAGAGAAGTGGGGGCTATAATTATCTGTAGGTATGAGGACAAATAGTCAGAATGTAAAACTCTAGAACAAAGGCAAGAAATGATGCCCAAAAGATCAAACTCAGGGCTTAATCAATAAAATAGAAACAAAATTACAAATCTTCAATGAAGCAGAGTTGGTTCACTGAGAAAGATCAATAAAATTGACAAGCCTCAGTCAAATTAACTACAAGGTAGAGAGAAAAAAATCTAAAAGAATAAAATTAGAGGGAAGAAAAGAGCAGCAAAACAGCATATATCAAGGAAATATATAGAGTCATAAGGACATACTACAAAATCTATACTCTACAAAGTTAGAAAATCAAAAAAAATGAATCATTTCCTCTACACATACCACCAACCAAAGTTAAATCAAGATCAGAAAAGCAATTTAAGCAAATTCATAACCCCTGATAAAAAAAAATGAAAGCAGTAATTAAGCTAACAACTAAAAAAAGCCCAGTGAAAGACGGTTTTAATGCAGAATTCTTCCACTTTCACAGAAGAATTAATGCTAATATTCCCCAAACTATTCAACAAACTAGAAACAAATAGTAAAAAAAAAAAAAAAAAAAGTTCCTCTTACCAAAAACAATCTACAGATTCAATAAAATTGTCATAAATTCTAACACAATTCTTCACAGACCTTGAAAGGACAAGAGCCAGGATAGCTAAAACAATCACAAATAATAAGTGCAGGATATATCGCCATCCCCAGCCTCAAACTGAACTACAGAGCTATAGTAATAACAGCAACTTGGCACTGACATGTGGGCCAATGGAGGTGAATTGAAGACATAGAAATACAGGCACACATCTATAGCCACCTCGCTTTTAATTTTTAAAAAAAAAAAAAAGCCAGAAATACACACTGGAAAAAATGGCATCTTCAACAAATATGCTGGGTTAACTGGATGGCTACATGTAGAATAATGCAAATAGATCCATACCTATCACCCTGCACAAACCTCAACTCCAAATGGGTCGAAAACCTCAACATAAAACCAGATACAATACCTCTGATGGAAGAGGGCATGAGGAATAGTTTTGAATTCACTATCACAGAAAAAGAGTTTTGAAATAGCATCATTAACAAAGACGCTAAGAAGAGCAATTAATAAATGGCGCCTCAGGACACTGAGAAGCTTCTACACAGCAAAGGACACTGTCTTTCAAACAAAGCAGCATCCTGCAGATGGGAAAATATTTTTACCAACTATACATCCAATAGAGGGCTAATATTCAAAACATATAAAGAAAGCGATTAACTGGACATCAAGAAAACAGATAACCCATATAAAAATGGGATACACATGTAAAAGTCTATTATCTCCCCCTATGTTACTTACCATGATTTTGATTGAAACATATCTAATATATAAACAGAAACTGCAAAGGTTAAAAATTTAATAAAAATCATTAAAACCTAAAATTTTAGTGAAAAGAAGGTTATTTAGGATAGACAAACATAGATTGAAGTATTATTGGTGGATATATATAGGAAGATTACTGGTTAGTTGATAAATGATATATATGACAGAAATATGAGATAGATACAGAAAATAAAATGGTAGGTATGTGGATAGATGACAGTTGTTAAATTACAGAGATGGACTGAACACAGATTGAGTGGATTCATGTTGGATTGTTTTGTGTGGGGGGCTTGTTTTGTTGTTGGCTTTTTGAGACAGGGTTTCTCTGTGTAGCACTAGCTGTCCTGAAACTTGCTCTGTAGACCAGGATGGCCTTGAACTCTTTGACATCCACCTGCCTCTGTCTCCTGAGTGCTGGGATTAAAGTATGCACCACCATAGTTAGCAGGGGACAGATTGATATATGGTGTGTGTGTGTGTGTGTGTGTGTGTGTGTGTGTGTGTGTGTGTATCATATATATGATAGATTGACAGGTAATAGAAAGATTGTATATATTGATAGGTGATCCATAAATACTGATATAGTTGGTATATAGATGGATAGATAGATATGAATAGGTAAATGATAGATGATAGAAAGATAAACAAAATATAGAGAAATAAGTAAAAATAGCTAACAGATTATGAATGACATAGACAGATGATAGATGATAGACTAGAAAAAGAGAGCTTCTAGAAGCTACTAGAGCAAGCTCCAGAATATGAGACTAGACAGTTTGGGAAGAGCTGATACCCAAGAGTAAGAGAAGCAAAGAGGCCCTGGGAGATGAGAGGTGAGAGACAGAAAGAGAGGAAAAGAGACTTCATCCCTTTCTGCCCCTTTGTTCCATCTAATCCCCCAGACAACTGAACATTGCTCAAACACATGGAAAGTGGGTCTTGTATTCTGTTCACTGACTTACCGGACAGTCTCCTCACTGACACAATAGGTAAAAACAGTTCTAGGTTCCCCTAACTGAATGAAATTGATGCCAATATTAAGAACAATACTTACGTATTTTCTGATCACTCACATATACTCATATGTGTATGAGTTTCTTTTGAACTGTGATTTTTTTCATCTATTATATTTAATTGTCTGATGTGTTTGGGAAACAGTACATAAAATAACTATAGAGGTAGCTAACAGAGAATGCTTTGAAGATACAAAGTATTTCTGAAAGAAATTATAGATTTTTTTCCCCACAGGAAATGAGTTAGCATTTGAAAATACTCTGTATTTACCATGACTAAAGCAGATCTGCCTGATGACTTCATTTGCCCGTTATTATATAAAAACCAGTTGAATTGTTTCTCATTTTAGTTACTCCAGAGGGATGATTTTGTTAAAGACAACAAGGGTTACAGATTTTTCACCATGAAGGAAAGAAATCTGGAGCCTATGGGCAAAGAAATGTTTCCATTAAGAATACTCCATCAGACATGTGATGGTGGTGGCACATGCCTTAAATTCCAGTACTTGGGAGGCAAAGGAAGGTGAATCTCTGAGTTTGAGGACAGCCTGGTGCAGAGTGTGTTGCAGGACAGCCAGGGCTACACAGAGAAACTCTGCCTCAAAAAAAAAAAAAAAAAAAAAAAAAAACCTCAACCCTAATGTAAAGAAAATTTTATACCAGTTCTGAAAAGAAGGGTCAGCATTTCAGATATAATATAGGGCTTATTTCTTCTTCCTTTTTTCTCCTATATGTTGGTAATTTAGTTTTAAAACACAGTTACTCTACTTTCCTGAGATGTGTACTTTCCCTAGAAGGGAATACTTTAATAAAATATCCACAGTGCGTAAAGCACTAAGCTATTGACCTTTGAGAAAATAAAGGTATTAAGAAAATTCTCTCCTCCCCTTCTCTTTCTCCTAGTTCTCTCTCCATTCACTGCCCCCCACTTCCATGTGATCTGGGGGACTTGTCCCTTTCCCCTTTTGTGAAGGACCATATATGAATCTCTTAAAATACACCTTGTATCCTAGTTCCTCTGGTGATGTGAATTGTAGGCTAGTAATCCTTTGCTCTAGGTTTAAAATCCATATATGAGCGAGTACACACCCTGCTCCTCTTTTTGTGACTGGGCTACCTCATTCAGGATGGTTTCTTCAAGTTCCATCAACTTGCCTGCAAATTTCAAGATTCCGTTATTTTTTTTTCTGCAGAGTAGTACCCCATTGTGTAGATGTGCCACATCTTCTTTATCCATTCTTCAGTTGAGGGGTATCTAGGTTGCTTCCAGGTTCTGGCTATTACAAATAATGCTGTTATGATCATAGTTGAGCACATGTCTTTGTTGCATGGATGTGGGTCATTTGGGTAGGAATAGAAGACAGAAGAGAAAGAGAGAGAGAGAGGGAGAGAGAAAGGGGGAGAGAGAGAGAGAAAGAGAGAGAGAGAGAGAACATAAAAGAGGGAGCCATTATTGGTTTGAAGAGAAAACTGAACCTAAAGAAAGGTCTAGAGACCTACAAGACTGACTCCAACTAACAATTCAAGCAACCGTGGAAAGGCTACCATAAATGCCCCTCCCTGATAGTGAGATCATCAACTAAATAAATTATCCACCATCATGGAGCCCTCATCTAGTACCTGTGGGAAACAAACAAACATCTATAACCAAACACTGAGTCGAACTAGAATCCAGATGCAGAGAGAGAGGAGAAGACCAGGTTGCAGAAACTCACAAAGACAGCTGACCTGAACAAGGAGGAGCTAATGGACCCCCAGACTGATGGCTGGGAACCCAGCATGGGACTGACTCAGACTCCCTGAATATGGGTCTCAGCTAGAAGGACTGAGCAGTCTGGGGGACCTCAGACAGTAGAAACAGGATGTATTCCTGGTGCACAAAAGGACCTTGTGGACACATCCCCCATGTAGGGATACCCCCTTAACCTAGAGACAGGAGAGAAGTCCTAGTCCCTATTTCAAATGACTTGACAGATTTACATGACCCAACCTGGATAGCATAGCCCTACAAATAGAATGGGGGTGGAGGAATGGGGGAGGGTGGCCAGGGTGCATGTCACAGGGGAAAGAGGGTAAGAGGGAGGGAGGGAGAGGAAACTGGGATCAACATGTAAAATTTTTAAATTATTTTATTAATAAAAAAAGGAAAAGAAAATTCTTGCCTACCCCAGGGTCTTGAAGAATATGTAAGCTTCAGTTTTTGTCTAGAGGTTTCAGCATTTCAGTGTGTGTGTGTGTGTGTGTGTGTGTGTGTGTGTGTGTGTGTGTGTGTGAATGTGAGTAGATATGGGATACACTAAAATCACAAATAACAAGACAATATGGATGTTTATTTTATCTTCCAAATTTCCCTTTTGTTTTTTGTACAGATTAAGCTAGGATTATTCATTTTATTGGTTTACAGCATACTGTTTATGAGAGACACTGCTCCTTCTAATATTAAGAGTCTGGCAAATTTATTGTAATATGTGAAGACAAAATTCTTTGTTTTGTTAATATGCAGTAGTCAACTTGAAACTGATTCTTTCTCTTGTGCATACAGCTGGGGGGTTTTTAATGGTGCTCTGGAAGGTGGAAGTTGCCTCCTCCTTGCGTGGTTGAAACCTTCATGCTGATGCCACACATGACATTAAGAGTCATGGACTCTCCTTATGCATCAAAGTTTCTCTTTAGACACTGTCATGTTGACTATTCTCTGTGCAATATATAACTCGCCTTTAAAACCTTTCACTTCTGCAGTCAATGCATCACTAATCAATCTAAACTGCTTCTTAAGTTTCTCTACCAAAAATGTGCACATTGTTTGCTGACTGCAGAAGAACGGCTAATTGGACAGCGGTGGACCCCTTAGGAACTGAACTAAGATGCTGATTGGACAGCGGTGGACCCCTTAGGAACTGAACTAAGATGCTGATTGGACAGCGGTGGACCCCTTAGGAACTGAACTAAGATGCTGATTGGACAGCGGTGGACCCCTTAGGAACTGAACTAAGATGCTGATTGGACAGCGGTGGACCCCTTAGGAACTGAACTAAGATGCTGATTGAACAGCGGTGGACCCCTTAGGAACTGAACTAAGATGCTGATTGGACAGCGGTGGACCCCTTAGGAACTGAACTAAGATGCTGATTGGACAGCGGTGGACCCCTTAGGAACTGAACTAAGATGCTGATTGGACAATGATGGACACCTTAGGAACTGGATTAAGATGCTGATTGGACAATGATGGACCCCTTAGGAACTGAACTAAGATTTCACTCCCTTAACTAATAGACGTTAATTCATTTTTCATCTTTATTTTGTGCAGCAAATACAAAATGAGGGATGTAATATCTCATGTCTCTCAGGCTTAACGCTGTCAATGCTTAGAATTTGATCATAAACAACCTAATCTCTGTCAAATTCACTCTAAACTCATCTAATCTATGATGAACATAAATAAACATCGAGCCAAATACAAATTTATAGTGTCTTCGCCTGCTAGTCTATAAAATCCCTGGCCCAGGGATAGATGGACGGTCATGCTGTATGATGGAGGTGACAAACTTTTACTATTATGGAGGCAGTTGCTAGCTTTCCTTCCGAACTTTCACCAAGCTAAATTTTGAGGATATTTTTTTTTACAACCTATTACATTTCTATTCTCAAAGGAATATTTTCCTGATCATGTTAGTTTCCGTTCGAAATAATGATTGAAAGTCGATAGAATTCAACAGAAAAGCGGATAATGGAAATGGGGCATCTATACACACGAGCAAGTAAAACTTTTGTGGAGGGAGCAAAAGGAACTAGAAAGGCTTCGGTGGGGGCACCCAGTCTCAGAAAGGCACAAGCGCGACATGTCCTCTCTCAAACACAGATCCTGACGTTTGATGCTCGTGGCATGTAAATAAGGAGCGTCTACTTGCTCCATTTTTCCCCCGAGACCAATAAGAATTTCCTCAACTTTCTTCTGAGATTGTTAAGAAAAGTTCGTGTTGTACGCAAATAGGACAACGTAACACTCAGGTCTGATAATTGTCGTCCGTTTCCTTTAAACGAAAAAAAAAGTTTTAAGTCAAATAATCTATGTGCAACAAAACATACAGAGAGAAGGGGAGAGCCGGGCGGAGGATGGGGATGCAATCCCATCTTCTATCCTTGCTGTCAGTGGCTCGTCTTCGCTCTTCTATCTTTTCTCTATTTAAATTAGACTTCCTGCTGTCTCTTTTCCTGCACACATGTTTGGAATCGCAACCCCGTCGGTCCTTACTCCGCCTCTAACTTATCCTGTCTCTCCAAATTTGCACCGTGGTGAGATAGAGAGCCTCGAAGCTCCTTTGTCATTTCCCCGTTCTGAGACCTAAATTCAAGCCTCTTCCTGCCCCAGGCTTGAACTAGGTCGTGGGGTTAGTCACAGAGTGTCACGTGTGGTGGTCAACTTAGATGCACAAGTTCAGTCTGCGAATTCTTTCATTCCGACGTCCATCTTTATACATTTTCTGCAATGGGCCCGTGGTCCCAGTCACACTGTCTCCCCCACAGCCCCGTTTAGCCTAAAACAGGTCGTGGCTGTATCAGCTTTACGGTATCATTGAGGTCCATAATCACACAGCTGTGGTTCTGATGGAGAGGACTCCTCAAGGTTGTAACCGTCAATCAAAATAGTAAAACGCTTAAACTTCGAGTTAATGTAACTGTTACATGGTGTCGTTTGCGTGCCTGTAAGGCCCCTCCTGCACCTGCTGTAAGTGTGCACGTGTCTTCCCCGACTCCTCTCTCCCTCGCTTTATGGAACGGGGCCACGAACTGAGCCTGAAGCTCAGTGATTAAGCCAGACTTGCTGGCCCCCAAGTCCTGTAGGTCCACCTGCCTTTGCCTTCCCAGTGCTGGGGTTGGAGGTAGATGCTGCGGTGCCTGGCTTTTACATGAGTACTGGGGAATCGAACTCGGGCTCTCACATTTATGCAACACGCATTTTACCAACTGAGCCACCTTGACTGCTGTTACATATTTTTATTAGTTCATTTTTGGGACTCGTTTGTAAATAATATTTATTTTTCTCTGAGACCTGGAAGCACAATTCAAGAGGAATGCCAATGAGTTTTATTTTTGTATAGGCTTTAAAGACTGTGGCTGTGTATGTGCTTTGCAGATTCTGGAAGTTTTGATCTCACAGAAAAAGTGCAGCACCCAACCACAATTCACTCTCAAGGCTGCTCACTCACTCGCTCCATCCTCTTCAGCATTATATGGCTTTGCAAGTAATAAAAGGAAAATGACAGGATCATAAATCCTAAGATTCAGAAAGCCTTTTAAAGGTCGCACTGCTCCACATTTTATAACTTGAGCCAATATCTGCTACACCTTATAAATTTGACATTGTTTACTGTGGAGTGGAGAAGACTTGTGATCAAACCTTGCTCCTATTTTGTGCTAGAAATAAGGAATTAGATACATTCTCAGTGTTATGGCATTGGTGTGTGTGTGTGTGTGTGTGTGTGTGAGAGAGAGAGAGAGAGAGAGAGAGAGAGAGAGAGATGCATGTCCAAATGTTTCATATCTGAAATATTCAGAATAGGCATGAGGTGAAGATAAATGTCTATCAAATCACAAAATTATAAATAAAACAGGACATTGCAATACAGTAAAAATATTACTTGACAAGTAGAATGAGATTCATGTTAAACAGGTTGTACTTTTAAAACACTATGCTAACTAAAAGGTCAGACACAAGTAAACACATGTTATCTAATTTATTTATATAGTGTTCTAAGACAATTTATGAATTTATATTTAGTGTTCATAGAACGAGGAAGTAGAGGTGACGCGGTTTTTTAACTTTTGATTGGTTCTTTGTGGAATTCCCATTATGCATCCCGATCCCCTGGCTTCTGAGCTACGCCCTTGCAACACACACCCCCGCCCTAAAACAAAATTTAGGGTTAAAAACAACACAGCTTTTCAGAAATCTGGTCGTGTAAACTGTAGTGTGGCCCAGTGAATCACAGCATACCCTTTAGTCCATGTGGCCTTTCGTGTAAGTGTTCGTTACAACGAGTCATTGGTCTGCTTCAACACCTCTGGCTCCCGCTACACCCTCGATACTGGCCCTTCACGGGGACTCCTCTTGTATAGTCCCAGAGTTTTAGATTTGTGGGTCCACCCCCTTCACATACTCCAGAGGCTCACAGATGAGGTGGATGTTGGCACGGGCTACCTCATAGTCCTGCTTCTGGGCCTGGGTGGTCGCTGATGCTCAGCCCGCCCGGTGCCCCTCGTCATCGCCACCCAGGTGCGCTCTCCAGCGCTGCGCCTGCTAGCTCACCCATTGTAGCAGACAGCCAGGAGCGGCTCAGTGCTCTCACACCCTCTGGTCCATCTCACCCACACTCACACCACCGGGGCCAGCGCTACTGTTTTGCCCAGGTAAGGTGCAGGGCCCTCTCTCCAGGTCCATGCACTTGAGGACTAGGCCAGATCTTCCGTTCCTATGGCCCTGAGGTTGGCTCTCCGCCTGTCCCAGGTGGCAAGGGGTGAGGGGAGTGGGGGCATTTTTCCCCTCACCCATGCCAAAGTGGCCCGTTTATTAAAATTAAACTTACAATATAAATCTTAGAGACTATCTGTATTGTTTTATTTTGTAATAATTTATTTTGAATCTCGTTTTTTTTTTCCTAACACTCAAAGTTGAGTGCAGAGTCTGTATTACCTTTCTATAGGCCAAAGAACTGACCACAAAAATGTGTGGTAACTTTATTTCACTGTGTTTATAGACTAAAACTTCTTTTTAAAAAATTGCCAGACTGGAGAGCCACTCTAGTGACTAAGAGTATTGGCTGAGTGATTATCACTGAGTTCAAAATCCCGGAAAACACATGTGATTTTACCTGGCAATTTGACATAATCAGAAATCGTCTATAAAGTGAGTCTCAATTAGGGATAGAGTAACACAAAAAAATAAAAGACCCAGAGTCTGATACTGGGGTCCAAACGTCAAGCTGATTATCAAAGAAGCAAAGCAGCTGGCCACTAGCTCTCACCTCTAGCTCAGCCGAACGGGTTGATCCTGCTGCCTCTCCTCAGCATGGCTGGAGAATCCTGAGCCTGAATGCCTCCTGCTCTCAATGTGGCTGGAGAATGAATGCCTGATACTGACCTTGCTCCTGTCATACAAACCTCCCTGAAGCTGGGATTAAAGGCGTGCGATCCCAGGTGCTGAGATCACCTTTGTGTGAGCTGTTTCTCTTTAGGGCTGGATCGATCTTATGTAGATCTGGGTGGTCCTGGACTCCCAGAGATCTGTCTGCCTCTTAATCCTGAGTCCTAGGATTAAAGGTGTGTGCATGGCTTGTGGCTGACTTTGCTCTCTGAATCCTCAGGCAAGCTTTAACAAAGCATAAATAATATATCTCCACGGGATCATCCGTTTTGGGGTTGCTTGCCTACAGGAATCTCTATAGAGGACTGTCTTGATTACGTCTATTCTGGTGTATATATGCATGTCCTGGTGGGGCTGTGCGTGTGATGCACACGGAGCCAGAATAGAATGTGTTGTGTCTGCCTAACCACTCTAACTTTTCTGCTTGAGAGAAGATCTAGCTGAAGATGGAGCCGGATTGGTTGATGGCCATCAAGCTCCAACGATCCTTCCAGTTTTTCCCGGTTATCAGAGCTGGGATATAAGGCATGTGGGCAACTACACACAGTTTTGTCAACGGTGTCCTGGCTTTAATTCCGATACCCATGCATTCTCATCAGCGGCTGTTACTTTCTTTTAGAACTGAAGCTTCAAGGTGAGTTGTTATGTCTGTGTCTGCATGCTTTCTAGTTCATTATCACTGTCAACGCATACCACCTGCACATGACTCAATGGATCACACCCTGATGTTTCCAGGTAAGTTACTACACTGCTGTGGACATGCTCCCAAAGACACATAGTTGCCTTTCTGGGTCTGGCTTTGCTCGTGTGTCTGAATTTTACCTTACTATAGTGTTTTCCAATCATGCCTATTTTCTATTTAATGGCCTAATTCCATTCTTTAAAATATTGTAGTATACTACTGCATGCTGCATCCCTGTGTCGTGTTTATTTTTACTCTTTCACCTGTTCATGGGTACCTGTATTGATTTACATCCTAGAAAGGTAACTTGTGCCTCCATAAATGGGGGCCTGCAGGATTTTCATGATTTTATCTGTATGTATTTGGTATGTGTGATGACTTTATATTTTCCTTTACCTTGTCCCTGTAGTAACTCTGCGTTTGGTCTTTGAGGAGATTTCCATATTGTTTTTTTAACAATGACTGTGATGATTTACGTTTTGTTTCCATGGACAGTGAGTAAGTTTTCCTCTTTTTCCCCTCATATGTTTTAATCTTTCATGGCCATTCTTACTCAATATAGTTTGTTCATTTCTTCTTTGATGGTTTCTTACATGTATACATTACACACCATTGTTCTTGTCACCAAGGGCCATGAGCGTTTTCCTGTGTGTGCCGACATTTTCGCTTCCCTTTGGAGGTGTATGTCTGTATCAATGGCTCATTGTTACTGGTCATGCATGATTTGGTTGGGTTACTTCTTTATCCTGAGTAGTAATCTATCCAATGGAGAATGCGCAGAGATGTTTTTCCTGTTCTGAATAATATGTCTGTAACTTGTTTTCCGCCAGCCCGCCAGCCATCCGCCGCTGGTCTGGCGCGCCAGCTCCAAATAACACTCAGAGACTCTGTATTTGATACAATCCTGTGGGCCAGTGACTATCATTGTTAATGGACTAGCTCTGTCTTAATTATTAACCCATTTCTACTTATCTAAGTATTTCCATGTGGTCATCTTATCAGAGAGCCACGGCCGACATCTTCCTTCCTCTCCGGTCTACATGTTGACTCCTCCTAACTACTTCCTCTTTCCTCCTTGTCTCCTAGCCCCGCCTATCTTGCTTTCTCATTGGCCACAGTGCTTTATTAATTAACCAGTATGAAAAAACATATTTACAGAATAACATCTCCCATCATATGTCTTCTCTTTGATGATAACTTCTTTATCTTTTTAATTTTATGAAATCATATTTCTCAATTATTTGTCTGTTTCCTACAGTCTTAGAGAACTGCCCTGGAAATTGTTGCAAATTCCTATTCCTGGAGTGTTTTTCCAATGTTTTCCTGATCAAAATCAAAACTTTATGTTAAAGTTTTTGATCCATTCCAAATTAACTCTTCTGCAAAAATAAGGATGCATGCAGAAATCATTCTTCTACATATAGAAGTCTACATAAAGAAATCCAGTTTTCTCCACAGAACTTTGTTTTATTGAAAATAGGCATTTTTATTCAACACATCCCCCTCTCTCGACTCCTCCAGGTTCCTCTCCCCTTTTCCTACCGTCTAGATCCCACACCCTTTCTGTCTGCCTTTATAAACCAGACCATTTCAGCAGTTAAAAGTGCTGGCTGCTCTTCCTGAGGTCCCAAGTTCAATTCTCAGCACCCACACAACGGCTCAATAATAAGTAATTTTGCAATTCAAGTGTTGGGCACTTTTGTTAAAGATTATGTGGAAATAACTGAGTTTATTTCTTCATTCTTTAGTTTTATGTTACAAGTAAGAAGAAAAGAAAGCCACACTGAGAGCTAGCTGATTTGTGGGGCATTCTCACTAGAGCTATACTGGAGAATTCAGTAACTGGTGCAATAATAAGTAATTTGAGTGGAAGTACCATAATTTATTCAACAAATCATGATCTATCTTCATTATTCTCATGTCAAAGCCCTAGCCTTCCTCTCTCTTAAAGCCTCACTATTATTTTGCATACTCTTGATTTATGTTTTCCTGCAAACTTTGTAATCAATTACACATTAAGTTCACTGTCTGTGTTGTTTGCCTTATGCACTCAAGAGACTCACTGTCTGCCTTTGAAAATGAGAATTCATGGAAATGAAACCGTTTTGTTCCTTGACTTTGCCCTTTAAACGCTAGCTTTGTAGCAATCTGCCCAATTTTATTCTGCTGCTTAATTATCTTAAACTCAGTCAGTAAAACTGCTTTAATAAGAGCTCCTTTAATCCTAAAAGTACCGAACAAATTTTGAAAATTTTTACCAATATTCCCAGAGATCTCTCAGCCCTACTCTGTCATTAATTCTAATGAATATTGACAAGTCTGAGAGTGGTATTATCAGGTAAATATTTGGCATAGTTTTAAACGAGGGGGGGGAATGCTAAAATGCATTTGCCATAATTTTATGTTAAGCTATTTAAAGTTAAATGAAAGCAATGTAGGACATTGCAACATAAAAATCCAAAAGTGAAATATCCACCTTTGTAAGAGGAAAAGACATGTATAAATTCCTATTTGAGGTCAAAGAAATGTGCCTATGGGAATAGTGAAACAATTTTACTAATGCATTGTAAAAAAATTTTAAAACTTTGGCATTGTACTTGGGTACAGTCTTTTAGAAAAGAAATTATAAGGTTGCATTTAGCAATATCTCTAATTACTCTGTAATTTGTACAGAGGAAATACGTTTACTCACTGTAGTTCCAATAAAGCAGAGTTTTATAAGCAGAACTTCTCATTAGTGCATCATTAATTATTAAAGTGTTACTGAAAATGGAATTATACAACAGTGGAAATCTCTACTAATGAAATATATCTATAAATTATAGCTACTATGAATAATGAAAATAATCAGGCAATAAAATTTTCGTATTATGTGAAATCAAAGAATAGTTATATTTAAGTACTACAATTATTCATTTTTTCAGAAAACATATTTTCATAACCTAGGAGTAAATTAGAAGTGAAAATGCACAGAAAGTGCTTAGATCAATACCAAGTCCATGATACTAACGTGTCTGTACACACAGTATTTGATTTTAGTTATAGGTTTCTTGACTGAGATGATTTTGAAGTCCTCCACCGTGTATTTCTTTTGAAAGACGTACCAAAGCACCTGAAAAAAATGGATTTCAGTGATTGAGCTCGCTCGTCATAGCCGTCTTTAGTGACCCACGTTATAACATTCAAAATCTTTTCTCTTTCATTGAAAATACGTTTTTTAACTTCTTTATTTAAACTTTGGGGTTGTATGTCATGCACCCCAATTCTGTTTACCTCCCGGTCCCCCATTTTCCCTCCCCCATGAAAGAAAAAAAAAAGTAAGCAAGCAAACAAACAAAAGAGCAGAAAAAACAAACAAACCAATAAACCAAAACAGAACAACAACAACAAAGCCACAGCCGACAAGCTTCTCCTTCTCTCCTGCCTCTCTATCCTCTCTACATCCATCCTGATTGGAGGCTTCAGTGTGTCTATATATATAGCATTCCCCTTTGTCCCATCGGCTAGACTGGCAACTGTTCACTGCAATGAGTCGTTAGTCTGATTTTGGGGGGAACACCATCCACATTGCGTCTTCATCGGAGCTCTTCTAGGATATCCTGTGTCTTGGAGAGCTTGTGGGTATCATTCCACAGGACTAGATCTTTCATGAGTTCTGAGAGGACCCAGATGGGATAGATGCTAGTTGTGGACCTGGGTACTAGCCGGTCAGGTCAGTTCCAGCCACTGGGGCCACTTGCATCTGCTGTGGCGGTGGAGTCAGCTCCCCACATGCCCTCAGGGTAGGTTCATCCTCACCTGTGCTGAGGGGTGGGGCATTCTGTCCCCCGAGTGCAGGGACCAGCTCTCAGACATGGCCCTCCTTCAGCAGCAGCCTGGGCCCAGATGATACCCTGGCCTCGGATGGTAGCACAGGTCTGTATGAACCCTAGTGGCAACCTGTGCCCCCACAGAGTTCAACTTAGACCCCAGCTGCAGCTGAGGCCACACACACACACACACACACACACACACACACACACACACACACACACACACACACGCCCTCAGGCAGTAGCTTAGCCTGGTCCACATCCTTGTTCTGAGTGGCAGCTCCAGGCACTCAGTTCGAGATGGCTCTGATGGCAGTATGGCCCCTGGACACCAATAAGTTCACAGAATGCAGCCCAGACCCGTGGCCTTGGGTGGCACCACGGGGACATGGGCATCAACATTGACCTCAGCTGTGGTAGGGACCACAGACTCAGGCATGGTCCTCGACAGCAGCCTAGGCCTGGATGTCACCATGGCCACAGGTGACGGCAAAAGCCACCCAGATCAGTACGACCCCAGTGGTAGCAAGGCTCATGAACCTGATCTCCATCACAGGCGACTGCCCAGCTCACTGCAGTCAGCATGGCACTCAGCGGCAACGGGAGCCATGAATATAAACACAGATCCTGGCTACAGTAGGACCAGAGACCCGTACATGGCCTTCAGTAACCAACTGATTGGGACATCGCCATGGTCCCAAGTGGCAAACAGACCTCCTTCTTAGTCTACTCCTCACTGCTGTCACCATGGACCCAAGGAGGGAAGCTGGCCTCCAACATTCGCCTAATCCTCTACATCTGCCTTTCTTCCTTTATGTGTCTTTCCGTGGCGTGTGGACCACGCCACATCTCTAATTCCCAATTCTCTCTCTGCCCCTTAGACAGATGTGCTATGACATTATAATGTTTACCTTCGGATATTATTAGAATGTAAACTTATCTACATAACTTTTCATATTCAGATCAGGAAAAAAAAAACAGTTGTAAATTTCCTCCTGGTGGAGTAAGCATGCCTTTGCACAGTGCGAGGCAAGCGTATTCATTTATTCTGACAAGCTTAGACTTGAAGTCTACCTTGTGAGATCCTAGATTAGCAACGACTGCTTGTTCCCTGGTTCCGCTTGCTTGGAATGTCTTTTACCCCCCTCTCACTCTAGGATAGATTTCTCTTTAGTCGTAAGGTTTGTATCTTAGAGACAACCAAAAGGGTTATATTTTCTATTACAGCCTGCTTCCCTGTGTTTTGTGAGGGTCACAGTAAAACTGTTTGCATCCAGAGTTTTATTGAAAGGCGTTGCTGCTCCTGGAGGTTTGATGATTTTATGTTGCTTAAAACACTCTTAGCATTCTGTTATTGAATGTGTCTTAGCATCCTTTATTTTTGTTTCCATCTATAGCAGTGCTTCTCAACCTGTGGGTCACAGCCCCTTTGGGGTTCGGGGTCAAATAACCCTTTCACGGGGAACACCTGAGACCATCAGGACACAGAGATATTGGCATTACGTTGCAATTCATAACAGTAACAAAATTTCAGTCATGAGACAGCAACAAAAATAATTTCATGGTTGAGGTCACTACCACATGAGGAATTGCCTTAAACTGTCACGGCGTTAGGAAGGTTGAGAACTATAGTCCTACAGTCCCTTAAATGTGTCTATATCTTTCTTTTCAGACTAAGGATTCCAGTATCTATTGAAGGCTGGCTTGGTGGCCACAGCTTCCTGAGTTTATAATGGAAAGTTTCACTTTCATTTCATGTATGACATAGAGTTTGGATGGATATATTAGATATAGTTGACAACTATGATCTTTCAGAGTTTAGAAGACATCAGCCCAAGCCCTTTCACTTTCAAAGTTTATATTGAGAGGTCAGCAATTATACAGTGGGTCTGTCTTTTTATGTGACTTGGTCGTTTGCATTTGAAGCTTTTAATGTATTTTCTTCTTATGCTCTACACATTCACGGTTTTAACAATAATAGGGTATCTGGAGATTTTATATGGTTCCTTCTGCTGGGTGTTCTGAGTGTTCTTGTATCTAGATAAATTTTTTTCTCTCTAGATTTGGGGATTTTCCTTCTATGGTTTTAAATATTTCCTATTTGCCATTTGCTTGAGATTCTTATCATTCTCCTTTTTATGGAGTCCCAAACTTCTTACATGTCATCAATAGTATTACTCAATTGTGTGCCTTGTGAGCTAAATAAGGACTGGTATCGCAAGACAGGTGCATGAGTACAGTAGTGGCACAAATATCACAGAAGTAGCCAACAGCGCCTGACTGGTTTAAGGTCTTATCCATTGAGAGATATTAATATTGGGTGGATATGGGATTTTATTTGTGGACTTAATCTTTACTTTTTTTATATGAGTCACAAAGCACATGCAACAAAAGCCAAAAGAAATGAAACAATATTAAATTTAAAAAATATCTCTGAAATACCAGGATCACCAAGAAGGACACACTGATGTCAAATATGAATCTGATCATGAGATGCACTCAAAATATGTAAGGAACACAAACTCAACAGCAAGAAAACTAACTCAATTGACACTTAGATAAATGTTATATAAACAAATGTTTCTCATAAAAGACGTGCAAATGATCACCAAGGCTCATTGCTAATAAAAATGATAAGTCGGGTAAAATCACAGTGAAATAACCCCTCATGTCTGCTAGAACATGAAAATTGCTAGTTAAGAATATTTTATGTATTATCAATGTACAAAAAGCTAAATACAAGCTATTGCGTATTATTTAGCTTGATTTAGTCACTCTACAATGTATACACATTTAAAGAGAGTATATTATACCAGATAAGTGTGTGTGTGGAGAGAGAGAGAAAAAAAGAGAGAGAGAGAGAGAGAGAGAGAGAGAGAGAGAGAGAGAGAGAGAGAGATTTCTATTTGTCCATATAAAGGTCAATAATTAAAAGTTAAAAGTGTGTGGCTTTTTTTAACACAAGCTAGAGGCATTTTAAAGAAGGAAACCTCAATTGGGAAAAACGCTTCCACCTGGTTGCCTATAGGAAATCTGTGGGGGCATTTGTTGACTAATGATTCGTATTAGAGGACAAATCCCACTGCAGGTAATGCCTTTCCTGGACAGGTAGGTAGTCCCGAATAGTATAAGAAAGCAGGCTGAGCTAGCCGTGGGAGGCCAGTAAGTAAGCAACACTTCTCTAGTGGCCTTTGCTTCTATTTCTGCCTCCAGACTCCTTTGTCTGAGTTTCTGCCTTGGCATCACTCAGTGATAGACAGTGATAGGGACGGTTGAGCCAAGTAATTCCTTTCCTCTCCAAGATGCTCCTCATTGTGAGGCTCTAACACAGCAACAGAACCCAAACTAGGACAACAGCTGTCTTCTTTTCAGTCATTAAACCCTCGCCAATAGTGAGAATTGACAAAAATTAAAGATCATAAGGGAAGAACTGGGAGATGATAGAACGTTCTTTTATCTGTGTATCTGAAGCCCTTATGAATGAACATCCAAGGAAATTAAAAAAAAAAAAAATAGTACATTAGTTGAATAACAAACCACGAAGGAAGAACTTTTGCTTTATGCATTGATAGCAAAGACTCTTCCAGGGGCTGCCTCGAGAAGTCAAGAGGCAGGCAAGACTCCTCTTATTTTATAAATACGGAAGAAAGTGTGGATGCAATGCTTTAAATAAACTCAGTGAACATCTCTGTATCCCACACACCAAGCTGTAGCAACTTCTCAAACCAGATGCTACAGCCTTACTCCCACCTTCTACCTTCCTAATCGTTACAAGGCACGTAACTTCCTACTCTGAATACTCTCAGAGTGTAACCCATCAAAACAGGCGCTCCGCAAAAATTAAGAACATATGAAATCAACATTCATTATGATATTTGTGAAACCATAGCTACCAATTCAGAGGGCTATTATTATATTCTTACACTTACAGACTTTTGCATGTAGAATTCTTTTTCATATAATGGTGAAGAAACTGTAGGTGAGACAAATGTTCATTGAATTTCATAATACTTAAGCCATCTATTCAGAGAGTCATATGTTTTGCAAAAACGAGCAAAATTTTTTTAAAATTTTAAAAAATTAAGGCTGGGCAATGTGACCCCAAGGAGGAGCATCCCAAAAGCCAATAAAAGAATCAGAGACAGCGCCTGTTTCTGATGTAGGAGACTCACAGAGGATCAAGCTGGCCAAACATTCACCTCAAGCAGAGGGCCCAGCAGGATCAAGGATGAGGGGAGGCCAAGCTCCAGATGATCCTCAGCTCTGCTGGGCCCTTCACTTGGAGTGAGTGTTTGGCCAGAGCGCTGGTCCAACACCCCCACCCTCTCCTTGGAACTTCCTGGGTCAGCTCTGGATCTTGACCCCTCTATATTATCAACCTGAGTGGTCCCACCCAGGCATGCCGGATCATCTGGAGCCTGCCTTCCCCTCATCCTTGGCCCTGATGTGTCCTTTGTGTGGGGTGAGTGTTAGGCCAGCTTGGATCCACCACCCCCACCCTCTCCTTGGAACTTTCTGGGTCAGCTCTGCTCATACTAGACCTGTCCATCCACAAGGAATCATCCACAGTCTGCCTTCACCTGACCCTTAAGCCCCTTCACCCTCTGCTTGAGCAAACTGCTTTAATGGTCCTGCCCTTGCACACGAGACCATCCAGAGCCTGCCCTCCCCACATCGTGGCCCTACTGTGGCCTCTGCTTGAGAAACCTCCAAGAGAGCTCAGATCACCCAAAGTTACTAACAGCAAAGTACTGCCCCAACTACACCCATTGGGAGAGGACAGGAGAGAGAGAGAGACAGAGACAGAGACACAGAGAGAGATACAGAGAGAGAGAGACAGAGAGAGAGACAGAGAGACCCCATCTGTACATACTGAAAGAAGGGATGGGAAGATGTCAGTACTAGAAAACATTCAATAATAGAAAGACCAATATGACACCACCAGAACCTAGGGTCTCTACACCAACTAGACTTGAACACACCAAAGCAGATGAAGCAGAAGAGAATGACCTAAAAAAAAAAAAAAACTTTCATGAAAATGATAGAAGCCATCAAAGATGATATGAGAAAATCCCTTAAAGAAATGGGAGAAACAAACAAACAGACAAAAAAAATTGAAAGAAAAGGAGGAAAAGACCAAGCGAAAATTTGAAGAAATTAACAAATCTCTTAAAGAAAGCAAGAACAGCCAAGAAAAAACAATCAAACAGATGAAGGAAACAATTCAAACAGCAGAAAACCTGAAAACTTCAAAAGACAATAAAGAAAACTCAAACTGAGGGAATGCTGGAAATAGAAAAGCTGGGCAAACAATCAGGAGCTACAGATGCAGACATAACCAACAGAATAGAAGAGATGAAAGAGAGGATCTCAGGGGCTGAAGATAAACTAGAGGAAATAGAGCCATTGACCAAAGAAAATCTAAATCCAACAAATCCTTAACACAAAACATCCAGGAAATGTGGGGCACCATGAAAAGAACAAACCTAAGAATAATAGGTACAGAAGAAGGCAAACAAGGGGCAGAAAATACATTCAACAAAACCATTGAAAGAAACTTTTCCAGCCTTCTACTTTCCCATGCCTATGAAAGTACAAGAAACTTACCAAACAACAAATAGATTGAACAAAAAAAAAAGTTCTCTCACACCACATAATACTCGAAACACCTAAATACAGAATAAAGAAAGAATATTAAGAGCAGTGATGGAAAAAGGCCAGGTAACATATAATGGCAGACCTATCAAAATTACACCTGACTTCTCCATGGAAACTCAGAAAGCAAGAGGCCATAGATGCCAGCCCGGGCTACCATACCCAGCAAAACTATCAATCACTTTAGTACAGAAAACAAGATATTCTGTGTCAAAACCAGATTTACACAATACATATTCACAAATCCAGCCCTACAGAAAGTTCTGGAAAGAAAACTCCAATCCAGGAAAGTTAACTACACTAACAAAAACATAGGCAATAGATAATCCTGCTTTACCAGAACCCAAAAGAAAAAACAGGGGAAATCTACTCACAATACCATTGCCAACAAATCCAAAACAAACAAGAATTAACAATTAATGGTCCTTACTTCCCCTCAATATTAATGATCTTAACTCGCCTATAAAAAGACACAGGTTTAACAGAATGGATATGAAGACAGAAGCCATCCTTCTGCTGCATACAAGAAACACACCTCAGCTTTAAAGATAGACACTACCTCAAGGTTGGGAAAAGAACTTCCAGTCGAATGAACTCAAAGAAGCAAGCAG
This sequence comes from Cricetiscus sungorus, assembly GCA_030556225.1. Lineage (NCBI taxonomy): Eukaryota > Metazoa > Chordata > Mammalia > Rodentia > Cricetidae > Cricetiscus > Cricetiscus sungorus. The sequence continues at coordinate 8,658,511 of JANBXA010000732.1, forward strand.
GTGTAGCTATCCTAATATTTAACAAGTTAGACTTCAAACCAAAGTCAATCAAAAGAGATGAAGAAGGTCATTTCATATTCATCACAGGAAAAATCCATCAATACAAAGCCTCAATTCTGAATTTCAATGCCCCAAATTTAAAGGCGCCCACATTCATAAAAGAAACATTACTAAAACTCACATCTCACATAAAACCTCACACATTTATAGTGGGAGACTTCAACACCCCACACTCACTGCTTCAAAAAGGACCGCCAGACAAAAACTTAACAAAGAAAACCAAAAGAACAAACATCTATAGAACATTCCATCCAAACACAAAAGAATATACCTTCTTCTGAGCTTCACATGAAACCTTCTCTAAAATCGACCACATACTCAGCAACATAGCAAACCTCAACACACACCATGCTTTAAAGTTGGAATTCAACAACAAAACAAATTGAAGAAACCCTACAAACTCATGAAAACTGAACAATGCGCAATTGCACCATTCCGGGGTCAAGGAAGAAATAAAGAAAGACTTCCTAGAATTCAACGAGAATGAATACACAACATAACCAAACTTATCGGACAATTTCAAAGCAGGACTACGAGGAAACTTCATAGCACTAAGTGCCCAGATGAAGAAAATGGAGGATAGTCACAGTAGAGAATTGACAGCACAACTGAAAGCCCTAGAACAAAAAGAAGCAACCTCACTCTGGAGAAATTAGACACCAGGAAATAATCAATTTGAGGGCTGAAATCAATAAAGTACAAACTCGGAAAACAATACAAAGAATCAATGTAACAAAGAGTTGGTTCTCCCAGAAAATCCACAAGATAGAAAAACCTTTATCCAAACTAACAAAAAGCAGAGAGAGAACATGCAAATTAGTAAAATCAGTAATGAAAAGGGGAACATAACAACGGACACTGAGGAAATTCAGAGAATCTTCAGGTCATACTCTCAAAATCTGTACTCCACAAAATTTGAAAATTCAAAGGAAATGGACAAATTTCTGGATAGGCATTACTTACCAAAATTAAACCAAGAACAGATAAGCAATTTAAATAGACCTATAACCCCTAATGAAATAGAAGTAGTCATCAAAAGACTCTCAACCAAAAAAAAAAAAAAACCATGAGGATGATGGCTTCAGTGCAGAATTCTACCAGAAACTCAAAGAAGAGCTAATGCCAATACTTTTTGAATTCTTCCACACAAATAGAAACAGAAGGTTCATTATCAAACTCTTCTTATGAGACCACAATTACCTTGCTACCCAAGCCACACAAACATACAACTAAGAAAAAAAAACTACTGATCAATATCCCTCATGAACATTGATGCAAAAATACTCAATAAAATACTGACAAATCGAACCCAAGAAGACATCAGAGAAATCATCCACCATGGCCAAGTAGACTTTATCTTAGGGATTCAGGGATGGTTCAACATATGAAAATCTATCAATGTAATCCATCACATAAAAAAAAACTGAAAAAGAAAAACCATATGATCGTCTCACTAGATGCTGAAAACTCCTTTGACAAAATTCAACACCCTTTCATGATAAAGGTCTTGGAGAGATCAGGGATAACAGGAACATACCTAAACATAACAAAATCAATATACAGTAAACCTACAGCCAACATCAAACTAGAGAAAAACTCAATGTGATTCCTCTAAACTCAGGAACAAGACAAGGCTTCCCTCTCTCCCCATGCTCTTGGATGGGTAGGATAAACATAGTAAAAATGGCAAACTTGCCAAAAACAATCTACAGATTCGATGCAATCCTCCTCAAAATCCCAGCACAATTCTTCACTGACCTTGAAAGAACAATACTCAACTTTATATGGAAAAACAAAAAACACAGGATATCCAAAACAATCCTGTACAATAAAGGAACTTCTGGAGGCATCACCATCCCTGACTTCAAGCTCTACTATAGAGATATAGTCCTGAAAACAGATTGGTATTGGCATAAAAATAGGCAGGTAGACCAATGGAATCAAATTGAAAATCCTGATATTAACCCACACACCTATAAATACCTGATTTTTGACAAAGAAGCTAAAATTAAACAATGGAAAAAGGAAAGAATATTCAACAAATGGTGCTGGCATAGCTGGATGCTGGTGTGTAGAAGACTGCAGATAGATCCATATCTATCGCCATACACAAAACTTAAGTCCAAATGAATCAAAGACCTCAACATAAGTCCAGCCACACTGATCCAGGATCCCTACTCCAAATGACTTTCTCTTCTTAGAAGAGAAAGTGGGAAGTTCCCCTAAACACATTAGCACAGGAGACCACTTCCTGAACATAACACCAGTAGCACAGACACTGAGATCAACAATTAATAAATGGGACCTCCCCAAACTGAGAAGCTTCTGTAAGGCAAAGGACACAGTCAATGAGACAAAACAGCAGCCCACAGATTGGGAAAAGATCTTCATCACCCCCACATCTGACAGAGGACTAATTTCCAAAATATACAAAGAACTCATGAAGATAGCCACCAAAACACAAAATAATTCGATTAAAAGTGGGGTACAGAACTGAATAGAGAATTAGCAATAGAGGAATCTAAAACGGCTGAAAGACACTTAAGAAGGAGCTCAACATCCTTAGCCATCAGGGAAATACAATGGAATCTTGAAATTCACAAGCAAATGGATGGAACGAGAAGAAACTATCCTGAGTGAGGTAACCCAGTCACAAAAAGACAGAGTATGTACTCACTCATATATGGATTTGGGACATAGAGCAAAGGATCACCAGCATACAATTCACACTGCCAGAGAAGCTAGGAAACAAAGAGGAGTCTAAGAGATTCATACATGGTCCCTCACAGAAGGGGAAAGGGACAAAATCTCCTGAGCATATTGGGAGTGGGGGGGGGCAGTTAGTGGAGACGGAGTTAGAATTAAGAGAAGGGGAGGAGAGGAGAACACAGGGGAACAAGAAAAATGAGTCAGGGGAGGGATAGAGGAGAGCAAGAAAAGAGACACCATAATAGAGGGAGCCATTATAGGTTTGAAGATAAAACTGGCACTTGGGAAATGCCAGAGATCTACAAGTATGACCCCAACTAACAATCTGAGCAACAGTGGAGATGCTACCTTAAATGCCTTCCCCAATAAATGAGATTGATGACTACATTGTATGTCATCCAGTAGCCGCTGGAAACAGAAGCAGACACCCCCAGCTAAACACTGAGCAGAGCTCCTGGAATCCAATTGCTGAGATGGAGAAGTGATGAGCAAAGGGGTCAAAACCAGGCTGCAGAAACCCACAGAGATGACTGACTTGAACAAAGGTGAGTTCATGGACCCGAAAGTGATAGCTGGGAAGCCAGCATTGGACCAACTCAGACCCCCTGTACATGGGTCTCAGTTAGGAGGTCTGGGCAGTCTAAGGGACCTCTGACAGTGGAACCAGGATGTACCCCTGGTGCAAAAAAGGACTTTGGGAGCACATTCCCCATGGAGGGATACCCCCCTTAACCTAGAGGCAGTAGGGAGGGCCTAGTCCCTACTCCAAATGACTTGACAGATTTTGATGATCCCTCCTGGAAAGCATCACCCTCCCTGGGGAGTAGATGTGGAATGGGATGGAGGGGTGGGGGAAGGATGGGAGGATGGGAGGGAGAGGGAACTGGGATCGGTATGTAAAATATATTTAATTTAAATAATAAAAATCAATAAAAGTGTGAAAAAACCCTCCAAGCTTAGTTGTCAATATTGTGGAAACTCGTTCCCAGAAATGTGGAGAAAAACAGAAGATAACAGTGCATTTGACAGAGCCAAGTCTTACTTGAGTAAGTTCAATAAAAACTACACAAAAGTCAGATAGTTTACTAGTGATTCTGGGAAATGCTATCCAATATGTTTGATGCTAAATAAAATTGAGTGTAGAAGGTTTTGTTTCATGGATGTTGCTAGGTGAAATAAGTTAAAAATATGAAAACAGTGAATTGTATAACAATAACTTTCTATGAATCTTCCTGACCTAAAAAGGAAATAGTAGAAGTAGACTTGTAAGTATTACCTTTATGTAATTCAGTGCTCTTGTGTAGAGTATGCATATATGACACATGCTAGTGAATAAAAAGCTCAACACTTATGACAATGTTCCCTGCATCTAGCCTGCTGGTGACACTTGGAGCTGATGTCCTAGGATGAGTGACAAAAACCTTTATGAACCTGTATTTCCTCTTCTGTACGAAAGAGTATTGATATTTCACAAACCAAATACTTTATTATGTGTCTCAAATAGAAACATAATGGCTTCTCTGGGTGCTCAGGCAAAGTTAGACATCCAAATAATGCTAGCAACTAGTACTTTTCAATTCGGAGAAGTGTGAATCAACAGACAAATCTCAGCCTACAATCCCCTTCACAGAATTGACTAAACTAGGAAGGAATCCCTTGTGATCTATACTACTGATGGTGAGGATTGTTTTTTCATTAAGACTAACATCAGGTCAAATTGATTTTATTTGCTATCATTAAATGGACCTAATGTCTATAGTGATCCCGCTGTATTGTAAATGTCCCTCTTGTCCTTTAGTTGAACAATTGGATCAAAAGGGAGCTGGATTATTTCATGGCTGAGTACTATGAAGTTTCCACTTCTAATAGAGCAAATGTATAGCCAAGCTTCTGGAAAGAGACCCAGAACACCTGAAGGCTAAGCAGTATTACATTTTATTGCTTTGCCGGCCATGCATACAATTCTCTTAAAAGTTGTTGCAAAATTTCAAGGTGTCTTCTTAAAATGAAAGTGTACAAATATCTAGAAACCAATCACTTGCTACTCAGAAAACAAATTCTCTGTCCTTAATATAGTTGAAAGTGGCTTTTTTTCAACAACAGTATTTTTTTTTTCTGTAATCTATGTGTGAAATGCATCTTTATAACTGTGGAGTTTGTATCCTAATTAAACAAATTATTTTACTATCTATTAATATCCTTTATTATGATTTTTTTCTATTCTGTGAATAGGGAGAATAAGAAATATTTATCTAGTACCTTGTGTCAGTATTTAAATAAGCTAAGATGTATTAACATCAATTTAGTAAATAGTTAATAAAAAATTCACAATTATTATTTATTCTTGGTTTTATTAAGATTTAGAATTACAAAACAATACTACTATTATTATTTATATAGATGTTTCCATTTAAATTAACAAAGATATAGATGTTTGGGCATATTTGACCACTAGTGATTAAAAAGCAAAGCAAGTAATATATGTTTATTCAAGGTCTATTCCGTCTAGATAGTTAGATAGATAGATAGATAGATAGATAGATAGATATTTCTTTTATAGCCCCTAATAGATATTCCACCCAAGATATTTATGAAGGTTTGGATCAAAATAAAATAGGAGTAAACAGTGCTACTGAAAAATTTAGAGAGAGCTGATGGGAGATGTGATTCTGTATATATGTTTCTCATACTGTTAATAAAGCCCTGTGGCCAATAGAAAACTAGATAGGTGGGGCTAGGAGACTAGGAGGAGGAAGAGGAAGTAGTAGGTGGGGTCGAGATGTAGCCCGCCCGGGAAGGAGAGAGGACGCTTGCCGCGACTCCCCGATAAGATGACCACGTGGAAATACTTAGATAAGTAGAAATGGGTTAATAATTAAGACAGAGCTAGCCCATAAACAGTAATGGTAATTGGCCAACAGGATTGTATCAAATACAGAGTCTCTGAGTGTTATTTGGGGCTGGCACAGCTGTGGGCCCAGACTGGCGGGCTGGCGGAAACTTACATGCTACAGAGAGCAACTAAAAGAAAATACTAAATCAATAAAAGGGGTATGTACACATTATCATTTTATTTGAGTTCCATCTTACCAGGACTTTCTCATATATTCTTGGTGACCAAAATCTCAAAAAAAAAAAAGTTGTTTTGAAGTAAGATTGATAAGGGTTGAGGAAGTACCATTAGTGTATCAATAGTGAATCTCCAAAAAGAATAAATATTGCTCACCGCTGTTTGTTAATTATGTTACATATGCATGATATGATGGTAAGAAGTATGCAGATTCCTATGTATTTCTGTGTATTCATCATTGTAGTAAGAACCCTCATGCCCCGTCAATTTCCCTCTTGAAAGTATTACCCAGGTTTCTCTCGGATTACAATTTCCTCTGCCCTCTGTCAGCCTGATAACAATATTATTCTGATTCCACAATTTATCTTCCAGCTTTCAAATTTATGAGATAATTCCTGCTGAAGATAATTCTTTCTTCGCTGTTTTCTAAATAAAAAATTCTTTTGTGCCTATTATGTAAACAATCCTTCACATTAGTTCTGCTTAAGTAAGGTAACTGTTTTAATGCAAAACTCTATGATCCTAAGTTGAACTTCTTTCAGTGAACATTTTGATTTGGACTTTTTAAAAGGTAACATGGCTACGCTAATTGTCACCAGAGAGTATTCATCCAGTAAAGGATGGACGCAGATGCAGAGATCCACAGCCAAACACTGGGCTGAGCTCTGGGACTCTTGGTGAATAAAAGGAGAAAGGGTTGTATGAGCCGATGTGGAACAGGTCATGAGGAAAAGCCAAAGAGCTCCGGGGAGCTTATAAACTCTGGACCTACAGCTAGGGAACCTACATGGGACTGTGCTAGGTCCTCTGCAAGTGGGTGACAGTTGTGTAGCTTGTCTGTCCGTGGGGCTCCTGGTGGTGAGATCAGGGCCTGTCCCTAGCACTTGAGCTGGCTTTTGGGAACCTAGTCCCCATGCTTGTGATGCCTCACCCAGGCTAGATGCAGGGGGAGGACTTCTGTCCTGCCTCAACTTGTTATACCATGCTTTGTTGACTCCCATCGGAGGCCTGCCCCTTTCTGAATGGAGATAGAGGAGAAGTGGATGGGGGCATAGAGATAGATGGAAGGTAGTAGAGAGAGAGCAGTAGGAGAATGGGGGGGACTGTGGTTGGTATATAAAATAAATGAAAAAAAAAAAATAAACTAAGCCAGGTGGTGGTGGTCCAAGCTTTTAATCGAAGCACTTTGGAGGCAGAGGCAGACAGATCTAAGTCAGTTCAAGACCAGCCTAGTCTACAAAGTGAGTTCCAGGACAGTCAGGACTGTTACACAGAGAAATCCTGTCCCAAAAAAATCATTAAAAAAAGGAAATTTAAAAACAAGTAATATGAGTTGTTTTACATGCTGAACACAGACATCCAATGTATGCATCAATATCCAGGCTTATTGCTAATATGAGGTAGAAAGATTCTAAGAGCCAGAGGTCTGGTGTAAAACAGTGCCTTCTGGACACTGCAAGGCCAAGACTGGTGTATTCATTGGCTCACAGCTGCTTGGCTGCCTGTAAAAGACCTGTACAAGACCAAGCCAGTCAACATTCCAACTTGGGTTTAAATCATAGTAAACAAAACTATTTTTGATGAGTTTTATCTTCTTCAAATTCATAGTAAGGCCAGGTTTTAGTCCCCTCTTTACCCTGACTAAATCAAAAATGTCTCCATTTGGGACTGGAGAGATAAGGATTCCGTGGGTAAGAGCATTTGCTGTTCTTGCAGAAAATAAGAATTCAGTTCTCAGCACCCAAGAGATGTCCTCTTCTGGTCTCCATGGATACCAACGCACATATATATAAATGTAAATAAAAACAAGATAAATCTCTTAAAAAGTTATTTCATTTTTTAGAACTCCTCATGATGAATTGATGGACAATGGGTTTTTGAGTTACAGAAAGAATGATTGGTTGGTTGGCTGAGACCAACCATGATCCAAGATAAAGCAAGAGGACTGAGTGTGGAGTGCTGAGATGTCCAATAGTATTTCCCCCAACATTTGCAGAGCTTCTGTGAGAGTTAAGGAAGATTGTGTAAACGTAATCTGCCTCACCATCAGTGCTCAGTGGATGTCAGACTAACAAAAGTTGTCTACTGCCGCCCAACAGAAATTGCTTTGTATTAATCACCAATGTTTTTTACAACTTGAAGCACTGAACTCTAAATCCAATGTTTTACAAGATTTACAGGTACAAATGTAAACGTAAATCATCATTTAACACTTTTTAGGAACTCCAAAATGAGGGTCATGAGTTCAGAAGTCTTGGTATCACAAGCTTGGCTTTTATTTTCCTGTTAAGTTCTTCAGAATTTTAAATCGTCAGTGTATTTCAAAATTAAATGTCACTGGTGCTTGTAAAAACCCAACTGTAATTAGTGCTTGCTGTATTAAACAGAATGTCAGAATGACTGACAAGTTTTACAAAAGTTGACTAGGTAAAATGACAGAATGCGACCCCCTCCTCACGGTATTGAGAATGGAACCTACAGTTTTGCGAATGTTAGGAAAAGTGTTCTACCACCGAGTTACCCCAGCCATCTGTCTTTGGTTTACAATTTGATTCATCAAATGATTTAATACTTTCAAGTCTATCCTCTTACTTAAGAATTATTCTTACATATTTGTTTTTTCCTTTTATTGAAAATAATGTTGTTTTCTTTCTCAAATAATATATCCTGATTACTGTTTTTTCTCCCTCTTATCAAGTTCCTCCATTTGGAGTCACGCCTGTCTGTCTCTAATAAAAAAAAGAACAGGCTTATAAGAGATGATAATTAAATGTTATAAGATAAAACAAAAGCTAGCACATCTTAATTGAACAAAACAGAAGGGGGAAAAGCCCAATAAACAACACAAGAAACAGAGACACAACCATTGCCCACTCAGGAATCCCATCAAAACACTAAACTGGAAGCTATAATATATAATGAAAGGGACCTGGAACATAAAAAGAGAGAATATATTTATTTATATTTATATTAAAAGATATGATAAAGGTATTTTTTCATCTTTCTCTTTTATTAAAAATAGCTTTTTTTCAGACTTTGGGAGCACATTCCCCATGGAGGGATACTCCCTTAACCTAGAGACAGGAGGGAGGGCCTAGTCCCTACTCCAAATGACTTGACAGATTTTGATGATTCCTCCTGGAAGGCATCACCCTACATGTGGAGTGGAGGGGGCGGGTAATGGGATGAGAAGGGGGGCATGGGAGGGAGAGAGGGAAGCAAAGAGGGAGGAAGGGAAGAAGAGGGAACTGGGATCGATATGTAAAATAAGAAAAATAAATAAATAAAACAAAAATAAAAAAAGAAATAAAAGAAACAAAGGCAGTTGATAAGAAAAATAGCTTCTTTTCTCATATAATACACCCTGATTAGTGTTTTCCCTCACTCTACTCCTTCCCGTTCCTCTCTGCTCCGCTCCGCTCCGCTCCCCTCCAGACCTACTCCAATTCTGTGTCTCGTTAGAAAAGAACAGACTTCTAAGAGATAACAACCAAACATGACAGAATAAAATATAATAAGATAAAACAAAAACCATCACATCGAGACGGGACAAGGCAAACTAACAGAAGGAAGAGGACCCCAGGAGTTGGCACAAAAATCAGAATCAGACTCATTCACAGACTCATGAGTCCCATAAAAATGCTAAGCTGAAAGCTAGTGTATATGTATGTATATAATTTTTATTATATTATATTTATATTATATATTATATATACACGGAGGACCTGGTGCAGACCTGAGTAGACCCTGTGATTGCTGCCTCAGTCTCCGTGAGTTCATATGAGCTTTGCTCAGTTAATCCAAGTGCCTTGTTTTCCAAGTATCTGCCACAATCTCTGGCTCTTAACACTTTCAATCTCCTTTTCCACACGACTTCCTGAGCTTTGACAGAGACATCCCATTTAGCACAGTGTGTTCAAAGCTCTCTCTCTCTCTCTCTCTCTCTCTCTCTTCTTCACATTGTCTGGCTGTGGGTCTCTGCATCTGTATGTATTCCTGTTGGCAGCAGAAGGAAAGTTCTCTAGTATATGTGTAACACACACACACACACACACACACACACACACACACACACACACGCACACACACACACGGAATATTCTACATATTCTACTTTATTTACCCCTCAAATGCCATTAATTTTATCCATCTTTAGCCCTCCTCTTCCTCACTGGAACCTCCGATTACCACCCTCCCATCCATCTGTGTTCTACTTCTCCTCCCTAGGGAAATCTGTCACCCCCCAGTCCCTCACTCTACACCTAACCTCTGTGGTGTATGGATTGTACTTTGCTTTTTGACTTAAGAGCTCCTATTCACGTATAAACAAATGTATACTATATATACTTTTGTGGGTCTAGGTTACCTCACTCAAGATAAATATTTTTCCAGTTCTAGCCATTTACCTATGAAACTTGTGATTTTATTTTTTTTTAACAGCTGAGTAATACTCCATAGTGTAAGTGAACCACATTTTCTAGATCCATTCTTCAGTTGGGGAGTATATGGGTTGTTTTTAGCTTCTGGCCATTATTAACAGAGCAGCACTGAACATAACTGAGCAAGGGTCTCTACGGTAGGATGAAGTGTCCTTTTGGGTATGTTTCCAAGAGTGGTACAGCTGGATCTTGAGGTAGATCCATTCCCATCTTTCTGAGGAACCTTCACACTGATTCAAGTTTGCACTACCACCAGCAATAGATGAGTGTTTCCCTTGCTCCACATCCTCTCCAGGGTGAGGTGTCACTCAAGTAACTGTTCTTAGCCAATCTCGCGGGTGTAAGATGGAATGAACTGAACATCTGAATGTAAACCACCACCTTAATTGTTTTCTTTTGTAAAAGTTGCCTTGGTCATGATGTCTCTTCACAGCCATAGAAACCCTAAGACAACTAACATTGCTTAAGAGTTTTCAAGTGAAGACATCTTGAGAGTCCTTGCTAAGATTAGGAGAATCATAAGCTTGAGACTAGTCTGGGATGAAGAGTAGGAGACTGTCTTGATGGACAACAGCAATAAAGAAATTCTAATCCCATCAATTGAGTGGGAAAACAGTCAATGGTTTGCTGAAGATTCTGAATATCATTTCTTTATTATAAATGCTAGCAACAAGCTTAGGAATGATGAGGCATTACACTTAGATTAAGTTATTCTTGAGGTGTGCCTATATTTTAGTCAATTAAACAATAATATCTTACATTCAAAAAATATATCCAATACGGAAATATAAAAATGCTAAAATCATGTACTATGTATTGGTGATGGTTTATATAACTGCCATAGAATTTACTATGCAGAATTATTTCTTTTAAATTTTTGCAAATATATGACATTGACTGAATTTATTTAATTACCATAAATGTTTATGTGCATTTTAATAGCAATCTATACAGTGCCACTTTCAACATGGAATACCCTACAAATTTCAATTAAGTCAGATTGCTTGACAATCTTTATTCAATTAATAGATAAAATTATATATAAGATGACTATGTATGTATATATATATATATATATATTGTATGTGGAAAGACAAAATCTAGTTAATTAAATTTTTTACTATTTCATCTAATGATCATTTTTGTAGTAATGGTTGTACGCCACTTAACATTTTTTAAATAATAAGGTATCAAGACAACCATTTACCATGTTGCACAACAGATTTCCAGGCATTTTTCCCTAACTAAACATATTAGTCACAAATTATTGAATTTTTTTAAATACAGAGAAAGGGGCTGTTCAGTCACCAACTAAAATTAACCACTGATCTATTTCTCTTTTAGTCATCAGGGTTTTTCACCTCTGTATGGTGAGCTCATCCACAGGAGGCCATGGACCCACACGGAATTGCTACTATAAAGTCTGTATCCTTAAAATGCCATTAAATTTAAAGTACATTCTGTGGTCAGCTAACAACCCACAGCATTTATCTTTTAGATTACAGTAGACTAGTTCTTTGTGTCCAATTCAGCCATCCATGAGCAGTTAGTTGTTTGAGTTTTATTTTTTAATCTTTTCCAAAGTGTTTTCATCATGAACTACAAAGCTTGATCTTTCCGCATATGTAGGCCTCTTGAGTGAGTTCAGAAAACACAATTCAGAGAAAGTTCAGCTCTGGTAAAATCCTACCTTTCATTTTGAAAAGCATTTGGGAATACCTTTAAACTTTAAAATATAATTGTAATTTAAGAAAAAAAAAACCATAACCAAATTGTGACCAGTTTACGGTTAATACCTTTTCTTTAGAGATTAGTTTTCTCTAGTTTTAACATTTTTAGAGCAACTGCTAAATATCTTCATTGTGTGTTTCTTTTCCCTTTTTAGTTGTAAGTTGTGGAAATATAAAGGTTGATGCCTACTTTCGTGATGCCAAGGGCTGTCTCGAGTGCTGGTATGCTTTTGAGTGCTCTGAAAGTCATGAGGCTCTGCATCACAAGGCTGAATTCTGTTAATATTCCAGTGGTGTAGCATGTGAGCACGGTGCAGATGTGTTCTGTTGCCAGAAACTCATTTCCAGAGTGAGATCACAGAGTTGACTGAAAAAGAGCAGCAAGATGCCCTGTGTGGATTCAGGGTGCCCCCTGGATTTTCCTCACCACCCTCTTCAGCCATCGTCATGGCCCTTATTCGTTCCTTTGTGTCTCCCAACAACAGAAATACGCTGTACCAGAGATTCCCCACTGCTGCTTCAGTTGACTGAGACGTAGGTAGGCTATCTGTACCACAGGGAGGGTGAGGCCTTCCATTGGGGAGTCTTCAAAGCCTGTCATATGATTTGGAGCAGGGCTGGGGCCCTCCCGCGTGTGATCCAGTTGCAGAGAGGGAGGAGTGATGAGCAAAGGGGTCAAGACCAGGCTGGGGAAACCCACAGAGACAGCTGACCTGAACAAGGGGGAGCTCATGGACTCCAGTCTGATAGCTGGGAAACCAGCATAGGACTGACCCAGACCCCCTGAATGTGGTGTTAGTTGGGAGGACTGGGGCCTCTGGTAGTGGATCAGTATTTATTCCTAGTGTACTAATGGACTTTGGGAGCCCATTCCACATAGAGGGACACTCTCTCAACATAGACACATGGGGGAGGGCCTGGGCCCTGCTCCAAATGATGTGACAGACTTTGAAGACTCCCCATGGAAGGCCTTACCCTCCCTGAGGAGCATAAGGGGGATGGGATGGGGTTGGTGGGGAGAACAGGGGAGGATGGGAGGGTGAGGGAACTGGGATTGACATGTCAAACAAGCTTGTTTCAAACTTAAATAAAAAATTGTAAATAAATAAATAAAGTGAATTATACACACACCTGTTCTTATCCTCATCCCATTACATTGTAAATAGCGAGGGATTCTGTAGGCATTGTCTCTGAGCTGTTCATTTCAAATTTCAGCCCACACAGGAGAAAGCTGAACCAGGATTCCAGCGAATTGATGTAATTTTAATGCCCATCTCCGTGATTGTTTTCTGAGAAATCAATAACAAAATGTCTTTCCTGACATGTCTCAAATGCCTTCTGCTCACAGTGAAGAGCCCTCTCAGGAGGGCTGTGACTCCTGCCCCGGCCACAAGCTTCTGAAACTGAGATCCCTAAGTTTAAGCCACAGAGTTCGAGAGTGAATTAGGAAAAGAAAAGTGTAGCTTAGTCCTCTTTTACCAGTGCAGCACACAGGATAACACCTCGTTCTTTTTGTAGATTTTATTGGATGGTTGCATGCCCCATACAGAAAGACGGCTACAAATAATGTGTTAATTCTTCTAGATCCATTGTCCATACTCTGCATCTCCCTCTGGTTGCTGTGCCGTTCTAGAGGTGCTGGTAAAGTGTCTTATTAATCCAATTAGAAAAAGAAAGGAAGGAAGAAATTGATACCTGGTGGTCATATACGAGTATGGACTATGAGATGGGAAGGCTGCCCTCCCTCCCAAGCTGCTAGCCAGTTTGCTTTGCTGGTGATTTCTCTGTATACAGTGTGCTTCCTCTGAGGGTCTTACAATGTCTCTAACACCTGTTCCATTAAAACCAAAAGGCCTGGCTTGCAGAGCACTGTACCTCGTGCCACGATGATTTGCCAACCCTTCCTGCTGCTCCTTATCTTTGTTGGCATTCTTACATTTGTCCTATTATTAAACTAGATTTAACAACCTCTTGTGGATCAACACTTTCCAAGACTGGATTCCCAAATGTGGGGATGTGGTATTGGGTTGCTCATGATTCTTCACCAATGCATTGGTAGCTTTCTGGTCCGAGAAGAAGGGATGTGGAAACATGATCAGAATATCTTATAAAACCAAATATGAAGAAATAGGAAAACAATGGAGATGGTAGAGAAGCTGGGAGAGCTTGAGGTTCCTTTGGCAGCTTGGGTAATAACGTGACAATGGTGATGGAACAGACCTAGCTGCCATTGGATTTTTCTTTGTTTGTTACATTAGCTAACATGCAAAGCAATGGACACCCTAAGCCTTTTAATGGTAGCTTTAGGACAGCGAATGGAAGGCTCCTGGATATTTTCTGTGACTTCAGATTTGTCCATGGGTCTGAATAAGAGAGCCATGGAGTTATAGTATCAGCTCTGCGTTCAACACCTATCTTCTCATGGCGTGAAGAAAAACTTGGGTCAGGGGTGTGAAATAAAAGGTATTTTAGCCAACACACAAGAAAAAAAAAAAACACCGTTGGACGTCTAAATCTTGTTGACTAATCCCCTTGTTAACTAGAGCAATGCTACCTCCCTCCATGCGCCTGAGCCCATGCTGAGATCTGGGTGCTAGTGGAGTATTCACAGAAAGCAAGTATTCGTGACAGGCAAGCTCTTCGAAAGAAAAATCAAAAGATCTTGCCAGATTAACTCTTGAGGATCCTGAATTCGTGTATTGAACATGTATTTTCTGTTCCTTTTTTGTCAGCTTGGGGCACAGGAGATTCAGATTGAAAGTGCTGACTTATTAGGTAGAGCTACCCTAGCATTCTCTCCTCAACCTCATATCTTGTTCCTGATGGTTCCAGACAGAAAAAAAAAAAATTTCGTAGACAAAGAGGGAGCAACAAAAGACACATATGAAAAGGAAATGAAAATCTACTGTTCCTCTTTTCCTCTGATTTCTTTTGTAAACATATCATTCCCAATACCCAAAATACCCATTTGTACAGATGTTCTTTTTGTCTTCCATGCTGAGGCTTAAACCTAACTCATAGGAAGCAAATATTTTTGCCATTGTACTGTATCCCCTAGTCGTCCATCTCTTTCCTAAAGGAGCCAGAAATTATACACGTTTTTTTCTTCTTAAAAAAAAAAAAAAAAATATGTGCTAGGGGCAGGCCCTGATCCCACTGGTAGGCTAGGGCTCCCACAAACAGACCAAGCCACGCAACTGTCACACAAATGTGGAAGGCTCCCTAGCTGTCAGTACAGCTCCTCTGAGCCCAGATTAATTGTTTCTGTGGTTTCCCTGGCGATGACCTTGACACCCCACCCCCCCACTCCACGCCTCACTCTCTTCAACAGGATTCTCAGAGCTACTGAGCCCAACATTAATACAACGGGAAGCGCTTAGTCCCTACCTCAGCTGGGTATGCTGTGCTTACCCAGTGGGAGAGCTGCTCCTCTCTGAACATAAAGGGAGGAAGAGTGGATGAGGGGGAGGGAGGGAAGGCAGAGTGGTGGGGGTATGGAAGGAGAGAAGGGAGGGGAACGCTGATTGATAAATGAAAAAGAAACTGAATTAATAAAACAAATCAAACAATTCCCTCCTCTGGATGAAATTATCCAGTCCCTAAGATGGGCAGCCATCAGCGCTCTCTCCTGACTCCAGCGTCTGTCACTTCCTCCTTTGCTCACTCTGGACCCCCTGCTGATCTCACAGTTCTTATAGATGCTAAGTCTATTTCTGGCCAGTGACCCAATCAAAAAAAACGTGAACATGGGACTCCACAGAGTGTTACCTTTACACCCCATGGACAGTTCACGCCCTCACAATGGCATTTTATGGTTCTCTAAAAGAGCCTGTGTGCTTCAACACCCACACAGGTCTCCCCTGCCAATCAGCCCGGCACTGGTAAATTGGAAGGGTGTGCAGTCATTTATTTGCTGACTTCCTTTAAAGTCCATCTTATTTGTGAGAATTCAAGCTCTGCGAAATGTAGAATTTTATGAACTTTTATGCTCTGAGCTCTTAGGACAGTGTCTGACATGACACAGACATAGTGATATTAATAAACCATCTTACTATCTTGGAAAGCTCACTGAGACTTTCCATAACTCTGTGGAATTTGACATTAATTCTTTGCTAAGCCTATTTCTTCATGAGAAAAACTTATATAGCTGTCATAACTGATTATACTTAGTGTATCTACTCAAGTAGGATTTTTAAAGAGAGTTTTAAGATGGGTCTTATGGGTCAGGCTTATAGGTGGAGCTCAACTCCCCAGGAGGGTAAAGCAGGAAGGTCAGCTTGAGCTGTGGGGTGAGTGATTTCGAGGCCATCCAGGCCAATTTAGCACCCTGTCTCAAGGCAATACATAAAAACGGTGCTGGATTTATAGCACAGTAACAGAATAGTCACCTAAGATGCCAGTGTACAAAAAGAAAGCTAATCAAATAAACTAAAATAGATCCCATTGGCTGTGTACTGATATACAGTGACACATATGTAGTCAACTTCAGATATAAACAGGAATTGAGCAAGTAAGATATCAGTCACAGCATTAGAGAGAAGAGGCACCATCGGCTTCTCGTGGAGACTGATCTACAGCAAGAAAAAGGATGTACCACTCAGGAAAGTACTCCATCTTCTTCTAAGCCGACTCCCCAAGCTCCTCCACTGTTGCTTTGCTTGAGACACTGGGAGTGACCCTATTTGTCCTTTGGAACAAACAGTCTCACAAACTCATTGTGACTTCTTTGCCTTTATTTCCCGCAATCTCCCAGGAACATTGCAATTTCAATTTCACTGCAAATATGAAAGCATCATTATAGCTAGAATCTTTCTCCCTGCTGGATCAGATTTTTAGACATATAAAAGACATAGATGATGACACATCTCTTTGGTGTCCACATCTGCTAGCATACTCTGCTACTTACTAAGGGGGGGGAGACTTCGTTTAACATTTGTTTTTGAGGAAAACTCTTCCTGAATCATTTCCGCAGTGATATATTATTTGTGACTTATTAAAACTTGTCTGAGGATTCAGAAAGCTAAAGTTATTTGAATCCAAGCTGGATGGAGGTCATGCATGTCTTTAATAGCACCCACCGCTGGAGAGGCGGAGACAGGCAGATATCAGTGAGTTTGAGACCACCCTGGTCTACAGAGTGAGTGTCAGGACACCCAAGACTGTTAAAACCAAGAAACCCTGTCTTGAAAAACAAAATGAAACAAACAAAAAAGAAAAGAAGATGGGGCCCCACAACAATTTCACCAGGGCTATGATAACACCATTAAGCTGAACAATATCAAAAAGATCTCAGAATAATTTTGAGGATCCAGGCTCTCAGTCATTGCTCAAAATGGTTTTGAGGCAGCCAGCTGAGAGGGTCCAGCCTCACAGACTACTCTAGCCAAGTCTTGAAACAAATTCTGATGAGCTTTACAGTTAACCCAAAATTTTTCTTTTCAGTATCCCCTAAAGATGGCTTCACCACAGGACAGCAGGAAGTAACTTTAAGAACACAATGCCCACATTCCTAAGAGGTGGGGTGGGTGGGTTTGGGTCATTCAATGGGTTATAGATATTTGTCATTGTTCATGGAGATTGATTACAAAATAATGCTGGTTATGGTCAGGAAGAAAGTTGAATAAAGGGGATTATATTCAAGGTGTTTGCTTTGAAAAAAAAGGATACAGATATGATAGAATAGAAGGGTAGATTATTGAATCTACTCTGAAAAGAAAAAAAGATATAGACATAATGAGATAAAAAGGTAGATTATTGAATCTACTCTTAAAAACAACTACTAGTTTTAAACATTTTATATTGGATTGGACTTTTGTATATTGTATACAAATATTGTATATTGATACAAATCTGAAATTAATTGGTTGAAACATGCTGTATATACATTTCTAATCATGTTCAATGTATTACACCTATATAGCTATTTTAATATGTAATGCAAATTTCTAGTCCTTGAAAGTTATTATTACCAATTACAATCAATTTTTAATCATATTAGCTATGTTTTCAAAGTCAAACAGATATGTAAATAGACAAGACATCTCCAAACACTTCAGAGATCTACAGAATATGGCATGTAGAAGTTTTAATAACATAGCTTTCTTTATGACAATGTGACATGCCTGCTTCTGGCAGCATCAATCTACTTAAGAGAAGATGATGGGCATCCAAGAAACTCACATAAGTTTACTTTCTTAATGGCAAAAGCAAGCCACTGGCCAAGAATGTGCTCTTGCCTTGACTTCTGACATTATGCTCTTCAAAATGGACAAACAAGACACAACAGAGAGTGACTGAAAAACCATGCCAAGATAAGGTGGCATGGGCCTTCAAAGTTCCACGTCACAGAAAAGTCTGTGTCACAGAAAAGATATGCAATTAGTTGTTGGGGAAAGGTAGGGAAAAACTCATCTGAATTACAGTATGGTCAGGCTCATGCTGATTTCCATGGCAATGTAGAGGAAGTTGGGGCAGGAGAAGAAATCAGGTAATACTTTTGAAAAACTTCCAACTGTAAAAGAACCTGAAATGTGACTAGAAAGTACATCATGGAAGGATGGATAACATAAAAGAGATCGAGGCAGATGTACAACCAAACACAAATGCTGACAGATCCGAAAGAGAAAAGCAGAAAGACAGTAAGTGTTGGAATACCATGGCATTCAAAAGAATCAATCTGGAGCCAAACACTGAGCTCACACATTATTTCCCCTAGGTTGCAGACTTTGAGGTCATGGCCAACCCTTCTGTGCCTGGATCATCATAATAATGGCCTCAAGGGATTGTCATTAAAATTAAAAGACCTCATATATGCAAACTCATAAAATAATATTTGGTGTATAGAAAGTACTCCATGGTTAGAGGACTCTCCTGGCAGAATATAAACATCCAAGAGGTCAACTCTTTTGATTGTGAGTCCTAAAATGGTTCCGAACAAGGCTCACTTCCACAAGCACATTTCCTGTAAAGATGGAAATGATCTACTACTCATAGCCTCAACATAAACAAAAAGTGTTTATAAAAGGAGCCACCATCACTTTAAAATAAGATACATGTCTAATCCTGCTCTCTTCCCCATAACGAATGTCATAAGGGTCATCCCTGTCTGGTAGGTTGCATAGAACTGAGTTAAATAATGCTTGTCTTCTTAATCATGAATTATGTCTCCAACAAACTCTGAAGCTACCCTTAGAACACTCAATCCACATTTTCTCTTACCTCTATTTTTATACTTCTTCAGGTAGAAATTGATGGATGTGTAAACAGAAGCACATTAAGCCTTTTTCACACTAACACAAAGGTGCGGGGAGAGTGGGGTGGTGAGAGGGCATGTTAACTACAGTGTTGCAAACTGCGTAAGAAAAGTTGATCAAATTAGAAATAAGTATACTACCCCTACATAAAATTACACTTTCCACGTTTTTTTTTTTTGATTGGATCTTTGAGTCACATACTTTGTATCTCTTCTTTGCAACAATAAATGGGTTTTTGGAAAGTATAATTGCATAAGAAAAAAGAGGACCAGGTGTAAATTCGACAGTGTTATTAGTACTGAAGTCAAATGTGTGTATTTAATACATTAGACTACTTGGGTTAATTCTACAATTTATGAACCAAGTCCTTGGTTAAGAACCATCTGTGTCCCCTACCTATGCTTTCCTCCTCTTACAGAGGGGTAGAGCACTGTGATAGCACATACATATCAAAATATATTTATAATGTTAACATAAAATGTGTTTTTATGGGTATGCCAGCTTGGGAACAGTGTTCCTTTGCGGTTGGTAACACCTGCCATCTGGTGGCTTATGGAAGAGGGGACACAGCATCTTCGGAGCTTACTTCCCTATGAGGTCCTGTCACCTGCATCCAAGCTGAAGGAAAGACAGCAGGGGTCACTTAGAGAGGAGCAGCTGCAGTGTTCTCTTATAGCCTTTGCTTCATCTGTTTTGTGTTTGTTTGTGTATGCATGTGTTCCAACAATACTTTATAGGTAATTATTGTAAAACGCATTACTTTATATGAATATATCTAAGATAAATATATGACACTTTTATAACCTCATAAGTCTCTTAAATAGTTACATGGAATGTTCTTTAAACTTCTTTATTAATATACCTCTATTAACTTGTTCCTGCGTATTTTGTTAAAATTATGTCAAGCTGTGAATGCATTCTTAAGCAAACTGTTCTTTGCCATATATAAAAGTTTTGTGATTAGGGAGCATACCTAGATATTCAACTACTGAGTCAGATGGCATGGAAAACAACAGACTTAAATTTAATGTTAACTTAATTTTTTTCTGCATAATAGACTTGAAAATTTTCACCAACCCAAAAAATAAAAAAGTCTTTTCCTTGTGTATTATTTTTTATTTTTTAATTATTTTTCTTATTTTACATATCGATCCCAGTTCCCTCTCCCTCCCTTTTCCCATGCTTCCAACACCCGCTTTCCATCCCGTTCCCAACCCACTCCACAGGGAGGGTGAGGCCTTCCAGGAGGGGTCATCTAAACCTGTCAAGTCATTTGGAGTAGGGTCTAAGCCTTCCCTCTTGCCTCTAGGCTAAGGGAGAATCCCTCCATGGGGAATGTGCTCCCAAAGTCCTTTTGTGCACCAGGGACACATCCTGGTTCCACTGTCAGAGGCCCCTTAGACTGCCCAGGCCTTCTAGCTGAGAGAGACCCACGTTCAGGGATCTCAGTCGGTCCAATGCTGGATTCCCAGCTGTCAGTCTGGGGGTCCATGAGCTCCCCCTGCTCAGTATTATTAACAATAAGTATTTTGTCATAAAAAACAGTAAATATGTTTCCCACTGACTGTTTATTCTCTTATTTTGTTTGTTTGCATTTTGTTGTTTTGGGTTTTTTTGAGACATGGTGTCTCTGTGTAACAGGCCTGACTATCCTGGAACTCAATTTGCAGGCCACTCTGGAACTCATAGAGATCCACCTGCCTCTGCCTCCTGAGTGCTGGGATTAAAGGTGTGTGTCCCCATGTTTATTCTCTTTTGTATTAATTTTACAGTTTAGATATACCCTTATTGTATTTATAGTAAATATTTTTTCTGTAACGTTATTTCTACTTACAGCGTCTTTTATTCTGTACAAGTTAATTTGCGTTATTTTACAATTTGTGCTATTCGGTTTAATAATTGTCTGTTTTGTCTAATGCTTTGTTTTTACAAATTTTACAAATTTTACAATTTTACAAATTTGTTTTTACAAATTTATAATTCAAGCTTTTAAAACTGTATTTTTTCGTTTTCATCACATCCATCATTTCTACTTAAAAAATACTCCCCCTCAATAACTATAAAACTATTAGAACATAAAAAGAATGTTTGAAACAATAGCAACTGACTTAGTAACCCTGAAGTCAACTCTGCCTCAGAGGACAGCTGAGGAAGTTTGACCGTGGCGTCCCTCCCGGCAGAAGTGAGCGGGAACCCTGGAAGCCATGCTGCAGAAAAGTGCTGAGGCAGCGTTTCTTTCTCGAGAACCTGAACTCCACACTGCAGAGCAAAGAGGCAGGGAACAGGCACAAGGAAACAGCACACGCGTGCATACTATAAAATAGAAAGTAGCTGTATGACTCATTTATACAATTATGGGATGTTCTGTCGTGACGCTCAAACAGTATGTTAGTGAGGAAATGGGCTAATATTTTTAAACACCTCCTGTAGGTATTGTCTACTTTAAAGGTATTTACTCTTTGTCTTGGTTAGGGTTTCTGTTGCTGTGAGGAGACACCATGACCGCGGCAGCTCTTATAAAGGAAAGCGTTTCATTGGGGCTGGTTTATGGTTCAGAGGCTTTCTCCATTATCGTGCTGAGAAGCATGGGGGCATGCAGGCAGGCAGACATGGTACCGAGGGGAGCTGAGAGTTCTACCTACAGATTGGCAGGCAGCGGGAAGTGAGAGAACCCTCAAAGCCCACCCCAAGTGACACACTTCCTCCAACAAGGATAGACCTCCTAGGCCATTTCATTAAACCTCCACAGTCCTTCAACCTAACGTCTCTGCTTTGCAAAATGCTAATGTTAGTTTGATTTCATGAATAAAAGAGTTGAGAACAAGAATTAAATGCCATGCCAATGATCAAATGATTCATAATTGGCCCTACCATTCAAGTTTGCATGTATAAATAAATTATTTTCTCTCTCAATTAACTTATAATGCTAAGTACTTACATATTAAAATCACTCCATTAAAGACATCCTCAATTATCAATGTCTCCTATCTTATTTTAGCTGAATGTTTTATTTGTGGGCTGTTGTTTCCAAGTGAATAAATATAAATTCCTTATTTTTAGTCTAATAAGTTTTCATATTTTGAAGCCGTCAAGTTAAATCGAACCCAAAATAATTTTATACAGTTTTATTTTCTTTAAGGAAATTCATGTTGAAATATTTTTCTAAGAAAATTCAAAAACTAGATGAGTATAGTGTCACACGTTCATTAGGTTGTATTTAGTAGGAACTGAGAGGATACACTATTAAATAAGTAATATTTTTCCATGAACATAATTTGTATATCCTGATTGCTAACCATGTCTATCGGCTTGATTGCCTCTGGAATCAGCTAGAGTAGACATAAAAGAATCACCTGTTACCAGTGCAAACAAAAGTAGTCATAAATATACAAACAAGATGGGGTTATACAACAGGAAGAAAGCTTCCCAGTCCCACTACTGTCCATCACAATCAACTCGGGTACCACTGTGCCCAGGCAAGAGGCTAGAGTGGATGTGGACAGGAAACGTAGTTCTCCATTTTCTGACTTTAAAAAGCATTTGGGACAAGCAGACTCATCAATATCAACACCAGCCTTTCACTATGAGCTCCTTCCTCTCTCGGGATCCATTTCCTGTTTAGTGAGTATTTAATATGTGTGTACCTTGGTCTATTTGTGGACTCCAAGCAGTGGGATCAGAGCCTGTTCCTAACGCTTGAGCTGGCTGTTGGGAATCTCTTCCTCATACTGGGTGGCCTTTCCCAGTCTTGATAAAAAGGGAGGAGCTTAGTCCTGTCTCAACTTGATGTTGACACCCATGGGAGGCCTGTCCCTTTCTGAATAGAAACAGAGGATGGGGGAGGGGCGGGGTATAAAGATCAGGGGGAGAGAAGGGAGGGAATGTAAAATAAATGAAAACTTTGATTAATAAAACAATGAAATGTGGAATCATGTATGTACCACTGTGGTATGCTTGTCACAGTAGTATTTGTCAACTCACAGGAACTCAAACATGAAGAAAGAGTGCTCTCTCTCTCTCTCTCTCTCTCTCTCTCTCTCTCTCTCTCTCTCTCTCTCTCTCTCGCACACACACACACACACACACACACACACACACATGCACACAATTGTACATTATGCCTCATTTTGTGGGGGGGGAAATAACACTTTGTTTTTATATGAAAATAATTTGGTTTTCATCAAATTGTAATTTATTCCTTGCACTTTGACAAAATCTCTGCCTTTGACAGTGTCAATGAATGCCCCGAACGTAGGTTTATTTGCTGAGAGCTTCTGGAGGAAGGGATTCATCCTCTGCCTGCAGCAGAAGCTGTTGCTGACAGCGGCTTGCTTCCTTCCAGATATACTTCTCCGCAAACTCCTCACTTTACTACTGACATTTACTACTGACTTACTACTACACAAACAAAGTGCCGTGGTAGAGGATGCCAAGGTCCAGACCGGACACTCTCGCTTCCCGGCATTCACAAGCTGTTTTATCACCAGAGCCTCAGCACTTACTAGAGCATTGTGAACAAGTTGCTACATCAAGCAGTGGTCTTGGTTCTCCCTAACGCCCGTAGACACTTCTGTGTGAAATGTGAGTGGGGAGTGGGGGACACCGGCCCCAACAGAATCATGAATCTTCCAATTTGGGAAAGAAAAGCTCGTTGCATTTCTCTGGATTGCAAACATTTGTGTTTTTTCTCCTTAAATTCGATGAGCAGAGGAAATAATGGGGTTTTGTGGTTTGCTTGTTTGTTTACTGTTCTTCACAATTCTCCTGAGTCATTGGAGACAAGGGCAAGAGCAACCTGAGAAGCTTAACGTCTTTCAAATCCAAATGCCTTTATTCCATACTTATAATTATATGGGGTCTCATACACCATAACAAGTGCCTTTAAGTTTTCAAACCTTTTTGCCTTTATATTTTATCACTTCAACAAATTTGTGGCATCTTTGATAGCAAGCCCTGAATTTTTATATCAGATAATGGAGTCCATACAGTAAGGCCAGTGTGGATGATTAACGGTTGAAGACTCGTTCAGAGGGGAAATATACAAAGAGCATTTATAAGCTGTTGCCGGGAGAAATGAAAAGCGATGTTTGCAAAGGGCATACACACGAGACAGGAAGCAGCCAACCGTGGAATACAGAGGCCACAAGATTATCCCCTGTGGCAAATGGGTTGTGTGAAAAACAAAATAATTAGGTGACAGCGCATCCTAATGAAAAGGGGTAAATGTTGATACAGTTTCAGAGGGAATACTAATACTGCTGATAGGAGAATGAGTCACACTAAGAGCAGTGTTGGGGGACTGTCTCAAAGAAGATCACCACACCGAAAGGACTTGGGTCTATGAGACGTTTGTGGCAAATGTCCAGCCTGTGCTGAGTCATGGAAAATTATCAGGCAATCTGAATATAATACATGTGGCTATGAAATCCAGTGGCTGTGCTATCTTTATTTAGTTAACTGTTTTTTTTTTAACTCTGTTTTCCTTAATGCGATACTATATTAAATATCGCCCCACCTACAGCAATTTAAGTGAAGAGAGATAAAGTCAGGTATATGTCAGTACTTCACAAGGAAAACAAAATATAGTTTCTGAGCATACTGATATCGTTGCTATTATCTTTAAGATCTCTCTGTTTTCTTATAATAAAACCACTATAATTGAAGAGTGGATTTAAATGGAGAGATACACAAACTTTTACAGCTCCGTGAATATGAAGAAACAAAGGGTTGTTTTATGTGTTGTCTTGAATTCCGCATTTGTTTCTTTGTAGTTAATCTCTTCACAAAGCCAACCGTGTCAACTACGTTTCCTGCATTCTTGATATTTTTACACTGCTGGCCTTACTCTGCAGGTTAGCTAATTTATGGAGCTACCAGCTTGATTGAGAACAAGGCAAATCAACTAATTCAGTGGTTACACCATCAGCTACATCGTTTAACAAACAACCCAATATTTTATCTAGTCTAAGTAATCGCAGGGCCAGGAGAGGGAAGCTGGAGACCTGTAAGCATCTCACCTGTTCCCAGAGGCTCAGGGGCCTCTGTGATGGAGGAGATGCAGAAGTTGTAAGAACCAGAAGTCTGGGAGCACCTTGTTGTAACAATGTCCTCTGGAATGACAGGAGCCTCGCACACATGGACTTACCAGCAGCTTTGATTGCCTGAGGACGAGTTGTTGACAGTTTACGATTTCCAGAAGTGGAAGGGTCAGTTTCCTCTGAGTGTGGCCCCTAAATAGGTTAGCTACTCTCTAGTGGATGGCCCCACACTCATAAGTATATGGACAGCACAAATGCTCTCAGCTAGTACTATTTGTATATTCCAAAAAAAAAAGGAAGAGGAAGACACAGATTTGGGAGGGAGTACAGAAGTGGGTATGGATCTTAAAAGGCTTGGGAAGGAGCCTTTAGAATATTATTGAAATATACTGTGTACATGTATGATGTTCTCAAATTATCTACTGCAAGAACAAACACTGATATATCTGAATAATCATTTAACAAAAAAAGACATAATGCTAGTATTCGTTTACATATGAATGCTTTGTGTAGTGTCAGACTTCTCATTTTGAAGCTAAACAAAACCATAGCATTTAGAAGATGCAGGTTCTTTACACAAAATAATAAAGACATGCAATTAAATGTCAACTTCCAGAATGTTTCTTAAAAGTATGAAAATGTTGAAATCAGGATTGCTTAGCCAGTCCTATCGTTCTTAAAGTTTGAAAGTTCGTTCTGTGTCAAAATCTACATAAGTGATAAATTTTGGGGATAAACATTAACAAAAAACAAACAGGAGCGGGTAAAAGGCAAGGTCCCATGAGATAGGAAAGAAAGAAGAGGTAGAAAAATGTGAGAAACAGAAGAAATGAAATTGAATATGAGGAATTTGACACAGAGAGAAAATGTGTATTTATCTCGACAACTATTGAGAGGGCTGGGGTTATCAATGCGCACCTTGTATCACGGTCTGCTGTGCTGAGCAGTCTTAGAACAAATCTAAAAGATTCTGCCCCTAAGGATGAACATAGGATAAGTTCATTGCATGCCAAAGGATCCTTTTGTGGTAAAGAGTAAGCCATGAAACACTGAGATGCTGACAAGGTCTGATGCAGCTGTGGATGCATGCTGGAAAACAGGGTTCCAGCACCCCAAAAACAGCAACTAAAGGAGACAAAATGAGCTCCATTGCTGGCGCCAATACAGTATACCAGTGGGATAGAGCAAACTTAGCTGACAGTAAGCACAGGACTGTATCAGTGCCCTCTCTATGGTAACCAAGCTTGAAACACCCGTACATTTCACTCCATGAGGATAGCTAGACTTTAGTGCTCCTAAAGTCATCTTTGCAAAGACATTCTGAGGATAGGAAAGAGCCTGAAAATGAATTAAATAAGAACTTCAACGGGAATGAAGGCATCACCATTTGCCTAAACAATCTGCCTTTTGCATTTCACCAGCGAGGTTATTTTTATCCTGTATGAACAAGTGCAAATTCAGTCTCTGTGTTCGGGGTGTAATGCATGAGAGAAAATTCTATTTTCAATATGGAGGGGGAAAATGTTATTTATTCATGTTTGTGGAATGTCTCAGTGGAAAAAAAGAGTTTGATGCATAGCATGAAGACCTAAGTACATATCTCCAAAATCCAAGCTGGACATGCATGTACACCTATATCTCTTGCAATGTGGAAGGTGAACATAGGAAGAAAACTGAGATTTACAGGCCACCTGTCAAGCTCCAGATTCTGTGAAAGATGTTGTATCAGGATTGGATGGTACACAGTGATAGAGTAAGACAGCCAATGTCCTTATCAAGTCTTTATGAGTGCTGTACCTGTGCACACTCAGGCACATACACCACACACACACACACACACACACACACACACACACACACAACACCATGTATTCCTTTTTAATTATTACTGTAGTTTGGTGACATAATTAAACATCCGAGCATTACTACAAACAGAAAATCAAAGCTAAAGGCAATAAATGCAGACATGCATCAAGATCTGAGAAGAGCGTTTTAGTGGATTCAGCATTACAGAAAAGAATTTGGAGGACAATGCAGATAAGAGTTGTGAAGTACAAAGAGTCTTGGGGACTGTGCTCAAGTGTATCCACTGCAGCAGATCGAGACATCCAGAGACTGCCTACACTGAAGTGCTAATCTGACCCCCCCCACTGGAAGAGGAAGCATATGAGACCCACCTGCACCCACCGAGAGAGCCATCAGAGAATTAGACCTGCCTGTACCCACCAGAAGAGAACCTTGGACCCATATCCACCAGGAGAGGAAGAGACACCAGCAGCACCCACTTGAAGAAGGAATGGGAAGACAACAATATAAGAACACATTCAACAACAGAAAAACCAATACGGCGCCTCCAAACTCGAGGGACTCTAAACCAGCAAGACCTGAACATCCCAACACAGATGAAGGAGAAAAGAACAGCCTTAAAAACAACTTTTTTAAGACAACAGAGACCCTCAAAGAGGAAATGAAAAAATCCCTTAAATAAATGGAAGAAAAAAAAAAACATAAATTCAAGAAATGTAGGGAGAGACACACCAAAAAAAAAAAATGCAAGAAATAAACATATCTCTTAAAGAAAGCAAGGAAAGCCAAGAAAAAACAACCAGATGAGTGAAGGAAACAATTCAAACAGCTCAAGTCGTCTTTGTCCTGCTGGGTCCACAGCATGGTGATCTGATAAGATACAGGGGGCTATTCCAATTTTTTTGTATCTATTAAGGTTTGCTATGTTGCCTAGTATGTGATCAATTTCAGAGACGGTTCCATGTAGAGCTGAGAAGAAGGTATATTCTTTTGTGTTTGGATGGAATGTTCTATAGATGTCTGTTAACCCCAACTGAGACGTTAACTTCTGTTAGTTCTTTTGTTTCTTTGTTCAGTTTCTGACTGGTGGTTCTGTCTAGTGGTGAGAGTGAGGGTGTTGAAGTCTCCCACTGTGAGTGTGTGAGGTTTTATGTGAGATTTGAGTTTAATAATTTTTTTTTCATGAATGTGGGTGCCTTTGTATTTGGAGCATAGATGTTCAGAATTGACAGGTTTTTTTTTTCTGTGACGATTGTGAAATAACCTTCTTCATCTCTTTTGATTGATTTTAGTTTCAAGTCTAATTTGATAGATATTAGGATAGCTACACCCACTTGTTTCTTGCATCCATTTGGTTGGAAAATCTTTTTCCAACCCTTTACTCTGAGGTACCGTCTGTCTTTGAAGTTGGTGTGTGTTTCTTGTATGCAGCAGAAGGATGGGTTTTGTGTTCATATCCACTCTGTTAACCTGTGGCTTTTTATAGGTGAGTTAAGACCATTAATATTGAGGGAAATTAAGGACCATTGAATGTTAATTCTTGTTTGTTTTGGATTTGGTGGTGGTTGTGGTATTGTGAGTATATTTACCCTGCTTTTTATTTTGACTTCTGCTAAAGTGGGATCATCTATTGCCTGTGTCTTTGTGAGTGTAGTTAACTTCCTTGGGTTGGAGTTTTCCTTCCAGAACTTTCTGTAGGGCTGTATTTGTGGATATGTATTGTGAAAATCTGGTTTTGTCATGGAATATCTTGTTTTCCTCATTTATAGTGATTGAAAGTTTTGCTGCTGGGTATAGTAGTCTGGGCTGGCATCCGTGGTCTCTTAGTGTTTCTAGAACATCTATCCAGGACCTTCTGGCCTTGAGGGTTTCCATGAAGAAGTCAGGTGTAATTCTGATAGGTCTGCCTTTATTTGTTACCTGGCTTTTTCCTTTTGCTGCTCTTAACATTCTTTCTTTATTTAGTATGTTTGGTGTTTTGATTATTATGTGGTGAGGGGACTTTTTTTTTTTTTTTGGTCCAATCTATTTGGTGTAACTTCTTGTACTTTCATGGGCATGTCCTTCTTCAGACTGGGAAAGTTTTCTTCAGTGATTTTGTTGAATATGTTTTCTGCACCTTTGAGCTGGGCTTCTTTGCCTTCCTCTATGCCTATTATTCTTAGGTTTGGCCTTTCATGGCGTCCCACATTTCCTGTATATTTTGTGTTAAGGGTTTGTTGGATTTAAGATTTTCTTTGGTCGATCGATATATCTATTTCCTCTAGTTTATCTTCAGTGCCTGGGATTCTCTCTTCCATCTCTAGTATTCTGTTGGTTATGCTTGCATCTGTAGTTCCAGATCATTTATTCATCTTTTCTATTTCCAGCATTCCCTCAGTTTATGTTTTCTTTATTATTTCTATTTCAGTTTTCAGGTCTTGAACTGTTTGAATTGTTTCCTTCATCTGTTTGATTGTTTTTCAATAAACATAGATACATTGAAATTTTTACCACACCAAAGTGATAATCTGATATGCTGAATTCTGCTTTGTATCTTTTAATTTTGTTCTTCTTTCATGGAACACATCCCAACCACAGTCTCCCCTTCCTCCACTTCCCAGTTCTCCCTGACACACTTAACCCCTCCCCCAGTTCCGCTCACCTCTGTTCCCCTTGAGAAAAACAGCAGACCCCCCAGGGAATAACAAGTTACATGAAGACTAGGCACAAACTCTCACGTGAGTGCTGGCGAGGCAACCCAGTAGGAGGAAACCGGCTCCAACAGCAGGTGAAAGTATCGAAGACACCCCCACTCCCACTGTTAGGAGCCAAGCTAGACAGCTGTAACCTATTTGCAGAGGACCTCTCAGCCCACGCAGGCTCCGTGAGTGTCATTTCAGTCTCTCTGACACCCAGTGAGCACAGCCCTGCTTACTTACTTCTGTGGAGCTTGCTCCCCTGATGTCCTGCCCTTCTGCATCCTGTAATTCTTCCTCCCCCTCTTCTATAGGTTTCCATGAGCTCCAAGGGGAGAGATCCGACGGAGATCTCCAATTTGGGCTTGCGCTCTCTGCAATCTGCTCCAATTAGCTTCATCTGGCTTGATCTTGTGAGGCTTTGGGCCAATCAAAGAATTCTATTAGTCACCTTTACCGGTGGCAGTTTTGCATTTAAATTTAAATTTCGAAACAGCAGTGTTCAAAATTAAACAAAGCATTTGAAATCTTCAATTTCAACTAAGTTATTCTGGCCACATCTTACCTCCCCCCCCCCTCCATTATCCCTGTATTTCCTTTTTATGACATCCTAGAAATGGTTTTGCTTCTGCTCATTTTTCAAGCTGTTTCTTTTATGTTGAGGTCCCAATATCCTCCAATAAATCTCAGTTACATAAGAAATCCCCCCAAAGCGTTCATGTTTGTGTAGTGTAAGGCAATAGCAATGGCTGCGGCCAGCCCAGCAGCAGCATTCGAAGGCCTTTGTCTCACTACCGAACAGCCAAGGCAAAAACAAGAGAATCATGAGAGCAAAATACTCCTGGATCATGTTACGAACATTTCTGTAGCCTATCTCTCAGTTTACTGAGTAAGTAGCCGTTATCAGCGAAGTTGCAGACCTCTTGTATTTTAGACGAGTTTATTTTTTCACAAAGCTGGAGAAGGTGGACTAGGAAAGTTAGCAGGGAAGGGGTCGGTTGTGAAGGGCTCTCTCTGACTCGCACTGCGGCCCTTGTACCGTGACAACCCACGGAGGAGGTTGAAGCTGCCGGGTGTGACGCAGGTGTGGCAGTTCGGGGCTGGGCTGCGGTGCCTTAGACTGCGCTCCCTCCAAAGTGTCCTAAACTGAAGTCGTGGTGCGGTGAAATGCAGCTAACTGCATGTGGAGACGGTGTCTTTAAAATGTGTGGGGTCAGGGGGTCCTCACAGACTTCCATTCCTGCACGGTAAATACTCATAGAAGAGGCCAGCACCGGGCAGGCGCGAGGGGAAGACACCCGCCTTGTCCCTGCCTGCGCCGCTCGGCGAGCTGACCCTACTGACTGCGCGGGGGTGAAGCACCCCAGGAGGAAAGCCTGGAAGCCTGGGCCACCCCACCTGCATGCGTGTGCGTGTGTGCGTGTGAGTGTGCATGGCGTGTGTGCGTGTGTGTGTGCGCGTGTGCGTGTGTGCATGTGTGCGTGCGTGCATGTGTATGTGCGTGTGCGTGTGTGCATGTGTGCATGCGTGCGTGTGCGCGTGTGCGTGTGCGTGTGTGCGTGTGTGCGTATGCGTGCGTGTGTGCGTGTGTGTGTGTGCGTGTGTGCGTGTGCATGTGTGCGTGTGTGCGTGTGCGTGTGTGCGTGCGTGCGTGTGTGCATGTGCGTGTGTGAGTGTGCATGTGTGCGTGTGTGTGCGTGCGTGTGTGTGCGTGTGTGCATGTGTGCGTGCGTGCGTGCGTGTGTGCATGTGTGCGTGCGTGTGTGCATGTGTGCGTGCGTGCATGTGCGTGTGCATGTGTGCGTGTGTGCGTGTGTGCGTGCGTGTGTGCGTGTGTGCGTGCGTGTGTGCGTGTGCATGTGTGCGTGTGTGTGCGTGTGTGCCTGTGTGCCTGTGTGCCTGTGTGCGTGTGCGTGTGTGCGTGCATGTGTGTGTGTGTGCGTGTGTGCTTGTGCGTGTGCATGTGTGCGTGGGTGTGCGTGTGTGCGTGCGTGCGTGTGTGCGTGTGCGTGTGAGTGTGCATGTGTGCGTGTGTGTGCGTGTGTGTGTGTGCGTGTGTGCATGTGTGCGTGCGTGCGTGTGTGCGTGTGCATGTGTGCGTGCGTGTGTGCATGTGTGCGTGCGTGTGTGCATGTGTGCGTGGTGCATGTGCGTGTGCATGTGTGCGTGTGTGCGTGTGTGCGTGCGTGTGTGCGTGTGTGCGTGCGTGCGTGCGTGTGCATGTGTGCGTGTGTGTGCGTGTGTGCGTGTATGCCTGTGTGCCTGTGTGCGTGTGTGCGTGCGTGTGTGCGTGTGCATGTGTGCGTGTGGTGCGTGTGTGCATGTGTGTGTGTGTGCGTGTGTGCGTGTGTGTCTGTCTGTGTGTGTGTGCGTGCGTGTATGTGTGTGCGTGTGTGTGCATGTGTGCGTGTGTGCGTGTGTGTCTGTGTGTGTGTGTGTGTGAGTGTGTGTGTGTGTGCGTGTGTGAGATGCTCTCCCCTCCCCTCCCCTCCCCCCCTGCTTGTCGCCGCCTATAGCAGGTAGGAGAGCTGGCGCTGCCCTCACCGCCCACCACTCAGGAGCGTGGTCCCCACACCCGTGTCCTTGCTCGTCACTGAAGGGCGAATCGCCAGGGCAACCCTGGAGAACTCTGTGTAGGGATGAAGTCTGGAGAGTTTGCCTGCTGGCCAACCCGCACCTGCCAGGCCCAGATCCAGGGTTAGGAATTGCCCGGCCCCAACATCCACCCCGGTTATGATCTGCTGGAAGAGGGGACTGGTCCTGCAGACCCAGAGCTACAGGATCTCCACAACACGGGGTAAAATCAGGGTAACCAAGAGGAGCCCCGGGGAAGGCGCAGCGTCCATAGTGTATCGGGAACCAGAGGCCTCAAACCAGGCCAAGGACTCTGTGCAGGACACTTGTACATAAAGATACATGGGTGAAAGGGTTTACTGCGTGACTCACTGGGCACACTGCAGATTCTATAGTGAGATTTAGTTTTCCTTTTCTCCTCTTATTTCTTTTGTTATCTTAAATCACATTTTATTTTACAGCAAGGGCAGAGGGTAAATACGAAGGAACAGGAAATAAACGGGGTTGAGATGCATAATATGAATGACAAAAAATAAATTAAAAGGAAGCTTAATTAAAAATAATGGGTAACAATAAAAAATGATGTTTCATTGCCATTCTAAAAAAAAATGAGAGAGAGGTTCCACCAAAGTTTTTGGTCAGCTGTGTAACCAACAGCAGCAGAAAAATTCTCTCCTTCATTCATTATGTGGTACAAAAAAAAAAAAAGTGCCAGATATAATCCCAGGGCTTGGAAGGAAGGAGGACTTTGAGTTGAATGCAAGTCTGGGTTTTATTGTAAGGCTCTGTCTCAGTGTAGGTTGTAATGTATGTATATTTATGTACAAACATACCTCTAAAACTATAAAATTATGTTTCTATCTTTCATAAACAACAAGAAGATAATGAAGAACAATTTTTCTTATTTGGAGGAAAATACCACATTAGGGAAATGGTGGCACACTTTTTGTTTCCATAGAAAAATACGTTGTGTTCTTATTACAACCCTTTATGAAGAACGTAATCCTCATCTTACAGTTGCACTGGCTGTACAATTAACATGCGTAAAATATGACATGATAGCAACCGATAAGCCTGGAAATAGAACTCCAATAATTCTGTGGTTGTGATAAATGTTTATTTGCTCCTATCAGAAATTTCCAATATATACAAAGTCAACACAATATCCCACTCAGTGTCTGTTGGCATTATGATATTTTGTTTCAATATGTACCTTGCAACTTTATAGTTAACTACTATAATACTTTCAAAAATAACTATTTAAGAATGCCAATAGTTTAGATAGACTATATGGATAAAGATTCCATATCATATTTCATTTCTACTTAGAATCGTGATAAAGAATACAGAGACTGGGAGGTCCCTTAGCCCTATCAATATTTCTTTACTGTTTTCCATAACTGTAACATTTTCACTAATAAGAGTGGGCTATCACAGTGGAAAACATATTTTAAAGAAACAGTGTTCTCCGCAGTGGCCACTGCAAAAAAATGTATTTGCTACATTTGCTTACGCGGTGTGGCTATTTATTAGTAACTTGCATAATTGGATTATTCCTGCCATGCTGCTGATCAATATGATATCCAGGGAGTCGGTGAAAGGACAACCTCTTAGAGCAAGGACATGGAAAACATGAAATCCTTTCAAATTACTTTCTTTTAGTATCATGCACTGTCTAATGGCTATTTGAATTATCTTCATCTTTATGTCTTACTCCCTAATTGATTGTTTTCATCTTAAATGGGCAGGCTATTGAACAACTGAGAACATAAACTGCCATAATTATTTTTAAGCCCAAAGTATATACTTAAATACTCTCAATTATGTGCTGATAAGTAAAGATATAGTTTATTCACAGCTTGAAACTCCAACCCCATCATTTGCAATTTGACTGTCTAATATTAAATGTGAGGCTTCTCAAGTCATTCTGATTCTCTCCTACAATCCATTCTACTAAGGCTTTTTAGTATTTTTCCAGACAAAATTAAGGACCTTAGTGTGTTTGTTTTTAAAGTGTGATTCCTATGAAGATTACTGGCCATAGCTTACTGATTCTCTAATTCTCCAAAAGCACAGAACACATTCAAAGGCAGTAGATTGTATAGAGCATATTTGCTATTTAAAGAGGCAGTGAGGACTTTAAAAATAAAATCTGTGATTCCTGTGTACTTCTGCCACAACTCAAGACAGTTTCTGGTGAAAAGGGACGCCCAACCAGGCATGATTCCACTTACCAAGGAATTCCAAATAGCAGTGGGGCTAATAGTGTTACAAAGATAAAGCGTGGAGAACATTCTGCTTCCAGGAATGAGAGAGGGGCAGATTGATCTCTCTTTCATTTCTCCCTGGGCTTTAGATACTAAATTGCCTGTGAGAGACAGGAAAATGACCTGGGATTTTCTGTCAGCTTCTCTTACCTCTGTTGCATCACTGGGGCACCCCACTACTATTCTCGTGTAATTTAAGTAAGAAAATGAAGACAATCGTCCTCAAGTATCACCTTCACTAAACATGCAGAATCTACCCTAGCATCTCGTGGGGGCTTTCCTGTCGTTCCTTTTAACTTCTTGATTCACGGATCACCTTTTCATTTTGTTGACTTTTAAGTGTTACATTTTCTGGGGGTGGGGTATGAACAAACATCTGTGTACCGAGACAGGACTCTGAGGACAGACCAAAAGCAGCCATTCCACTCAGTTTACCTTCGTTTTCTGTGGGTTAGTTTCAAGAGTTTCCTCAGCTTGGTGAGTTTCATTACTCCACGAGCTTGGTAAGACTCATCCCTCTCTCCTTAGGAGAAAGTTTCATTTGGGGAGAGCCACACCATTATACCCGTAAAACCAGCTGTGTGAGTTACGCATGGTCACACCTAGCAAGTTCTAGAATCGGCAAATTTCAAGTCTTTCTAAAGTAATCTTGTGTCGCGTTTCTGTTTTTGTTGAATTGTTGAGTCTCCGTTTCCTATTTATTTTTTTCCTTGTCCCATGCCACACTCCTTCTCTAGCTCTTCAGCATGGAGGCAGTGGTACCCACACTAACAATGCAGTGACTCCTGACACAGCCCCATCGTTACCCACTCCTCATCCCCCAGTCTATTTAACATAGGGGTAAGGCATTCTCACCGTGTGGTTCCGATGAATACATGCTCCTCTTTAAAACTGTTTACACATCACCTACATAATTTCTGGAGTCCAGGGGCTGTTGGGAGTGCTGGTCAACCTTCACTGTCAACATGACTGGATTTAAAGGCAGTATGCAAACATAAAGCATGTCGGTATGACAGTATCCAGAAATGTTTAACTGAAGAGTGAGGACGCATCCTGAATGGCACTATTCCATAGGCTAAGCCCCAAGCTGAAAAATATAAGAAGCTGAGCTAAACCCCATCATTCGTATGAGATCAGCAGCCTCCTGCCCCTGCCACCACGCTTTTACACCTGTGGTGTACTGTGAAACTTTCAAACTATGAATCCAAAGAAAGCCTTCCTCCTTTAAATTATTGTTTAGCACATAGTCAAAGCAACAAGTAACTATTGTATTAAATGTAATAAGTCCCCAGTAATTAATTTTAAACTGGAATTTTAAATTAGCACTGTCATAGGATGACATGAAAAGCTATAAAACATCTGTCTTACAATCAGATCTCCATATGTTACATTTATTATAGTTTTCATTACCTACCCCACTTCTCAAGCAAGATACCGTTAAGAAACACTCAACAGTGGCTGAGAGTATCTCATCCATACTCCCCTAACTAAAACATCTATTAGTTCCCCTACTTACCCACATTAATATATTTTTTCATACAGACCTCTATTGACAGGAAAAAATTATAAGTGACTTAAAATCAATTTAGGGTTTACTATAGGATGGAGTGAGGGAACTATATGAGCGAGAGGGAACAGCTGGTTCTTTCTGCCATCGTGTATACTATATTCCACAGAAAATGGCACTGTTTCGGTATTTACTAACATTAACAAACCAGAATCCATAAAGTCTTACTCCTGTAAGATTCACAACTCATTAATATAACAATGAAATGTGCTTCCAGTGATCATTACTGGGCAAAGCAACCCTTCAAATAACACTATGGAAGCACTTGATAAGCAAGGTAAATGAGATTAATGATGCAAGTCCAGGGTTACTACCTAAAAAATGAGTCTCGAAGGATTATTGTTACTTATGTTTTAAAAGTAAAAGCGATGAGGGACAAACACATTTGGTAAATTGCCTAAATTACAAAATTCGTAGTCACTGAAATGCAAGCACTCCAGAACTAGAATTTCATTCTATATTACAAACCTGTAGAGACTTTGCCCTCTTTTCTCTGTGGAAGTGCAAAGATGATTTTTCTCACTTAAAGGATGCATTACAAATGCACTTTGCACAATTGCACTGCTTTGCTGTCTACTACTGTTTAAAGATTTTGAAAAATGCCTTTCCAACTTCAGCCACTGCTATTTTGCTGATTTGCAGAATTTACGATGTGGATAAATTACTTATGGGGTTCATATTAGACATATATTATTTAGGAGATTTATAGTAGAAGCCAATCCAAGACAGCTGATTCAGACTGGGGCAATATCTTAGAGGAAAATGTTCACATAAACCCAAAAAGAAATTTATCTCAAGAAGAATTTTCTAAAGGAGTAAGATACCTGAAATGTTGAGATGATTCTCACTAGTCTTTGCTTCTCTCAAAATTCAACATTGCCTATTTCTCTTTGTCAATTCCAAGTTATATTTTTATTTGTATCTTTTTCCAGAAATCAGGGGAAAGTCATGTCCTGTCATCATCCTGCTTTACATATAATGGTGCAATCTCTATTTATAATAATACTCACCTAGACCTTATTAATGATTTGGGTAATCCAGGCAGAACTATGTGCTTGGCCCACTTTCTATCAAGCTACAATTCAGCACAGGATGTCATGTGGGAAGAATGTGGCTGTAGAAGAAAATAATTAAAAACTAGGAGTTTCAGATAGGTGAAGAAAATTAGTTCTTTTATGAATGTGGGTTTGTTATTGGCTGTACTTTTTCAATTCTATGCATAGTTGATATTCCAGAAGGTGAAATGGGCCACTCATGTGACTTAGTAGATATTATAAATACATATATATATATATGTATGTATGTATATATATGGGGGGTAAAAATAAAATTAATTTGATGTTTTAATATTTCCTATTTATCTACAAATTTTATCCATTTATCATTAATAATTAAGGCTCTGGGTTGCATGTTATCTACCATCATTTTCATCAAGAAGTGCAGAGTCAAATTGTTAAGTGTGTTATTGTAAAATTATTTTGGCTGAATTGGCCTTTCCCGGAATTCTACTCTGTCTAGGCTCTAACTAGAACTGGCCAGCTGTCGGGAAGGCTCGTGTGCTACAGTTGCCAATCACCCCGGACACCTTTAAGGTCAAATTGGTGGTTAAAGGCAGAAGTGTTTGGTGCATCCCAGGTCTCAGTTCTGTATTAGCTTTATAATTTTACTTCCTAAGTCTCTGCCACAATTATATGATGTAACCAACATCCCAAAAAACACTTTTGTAGCTCTGTTTTACTCTTTTTAATTCTAACTGATGCAAAGATATACATACCTGTGATGGTTGCTGTCTCATTACCTATAGATTAATATGAAGTTCTAAAGAGATAACTATAATCATCATCATAATAATAATAATAATTATATCCTCCTCAAATTGACCTAAATATTTCGTCTTAGAGTGAAAATACACATTGTTTTGTAGACATTCACATGTATGCATCTATATTTATGAATATGCTAATTTTCTATTTCAAATAATAGTGTATCATCTTTCTTTGGAAAAACAAATTCAGTGCACAGTCTCGCATTTTCTATTTCTTTCAAGTTTGAGTATGTTTCCTAATATGGATTCACATCTATTACTGTGCAATTTCGTGCTTAAGCTACCTCTTTTATAATAATTTAAATTACCCACCTCCTTCATCACTCAGATGAAGCCAATTCCAGTATCCAAAGTAGCATTCAGAAAATAATGAGAGGTCAAGAACATGCTGTATATATATGTCCTATTTAGAGCTGAGTACACCATCGCCTTCTATTGTTTGCATATTATCCAGTGTGGATCTCTGCATTAATAGCTATCTCCTACAAAAAAGAAACTCAAGACTCGGGTATCATTGTGGGAAGGGTTAGGAAGGTTCCAAGATCTGTAAGGCGTGGGTATTTAACAGACTTATCAGACAATTTTACACACTAACATCAGCAGCTGGTGTTATATGAACAAAACTTGCACAAGATCAAGTTACCTAAAATCCCAACATTGATGGGGGTATGGGTAGAGGGTGTTTCTTGAAATACCACCCCTACTTGTGGAGCTGTTGGCAATTGACGGTTCCTAGGGCAGAGAGAGTCCATTTTCCTCAGGAAAGCAACCTCTGAGAGTTTACCTGTGATCCTGTAGTTAGTCTTACACCCAAGTTCAGCTCTTTTACTTTCAAGCTATTTTTATTGTTTAATAATCAAGTAAGATAAAATTATTCAGCAATGATTTTTCTCTTAGTTTCTATACAGGGACTTCATTCCTTTATAGGAAGTTTTTAAAAGAGAATAGAAATGCAGCTTTGTCCCTGTAAGTTATTTGAGTTGCTTTGCAAACAACTGTACTTCCTAAACATTTTTATTTATAGAGAGTGATCGTATCTCTCAATATCGTGATTATCAGCTATCAAAAAAGAGAAGTGAGGCTGAAATTGAATTCTGTTTAACATTCTGGAAAAGGAATGAGGTTCAGATTGTAAAATTCAGTTTCAGAAAGAGAATTGTCCTAGGGGTGCACTTGCAGATTCTCACAGAAGTTGTTGAGAAACAGTCACAAGTCTCTCTTAAACGTCCAGTGGGAACAGTGTATGTGCCAAGCTTTGCTTAAGCATTACTACCATATAAAATGCATAATAATACTAGCTTTTGAGGATCTGAGACACCTTGCTGAATATGAAAGATCGTGTTATGAAAAATATTTGTATCCTTATTTAAGAATGTTTACACAACTATAATAATCAATATCTACATATTGACACTAATTTAACCTTAAATACAAACACATAGGTGATCATGGAGAAAGAGAAATTAACAAGTGACCAGTTCAAATATCCCACATAGGACAAAACAGTTCCAGAATTCCAATTAAGTGAGTTGGAACAAGCTCTCACCCTGCTAAGTTCAAAACGAGCCAGATGCTGCTTTGTCAAAAGGAAGCGCTTACGATATTCCTCCTGTCCCATCGCGAATGGAAAAGGCTGCTCTAATGCATCTTCTCTAAGAGGAAAGCAGTTCTCTGGCAAGAGCGGGTGAGCTTCCTCCGCAAATATCTCCGTGGTGAATTATTTATATTTTGTAGGATATGTGTGCTAAACCATATGCAGGGATGCATACTAGTGCAATGGGAAAGCTTCAGAGGTAGCAGAGAAATGCAGGGCTGTCGCTTTGTAAACTTTATGAAGATGAAACTCAAATGTTAAACACTGTTCTTAACAGGGGGAGCTCATGGACCCCCAGACTGATAGCTGGGAATCCAGCATTGGACCGACTGAGACCCCCTGAACGTGGGTCTCAGCTAGGAGGCCTGGGCAGTCTAAGGGACCTCTGACAGTGGAACCAGGATGTGTCCCTGGTGCACGAAAGGACTTAGGGAGCACATTCCCCATGGAGGGATTCTCCCTTAGCCTAGAGGCAGGAGGGAGGGCCTAATCCCTACTCCAAATAACTTGACAGATTTTGATGGTCCCTCCTGGACGGCATCACACCCTCCCTGTGGAGTGGGGCGGGGGAATGGGAGTTCAAGGCCATCCTGGTCTACAGAGCAAGTTCCAGGAAGCCAGGGCTACACAGAAAAACCCTGTGTCAAAAAGCCAAAAAGAAAAGAAAAGAAGGAAGAAAATGACTAAAAGTAAAACTGTTATTTTCTACCCTGATTTTTTAAGTAAGAAAGGAATGTTACTAAAAGAATAAATGACCATAAGAAGTTTTTAAATACTTATCTTCCATGTTTACTTGTGTGTATACCATATACATTCACACAAACTATGTATGTATACATGCTTTCATATATCTATTAGTGTTTTTGCTTTTTATTTTCATTTCTCCGCGTTTCTGTTTGCTTCCGTCTCTCTAGCTTTATTTTCAGTGCTCGCTCGGGATAGGCCCTTCTGTGCCGCGCATGCTCCCTCCTGCCCAGCCATTTTCATTCACTCTGTGTCTTAACTCTGACCCCTCCTTCTTCTCGTCATAATTTTTCTTACATTTGTCCATTTTATTATCTTACGTGGATTGGTGTTATGCCTGAGTATGTATCTGTGCACCATGTGTGTTCTTGGAGGTCAGAAGAGGTCATTGGATTCCCAGAGACTGCAGTTTCAGATGGTTGTGCCATCCTGTGTGGGTGTTAAGAGCTCAAACCTGGGTCCTCGTGAAGACCGACAAGTTCTCCTAACTGCCGGGCCAACTCTCCAGCCCGTTTTATAATTTCAGTTGTTCTCCATCTCTCATTTCTCTTTACTTCTTCCTTAAAAAATCAATTTTACTATTATATGTCTTCTAAATCCTACATTGCCTTCTCCGCCTCTTGCTAACAATAGTGGTGATGCTGTCATATTAGCTACTCATTTTCCATAGTTTCTAAGCTACTTTCCTGCCTGGCTTGCTCTGACTTATCAATGTCCCTGACCTCATCCTCTTTCTAGGCACCCAGGTCAACACTTTCGGTGTATTGATTAGATGCTACGCCCTAAGCTACCTGAAAGAAATCTGCTATTACTGAGTTCGCAAGTCATAATAATCTGGCCACAGCCGCCAAGAATGCTGGGCAAAATGCGTCCGGGCATTGGTCACACGTACGCTCAACCTGCGGAAGTGATTCTGTGTCCCCACTGCCCCTCGCAGTCCGCAGCTGCTGCTGCAGGATCCACAGGCCAGGAGCACAGGCCAAAGGATGGATGTGAGTGTGAGCAGCCCAGGCCTCAGCTGCCTGGACCGTATTGTAAGACACCCCTGAGTGTACGCTGAGCCGTGCAAGAAGGCCTGCGCTTCCTCCAACACTGTCCACTTCCTCACAGCGCCCTGCCCGCCCCGCCCTGCAGCACACTTTCAGCAGGGACCTGGGAGCTCTCACCTCTGCACAAGCAGAGTACTAGTCTACAGTGGAGGCAGTGGCAGGGCTATGTAGCCCCTCCTCTGCTCCCATCTGTGAAGGTCCCAGCAGTGGTCTCTAACGGAAGGGGCCACAGCCCTGACTCGTGGCACGCCTGACCGCCTGCCTGGTGTACGAGGCTCACCCTGTCAGTAACCATCTTGGAAATATTTTTAAGTAGGTTTTTTTCTCTTATGTAAAAACTACTTCCAGAGACAAATGGAGTGTTTTATTTATGTGTGAGTGCGTCACCTGTGTACCCATACGTGTTGAGGACAGAGCGCGATCAACCTCTTGTGCCACAGCTGAATCTCCACTGATGGCCTGGGGCTTTGGAGTTAGTTTAGGCTAGCTGACCTACCCACTGCTGTGATGTCTGTCTCCGTATCCCCAGTGCTGGGATTATAAGGACAGGCCGTCATGCTGTTGTTCGTGGGCTCCAATGCTTGAGCCCAAACATGGTACTCGTACAGCCAGCATTATACTAGCTGACCTAATTTCCATTTTTTAAAAGCAGCATGTTCAAGATACACGTTTCAATGGTTCATTTTACACACACACACACACACACATGCCAGTGTTAGTTTTTTTGCCCTTGTAATCAAAGCACCTGACAAATTAAGAGACTAAGAGTGCATTTGGCTCAGGGTTTCAGAAGTCACAGTGGGACAAAGCTGAGAAGCTCCTGCCAAGGCAGAGAAACCACCAAGAAGTTAGTTCAGGACACTAACCAAAAACCTATCCCCCCTCTAGAGGTCCCCCCACAAGCACTGTGCAATCCATCTTAAATTATAGCCCAAATCCCCACACTTACAAGGCTCTGGTTTTTACTTCTGGTTGGTTTGAGTGAATAAGCAAATATTTTAAACTAAAGAACCAACACAATTTGAAAATTGTTTAGTCTCCTATTTGTTGTGGCCTCTGCCAGACCCATGCATTTAAAAAATTACCCAATATTTTGTAGTCTGAAACACTGTAATATGACACCTTAGCCATTTTTGTGGGGGTCTAGGGGAGCGAGGGTCTCAGGCAGCTCAGCGTGGGATCTAGGGCTTTGGAGTCAGATGAGTGTTGGGGTACTTATCTCCAACTCCTGGTGCCTGTGCCTCTACCTCCCAAATATTCATTAATTTTTAAGACCTTTCC
This sequence comes from Cricetiscus sungorus, assembly GCA_030556225.1. Lineage (NCBI taxonomy): Eukaryota > Metazoa > Chordata > Mammalia > Rodentia > Cricetidae > Cricetiscus > Cricetiscus sungorus. Next base: position 8,701,195 of record JANBXA010000732.1, read on the forward strand.
TTTATTACTGTGTGTCGTAATTTTATTATTATGCATATAATCTTCATACAAATGTGCACAGAAAGCTGAGCACAGCCTTTCCCCAAACTCTATCACCCTTTTCCCTCCTCTCCTATTTTTCCTCTTCCTCCATCTGACAGCTGGACTTCTGCTTTAATGTCATACAAACATACATGTTTTCACATGTCTCTACAAAACTCAGGAGCTACATATGAGACATGTAATGATTGGACTCACAATCCAATAGAGACTTGAGAGAGAAGAGGACCAGACCCTCTCTCCTTTAAGATAAGGCCACGTGGAATGGATTTTCATTCATTGATACAAATTTAAGGTCAATTTTGTGATGTGTATATGTCTCCTCTTGTTCAGGTATTGTGTTTATATAGCTCATTTAAAAATGTGATGTATAATTTAGTACAGATTATAGATAGTTACCTATGATAGTCAAAATTTATAGTTAGTTAGGTTTTCTAGATATACAGAGATGTATTTCAAATGCATAGGCATTCTTCAAATAACTACAGAATATGGCATTTAATGGTTTACAAATTTTCTTGATAGTGAGACATAACTGCTCCTGGCAACACCACCTGCATCAGAAAGGAAGATGGACATTGAAGAAACTCATTATGAGATTTGCTTCCAATATGTCCAGACCAGCCATTTTGTCTGGATTGTTTGACTTTATGCTGTATAAACTGGACATACAGGACCCACAGAAAAGTGACTGCTGAAACAAGATGGACATTGCTACAGGATTCCTGCTTTATGGAAGAGTCTGCCAGACATTCTGCAGGACACAGAGAAAAATGACTGACAAACTGCCAATACAGGTGGACAGTTTAAATTTTCCTGCCTTGTTGAGGAGTCTGGACACACACTATGGCCTATGGGCTGAAGATGGAACATTACAGAAGAACTTCAGGTGACTGACCAGGCAGTGAGTTGTCTCTGTCATTTCTAGAGTTTATATATTATCCTTCTGTGGTCTTTGAAGGAGTTGAAGACAGAGTTATGGTTATGGTTTTTCTTGGGATTAAAGATAAGTTACATATAAGATTTTAGACTTTAGACTTACAAAGATAGGATAGCTGATGGAATATTTTCTTTAAATATTGCTAAATGAACTAAATATTGATAACTATAGTTTTTATTTGATAACTGTTTTGTTATATGTTTTACTATGTTGAAGTAAAAACCCTTTTTATTTAGACAGAAAAGAGGAGACAATGGGAGATGTCATTCTGTAAATATGTTTTTCTTATTGGTTGATGAATAAAGCCCTCTTGGCTAATAGGAAGGCAAGATAGGTGGGACTAGAAGTCAAGGAGGATTCTGGGAGATGTAGTAGGAGATTCATGATGTAGAGATTTAAGAGGAAGAAGTCTGGACCCTCCGGTAAGACAAGCCCACGTGGAAAAACTTAGATGAATAGAAATGTGTTAATATTTAAGACAGAATTAACCAATAGCAAATGCTAGTAACTGGTCAACAGCTTGATATCTAAAAGGAAAAAAATGTAGTAATTGTGTAGAATAGCTGTGTCAGAGGTTATGAATGCAGATTGCTCTTGGGAGGACCTGGGTGCAATTCCCAGCACCCATATAATGGCTGGCAGCCACCTGTGACTCTAGTTTTAGCAGCTCCAACACCTTCTTCCAGCCTTTTTTGTCACAAGGCACACACTTAGTGCACAGGCATATATATGTACATAAAACACCCATATACACACAAAAAAAAAAAAAAGCAAAAAAAAAAAGCACATGATACCTCTTTCTGAGACTGGCTTAGTTCCCGTAATAGAATTATCTCCAGTTACATCCATTTTCTTTCAAATATTAAAGTTAATTCTCCTTTATAAGTTAAAAAAAAATATTTCTTTCTCTTTTTGAAGCCTTTTCTTTTATTTTCAAGATCATAATATAATTGTACAATTTCTTCCTTCCCTTTCCTCCTTCCAAACCTTCCTAATCACTCCCTCTTTGTTCTCTTTTACGTTCACGGCCTCTTTTTTCGTTAGTTGTTGTTATAGGCATATGTGTGTGTGTGTGTGTGTGTGTGTGTGCATGCACATGTATTCCTAAATATAGCTGCTCAGTCTGCAGATGGTTGCTTGTATGCGTGTTTTCAGGGTTGACCATTTGTGTTGAATAACCAGCTTGAACCACATCATCTGCTCTTCTGTTGTAGACTACCGTCTCCATAACTGTCATAAATAATGCTGCAATAAACACTGTGTGCAAGTATCTCTCAGCTATGCTGAGAAGGAGTCTTTGCGGCAGACACCAGTAGTGTAAGTGTCGTACTGAGGCAGGAAGTTTCCGTGGGTATTAAGGGGAAAGGGTCCAGGGTGAAAACAGAAAGCTGATCACCAATGTTACAATGAGGACATAGGCTGGAGTGAAAATGAAGAGCAGGGGTTAAAACAGGGAGGGTCTGCAGGGCTGAGGGAGACAGGGAAGGGGGCTTGTAGCTGGGCGTGAGATGCCCAAGGTAGACAGAAGCAGAAACAAGTCTCCACGGGTCAGTCAGTCGCCGCAGCTCAGCTGACTTTGAAGCCCTTTAGGAGCATATGTAAGGTTCTGCTGTCCTTTCGGGCACCCTTCTTTCTAAAACAGCTGACCAGCTGGTTAAATTACAAGATAGCATCTATCAGGGCTGCACTCATTTCAGGAGAGACCCCGCTGCGTCCGTGCGACCAGAGTAGGGAGCTTGGCGGAGGGTGTCAGGATTGAAACACTTAACAGATCACCGCGACAAGTGAAGAGGAAGCTGCTGCCCTTTATTACAGAGTAATGGGCTTACATACACCCAAGCCAGGGGACGGGCTAAGTAGAGGAAATCAAGCACCGCCCACACCTGGGGTCAAGGCATGGAACTGCACACCGGAAAGTTATGATAACAACCTTGTTTGCTCAACCTTGTTTGCAGGAAGTTCTACAGCTGGGTGGGGAGAAGAGAGCTTTCCCAACAAGACCCCAGACCACGCCAGACAAGGAGTTAACTATGGGGTATCCAACAATAAAAAGGGATTAGCTTATGCCTATATTTTTGAAGTGTTTTCCTTCTGCTCCCTCTATTAGTTTCAGAATTTCTGGTCTTGTATAGAGAGAGGGCTTCCATTATTCTAAGCAGCTCTTTTTGTGCAGAATGGAAGAGATAAGGAATTAGTTCCCTTCGTCTGCACCTAGATGTCACGTGGGAGACGCCTTTTCTTTCAGTGTGTATTTTTTTTTTCCCGTCTTTGTCAGAAATCGGGTGACAGGGGTTGGTTGCATTTGTATCCTGGTATTCTGTTCTGTTCCCTTCCTTTTTGATCTTCATGTTTAGACAGCGGGTCAGTCTGTGCATTTCTTAGGCACTTTGTCTCATGCAAAGCCATACGTTACCTACTCAAAGTCATCATTTTGCCTCTGAAGTCCATTCTAGCTTCAGTGTTGTGTAGGGATTTGTATCATGTAGTTAAATCATCTCCTCTTTGACTACTTTAAAAAGACTATTCCGTTATCCCCCCCCCCCGCCCCCAATCTACCTGGGAGTGCTCCCGTTTCTTTATTTCTGTACACGCCCCTGCTCTAAGTGGTAGCTGGCTAGCAAGGATGCAAAGGGCAGTCGGCTAGTTCGAAACTCGCACCTGGACGCAGGGCAGGGTCCCTCCAGGCTGCTAGCATCTGGAGGAAAAAAAAAATCACTGCATTTTCCAGACCTGGAAATGCTCCTTCCTCTGAAAACGATCCTCTTCTGCCCTCTCGCGGCAAAGATGCGCATCACGCGTACTGTGGGAGCAAGGACAGGCCAGGGGGCTGTTCTGAGACTGCGCAGAGCGGTGTCCGCAGGGGAGAGAGGCTGAGATGCTCGCAGCTGCAGCTCTGCTTGGGTCTGTGGAATAATGGAAAGAGGTCTGCGAAAGGGACAGCAGGGAAGGGAGCGTGGGGACATTTTGGGTCCCGTAAGGCTTTGTGTGGCTGCTTGTTGTTTGCTTTACCCTACAGGTCTTATGCTCATATATTACGGTTTTAATTCTTGTGGTTTCAGGGGATTTCTGTGAATGTCAGTGTGTCTGTGTGTGTGTGTGTGTGAGAGTGGGGGTTGTGGTGTGTGTGTGTGTGAGTGTGTGTGTGAGTGTGTGTGAGTGTGTTGTGTGAGTGTGTGTGTGAGTGTGTGTGAGTGTGTGTGTGTGTGTGTGTGAGTGTGTGTGAGTGTGTGTGTGTGTGTGAGTGTGTGTAGTGTGTGTGTGAGTGTGTGGGTGTGTGTGAGTGTGTGAGTGTGTGTGTGAGTGTGTGTGAGTGTGCTGTGTGTGAGTGTGTGTGTGAGTGTGTGTGAGGTCTGTGTGAGTGTGTGGTGTGTGTGAGTGTGTAGTGTGTGTGTGTGTGTCTGTGTGTGTGTCTGTGTGTCTGTGTGTGTGAGTGTGTGTAAGTGTGTGTGTGAGTGTGTGAATGTGAGTGTGTGAGTGTGTGCGTGTGTGTGAGTGTGTGAGTGTGTGCGTGTGTGTGTGTGAGTGTGTGAGTGTGTGTGTGAGAGTGTGTGTGTTGTGTTGTGTTGTGTTTTTCCTTTGGCTGTTTGTTTTTCTTTTTGTTCACTTGTTTAGTACTAGTCAAGTTTGTTTTTGTTTTGATTAATTTTTTTCTTCTTTTCTTAAATGCCTGTTATCTAATGAGAGAGAGCAAGACAGGATGTGGGTTTGGGCAGTGGGGAGGATTTGGGAGGAGTGGGAGAAGGGCAAACATAATCAGTATATATTGTATAAAAAAAAAAAAAAAACCAACTTTCAATTTTTAAAAACGGCTTGCCCACCAGCAGACATTCCTTTGGAAAAAGCCATGACCTATGAAGGGGTCACCTTTCAAAGAGCACTTCCTCCTGCCTTCTCACTTGTGAAGAAGAGCATGCTTATGGCTTTATGGCTTTTCTGGGACATTCCTTAACGATACCCACTGTGCCCCCCCTTCACTTCTTCTTGGTAAATGAATCTTCCGAAAGTAGGGTACAGGCATCTAAATGTCATTTATCCAGTTTCATTACCGAAAACAAAAGAAAAAAACTAGAGCCACACTTAACACTCTGGCTTCTGTGGAATTGTACACATACACTGTCTTGGAGAGTTCACTGGAGCACAGGTCACCTTGCAATGAGACACTGAGAGTATGGAAACATTCCAAAGAAGCCATACTGTCTGCATCACACCCTGCGCAGCCTGACACAAATCGCTCAGATCAGCTACATCTGCAGTGATGTTTGAAAACGTTGCTCAGCATGGACCCTCAGAAGACACATTACATAGGGCACAAGCAATGGTTTGTCAGGAGGCCAAGGAATGCCTAGTACAGGGCGGTGGGGGAGCCCAGCTCAAAGGCGCATGGAGTCTCCAGAGACTGTGGCATCCCATGGGGACTTTCTCTAGAGGACATGGGAAAGAGATGCCTTTTAGGGACTAGAGATGAAGTAGGGCACAAGCTTAGCATGTGTGAAGATCTGGGTTCAATTCCCAGGGTGTCCACATGCACACACACACACACACACACACACACACATACACACACTCACACTCACACACACACAGACACACTCACGCACACTCACACACACTCACGCACACACACACAGACACACACACTCACACACAGACACACACACACTCACACAGACACACACACACTCACACACACTCACACACACAGACACACACACACACTCACACACACATACACACTCACACACAGACACACATACACACACACTCACACACACACTCACACACACAGACACTCACACTCACACACATACACACACTCACACACAGACACACACACACTCACACACACACTCACACACACTCACACACTCACACACACACCACACACACACTCACAGATGAAATTGCCCAGTGCACATACAAGGGTAGGAAGATGCAGTTTTGGTCTTACTCTGTAAATCTAGACAACAAACTTCTATAAAGATGTAATTAATTCCTATCCCTTTAGTTTGGAAGCTGAACCAAGCAAATGATCAAAAACGATCCGTGCAGTTTAACTTGGGAGTGAGTATGTGAAGAGTTTCTTCCTGTTGAAATGACTAAGGTGACGCCATCCTGTACTGACCCTGTTTGTGTTTGCTTAGATAAGTCTCAGCCCTCCACCCTCTCCCCCAATGGCCACATCGGCCTTGGCAACACATTTGAGGCTTACATGGCCTTGACTACAGTCCAGATGTATTAAGCAAAATAATTGGCAACTTAGATCTAAAGTAATTACTATGTTCTTCCAGGAATAACCATTTCAAGGTTACTCTAACCCGCAGGTAACTCTGATGTATCCTTGTGGGGATTGCCTTTTAAATGCTGTATCCCTGGGCACCAAGAGACTTTTCAGGGGCTCAAGCTGCTCTTAGTCTGGCCATCAATAAAAAGGACATAACCTCTTAATGGACTTAATTATCGTAGTTGTCAATAGCTGTCTCGCAAGAATCGTTACATGGCCTGTGTGTCTGCTCGGTGTCCGAAGGCTTTTCGAAAGCTTTGGTTCTGGCCTGTGTTGGGAGATTTGTTACCCTTGTCCTCTGAAGTTTCTATTTCTTCGCGTCTGTCCCTGTCCCCTGAAGTTTCTGCTCCTCTTTTGCTACCCTCTGAAAGCATCGAGGCCACCTTCCCACTGACCCCTGACACCTGGGACCTTTAGCTCTGGCTGCTCCGAGGACACAGCAGGCTCCCACCATCATGACACCTCTATATTTCTGTGACTGCTTCAAGCCTGCCTCTATGTACCCAGAGACTGCTGACGGGAGAGACGCCAATGAGGAAAGGACAGCGCAGCAGAGTCAGCCGCCTGAGCCAATGGTCCTTGGGAGGGGGGATAAAGGCGGGTCCACCTTCTTTAATACTCGCTGACCCCCAGTGCCTGAGTTCGTTGGTGCAAACGGGAACCCACAGCAAAGGCGGACATCAAAACAAACCCCCAGCTTTCTTTTGAGGAAACCATTCCCTTTGCTTTGCTTCTAGGCTTTTGGCCAGCTGCTCCTTAAGTTTTTTCCAAAATAAATAAATAACTAATATTAGCATTTCAACTGAGCCTTGCACCGTCGTAGTCACAGAGTCCACTTGTGAGTTGAAGACGGAGCGCTGGTCAATCAATGTGGCCCCTGGAATGTGTGCCTGCACCGCCACCAGGGTCTCCACCGCTCCTTCCTCTTAGGTCAGCTTCTCAGCCGACTTCTTGAAAAGACCAATGGCAGTAGCAGGCCCTGAATGCAAAAGCCTGACGGCTTCTGTTCTAGAAGCTTTTATTGTAGCTGTTGCAGAAGGAACAACAGATTTCATTCAGATGCAATGCCTGCTTTTGCCTCACTTGTGCTAACAAATTAGTACCTGGCCAACAGCTTTATATCAAATTCAGAGTCTCCGCGTGTTATTGGGGCTCGGGACCAGGTGGCCGGCAGGAAGGAACGAAAACTGGGACCAGACCGGGGAGGGGGGGGCGGGACACGTGCTTGTAACCTAATGGTGTCAGTGGGACCAGGCAGGCTGGCGGAAAACATACACGCTACAACCAGAGAAGCTAGGAAACAAGGAGGATCCTAAGAGAGACATACATGCCCACCCCACCCCACCCCACCCCACCCCCGGAGAAGGGGAAAGGGACTCCTGAGCAAATTGGGAGCACAGAGGGAGAGGAGAGGGAGTTAGGAGAAAGAGGAGGGGAGAAAAGAAAGGGGGAGGAGGATGTGAGGGAACTGGAAGATTGAACCAGGGAGAGAATAGAAGACAGCAAGAAAAGAGACACCATAATAGAGGGAGCCATTATAGGTTTAAAGAGAAATCTGGCACTAGGGAAATGTCCAGGAATCCCATAAGGATGACCCCAACTAACAATCTAAGCAATAGTGGAGAGTCTACTTTAAATGCCCTTCCCCTATAATGAGATTGATGACTACCTTATATGCCATCCTAGAGCCTTCATCCAGTAGCTGAAGGAAGCAGAAGCAGACACCCACAGCTAAACACTGAGCTGAACTCCTGGAATCCAGTTGCAGAGAGGGAGGAGTGATGAGCAAAGGGGTCAAGACCAGGCTGGAGAAACCCACAGAGACAGCTGACCTGAACAAGGGGGAGCTTATGGACCCCAGACTAATAGCTGGGAAACCAGCATAGGAGCCACCCAGACCTCCTGCACACCGGTGTCACTTAGGAGTCCTGGGCAGTCTATGGAGCCTCTGGTAGTAGATCAGTATTTATCCTTAGTGTACAAATGGACTTTTGGTGCCCATTCCCACATAGAGGGATACTCTCTCAGCCTAGACACACAGAAAAGGGCCCAGACCCTGCCCCAAAAGATGTGACAGACTTTGATGATCCCCCATGGAAGGCCTCACCCTCCCTGGGGAACAGAAAAGGGATGGGATGAGGATTAGTGGGTGACATGGGAGAGTGGGAAGGAGAGGGAACTGGGATTGATATGTAAAATAAAATAGTTTCTAATCTAAATAAAAAAGAAAAAATATTCCAGAAAACATTGAACTATATATAAATTGTGTGTGTGTGTGTGTGTGTGTGTGTGTGTGTGTGTGTGTGTACAATAAGGCTTATAGAAAATATCACAAACAATGATGTTCAAAATTTGGCTTTATTAAAATGTATTTTATGATGATGTATATGTGAAACATTTGTCTGCATGGCAGTTGTGGTTTGTTTTGTTTTTTTTATAATGTATTTATTACCAAAGTAGCTCATAAATAAACGCCCATAAAAACTAAAGCTATTAACTAAGTTGATTCATTTTGGCTCATAGTAAAACTAAAACTTTTAAGAAACAAAACAATGGTAAAAGACAAAGGGGTAATATTTAGTCAATGAGACAACGTAAGTGAACAAACAGAGATGTCTAAGGGTCCTAAATCTTCCTTTGAGACAATTGAATTTAATGCTTTTAAACCTGATTTTAAGGACAAGGCAGACATACGTAATCATACAATTCTGTTCAGGCTGTCATCACCTTGGCCCTGTGGCTCTGGGGTGTTGATTAATTCTGAGAGACGTTAATCCTACTCTGGAATATGTGTTTTGTTTTTGTTTTCCTTTTGGACATTACCCTCCTTTAACTCTATTACAAAGATTAAGAGAATAATTTATGCTTGTGCTCTTATATATCTTTTCTTTATATAAACGTGTATATATGAATATAAGGGTCTTAAGGGATTTTTTTTTCCCACATCCGCTGTGCCTTTGAAAACAAACAATCAAATGAGTTTCTGAGGACCCTTGTTTGAGTCAGGCCTATGTGAGAGAAACCCTAAGTATTTTTTTTTTTTAAGTAGTCATTTTAAAAACCTAATTTGAAGCTTACACAGAAATCTTAGGGTCTATGAACCATCTTCATGTGTAACAACATAATGGTAGAGTTCTACAAATTATTCCCCTCTACCTTTTAGTTTGAAAATAACGTCATAAATCCCGAGCTGTCGTGCCCTGGATGCTTTAGTCTACCTTTGATGCCTCACAAGCACTAATAAAAGAACAGCAGTGAGAAACATTTTAAGGTGCCTGTTAACAGAGCCTTTGTGTAGTAAGAAAACAAAAATTATTAATGTAGTTACCTGTGTTATAACCATTAGGTATTCAAGATATGATTTTTGTTTCAATTTTAGATACAGCATCCTGTCCTTTTTTTAAAATTACCTCATTAAAATTGTTTTCTAGATGCTGCAGAGATGGCTCAGGGGTTAAGGGCACTGGCTGGTCTTCCAAAGGGTCTTAAGTTCAAATCCCAGCAACCACACGGTGGCTGACAACCATCTATAATGAGATCTGGTGCCCTCTTCTGGCCTGCAGGCATACACTGTATACATAATAAATAAATAAATCTTTTTTTTAAAATGTTTTCTAAAGCTTGTAATAATCATATTTAAGATTTAAATATGTTTCAAAATTGTTTTTAAATGAATGTGGTAATAACTACATTTTAAAAATGTTAGAGGGTATAAAAGTGTTAAGGTTAACTTAACACCTGAAGAGAAAATTAATGATTGATCTTCTACGGACAATTTTTTTTTTTTTCTTAAGTACTGAATTGTTCTTAATGTCATTTGGCTGAGTTGACGTTAGAAACGTATGATTAAATTTTATTATCTTATGCTTCCCCATTAGACAAAGCTTTTGCTTTTTGGATAACCAGCTACTGCTTTAAATATCAGAAATGAGGTTGTGCTTACCGAGGGATGCTGTCTCAGACTGTCCCTGTGAGATCAAGACTGAGGCCCTGTGGGAAGGAGGGAGAGCAGACAGGCATCTGCAGGAGAATTGCTCTTTGGTCAGATCTGAAGAGCTGCGGTCTCTACGGGGGGAGGGGAGGAGAGTGTGTGCTCATGTGCGGGGCCTGGGGGTCTTAGAGCACAGGGAAGGGAGCTTTGGGATGGAAGGGTCCGTCTGCAGGTCAGCTCCCTGCGGTCCTGAAGTGACAGGCACTAGTTTGACATATGGACCTGCTCATCAGAAGCTTCCTGGGTGTTGTCAGACGGGTCAACTGCCCTGGCTTCTCAGTCCACCTGAGGCTTGTAGGTCGTTAACCCTTCATTCCTGGCCCTGAAGACATTTGAAAAGAGGGGACCTGTGAGTCCTCTCTCTCACTGGCTACTTCCTGCCAACAGAAACGGTGGGAGGGCTGGGCTCTGTCCCCAGGAGCTAAGGGAGGCACAGGTCAGGTTGAATTCAATTTGCAAGAGGAGATTTTTAACTTGATGAGGGGCAATGGATCACGTGATTGCCCATTGCCCCCACTGGTTCCGCAGTCACCAAAGAGCTGGAAATGCATGCGTTGGTTCCAGGGTCAAACTGAGAGACTGGCAAGAAGGAGGAATAGGAGTGGGAAACACACAGAACCTGGTGAACGGAGGCGGGTGTCAGATATGGGCCCCATGTAGAGTGGGGGAGTGTTTAGTGTTGTGTCTGGAAGGAGTATGGGTATTTGGCAGGGGGGGAGGGAGATTCGGCAGAATGGGAGGGATACAGTACAGCTGACAAGTCGGAGAGGAGTGAGTGATAGCTAGCTCCCCATTTGGGATTGCCCAAACAGTAGGGCATGGAGAAACACTGGAACGAGCTGAGCCCTCTGGGTACCTCTGCTGTGGGTAGAGGAGCTGGGAGAGGGTTGGGCATTTTATAAAAACGTAGTCCGAGAGGCATGTGGATCCACAGTGATGAGGAGGTAAGGACAACCGGGAGCCCTGACCCTTAGTGGACAGACAGACCCTGCAGTATCCAGCTCCCTTGTACGGAGAATAAGGGAAGGGGTTGTTAGGATGGAAAAATTTAGCCTAATTCCCCAGTGACCCCAGGAAGCTGGGAGTCTTAAATCCCAAGCTAACGGTCACCTACTTTAATGTTTACGGCAGCCTGTGAGTGAATGAACACAGGAAATGAGCCTTGTCGCCCCACCCAGAAGCCTGTGCGAAAGCAGACTTCCTGGGCTAAGTGTGGGCTTGGATAGTTTAAATTAATTGGTCCGCACTGGATGCTACGAGGTGATTGGTTCGCGATGCATGGGCTTTGCTGTAACCCTATAAAAGCTGTCTCAATTCTGTACCAGGGGTCGCTCAGTCCTCTACCCTGCATGGCGTATGGCTGACGGCCCCAGTATACTGGAATATAAAGGACCTTATGCGTTTGCATCGAGACCGCTTCTCCTGAGTGATTTGGTGGGAGGGGCGCCTTTCCTGAGTGGGAGCGCGAGGGACCACGCTCTCGCGGGTCTTACAGGGTAAGACTGGAGTCCACAGAAAGAACATGACCAAACAATGGGAGCAGGGCTGTCGCTAACGCTATGGCTGGCTCTCGGGGACCCATTCCTCACTCGGGGTTGCCTTGCCCAGCCTTAATACAAGGGGAGGAGCTCAGCCTTGCCTTAACTTGATATGCCATGCTTGGTGAACACCCACGGGAGGCCCACGGAAACAGAGGAGGAGTGGATTGAGGGACGAGCAAGGGGTGGGAGGGGGACAAGGGAGGGGAAACCGTGGTAGGGATGGAAAATAAATTAATTAGTTTTTTAAAAAGAGAAAATACTCAGTGGCCTCCACGTGTACATGTTCCTGAAGACACATACCCACATACACATGCAAAACATGTACAACTATTTTTACATGAGATTTTTTTAAAGATTTATCCATTTCTATTTTGTGCCGTGTGTGTGTGTGTGTGTGTGTGTGTGTGTGTGTGTGTGTGTGTGTGTGTACCTGGTGCCAGCTTCCCAGCACGGAAGCGAGTTGTGAGCTGCCATGTGACTGCTGGCAATTGAAATCAGTATTGGATGCTCTCCAGCTCCTAAGTGTGACTTCTTTACAGACAAGGTTTCACGTAGTCCAGGCTGGCCTCGGAGCCACTTCGTATTTACCACTGGCCTTGGACGGCTGTGCCTCCTGCCCCTAGAGCCCAAGGGCTGAGGTCATAGGTGTGGGAAACTTTTTTCTTCTCCAAGATACCTCAGTTTGAAAATATTACTATGACGGAACCGAAACAAATCATTAAACTGTCAGAAATGAGGCATTAAAAGGGTTATTATTTCCTAATTAAAACTAATTTACCAAGCCGGGTGAAGAAGCTAAAGGTGCAGATGTATTTCCGGGGAGGAGAACTGGAGAGCAGAGAGGCGGGAAAGAAAGACTTTGTTTGCACTGAATTTGCTTCCTTTGCACTTCACGCCATATGCATTTAATGTGCATTCAAACTTCTCTATACATTTGTAAAGCTCCGTAATTATGCTCCTGTTCCATATGCAGTCAGAGGTATCGGATGTTTTCTTTTCCAGGATTATGCATTGTAAAAACTGGCTTCCCGTTCATTGCTTTAACACTGTTTTACAACATTTCACAGCTCCTAGTCTGTGTTTTAAATGGCCTTTAAATAGTCTTAAGAGATTGAACTCATTAAATTTCACTCATTTTAACATTTGTCCAGTACTGATCGATATTCTTTGGCTTTTTACTGATTGTTTGTGGTTCTAGATTAATTCTTTACGTTTCCCCACTGTTTTCTGTTTCCTTGATGTTTGGCATCCTGTGTAATGTCACTTTACCTAGACTCTTTGCAAAGTGTGTAAGTACTTCTAATTATGCTATCTACACACTTGCCTCTTTAAAACAGTGGGAAAGTTTTCTGAAAACATTTAAAGGACTCAAGTTTAAATAAATTTAAAGTAGCTGAGATTTAGCTGAGTGGTAGAATGCTTGCACAGGGAGCCGGGTTTTGTCTCCAGTTCCAAAGGGGGAAAAAGAATTTTTCAGAATGTCATAAAGTGTCCTTGTTTGCCTTATACAGTCCAGTGAGAGCTTGAGAACATAAAAGAAGGAACCTGGAGACTAAGCAAGGTCACTCAAATGTCTCCAGTTCCCTTTCTTCCTTTCGTCCCTTGTCCCGTGTGAAAGCAGGTGAGGGCATGCAGAATGGCAGTCCATGGGGGGCGGGGTTGGTCATCTTGGTTCTGTTGGACAGGATGCAAATACACTGGAAGCTACATGTTATTGCAAAACCATCAAAAAACCAAAATGTTACAAATGTATAAAGTAAAAATGTTACAATAACCTAGTCGATTGTTGCAGAAAACAATTAAGGAAAGTTCAGGGTAGGATACACAGCCAGTCTGTTCAGCCCAAAGCAGCACAGGCTTGTCCCTTGGCAACACACTGCCACCCCTGGCAGCCTCCAACCCTGCGATTTCCACTGAACAGTCTCTGGTGCTCTACACAGGCACACTTTTACTTACTTGATTTTAAGACAGGAGTCAGATCTCTTCTTCCATGTGGATCCCTGGGGCTCAAGCTCAGGTCAGCAGACTTGGCAGCAGCCACCTTTGGCCCATCTGAGTCATATTGCCAGGCACTGGGGGGGAGGAGGGGAGGGACGTGGGAGGGAGGGGGCAGGGGAGGAGGAGGGACACTTTCTTTAAAATAAGGTCTCAGTATGCCACCCAGTCCAGCAGAGTAGACACGCCTGCTTGTTTTGTCTGGTTTGGTTGCTTTGTTTGTTTGTTTGTTTGGAATTAGCTAACAATAACAACCTATACTTAAATTACAGAGCTGGCACTGTAGCTCAGTGGTATGCGCAAGGCCCTGGATTCAACCTTCAGCACCATAAAGGTGAGAAGAGACACTGCCATGCTTTAGAAACTGCGTGGAAAGCTGGGTGTCACAATGCTGGGTGTTGCCTTTAATCCCAGCACTTAATAGACAAATGGATTTCTGTGAGTTGAGGTAGCTGACCTACATAGTCCCAAACCAGCCAGGGCTCCATGGACGCAGCCTGTCTCAAAACCAAACAAACAAGGAACACAGCAACAACAACAGAACAAATAACAAAGGAAGGGAGGGAGGGAGGAAGGGAGGGAGGAGGGGAGGAAGGAAGGAGAGAGAGGAAGGAAGGAAGGAGAGAGAGGGAGGAAGGAAGGAAGGAAGGAAGGAAGGAAGGAAGGAAGGAAGGGAGGGAGGGAGGGAGGGAGGGAGGGAGGGAGGAAGGAGAGAAAGGAAGGAAGGAAGGAAGGAAGGAGAGAGAGGAAGGAAGGAAGGAAGGAAGGAAGGAAGGAAGGAAGGAAGGAAGGAAGGAAGGACAAACGCTGGGGTGAGAAAACACCTCGTGTGTATGCACTGGACATTTCCCTCCCTCCCTTCTCCTTTCCTTTCGTTTTTCCTGCTTCTCCTCTCTTCTCGCCTCCCTCCTCCTCCTTCTTTCTCCATTCCTCTCTATTTTAATTTCTCTTTTTCTCTCCCTTTCCTTCCCCTCTCCTTCCAAAGAAAGAAAGATTGTCGCCTTCTCTGTGCTGGAAAGGATGGCCCTGCCAGTACTAAGTAAGCACTGTCATCTCTGGGCTGTGTTTGGAGCTGGGACGGGTCAGGACTCTGAACAGGCACACCAGTCTGCCATGGTGCTTCAACAGCAATCACTTGCAAACACATGTGCCAGGGTCGCCGTGTGGCACCACTGGGACACAGCACAGGTGCAAATACTTGTGCCCACCTTGCCACATGGCAGTCCTGGGAATGTGGCAGCATGCAAACAGGTGTCCCTGCTATACTAGATGGTAATTCTCAGACATAGCAGGCATGCAAACAAACCGTCAGTGCCACCACATGGCTGTGTAAGAACACGGTTCATCTGCCAATGAGGGTGTCTGCTCAGCTGAAAGTCAGCACTTAGATAAGGCAGTCCAATAATAACAGGCATGCCTAGGCCACCACGTGGTGGCCCTGGGACACGCAGGTGTGCAAACGGGCATCCCCGGGCAGCCATGCAGTGGTGTTAGCACTTGGCTGGCATGTGAACAGATAGACCAGCAGGAGATGGCTGGCATGTGAAAACGCGTGCTGAGGCCACCGTGTGGCAGTTCTGG
This sequence comes from Cricetiscus sungorus, assembly GCA_030556225.1. Classification (NCBI taxonomy): domain Eukaryota; kingdom Metazoa; phylum Chordata; class Mammalia; order Rodentia; family Cricetidae; genus Cricetiscus; species Cricetiscus sungorus. Next base: position 8,716,563 of record JANBXA010000732.1, read on the forward strand.
GCACAGCACGCCTTTTAAAAAGGAGAGCCAAGGCCACTAAGTGGTGGTGCCGGGGCGTGGCAGATATAAGAAGAGAAGAGCTCAGCCCATTACGTTGCAGCATTGCAGCAAGGCAGGTATGAGAACAGGGTCACAACATAGCAGCCCTGAGACATGACAGGCATGCAAGCAGGCATTCTCAGGCTCTGGGACACAGCAAGAGCATGAAGAGGCATGCGCAGGCTTTCCCAAGGCAGTGCTACTAGGAAACGGGGGGAGCATGCAATCAGGCAGGCCGGTGCTGGGACACGGCAGGCATGCACGTAGGCGAGCCCACACTGCCACGTGTCAGTACCGTGTGGTGATCCTGAGACAGGGGGCACTGTCTGTCAGGTATGCAAACTTGCATTCCGATGCCACCAAATGGCAGCACGGGGACACAGCCACTGTGCCCAAGCTGCCAAATGATGGTTCTGGGACACAGGAGACTTATAAACAAGTGTGCCCAGACTGCCACACGGTGTTGTTGTAACATGGCAGGTATGTACACAAACGTTCCCAGGCCACCAGCAACACTGAGATACGGCAAGTATGTAAACAGGTGTGCCCGGGTGACCCTGGAACACGGCAGTCATGTAAACAGGGAGCCCAGTCCTCTGTGTGGTATCTCCAGGATGTGGCAGGTCTGCAAACAGGAGTGCCCAGGCTGCCGTGTGGCAGCCCTGGACACACACACCAGATGTACAAAGAGGCTATCCCCAGACCGCAGTGAAGGAACACGAGGACACGGCAGACACTGGAACAGCACGGTGGCACTGGGATACAGTTGTGCCCGTGCCACCAACTAGCAGTGCTGAGACAAGGAATGCATGCAATGGGGCATGAGATCAGGCATGCCCAGGCTGCAGCTTGGTGACCCTGGGACACGGTAGGTGTTCTGATAGGCATGTGAACCTGACATTCGCACGTTTCCTAGTCCTCTGTTGACTAGGAATTTTAAACACATGCCAAGACAAAGCTTTAATGTATATACTTGTTGGATATTTTAAAAGACTTTTAAAAGAAGCCCCAGCGCAAGGGTGCTGGGACCAATTGTTATGGGCACTATCTGCATGATGCATGAGATCTTTTCTCCTTAAAGGCATCTGCAAGAAAACAGATGTGTGCTGTTAGCTGGGTGTTGGTGGCGCACACTTTTAGCCCCAGCACTCAGGAGGCAGAGACAGGTGGATCTCTGTGAGTTTGAGGCCAGCCTGGTCTATAGAGCAAGTTCCAAGGCAGACACCAAGACCTCTTGGGGACAGCGGCCGGCAAGACTACTCTGGATGACAATTGGTGACAAGCATATCAGGGGCTCCAAGTAGTGGCAATGGGCATGATGGGCACATGGACAGGCATGGCGGGTACAGCCTGTGATGGCCCTGGAACAGTGCAGGCATGTAAACAGGTATCCCCAGAGCCCTGGGCTACAGTGGGTGTTCAAGCAGGCGTGTCCAGGCCACCAATTAGGATGGGCCATGGCAGGCATATAAGCAGATGTCACATAGAAAGAAGCATGCCAGCCCAGTGCGTTTTGTGGTGCTCGGCTGTGACATGCATAAAACAGGCATTCCCAGGCTACCAACTTGCAGCTCTGGAGCACAACATATGATCCAGTAGGCTCCCATCTGTTAGCCCTGGGACACAGAAAGCATGTGAATGGCCATGCCCGTGCCATCATGTAACAGCGTGGCAAGCACACGTGCGCAGATAGAAAAGTAGAAAAGCTGGAGCACAGAGCGTGCTTAAAACTTCCAGTCAAGATGGTCTGAGTTAGCACATCACTTATTACATAAGAAACAATGGGTGGCCTTTGTGTGGACTCCAAAATTTAGCAGTTTGAAATACTAGATTTGCTGTACCCCATAATATCCCAGTTAAGCAATGTGTGGCATTAGAAGTTGTGAGAGTCTCTTGTGAGAATTTAGGACTCTTCCTTTAGAGGGATTTCCTGTTAGAAATTTGGGTGTCAGTAGGTCAACTACTGTCTCGAGACATAAGCCTTCCTAACCTTTACGTTATCCTTTGTTAATGTAACAATCCTAAAGAAGAAACATCTTGTGTGCCTTGAAAAGTCAACAAGGCTATCTACCTATTTATTTCCCCACTAGCATGAACTCTATTGTTTCTTGTTGTTGTTGTTGTTGTTGTTGTTGTTGTTGTTGTTGTTTTGAGACAAGATTGCTCTGTGCATCCCTAGCTGTCCTGGAACTAGCTCTTGTAGAGCCTCAAACTCACAGAGAGCTGCCTGCCTCTGCCTCCTGAGTACTGGGATTAAAGTCGAGCACCGCCACCACCACACTGTTAACTCTATTGCTTCTTAAGTCTACATAACACACTTCATTTTTATCTTTTGTCCTCACTGAACATCATTGTTCAGGTTAAACCTTGCGACTTTGAAATATAAATATTGTACCTTATTTCTATGTAATACAAACTTTGAATTTCTTTTGGGGGGTAATTGTAATTTTTTATTAGAAGACAAATATACAACTTGGAATGGATTTGAGGCAAATTGTGCCATAAGCAGATTTTCTTTAAAAAGTTTAAAAAGCAAGTAACAATAAACGAAAATGTTTCTGGTACAATACTAGCAGTTTAAAAAAATTAGTGTAGGAGTACCTGGATAAAACACCCATTTTGCAACAGTGCAACTTTTAAGTACATATTGTTGACTTCCACAGTCATATTCAACTCCACACTTGTGCAAAAACATGCTGACAGTTCTGAAAACTACTTTAAAAGAGTCATAGCCCAGATGTTCCCTCATTCGACCAACTCCATCTAAGTTTAGATGTGCACAAGGGCTTGGACATATCCAGAGTAAACTACATGTTACTTCATCCATTTTCTAAAATAAGGTTTAAGGACGATGGCAGAAGGTAAGGGAAGAAAGCATGGAGGAATGAAGTCACAATTACCATACATACACATTTTTGACAGTAGGGGGACACCTTTTACAGATAAGTTACAAAGAAAAGCAAATAAACACATTCTGTACAGCGTCTTCAGTTTGCTGTCATCATTTGTGCAAAATCTTGACAGGGTTCCGCCTGCCAGTCTGATCCCAGAGCTGTGCCAGCCCCAAATAACACACAGAGACACTGTTTTTGATATAAAGCTGTTGGCCAGTTACTAGTTTCTTATCAGCTAGCTCTATCTTAAATATTAACCCACTTCTATTAACCTAAGTATTTCCACATGGTCTCATCTTACTGGAGAGAGGGCCTGGTGTTCTACCCTGTAGGTCCTCCATCTTGAATCTCCTCCCTACTTCTTCCTCTCTCCTCCTAGCCCCGCCTATCTTGCTTTCCTATTGGCCAACAGTGCTTTATTCATTAACCAGTATGAGAAACATATTTACAAAATAACATATCCCATCAGTATACCTTTATAGTTTTTATCCCCAGGATATATTCACTCATCTGTCCTGTGTCATAACTTAGAAGAGATCTTGATCACCTGTCTCTTGGGCAAATATCGCATTGGTGCACAACCTTAAAGGCATTATGCTGATTGGACCAAGTGATCAGGAGGTAGCAACTACTTTGGGCTCATTGGTAACACACGTGCATAGCAGAAGATGGAAAATGAATCCAACTGAAATTCAAGGGAATCCAGTGGGGTGCGGCATGCAGAGATACTCCTTCTATCTGGCCCTCCCACCACCAAGAGAGAGGTGAAACGTTTAGTTGTCCTGTCTGGATTCTAGAGACAGAACATTTCTCACTTGGGTGTGTTTTTCTGTCCCATATACAACATGAATCACAAAGATGCTGGGGTCTGGGACAGGAGAAGGCTCTTCAACAGGTTCAGGCTACTGTGCAGACGGCTCTCCCACTTGGACCATACGATCCAGAAGACCCAACGGTACTGGAGGTGTCCGTGGCAGACAGGGATGTTGTTTGGAGCCTTTGGCAGACCTCATAGGTGAATCACAGAAGAGACCTTGGGATTTGGGAGCAAGGCTCTACCGTCATCCGCAGATAATTATTCTCCCTCTGGGAGACATCTCGTGGCCTGCTATGGGGCCTTAGTGGAAACTGAACATTTGATAGTGGCTCACCAAGTTACCACGCGATGCGGGCTGCCCATCACGAGTTGGGTGTTATCTGACCCACCAAGTCATTGCACAGCAGCAGCCCATTATCAAATGGGAGTGGCATTTGCATCATTGGACCTGAGCAGGCCCTGAAGTCACAAGCAAGTTACATAAAGAAGTTTCCCTGTGTTTCCTACTCCTGTTTACAACACCGTCTACTGCCAAGAATGCACCTGTGATTGGCTGACTGAGAAAGAGAGTACCAGCGTCCGGTTTGCTGATGGGTCTACACGTTGTGCGGGTACCATCCAGAAGAGAACAGCTCCAGCATCACAACCCCTTCTGGGACAACCCTGGAAGACACCAGCAAAGGGAAATCTTCACGGAGAAATGGTCAGATGTGTGTCATTTCCAGCCCTTTCCAAGTGGACAAAGGATGTGAAGATACTTATGTTCCACGCAAATGCCCATCAAAAGGTGACTCCGGCTGAGGATGAGATCAGTAATCAAGCAGATAGGATGGCCCATTCTGTGACAGTCAGCCTCTTTCCCCAGTCATTCCTGCCATTGGCCGATGGGACCATGACCAAACTGGCTATGGCGACAGCAATGGGGGGAGGCGGTCTTGCCTAGACTTGACAACATGACTGCCTCTCATGAAGGCTGACCTGGCTACAGATGCTGCTAAGTACCAGATCTGCCAACAGCAGAGAGAGCCTCAGATGTGGCACCATTCCCCAGTGTGACCAGCCAGCGTCCTGATGGCAGTTGACTACATGGGGCCACTTCCGCCATGATTTGCCCTTCCTGCATGCCATTCCTCTGCCAGAACCGCCATGCACGGATTTACAGAATGTTGGACCCACCATCGTGGCATTGCACGCAGTACTGCTTCTGACCATGGGACTTACTTTACAGCCAGAGAAGTTTGACAGTCGGCTCATGATCATGAAATCCACTGGTCATGGCATTTGTTCCTCATAATCCTGAAGCAACTGGCCTGATACGAAGATAGAACGGCCTTTTTTGAAGACACAGTTTCAGTGCTGATTAGGTGGCATTAGCCTAGAGGACAGAGTTCTCCAGTAGGTGGTACACGCTTTGAATCAGCGTCTAATATGTGCTACAAATTCTCCCATACTGTAGCCTGTAAGTTTATCCTAATAAATCCTCTATCTACATAAAGATTCGGTCTATAAGTTACGTCACCCTAGAGAACCATGACTAAGACAGATGGGGATTCGTGGTTAGGTAAAAGGTACCCCTAAGTTGTGCTTAGATTATGGTGTGTTCACAGAGGTATGGCTGTAGGTACGTGATGTATTAGAGGGGGAATGTGGCTCTGAAACACTTCATTTTGTGGACTCGACATAAACACATAAGAAAGCTTTAAACACCAGAACACAGAGACTGTCGCTTGTGGGAGAGGTTGGCCCCCTTCCTTCCCTGGGGGTCTCTCAGAGCTACTCAGTAGCTTCCTTCTCCTGCGGTTTTGATAGCCCCAAACAACCACACAGCAGGTGTCTGGGACACAGATGCTTCCTCTCTGGTTAAAGAGGTTGGACATCCACAATCATGTGACAAGCAGTGTGTTCCCAGGTGGCTGTCCCAGAAGAGGCCGGGGAGACGAGACTGTCCACCCCTTGCTTCCACACTTGGTGGAGGCTGTTGCTGTCCTTGTCCCCTATCCATCACTCCCATCGCTGCCTCTGGAGTCACATGGCCTCAACCCTGAACTGGCATCCCACCTGCCTGCGCCTTTCCCTTAGAGAAACACTTGTGATTGAATCTGAAGGCCAAACATAACGCAGGGCGGTCCCCGGTGGGCAAAATCCTTCACTTAGACCATTCATAGGAGAAAGGAAACATTTGCAGGTCCCAGGCAATGGTCCCCGGGTCTGGGCTGCCCTGTCGCCATCCCCTAGGATGCTTGTGTGTCTGAACCACCCTCCTCCATAATTTTTCGCTTTCCCCTTCCCTTCCTAGAGCCTTCCCTCCCTTCTTTCCTTACTTCTTTACTTCCTCCCTCCCTCCCTCTCTCCATCCATCCATCCTTTTCCCCTTTCTTCCCGGGTATGTGCATGTACATGTGTTTGTGTATGCAGCGTTCATGTGCCAGTGTGGTGTGAGGTTAATGTCAGTTGTCCTCCTCAACTATTCTCTGCCTCATTAAATTTTTTCAAGATTTATTATTTTATTTTATGTGTATCAGTGCTTTGCCTGGGTGTGTATGCGTACACTACCGCATGCCCGGTGCAGGTCTGAAGAGGATGTCAAATCCCTTGGAACTGGAGTTGTGGAAAGCTGGGGGCCACCAAATGGGTGCCGGGAATTGAACCTGGGTCTACTACAAGATCTATAAGCACATTAAACCACTGAGCCATCTCTCCAGTTTCTAACCCTCTTTTTTTTTTAAAAAAGACAGAGTCCCTCGCTGAATCTGGAGATAACCAAGTCAGGTAGAATGGCTGGCTAACGAGCTCCGGGGATCCTCCAGTCTCTGCCCCCCTAGCAGTGGGATTACGGACACACACTGCCATGCTCGTATTTTTTGTGCGTGCTGCGAATCTGAATTTAGGTCCTGATTCTTGTGCAGACTGATCTATCTCCACAGCGCTTCTCTGTTCCTCTCTGCCTAGGTCTCTCTGGTCTCTCTGACATCTGATTGTTGGCTTTTCCTGTGCTCTCTGCAGTCAGGAAGATTCAGGCCACCTGCAGGCCTTGCTTCCTCTTCTGTGAGCTGAAAGCTGTTGACTCTCTGTAGCGTTCCCAGTCCCTGTGAAGCTTGGCCTGCTGGAGCCGTCCTTCAATAACTCACAGAATCCCAGGCCTCCAGCCGGGATGCTGCTGCTCCTGCTCTGGGTGTGTGGATGGGCATCTGGAAACGACTTTCTTCTCCCTGCAGAGTCCACGTTTAGAAATGAGGAATACAGGGTGACGTTGGAGTCCAGCCTCGTGACAGTACAGGAGGGTCTGTGTGCCTTCGTGCCCTGCACGTTCTTTAATCACTTCAGGATCCCAAACTTAGAGACCACCGTCTCCGGCTACTGGTTCCCTCGAGGGGCGAATACAGACCTTGATTTCCCAGTGGCTACAAACAACCCCAATAAAAAAGTGCAGGGGACTCAGAGCCGATTCCATCTCTTCGGGGACCCGAGGATCTACAACTGCTCACTGCTCGTCAGAGATGCACAGAGGAGCGACGGCGGTTATTACTTCTTCAGAGTGGAAACTGATATCTTTAAATGGAATTTCTATGAGGATCCATTCTTTCTAAATGTGACAGGTAAAGTACTGGCTCCAATGGTGACCACAGAGGAGGTTCATGGATGCCATAAAGCAGGGCTGGGATCGCAAGCCTGAGAGTCACGGGGGATGGGGCAGGGTAATGGAGGAGCTGGATCAGAACCTGGGCCGGGCCGGGCCGGGCCGGGCCGGGCCGGGCTGGGCTGGGCTGGGCTTCTCCTCCCCTGTCCTGATCCCACACGTCTTTCTCGCATTACCAGCCCTCACTCACACCCCCAACATCGACATCCCACAGACGCTGGAGCTTGGCCATCCTAGCAACGTGACATGCTCTGTGCCCTGGGCCTGTGAGGAAGGGACACCTCCCATGTTCTCCTGGATGTCAACTGCCCTCATATCCCTGGGCCCCAGGACGACCCTGTCCTCGGTGCTGACCCTCACACCCAGGCTCCAGGACCATGGCACCAACCTCATCTGTCAAGTGACCTTCCCTGGGGCTGGTGTGACTGTACAAAAGACTGTCCAGATCAATGTCACCTGTGAGTTCAGTCCAGGGCTGGGCTTGATGGTGACCATGTCATGGGTCATAGTTGGACTGGGAACTGAGATAAACCCCTCCCGTGCTATGCCTTCTGGACAGTTGTGGGGAATGGTGCAAAACCTAAGACATTAAGTGTTTTGTTTTTTGTTTCTGTCTTTGTTTTTCCAAGATACTACGCTGAACGCCACAACCCATGCCTTTAAAGGAGCTGGCCCAGGTAGGAGGAGCCATCTGGTGTTGGAGTGACAGGGTCTCTGTAGCTCAGAGCAGGGTCCATCCTTCCTTATCCTGAGCACAAAGACCCCCTTCTTAGAAAGCGGGTGACCTTTCTCATCCACAGTACATGCAAGTGCCAGAGCACCTGTCCCTACTGATTCCTCAACCCTTTGGGGCTTCTGGGGGACTCTGGGGTCATCACATGGGTAGGCCAGCACTCACAAAGCAGAACCACACAGTCCAGACACTTTCAGTCCCGAAACCTCAGCGCTTGAGTCTGTCAGCTTGGCTCTTTGGGGGCATGCAGGAAACACAGTCACATGGGCAAACATTCCCAGAAGTTCAGTCCCTTCTCAGGACAGACCAGTGAGGACACACAGTACTGAGCTCCCGTTTGTCCACGTGTGGCCTGAGAGGACTCGGGATATCAGGAGCCTAATGGTTTTTGTTCTCCATGACTCTGGTCCACACTGGTTGGACCCATTTCTGTGGACATTTTGTACTATTGGGCAGCCATCCTATCGATGTCATTCTGCCAAAAGCAGTGTATAGTGAATACTTTTGTGTGTGTGTGTGTGTGTGTGTGTGTGTGTGTGTGTGTGTGTGTGTGGTGTGTGCCTGTCTGTCTGTCTGTCTGTCTGAATTACTAATTCCCAAATACAAACTGCATCTGGATCTGGAGTCTTTCTGGTATAAAGAATGATGTGGTTCTTTATACCAAGTGGTTCTCCATGCTGCTGAACAGTAGAACATTCCCAGCAGGGAGCTGGGAGAGTGAACACTTCCACTGATTGGTGCAGCAAACCCTTTTTGTTCTGTTTTGCGTCCTGTGGACTAATCCTAGGATGAGCGTTGACCCACCCCGTCACTGGAAATCTTTTGGATGTTACCAGTATCAGGAGAAGTTTGATATTGCCTTGGGCTTATTTAATGCATTTTGACCAGACATAAAGACAAAGAAAGTGTAGGGATGGGAGATATCTCAGTGAGTAAAGTTCAATTCCCAAAACCCACATCTCAGACACACACAGAAGGGGGGAGGAAAGACGGGGAAAGGAGGGAGGGCTAGAGGGACGAAGGGACAGAGGGAAGAAGGGAGCTGGGTATTGTGGCATGTGCTTGTAATTCCACTGCTGGGGAGGTGAAGACAGGGTCACTGGCCCTTCAACCTGGCTTAACCAGACTGTTAGCTAGACGCTAACAAGGTGGGTCACGGGCCCTTGAGCAACCTTGTCTCTACTTGGCCATTTGATTCTTATCTGAGAAGTAAAATGTAACGATTATGAGCTGGGTTGTTGACAGCGTCTACTCTATCTTTGAGGAAAGGCCTCACTATGTTACCAGGCTGGCCTCAAGATAGATACCGATATAGAATAGGTGTAGATATACATATAGACATAAAACTGCCCCAGTCTGCTGGGGCTAAGATTAAAGGCATTTGAGTTCCTCATAATTTGAAGCTGTAAAAGTCCTTTTAGTGTGCTTGGCAACAGCCCACTACCACAGCATGCAAGCATGCCCCCCCAGGTCTGTAAGTCCTTGGTATTTTCAATTGTAACTGCTGATTCTGGTTTTTGATGATAATCTTGCTATGTAACCCAAGCTGGCTTTGAACCCATATTCCTATTGCTTCATCCTTCTGAGTAGTAAGATTGCAGATGGCCACCATGACTCTGTCATGGAAGCTTTAATTATGAAAGAAAGTGATTTTTTTTTTCTGATGTATTGTTGGCAACAGGGTGAGGGCGTCAGGGAGGCTTGGGCTAATGCAGTCTCAGGTCTGAGATGCTAATGAGAGAGGGCAGACTCTGTCTGGGATTAACAGTAAATTCAGGTCCACCCGCCTTTCTTCAGGGAAATCAGGGCCCCTGTCAGAAGTGGTGATGGTGGCAATAGGAGAGGCAGCTATCAAATTCCTGCTTCTTGGGATCTGCTACCTCTTCCTCAGGTGAGTGTTGTTCCTGGGACAAAGCAGAGGTGTGAGGGGGTGGAGACACCAGACTGAATCTCCGGTTACTAGTGCTGGGAGGTAAGATGGGGATCTTGAGGTTTGGTACCCAGGCAGGGAGCTCATGGGCACTGAATGACAGCTCCTCAGCATGCCTGCGCTGTTAAATGTGACAGCTGGCAGAGTGTTTTAGTGAGAGTTCTCCAGAGAAATAGGACAGATAGAATGTAAGTACACACACACACACACACACACACACACACACACACACTGGATTTATTAGAATGGATTACAGGTTATAAGCTATGGTCTGACTATTCCAACAACGGCTGTCTGACAGAAAGTCCAAGAGTCCAATATTTGCTCCATCCGTGAGGCTGGATGTCTCCGCTGCCAGGCAGAGTGCAAGCAAGCCCGCAAAGGGCAAGCATGGCCTTCTTCCAAGTCCTTTACAGAGAGCGCCACCAGAAGGTGTGGCCCAGATTTAAGGTAGATCTCCCCACCTCAAAAGATCTAGATGTGGGGTGGGTCTTCCCACTTTTAATAAGTCGATCAAGAAAAAAAAAGAAACCCTCACGGGAGTACAGGAGTGCCCAGCCACTTGGCTTGATTCCAGATGTAGTCAACATGGCAGCTAAGAGCTCAAGGAAGAAGGTTGGCTTCCACAGCTGGGGCCTGTGGTCTGGGTGTCTGTCTCTCCCTCAGCACCCTCACAGTACACCCCCTCAGCCTACCACCAGGGCTCAGGGGAGGCCACTGCTGGACCCGGTTTCCTACACTGTCCACCCTGAAGTCTCTGGTCTCTTTACTCAGCATGAAGTCCCAAAGGAGGAGAGTGGAGAGGCCATCGACACAGGGGGATTATGAGGTCACTGTCATGGTTTAGTCTCTCAGGTGAGTGAGGTGGGACCCCAGCATTTGATGTCCTTCGGGGCTCTTCCTTGTGATGAGCCTGAAAAACTTCTACACCCCGTAAGCCTCTATGCCAATGCAGCAATCCAAATCAAACCGAATTAGAAAAGGCCCACATTTAGTGGATGCAATGCTCCTGGGTGGCCTTCCAGTCCCCCAGAGAGGAGATGACTGGAAAAACCATGAGTCTGTTCTCTGGGGGACAGTTTAAATACCCTGTGGGAGTGGTCTTGAGCATCTCTGGGGGAGGGGGTCATCATTTGGCGGACTTTCTGAGATATATTAGGGTTTGGAGGGAGATAGGGTAGGATGGCTTGGGTGGAACCTCCACCATAACATCCCAGACTCTATGGGTGTATTGATGCCAGGGGCTGGGGCAAAGCTTTTACCCTAACAGAACAAAAGCAGAAAAATCACCCCTGATCAGGGCCAGAATGCAGCCAGACAATGCAGCCTGGACAGACTAGATTTTCCCTTATGTCCAACACTGACTAAGGAGCCTTTAAACAATTTCCAATAGTTTCGGTTCAGAAGAATTAAAAACAGCCGCTAAAAAGATTTCTCTTGTAACCCAGATATTAGAAAAAAAAACTTATAAAGTTTAAAAACATAAGTAGGTCCCAATTGCTGGAGGTAGCTCAAGGGTGTTTAACAACAGATAGCTGATTGGGGTGAGGCCTTTAGCGTAAGTCACTGCCGCCTTCTCTGTCACAAGACACAGGCACAGCAAACTTTTTGTCTTACCCTCTGTCAGAACATCTCCTAGCTGAAGGCTCTGTCTCTAAGCAAAAGAAACAGCTGAATTATGTCTCAGATTGATGACAACGATTCCTGAGGTTATGGGCAGAAACCAACTCCCCAGGACTGGCCCGACACCAAGTTCCTATTAATGTTCAGCTACCCCAGGTTAAACAATGCCCAATGTCCTTGAAAGCAAAATAAAAAAGAACGGGGAGGATTTTGCAATCCATGTTGCCTGGCTTGGAGGGACAAGCATCCTGGTGACCTTCCAGGTAGCCGGGAATATGCCTCTCCTACCTATGAAGAATCTCATGAGTCTGATTCTTCCAGACGAACAAGCCAACACTGTCTTAGACCTAAAAGATGAATTCTCCCGCCTCCCATTGGCAGGGTGGAGTCAACTGTGTTTGCATTTAAGTGGCAGACCCAGAGGGGTATCTCCACAGGCAAGATCCTTGGACCAGGTTGCCCCAAGGATTTAAAGACACTCAATGCAGCCCCCCTCCCCTTCTGTCAGAGACGTCCTGGGGAAAAAGATGATTAACGGGCCACCGAGGGACTATTACAGACATGGGGCTACAGAATGTCAGTTAAGAAAGCCCAGCTTCACACATCAGAGGCTGCCTATCTCGGCTATCAGCTGAGGGGAGGAGGCTGTACCAGAAGGACTGCTACTATCCTTCAGATCCCAACTTCAAAGAGCTCCTAAGGATGGCTGGGTATTGCTGCCTCTGGATACCAGAGTGTGTGGAAGTAGCTATGCCTCCCTCTGTACACCAACCAGCACAAAGCGGATCACTGAGCCCCTAACCTGGGCTGAGACTAAATGAAAAGCATTCCAGGTTTAAAAAACATCCCTGACTTGTGCTGCTGCTCTAGCTCTTCCAGATGGCCCAAAAGCTTCTCATCTGTTTGTCCATTGTCGCGCGCATCCTTTGCCGATAAGGAAGACGCGGCAACCGAAGATGTGTCCAGCAGAATCTTTATTGTAGCGCTCTTTACATGCTGATGGAGAAGGACCCCAAGCCCTGAATACGCACGGCTTAAATAGCCTGCAGGGCGACGTATTCGTCTGTGATTGGTGCTCCGCAAAATGTTTGAATGGTATAGCTTCTCTGATAGGGAGAGCTACCATATAGGAATTACCATACAGAGGGCACCGGAAGGAAATATCACTCTCCCAAAAATGCCTGGCAGGGCTCTTTATGGGTCACTTCTCAGAGGCTCACAAAGCAAGAGTTGCTCAGACCAAGGTCTGTTACGCCTAGCACAGGACCGCTCAACTGCATTCCAGTTTTGTGCCTAAGTAAATCCAAACCAGAGAGCCCTTAGCTAGGAAGGGTTCCGAATGGGAGGCGGGCACCCTGGTGTACTCTGGGAAACTGACTTCTGTGGAGGTCTGGCCTGCCAGGGGAAGGTAAAAATGGGCGGCCAGTTTGTGCAGGAAGTAGTCATCTTTTCTGAGAGGGCAGATGCATTCTCCACCCAGACTGAGACTTCTCAGATGGTAGCCTAAACACTTCTCCGAAAACTGCTTCCCTGATTTGCCCTCCCCATGGCCAATGGGATCTGACAATGGCCCAGCTTTCGTGGCCAAAATCTCTCTATTAATAGCTAAGGCCTTAGAAATAAATCGAAAACTTCATTGGGCATATAGAACTCAGTCCTGGGAAGGTAGGGAAAAATAAATAAATAAATAAACAGGACGTTAAAATAAAAAAAAAAAACAAAAAAACAAAAAGCTGTAACAAAACTCTCTTCGGAGTCCCGCAAAGGGTGGATAGACCGCCTTCCTCAGCTTTGCTTCAGGCCTGCTGCACCCCACATAGGGAGGGATTTGCTCCCGCAGCCCCCCACCCCTGTGGGATTACATTTGGAACACCTCCTGCACTGTTTCCCGGGCTCAGAGACCGTCAGAACCCTCTAACCATTTCCTTCTCAAGTCACAACAGGCCCCCAGTCCTCCAAAAAGAGCACTCATGGATGGAGCCACCCGCCGTCCGTCCGAGAGACCCAGCTAACTTTCGAGTTCCAGGGTCTTCTTGTTGCAGTCTGCTGATTCTCCCTGGTTCAAGCGCGTAGCCAAAGGGGCACTGGAACCAACTTGGAAAAACGACCCTTCGAGCTGATTCTCTTCTTTCCTGTGCTGTGAAGGTAGCTGGCAATACACAACGGATCCACCACACCCAGGACAAGAAAGCGGAAGCCTCGGTTGATGAGTGGACTCATTGAAATTTAGGTTTCACTGGACCCTAGGCCCTTCCACTCCCTGCCCCTCTACCTCCCCCTGAGTCTCAGCTTTGTTCTGTGGGTATGAGAAGAGGGTTGTGGTCCGACCCCACGGCCCTCGGGCCTGGACCTAGGAGCCGAGAAAGACAGATACAGCCGAGGTGTTAGCTAGATGACCATAGGCCAGCATTCCATAATCAGTGATCTTTGCTCACTGATCACCATTTTAAGTGTTTGGTTGTTGAAAATAAGCAAAAGTTGGGGGTTTATTTTTAGAGATAGGAATACAAAATTTGTAAGTCCGTGCATCCCCTGAGGCTGGGCCCCTTAGTTGCTAGAAACCGGGGAGTTTCCAATTCAGAAATGACAGTTGTAAAATCGAGGCTTCCTGGAACACCCCTTGGAAAGATTGTGACCTTTGAAAACCTGGAGAATCACTCTATGCCATAGGAAGGAACCTAAAGTTAATCATTCCCAGCCAGGAATCAGCCAGGATTGCTGGTTATGCTTAGTTTCTCAGCCCCCACACTCTAATCAGATTGTTAGCCCATCCATTGACTGACAAAACTCACTGGGACTAGGGAGCCCAAAGTTAACACTGGGGGGATTCACAAGAGACTGAAACGTGTCTAATACCCTAAGTCTTTAGCCTAGGCATCTCTCCTTATTCTGATGCTATCGGCCTTTCAGATTAACTCCTATGGACTACAGCGATATTACCAGGCTCCTGAGACCACTTGCTGGGCAGTACCAATGGTTTGACTAAACGTGCCTCTTCTGATGTTTCCCAAACTAAGTAGTCAGGTTGATCAGGACCTAGAGGTATTAAAAGTTTCTGTTTCTGGATTAAAACAGTTAGATTCCCTTGCAGAAATGGTCCTACAAAATTGGACAAGTTTAGACTTACTTTCCCTCATGGGATGAGGGAAATTATAAATGGCTTTGAAGAAGCCTATTGTTTTTACGCTAATTAATCAGAAGTAATTAGAAAAAAAATCTTGTCGTGGTTGGGAAAAAAACTGAAAAAGAGAAGAGAAAAAGACAATAACAATAATAATAATTGACACCAGTGTCTATTCTCTTGGTCCCCCTACCTACTCTGCTGTCAGCTCTGTCTGGGTCTTTAATTCTCATTCTGATTGGATTAAGAGTAGGGGGCCCTGCATCTTAAACTAAAACAGGACAAGTCCATGGTTTTGCTCATTCACTGAGACCCCTGGGGAGCATAACAGGGCCCAGACCTTAGCACAACTGACTCCATGATGAGAGCACCATTCAGGCCATAAAGCTCAGCATATGTCCAGTATCACCCACCAAAATGAAAACAGAGACCTAGTCCATCGAAGTCCATAGTTATGGGACAGTCCCCAAAGATACTAACCTTGCCCTTCGGCTGCTGTAATTCTGCTTCTGGCTAACTGTTCTTGTTAGCTGAACTATGCCAACACAGAACAGTGTTCCTGTGCTCAAAAGCTCACCCTGAAGAAGGCTCAGTGCCATACTGCAAGCACCCAGTGTACTTGCTAGCCAGCGAATAAAGATTTTCTGTTATCTTAAACCCGCATCCAGGCAGTCTTCCCTGCAATACCTCCTCGTCTCCTTAGCACTGGCCCCCAAGATACACCTGCAGATGCAACCATCACCCTCTCCCTCCCTTCCCTCTCCCTCCCTCCATAGTCTGAGCACTTCCTGTTCTTGCCATGGATGGAGACTGGGAAACATGGCAGCTGCACTGGGGCCTCATGGTGTCTACACCCTGAGCCCCCCCATCCTTTGTGCTGAGCCTATGCACTGTCCGCCCCACCCCCCATCCTTCGTGATGAGCCCGCCCCACCCTCCTGCACCAGAGACTGTGTCCCCATTTTGGTCTGGCCTCATTCCAACCTTCCTCGGGCTCAGCCCGTGTCGAGTGCGCATAGGGCCGTGTGAAGGACAGACGTCAGCCACTATGTCTGGACCGTATTGGTGACTAATACTGAACTCCTACCGGGGACTAGCATTTCTGTAGGGCTGGAGATGTACCCTCCCCCCCCCATTTCTGTCAAGAAGGAACTGTCAAACTAGAAATCATAACAGGCATAAAAGGAAATAGCTAATTAGCACAAGTCAGAGGATCATGTGTGTTCATGGAAATCATGCAGGAGAGGGGCTGGCGACTCTGGGAACAATCTCTTAGTCTGAAGGCATCCGGGGTGATGGGAGAAGTAAGGAGGTCTGGTGTGTTTCCTAGAGGGAAGTGTCCCAGAGAGAGAGAGAGAGAGAGAGAGAGAGAGAGAGAGAGAGAGAGAAGCGCAATGGCTCAGAGGCAGGAACAGCCTGCTTACTCAGCAGGTCGTATGGTGGGTGCATCGGGTCACCCACAGAAAGAGGGGGAAATTTAGAGCAGAGAACAGCGGGATGCTGAACAAGAGGCCTTTGGGGTCCAGCCCTTGAGGAGAACAAAGCTGTGTGGATTTTCACTTTAACAGGACTCCATAGCAGCCCCGGAGAAAACCAGACAAGGCAAATTGTAATAGGGTTCTATTGCAGTGAAGAGACACCATGACCATGGCAAACTTTTATAAAGAAGACATTTAACCAGGGTGCCTGCTTGCCTTTCAGAGGTCTCATGGCAGGGAGCATGGCGGTGGGCTAGCAGATGTGGTGCTGGCTAAACCCTGGCCAGGAGTCAGCAGGAAGTTGACTGACACAGTGGGCACTAACCTGAGCATCTGAAACCTCAAAGCCCGCCCCCACAGTGACACACTTTCTCCAACGAAGCCACGCCCCCAAGTAGTGCCACTCCCTGAAAGATTATGGGATTGTGGGGGGCCAATTTATTCAAACTATCACACAGATCCTAGAGCTACAAAGGGAAGGGTTTGTCTATCCGTGGTTTAGTAAGGATCAGGAGAAACAAATAGGCCGAATAGATGTTTATTCAGGGAGAAATAACTCACAACAGAGACAGATGAACACCAGCAGGTCCCTGGCCCCAAGGACGCCTCCGGATGCTCAGCGCTCTGTGGTCCCCTTCCCCAGACCTAGTTCCCCCAGGTCACATCCACCCCTGTCCCCACCCAATGGGTGTGGTCAGTGCCACAGGTGCAGGCAAGGTGAATATCTCACTACAGACATGTCATCCCTGTAACCAAATGCCTGACGCAAACAATTCAGAGGGAGGAAAGGTTTATCCTGAATGGAGGTTTGAGTCCACACTCCTGCTTGGCCCTGTTGCTATTGGCGATGGTGAGAGTCCATCATGGAGCAAATGCATGCTGAAGGAGGCCTGTTCCCCTCATGGCAGCTGGGCGGTGAGGGGGGACGAGGCCAGGGAAGGCGCCAAGGTCCCAATGAAGTAACAGCTCCAATGTCCTAACTGCTCTGCCTCCTGCGTGGCCCAGCACACCCCTGTGGCACTAGCAGCCAATGAGCTTACCCGTGAGTCTGGGTAGGGGAGTCTGCCTGTTCTTGTGCAGGGGGTGGGTCGGACTCAAGTACATATATTTCCACAGGTCTGCAGTCCAAGGCCTGCCCTTCGGTCTCCAGTGGTATTTGTCTGAATTTTTTTTTTAAGTGATGTCCATTTTCAAAATGTAGCTTGAGTCTAGCTACAGGTGAACAACAGGACTGGTGTCCTGCTATATTATGCTAGTGTACCCACCCCTACCCAAACTAAAAAAAAAAAGGGTAGAGCAGAGAGATACCAACAGCCAAGCTTGCCCATCGCCTGAAGATGTGACCAGGTCATGTACCCAATAAGCTTTCAGATAAATAGGGTGATCTTGAATGGCCTGGTTTCTTCTCCACGCTGTGTTGTTTCACACCTACGGGCACAGTGGTTGTGCCTTAATCCGCTGCCATTTCGACCAATAACTGCAATTCCACGGTTACCAGCCTGCTTCTCTGGCAGTGGCCTGGCTGCTCAGGCTGCAGCCTGGCACGGGTTCTGTTCCCACAGGCACCGGCTCCGCCCCCGCCATTAAAGGTAGCTTTAGCTAAATCTCTATCACTTTACTTATAAATGAAACTGGAGACTCAAAGGCTGGGGTGAGAACCTGCCAGCTCAGAGAGGTTGAGTAGCATCTACCTAAACTTCTCTCCTTGCTGGTGTCTCCCAAAGAGCCCACCCTTCCGCTAAGCAAAAACAGAAACAAAACAAAATCCCTCCCTTCTACTTCTCTCCGTGAGCTAACTCGGCCTCGTGACCCAAGGTTGATGTCCTTTAATTAACGCGAATGCAAAGTCGGGGTCCATAGTGTGAGTGAATATCCCCCAGCAGCACTGATTCTCCTGTGCTCACTACTATGAAGAGAGAGCCCGGGTTTCTCAGTGTTCACTACCCCAACTCCCACGGTTGATACTTTTACCCCTTCTGACTTGTTCCTGCATAGGGCAAGCAATGTCCTTCTGGGGTCATGGGGACTGGTGTGCGTCTTAAAAATTGAAGGAAGGGCTGTGAGTTGGGGGAACAGGGCACCTCTCTGACCAGTGCAGCCAGACAAAGAACTAAATGATGCCACTTTCCCAGAAAACCAGTGGAACTGGAGATTGGTATGCAAAGCAGAGGAAGTTGGACTGGAAAGGCACAAATGCCATGTTCTCTCTCATACACGCAATGCAGGTTTCTGTACATGCACAGACACCTACAACATGAAAGCCAGTCGGAGAAGGAAAAGGAAAAGACAGGGAAGACGGGAGAAGATAACGTGGATGATTGTGAGCAAAGATGTGTGGTGTACTAGAATGACAGGTTACTAAACCTCCTATTTGCAGACTGAACACACACTAATGAGTGCGATTAAAACCTGAAAAGGATGGCTGCCATGGTGAAGAGCCTGTCTTTCTCCTCTGTGGTCTGACAGGGCTGTTTGGTGGACGCCCCCACGGGAGCCTCTGATCGTCCCTGACACAGTGACACACAGCAGGTACCCATAACACAGATGGTTCCTCTTTCAGTTCAACAGACCAGGAACTGAGATTGGAGTGCCTGTGGTAAAATCAGTGTCACATGGTAGCTGCCCTTGTAGAGACCCAGGAACTGCTTCTTACCTCTCCAGGTGGTAGAGGCCACTGACATGTTGGCCTCATGCCCTGTCACTCCTGTCTCTGCCTCTGTAGTCAACCACATGAACCCCACCCCACCCCCTGCATCTTCAATGCAAGACACGCTTGTAATTAGAAGTGAGGACGATGATGTAATTCGGGACGGCCCCCACTGTGCAACATCCTTCATGGAAACACTTAGTGCTTGCCTGGCATGCATAGAACCCTGGGTTTTATCCTGAACACTACAGAAGCTGGGTTGGGGTGGTGTCTCATGCCTGTCATCCTAGCATTTGGGAGATAGAAGTAAGATGGTCAGGACTCCAAGTTCCTTTTTAGCTACAAAACTGGCTTGAGGTCAGCCTGAGCTAGTTTCTTTAGGACATGCAATCCTGTCCTAAAGAAATCTGTAAACAGGCAAATATAGCCTGCTTTGTTTCCTTCTTAAAGCAGTGGCTTCACAATAAAGGAACAATAATTACATTTGGAAAACAGTTCAGGTGGTGGCACACACCTTTAATCCCAGCACTCAAGAGGCAGAGACAAGTGAATCTCTGAGTTCAAGACCAGCCTGGTCTACAGATTGAGTTCCACAACAGCCAGGGCTACACAGAAAAACCCTGCCTTAAAAAATCAAAATTGTTGTTGTTGTTATTATTATTATTATTACTCAAGGATGTGGACAGATAGGTCTCCAAATCCAGACACATACACTGTCAATACACACATGACAAAATGCTCAAACATAAGCAGTCATTTGAAATGTAAGTCAGAGCCTTAAACTGGAGGCTGAGAAGCAGCTCAGTTGGAAGAGATGGTCCAGCATGCACAGAGCCCTGGGTTTGGTCCCTGGTGACACATAAAACGAGTATGGTGGCTGTGATGGTTTGAATGACAAAGTCCCCCATGGGCTCATAGATTTGAACGTTAGGTTACCAGGGAGTGGCACTATTTGAAAAGATTAGGAGGTGTGGCCTTGTTGGAGGAAGTGCGTCATGTGGGTGAGCCTTTAGCTTTTCAGAAGCCCAAGCCAGGCCTGGTGGCACATTCTCTCGTCCTGCTGCCTGTGGATCCAGATGTAGAAGTATGGGCTCCTTCTCCAGCACCATGTCTGTGCCCAAATGCCACCACGCTTCCTGCCATGATGATAATGGACTAAAACTCTGATTCCGTAAACAAGTCTAAATTAAACATGTTCCTTTGTAAGAGTGGCTATGATCCTGAGGTCTCTTCACAGCAATAGAATAAATACTAAGGCAGTGGTCCAGGCTTGTACCCCCAGCATGTGGAAGGCGGAGGCAAGAAGATCAGACCGAGGAGCATGATCACAAGCATAAATACACAAACACAGTCGGCATCTGCATGTTGCTCCCAGCAAAGCAGGCAAAATGGATATCATCACGCTAGCTGATGTAAGCAGACTTAGAAGTACGACGAGTAGGAAATGTTTTCTACTGCATGCAGAATGGAAAAGGCACTGCTACGGAGTTTGTGACCCCTGAGAAAAGACCTATACAGTTGTAATTAAAAGTTGTATTAGTCACTGCCAGCAGGATGACAGTCTCTGAGCCAAACTTGAGATTGCCATGAGAAATGAGATGAGGGCAGAATGTTTAGAGGCGGAAAGAACAAGACCGTCAATGTCTATGCAAGCAATCCAAACCTGGTCTGCTCCACCAAGGTTAAGGTGACTCAAAACAATCTTGGGGTGCCTTCTTAAGCAGGTTACAGCAGCTGAAGAAGTAGTCGTATCAGAGCAAGTAGATGGCCATGGCTGTGAGTGGCTGAGTCAGGTACTGGGGACCATCACCATCCTCACTACCTCAGGCCTCTGAGATAGAAAGTTATTGTCTCTTAAGAAGTAAGCAGAGTGTTCAGCAGAGCATTCCTAGATACAGGCTTTAGCTGGTTTTACAGCCAATTAAAGAATAGCTCAGGATAGTCTTCCTGTTGTAGCTTTACAACCAGCTAGAGAATAGCTCAGGGTTCCTCCTGCTGCAGCTTTACAGCCAGTTAAAGATTAGTTCAGGGCATGCCTTCTACTGACCCTTTCATCCTGCCCAGGTGCAAACCCTGCTCACATCCTGCCCATGGTCCTATACAAGCCTCCCCTGAGAAAATGAAGTTTGTCATCTTGAGCAGAATACTGTCTTGCTGCCATCCTTTTTGTGTCCCTTGTCCTTCGATTCCCCCAGGTGTTTCCCGGTTCCTCATCAACTGCCCCTCGGGTCACAGGGTGTCTGGAAACTCATCTTCCAGGGACTGGAGTCAGGAACAAAGGCTAGTGGGTACCAAGATGGATGCCTGGCATAAAACAGGGTTTCACAAGAAGTGAAAGTAGAAGAGAGGCTTCTCTCGGGGACGGGGCTGGTGCAGTGGGACTGAGACGTCAGAGAGAGCAGTAGAGGGGTAAATGTGATCGAGTCACATACTATGTGTGCGTGGACATGCCGATGTGACCCTCAAGATGAACATGCGACTAATAACTAAAACCACAATCAAATACCACTCTGTGCCCATTTCAAGAATAACTATTAAAAATGGGAAGTGGCAAGTACTGAAGGGGACAGAGGAACTGGAACTCTGCGGGGCGTGGCTAAGAACGTGACATGAGGCTGCCCTTGCAGAAAAAGCTCCACCGTGGAACCCCAAAAGCCGCAGGCACGACGAGCATCTGATCCAGCGGCTCGGCCTCTAACCATGCATCCTCAAGGCTGAGACTGAGTTCTTTACATATATATATATATATATATACATTATATATATATTTATTATTATTTACATATCGGTCCCAGTTCCCTCTCCCTCCCTCCCATACCCCCACCACCACCCTCCCATCCCATCCACCCCATCTCCACAGGGAGGGTGATGCCTTCCAGGAGGGATCAACAAAACATGGGTCTCAGTCAGAAGGCCTGGGCAGTCTAAGGGACCTCTGACAGTGGAACCAGGATGTATCCCTGGTGCAGGAAAGGACTTTGGGAGCACATTCCCCATGGAGGGACACTCCCTTAACCTAGAGGCAGGAGGGCCTACTCCAAATGACTTGACAGAGACTGAGTTCTCATTGGAACTTCCATGATCTGCGGCGGCATCAGTGTTAATCACCGCAGCTCATAGCAGGAAGCAACTGGGATAGCAAGGTGTGTCCGAGCCACACACACGGAACATGATTCATCGTGTGCCACGGCAAGACCTTGACTGCTCCTCAACCAATAGATAAAACAAGGAGAGGGTGTTATGGTCCCTTCCCGGGCGGTTTGCCATAGATCTACCTACCCTGCTAGCTTGGCCTAGGTGAATGCAAGTTCTTTATTCCAACCTTAATTACCAATATCAACTTTCATATCCTACATCGCACAGTTAATATATCCAAGTCTCGTTCCCTCTGTCTCTCTGTCTCTCTCTGTCTCTCTCTGTCTCTGTCTCTCTCTCTCTCTCTCTCTCTCTCTCTCTCTCTCTCTCTCTCTCTCTCTCTCTCTGTGTGTGTGTGTGTGCGCTCGTGTGTAGGCTATAGAATGAATATGAGTTTATGAGGCCATGCTGGGGAACTCTGTATCACACAGTATGGAGTACCTTAGCCTGACCAGGGCAGACTGAAAGTCCTTCCCCACCAGGGATTTATCTAATGTGCAGAGAACGAGCAGGAGCAGCTGTCACAAACAAACTGGGTGGCAGGTGCTATGCAAATGCTTTATGAAGGCAGAAAGGCCTCATCTGTGCTACGGTAACTGCTTTCAGCTCGCTAGCCCACTCCCGCGCTCCAGATTGCTTTCCCTATTTTATATTTTATAAATGTATTTTTGTTTTGTGGGGTTTTTTTTTTTTTTTAGACTTATTGTTTTTATTATGTATACAATGTTCTGCCTGCATGTACGCCTGCAGGCCAGAAGAGGGCACCAGATCTCATTACAGATGGCTGTGAGCCATCATGTGGCTGCTGGGAACTGAACTCAGGACCTCTGGAAGAACAGCCAGTGTATAAAACTTTATTTTGTATGGATGGAGGTGCACATAAGTGGAAATCTTAAGACAACTCATGGGACTCAGTTCTCTCCTATCATACAAGTCCAGAGAGCGGGATGCAAATGTTCCGGCCTGACAGCAAGCAGGTCCACTCTCCCTTTGGGGAGAACTCGTTTGAGGGCTCTAGCATGAGAGCCACACTACCTGAGCTGTGCCCTTGACCAAGGACCGGTCCTCCTCACCAGAAGGGCCACCTAACCCTAAGTTTTGAATGCACCTGCAGCAGGGAGGCCATCAAGTGAGTGGCAGATGTCACATTCCCACTTTACCCTCCCAAATAAACCAAAAACTCTGCAAGCGCCCACGCACCGCCCCATCCGCGAGCACAGCCAGCGCGCACGCACCGCACCGCCTGCAACCACGGCAAGCGCGCACTCATCACCCGCGAGCACTGCAAGCGCGCACGCATCGCCCGCGACCACTGCAAGCGCGCACCACCCCACCCGCGAGCACTGCAAGCGCGCACCGCCCCACCCGCGAGCACTGCAAGCGCGCACTCATCACCCGCGAGCACTGCAAGCGCGCACGCATCGCCCGCGACCACTGCAAGCGCGCACCGCCCCACCCGCGAGCACTGCAAGCGCGCACTGCCCCACCCGCGAGCACTGCAAGCGCGCACCATCACCCGCGAGCACTGCAAGCGCGCACCGCCCCACCCGCGAGCACTGCAAGCGCGCAACACCCCTCCCGCGAGCACTGCAAGCGCGCACCACCCACCCGCGAGCGCGCACGCACCGCCCTCCCGCGAGCGCGCACGCACGCAGCGCACCGGACCCGCAGAAAGTCTGCACTTCCGGAGCCTCAGCGCCGCGCCAGCCGGAACTGTCGCGAGAGCAGTCGCCACTCTGCGGAGTCCGCGGGGAGGGTAGGCGGCGCCTATGGCCCGGCCGAAGTCGTCCGGGAGCCGGATGGACAGACAGCTGGAGCGCGATGTGTGTGAGCTCATCCGGCGGGTCACCGGCCTGCAGGACGAGGCGGACCGCAACTTCCAACTGGCCTTGGACTTCGTCTGGTCCAACTTCAGGTGTGGGGTGGCGGCTGCGAGCTAGGGGCGGGCGGGCGGGCGGGCGGCCTCCCGGAACCGCGGCTGCTGCGCCTTGGTTTCCCCCGAGCGCCCCGTTAGAACCCCCAGTCTCACCAACTCTCCTCTCCTCCGTCAGGCCGCTTGCAGGTTTCCCTGATTCGGTGTCTTCCTTTTGCATAAAGGAAACGCAGAGTCCCGCTACTGAGCAGTGCACAGGCGGCAGGCTTAGTAGACGTCACCTCGGATGCCCAACAGTTTTGTCGGCGTCTGTGATCTTGCTTGTAAGCGTTGACATTAGCGTCTGTCCTAGAGAGGAGGATACAGACCTCTCGGGCTCGTGGAAAGCATGCCAAGTGTATAACTAGTACAACTTCTGATTGTGGTCTATAAAAAAAAAAGTTACGATTCAAAAAGTAATTGTATCCTGAGTAATTCTCCTTCTAGTATTTCTTGTGGTGGGAGGCAGGTGACTATCGTTTTAGAGTTGGGAGAGACGTTGTGGCAACAGTAGCAAAAGCCTGTCAGTGACTTCTTCACCGGGAGAGAAAAACGTGCCATTCCTCGTGGTATTGCACTTGCTTCAAGTTATTTCCAAATGTTGCTGTTACATCAATGACAGCCTTTGCTTTCCACTGCTAACGTTTAGGTTTTATTGTTTGCGTGTGTGAGTGATTTGGCTCTGTGTACCTATGTGTGTCGTGTGTGCATCTGGTGCAGAGGAGACCAGAAGAAGACAGCAGCTTCTTGTAGAACTGGAGTTATAGACAGTTGTGGGTGCTGTGAGTGGAACCCGGGTCCCCTGGGAGAATGAATGGATGCCAAGGACTCTTAACCTCTACGCCTTCTCTCCAGACTCTTGCCAAAGCTTTCTAAATACTTGGTGCTTGTACTTGAATGTGCTTGCTTTTCTTTGTATTCCATTTATACCTTTGGTAAAATACTCCGAGGATGCGTGCTTCTCTCCTGTACTAAAAAGAAAGAAAAGCCAGGCATAACGATGCATTGGGTGGCTCAGGCAGGAGGATTGCTGTGAGCTGAAGGTACCCTTAGCTTCGTAGTGAGTTCTGAGCCGCAGGACAAGACCCGTCAGGAACCCTAGGAAAATATGTTGTGCTAAACGTGGAAGCTGCATCCGGCTTGGAAGGAGTATCAGGCGTATGCCCGGTTATGGAGAGCTGTTCAAGTATGCCTAGCTCTGTGACAGTATTGGCATTAAAAACTGCATTTTATCTTCACTAGACTTCATCGCTTCTTGGATGTCAACAGTTACAAAATAGGAAAGACAATAGAAGGGTATGTCGATTCCCTGTGTATCTCTATATATCCATTGGTGTGTTTTCATCAAGGCCTATTGCTATCGGTTGATTTTTTTTAATATATATATATATATTAGGATTCATGAAAAATTCACCATTCATTCTGATCTCAGCAAAGCTGCTAGTTGGAAGAGATTAACTACAGAGTTTCTAAATGGACCGCTTCCCGGCGTAGAGAAAATAAAGGTAACCTTCAGTTGTGAGCTCTCCGTTTTGTATTCATTCTTTACAGTATGTTATCAGCTCCTTATCTCTTCATAAACATTCTGGCTTAGTACTGCCGTTCCCCACCACCACCACCACCACCACCACCACAGAACAGGGCCTCGTAGAGAACAGGTTACTGTTGTCTCGGATTTGCTGTGAAATGACCAGCATGCTCTTGTTTGGTCATCACTTGGGATTCCCTGTGGTTGGCATAACTCACGGCGCTGGTTCCCTTAAACTTTTCAAATAGTAGCTGTTTTCCACATCCCAGTGCTGTAAATTTGGGTCATAGCAAGGCTAACATGTGCCGCCCTGACACGCCTGCCTTTAATCGCACGTCTCGGAAGGCAGAGGCAGGTGGATCTCTGCCAGTTCAAGGCCAGCCTGGTCTACAGAGTAAGTTCTAGAACAGGCTCCAAAGCTACACAGAAAAACCCTGTCTGTACATTTTTTTTCCCCAAAAGATGTACTGAAACGTGAAAAGTTTTGACAATAAGTTTTCTAGTAAAGGAAAAGCAAAAGACTTGTAAACATAATATGTATGTATGTACACACATACATACATACATACACACATACATACATACACACATACACACATACACACACACACATATGCTGACCCATCCATGAAGTAAATGCAAACTTAACACCAACAGGGCTGGAAATAGCTCAGTGGTTAAGAGCAACTACTGTTTATCCAAAGGACCTGGGTTCAGATCCCAGCACTGCTCACAAATGCCTGGAAGCCCAGTTCCAGGGGTCCTGGCACCCTCTCCTAGTCTACGTGAGCACTGCGTGCACTTGGTACATATGCAGATATGGAAGCAGAATAGCCATGCACAAAATAAGAAGATAACCCTTTAAAAGCAAAGGCCAAGGACATCTTTCACTTGTCTGAGTAGTAAAAGGTGTGGGAAACAGGCACATTTTTGCTCTGTGCAATTAGATACATGCAATCTTTGTTGTGAATGTGGTTTTCATAGAGGTTATTTAATAGTGATTGTTGACATTTTGAGGGCAAATACTCTTTGGCTTAGTTTTTAGGAGTTTGTTAGACAAGTAAAAAGTACTGAAATGTTGGGAGAAATCTAAGTTATTAATGAGATTGGTTAAATGGAATGTAGTACACTGTGACAAGTTGTAAGATGTCGGCTCTTCGTGATCCATTTGCCACCGGAGAATAGCTTCACTTTTAGCTGTAATGTCATGTTCTAAGGAATGTATTGCAGTTCATCTAGGAATAAAAACGTCAGCCCACCTAAATATCTTACACTTGTGAGAAATATAGAACCAGCCAGGCACTGGTAGTGCACACTTTTAATCCCAGCACCTGGGAGGCAGAGGCAGGCTGAACTCTGTAGGTTTAAGGCCAGCCTGGTCTACAGAACAAACACCAAGACAGCTACAGCCAGAGCCAGAGCATTACACAGAGAAACCCTGTCTCAGAAAACCAAAGGAAATGCAGGACCAGACCTCAAGTGGCTCCGACTTCTTACATGTAAACATTTGAACTATGAAGAAAGTTTAGAGATAAGAATCTATTTTGAGATGATTCATGTGTCAACAACTTGTATAATTCTTTGCCGTGTCTAGTTTCAGAAGTACTCACCAGACACTCTTTTTGTTTTAAAGACAGATACTCACTATTCCATTCTGTCACTCCTTCTGTGTCTGTCTGATTCTCCTTCAAACAGCAGCTATGTGGAAACACCAAGAGATAAAGAAGTGGGTATGTTACCAGACACAATCTATTGTATTGCCTATTAATCGTTGGGATTTTATATACATGTGTGTGTATATAATTTTTTTCTTATTTTGCATAATTTTTGGGATTTTTATTAAAAGTAGTAAGATCACAGCCAGGGCTACACAAAGAAAAGTCCTATCTTGAAAACCAAAAAGTTATAAAATCAATAAATTAAATCATTTCCGTTGTTTTGGATGAAGTTGCAAAATTTCACTTAAAATGTAAGTTCTGTGGGCTGGAGAGATGGCTTACGCTTAGGGGTTAAGAGCACTGGCTGCTCTTCCTGAGGTCCTGAGTTCAAGTCCCAGCAACCACATGATAGCTTGCAACCGTCTATAATGAGATGTGGTGCCCTCTTCTGGCCTGCAGGCATACATGCAAACAGAACACTATACATGATAAATAAACAAATCTTTACAAACAAAATGTAAGCTCTGGCTTTGTAAGTTAGACTTTAAATTCTGTGAAGAGAAAACTGAACTTTGAGGGTGAATTAATTCAAGTGATAAAGATACATTGGAATTCAGATTTATTAAGTCTTTTTGTAAGACAAGTTTTCACACCCCCAAGCTGGCTTCAGACTCACTGCGTAGGCAAGGATGACTTTGAATTTCCTGAAGTTCAAGGATTTTAGGTGTGTGCCACCATGCCCAGCCAATGCAGGGTTAAAGAGCCGGCCCGTGGCTTTGTCCGTGCTAGGCAAACGTCAGCCACATCCGCAGTCCCAACTGTCTCAGTATTTTTAACTTAGTTCCTTGAATGTATTTTGAGTTTCATGTGGATTTCTTTTCCTGCAGTTTTATGGGGCTTAGGGTTTTTTGTCTCGTTCTGTTTTTGTTTTGCTCCCAGACAGTTATGATAAAGCTGATAAGGTTCCTTTGCTACATTTTAGAAAAGAAAGATGATTTTGACTGGGGGAAATACTTGTTGGAAGGTGAAGAAATTGGCCTTGGTCCAAATGTCGATACACCGGTAAGTGGCCGTGGTTTTGCCCTTGCAAATACAAGTACATGTGCACGCGGCAGCAGTAGTCTCTGTCCTTCTGCCAGAGAACGTGCTGTGTAAACAGGAATTGTCCCCTCAGCCAGTGGGTCTGGCTTCTCGGGTTAAGGGCTTACTGGAACCGGGACCCTGAGTTGGGTGGAGAGAAGCAGCCCCTGCAGGCCGTCTTCTGACCTGTACATGTGAGGCACGGGAGAGCATGCTCACTCGTGTGTGTACGCATGTGTACACTAAATAAAGTGTAATAAGTAACCTTCTAAAGAAGTGAGCTTTGTTAAGATTCTGGGCCAAATCAATATATGTCAGTATAATTTGCATATTAAATAATACTGTAGTAGAACTATTTGGTGGTGTTTTAAGCAGAAGAAAAAAGGGAATTTTTTCAGGTTACAACACCCTTCCCCTAGAATAAAAAACTTTTTAATTAGGTCAGTGCACTAAATGCACTCAACAACTAATCATACTTAGTTCCTGTTGTGCTGTTGATGGAGGAAATTAAACAGCAAAGCTTGTTCTCGTGGTTATTGCCTCAAAGAAGTTAACACTTGCTGGATTCTTTTGGGATTCAGAAATTTTCTTGCAATTCCCGTTCACAGGAAGCTAGATTCCCACATTCCCCTCAAATTCTCCTAGTCCCCTCATTGTGGAAGCTTTGCCTTCTACTTCTCTATGGAAATAAATGTCCCTTGCACTTGAGCCTACGTCACTGTGCCGTTACAGGCTCGAGAGTAAACTCTTTCTCTCCTGAAATCAGAGCTTGTCTGAAGACAGCGATGGGGAAGATGCACAGCAGCCCTTCAGCAGAGAAGACTCTGGGATTCAGGCCGACAGGACCCCGCTAGACGAGCAGGACCACAGCAGAGAAGGGGGCCTTGGCGTCGGCTGGGAAGGTATTACACACGTGGCTGGGTGCTGCCGATTGCTCCCCAGAGGTCTCACATGACGGGTGTGAGATTGACAGCATTCCTACCAGACCTGAAAGCGCCATACGTGTGTGCCTGAGAAGTGGCACTGTAGCTTTCGCCCTTACATCCCTCAAATAAGCAAAGCAGCGCTGGAAAAAGCCCTTTAATAACGTCGTCCTAAATGTGTGTTCTTTGCTGTTGTTGTAAAGGGTTAACCTTTCTCAATTTAGTATAAGGAGGAAGATGTAGTTTACTTTTTACTGGAGTGTGTGTCTTCACCAGTGAGTTGGTAGAAATTTTAGAAAACTCTGGAAGATTATAGATAAGTCATCATATACTCCTGTACATATTTTTATCCACTTTCATTTCTGATTCCAAGTTTATTTCCTCCTCCCTGTGAGCAAGTTATAAACACTTGTTCTAATATATTTGCTGTCACTATTTCTGCGTCATGAAACGTGTTGGCCCGTGTCTGTATGTGTAACTGGTAATATATGCACATTGTTTCCGTGCCTCTCCTTAGACCTCTCCTAACCCTGCCCACATGAGAGGGTACTTCTCTTCCTGTGTCCTTAAACCGCTAGCATCCCCTCTCATGCCCTCCCTCTGATAGGCCCACGTTACCTGAGTGTCACCCTGACGTCTCCCTGGGGAGTGGAGTGTGAGTGTCACCCTGACGTCTCCCTGGCAAGTGTCCGTGTCACCTTGACGTCTCCCTGGGGATGTCTGTGTCACCCTGACGTCTCCCTGGGAGTGTCCATGTCACCCTGACGTCTCCCTGGTGAGTGTGCGTGTCACCCTGACGTCTCCCTGGGGATGTCTGTGTCACCCTGACGTCTCCCTGGCGAGTGTGTGTGTCACCCTGACCTGAGTTCTGGCTATTTAAGGGCTCCTGTACTTGTGGGCCTTTCTGTGCATTTCTTGGTAGTTGCCATCCTTTACTTTCCTGCTGGAGTTTGGGTTGTTTCTAGTCAGCATCTCTTTGTAACACCATCCCCCTCCCTCTGCCGCCTGAGTGCTAGAATTTTAGAAGTGTCCCTCACTCCCAGCTTCATGTGGATTTTGTATCTGTTGCCCTCTCCCCAGAGTTCTTTGCTTATGTCCGTTCTTGGGCTTTAGATGTTTTATAGATAGCTTTTACTCTTCTGACTTAGGCTAAAAAGAAACATGTGAATCTGAGCCACTGAAGTAGTGGCTGAGCACTAAAGAGAGCTCGCTGCTCTTCCAGGGGACCTGATTTCCAAGCACCCAGTGAGCTGCCCCCTTCCCCTGTAACCCAGCCCCGCATGCCCGTGCCCTCTTCTAACTTCACTGGGTGCTTCCAGCTCACACACATACACACACACAATCACGCACGCACGTACACACGCATATACACACACGCACGCACACACAAATATACATTTAAAATATTAAGAAACAAAATTTCTTCCAAAGGTCAGTGTTTGATCTTGAGAGTTTTGCTTAAAACCAACGTTTCCCCATACTTTTATGTTGTTTTATTATTGTGCATTTGGGGAGGGTTCTTCTTTTGGTTTTCTTTTACTTTTTGAGATTATAATATAATCACACGTTTCCCCGTTCGTTTCTTCTCTCCAAACCCTCCCAGATGCCTCCCCATTGCTCAAATTCATGCCTTTTTACATTGTTGCATGTATAAATACAACCTACTCGGTCCATATTAGGCTACTTGTATGTATATTTTTAGGGCTGGCCATTTAGTGGATGGCCAGTTGGTATGTTTTTCGCTGCAGAAGACTACCCTCCCCACTTTAGAAAATTTCGTTATTATTTGCTTGATAGTTAAACGTAGAGCATTGTAGATGTTAGGTAAATATTCTGCCACTGAGATTTATGCCCAGTCCTGTGAAGTTTTGGGGGTTGTTTATTGGTATTAAAATTCTGAAGTATTCATCTATTCATCTAGTGATTTCCGTGTGTGCTACAGTTCTTAGTGTTGTGAATCTTGACCAGTCATTTTGCCTTGTGTACACTGGGATAGGGTAGCACTGTTGGTTTCTACAGTTTGTCTGTGCTTGGTATTCTGGTGAATCTTCATCTTAAATTTAACAGTGTGCTTATTTCTTTGGGGTTTTTATGTAAGTGATTAGTATTAACCTGCAGACAGTTACAGCTTTGTCCCTTCCTCCTAATTCTTAAACCTTGTGTCTTTTTTGTGACAATTGACTAAGTGCAGGTCAGCCCTGTCGTTTACAGGCCGGGCGGTGGCCACGGAAGGGCGGGCCCTCATAGGCGGGGACTCACCCCTGGGAAGCTTCGCTTACTTTCAGTCACAAGGAGAAGAAGGGCCCTAGTACACCGTGAAAACTGACGCGTGTTCCGCTTGTTGTGACAGATGAGCCAGATAGCCGGGGCTGGCTGGAGCAGCATGTAACCCATCAGTACTGGGCAGTCAGGCACTCCCGGGTCCCACACAGCGTGCATTTTCACTCCAATCTAGCCGCCGTCTGGTAAGCTAAACTTCCTGTACTAGAATGATAAACATTTTAAAGATTTGGCTTTGACTTGTGATTTGAATCAAGCCCGTCCTTGAATTGTAAATGTGTTGGTTTTAAGCAGTTGCAGTAGAATACATATGCAAGAGTGCACGGGCATCGTGCTGCGGATTGGGTCGAGGGCCTTAGACACTGAGCTAAGCCCGAGCTCCCTTCAGCAGTATGCAGTTAATACTGAGTGACAAAAGATTACCAATAGTACTTTATTTTCAGTGTAAGTGGATTATATCTATTTTTCATTTTAGTGCACTGACTGTAAAAACGCACTACTTTTTATAAAAGCACTGTATACTTTTAAGCATTTGCTTGATTGAACGATAAACAATTGTAATTGCTCTGAGCATACTAACAAGGTTCCAGTGGACGTGGGAAATTAATTTGGAGTGCGCTTGAGGCACTTACTGTGTTTATATTCCTTGAGGCAAGTAAAATTTCAGGTATAAAAACTTTTCCGTTGACCTTTGGTGTTGCTCTTTAACAGGGACCAACACCTGTACAACAGTGACCCATTGTATGTCCCAGATGACAGAGTGTTGGTTACCGAGACACAAGTTATCCGGGAAACCTTATGGTAAGACGCTTAGCCTGGGAGGAAAGTAATACTGTCTTGTTCTTAAGGAGTATAACCAAGGATTTCCCTTGCAGGCTAGAAACAGGCCCTAAAGATGAAGTTCAGATTTCAGATTTCACTGTGAAGATTGTGTGGTTTTGATGTATTTTTTCCCATTTTAAATAATTTGGAATTGAGTTAGACCATCATTTGTGAATATCTGAATTCAAAGCAAGATTTGCTACTGACTGCTTTTATTTGAAATGTGTCTGTGAGGTTGTCTGTGCTTATACCCCAACACTGCAAGTCTAATTCGGCCTATGATGAGCCCCTAGGCCCAGGTGCTCCTGCCATGAACTATGGTACTAATGTTCTACCAACATTCTGACAGCTATAGACTGCAATGATCTCTTTGTATCGTCAGGATTGTAGTGGTCTGTGTGTGTGTGTGTGTGTGTGTGTGTGTGTGTGTGTGTGTGTGTGTGTAACTTTGTTAGTTGAAACAGGGTTTCTCTGTGTTGTGGAGCTCACTTTGTAGATCAGGCTGGCCTTGAACTCACAGATGTCCTCCTGCCTCTGCCTCCTAGAGTGCTGGGATTAAAGGCGTGGCGTGCATCACCACCACCCAGCTAACTCTTAACTTCTAGAATGATGCTGAAATATTGTGTCTTAACTTAATCCCATGACGTTTGATGATCTTCCCGTTTCCTTGTCATCAACCTGTTTTGTTTCCCAGTCCTGGGTTTTCAAAATAAATCTCTCAGCCATACTTTAGTGACAGTTTTAGTAAACTTCGAGTATAGTAATTTTTTTTTTTTTTTTATTTCAGGTTACTTTCAGGGGTAAAAAAGCTGTTTATATTTCAGGTCATAGATGGAAAGGTGACTGTGAGAAACAATATTATCGTAACTCATTTGACACATGTAAGTATTTGTGTTTATCGTCACTTAAAAACTAAATTTAAAAGTAAGCAGTAGTCTTTCAAATGTTGGCAATATAACGTTGGAACATTTTACGATATCAGGTTTACGGAATATAGTGAAGACTCTAAAAAGCAAATTTAAGCTGTGCATCGTTACAGGGCTCAGCCAGCTCTTCGGTGTTATCTGTGACATTTAGGTTTCGTTTTATTGCCTTTTCTTGTACTCTGTCCTGAGAAAGCGGTACCCCGTAATGATTGTTCCTGTACTTTGTGTGTGTGTTTAACAGGCTTAAGCCATAGTTGGCATTCATTATATCTTTTTGAATGTGAACTTAGGTCATCACCGTGTCACTTTGTCGTGCACCGGATAGTCGTAAACGCGGCCTGTCGCAGTGAAGGCGAAGCGGATGGGAACTCTGGCGGGAGGGGAGCTGGCGATGAGTAATTACGCTTGGCTTCCGTTGCAGAGCTGTCTACGGTCTGTGCTTGAGCAGATGGCAGCCTATGGGCAGGTTGTGTTCCGGCTGCAGGAGTTCATTGACGAAGTCATGGGGCACAGCTCTGCAGGCCTGTCCCCTGGACGTGGCTCTGTACCTAGGAAGCCACCCGAAGCGCCCTTCAGAACCTACCAGGCCTTCATGTGGGCCCTCTACAAGTACTTCATTAACTTCAAACAGGAACTGACAGAAATTGAGAAGAGCATCATCGGTAGCGGTGGGTAAACTTCATTTCACTCATAAGCTACGTAGCTTGTTCTGAGTGTTATTAAAGTTACTAATTTTTGACAAAAGGTTTAAAAATCACATTGCAAATAAGTAATTCATGATTCATGTGAATATATTCATTTTAAATGTGTTTCTTTTTTTTTAGGCTGGGGAGGTTTAAGTAGTTTTTGGAGGTTAAATTTATATTTTTAAGCCAATTGTCTCTTTAAAATTCCAAAAAATACAGAGCAACATCCAGTGAGTACTTTTTCTTCCTCTAGTTTCTAGTAGACAGCTTCGTCTACACCCTTTTAGAGGGTACTGTGTACACATATGAGAATGCCCTCATTTCTTTTTACTAAAAAAGAGGGGGAAAAAAAAACCTGGTTTGTTTTATACCGTCTCCCAGTTCACAGCAGTGGATTATTTCCACCCTGCTGTTAACAGTATAGCCATCATCGCAGTGATTACACACATGCAGAATGGAATTGATAGGTAAGAGATGTGTATGATGGCATGTGATTTCTGCTAGATTTTTCTGTACTTCTGTACAATTAAATATAGCTAAATTTAAGATCTCATCAGCAGGACCTTGTAATATGTTATGAGACTTTCGCTATTTACCAATATGAGAGGAATAAAATTGTCAACCCAGGGTGAGGTTTTTGGTTTTCCACCTTTAATTTTCTTTTCTCTCTTCCACTGAAGGCAGAGTAGAGCAAAGAGCCCCTGTGTTCCCTTGTTTCTGTCAGGGTGGAATTGTCCTTAACTCTCTGTAGTATAGAGTCGGGTGGGACACTAACGTCACAGGAGCCCGGCAGAATGGGGGTGTGAAATCTCTGTGATGGCTTACTCTGCCGCATGTACACATCTGCACAGCCACTTTGACGTTCGGGGTCAGGAGCTCTGCTACTGCCGTTGGGGAACTTAGCCGAGCGTCCCACCCCTTTGAGCGTCCCTGTCCCCCACTGAACTCGTGGCTGGTGGTGGGAGTTTGCTTTAATTTACATTGTTAATTTTAGTTCACGCTCATCTGAGTGAGCTTGAGTGCCTTTCCACTCCTTAAAAGCCGTTGTCTTTCCTTTCCTGACATCTGTCAGTTCCCTTATCTTTGTTTGGATTATCTTTTTCTCCTTGGCTTATGGGAGTCCCTTCTTTAAGGAAATGCAGTATTAAGGATATGATATGAAAACCTATCTCCCTGCACTTGGTCGCGCCACTCCGCATGTTGCCAGCATTGTTAGCATCAGCAGTCGCTGTTGGTCACAGGTGTTTCTCCTTGCTCTTAAGTTTGACCTGTCCTACTCAACAGGTACCACGGTAACACTCGCCACAGTGGTGAACAAGCTGGCGCCCCGACTGGCTCAGCTGAAGGTTCTGCACAAAGTCTTTAGTACTGGGGTAGCCGAAGTGCCCCCTGATACGCGGAACGTCGTCCGGGCGTCTCACCTGCTGAACACCCTGTACAAGGCCATTCTCGAGTATGACAATGTTGGAGAAGCCTCCGAACAAACTGTATGTTGTATTCCTGCCTTACCTAGAGCGCATGATAAAAGGGTAGTGGACAGACTGTCATAGTCCCTTATTAAATGAGGATTAAGTCATGGTATGCCAGACCATTGTTCCAAGTTTCACAGTTAGCTTCCAAATTCATAGCTGGCTTATCCGTTTTCATTACAAAAAGTAAATAAGTAAATAACATTTAAAAACCGGAAGCATGAAGCAAAAAGGCAGCAGGAAATGAAAAGTCACAGCCAGGGATGGTGGCAGCAGGAAATGAAAAGTGCCTTCTGACCTGTACGTATTTATAGTACGCCTTTCACAGGCTCGTTACAATCACAGCCAGGGATGGTGGCGCACAGCTTTAATCCCAGCAATCAGGAGGGGAATGCGAGCAGATCTCTGAGTTGAAGGGCAGCCTGGTCTACATAGCAAGTACAGGCCATCCGTCAATAGCCGCACAATGAGGCTTTCTAAAAAGAGGAGAGAAAGCCCACAAGTCTGGTGTGAGGTGTCGGTAGTCACGTAGTGTAACGGACTGCAGGGGCTGGGGGGGTAAGGGGGGTCTCGGTGTAAATGTATTTAATGCTACAGAACTTACATAGTGAAACGGCTAAGGCGGTGGTGGGCATGCAGTCAGGATGCTGAGGCGGAGGGATTGTGGATATGAATCGGTGCTGGACTGCATGGCCAGACATCACAAAGTGGAAGCCGGTGTGGTGGCACATGCCTTTGGCTGGCGGATGTCTGTGGGTTCAAGGCCAGCCTGGTCTACAAAGCAAGTTCAGAACAGCGGGGACTGTTACATGGAGGAACCCTGTCTCAAAAAACAAAAACCTAGAGATGAACTAAGATACTGTTCCACAATATTTTTACAATTATAAACCCAACCAGAGACTGATTGCTAAGTTACTGATTTGTTCCAGCAGTTGGTGAATGTGTTAAAATTGAGTACCTAAAGGAATTTGATTTCTTTTATTTATGCAGTGAGCCACCTTCTCAAAGTGTGGCTGCCTCTTCCCAGCTGACCCTAGCTGTTTCAAGTTGTCCAAAACAAAAAACAAACACAATAAAAAGGCTAGCCAGCACAGTTGACCCCCGTATCTGTTTGTCACTCAAACATGTCACTAGTCACTATTAAACCATGACAGTTTCTCTCTTGTTTAACCCTAAGATCTCATGTTACTGTCACAGTATAAAACAGCATAACTTGAGAAGTTCGGTCTCTTTAAAACATAGTGTCTCTAAACATCCAAAAAAATCTCTCAACTACGGTCTGCTCCTGTATGATCAAAAGTAAGTTACTTCTGAGTTAGAGGCCACCCTGGGTCAACACAGCTAGTTAGTTCCAAGACAGCTAGGGCTGTTACACAGAGAAACCCTGTCTCAAACCAAAATTAAAAAAAAAAAAAAATTGTTCTGAGAGAAGAACCAGGACACGGAGATAATCTGAACAATGCAAACTCTTCCCACTTAAGGCCGCGCTGGCGCCCTGCGCCTGTGACTCAGGCTCTCTGGACCGCAGGCAGCCCCCTCTGGGGCCTGCATTCAGAGCACACAGCTCGTCCCCCAGGCTCAGGTCAGCTTCACTCCACACTTGCTGCACTTGGTAGTGTCCCGCTGTCCCGGCTCCGCCAGTGTGCTAGCGTTTCCACAGGCTGCGCTGCCACAAATGCCTGGCTTCACGTCAGGAGCTTGACCCTGCCACAGAGGGTCGAGCCCCGGGCTCTCCCCCATAGCCTGTCAGTCCCGCAGGCTCCACTGCAGCTGCGGCTGTGTGGTGCAAGCCTCAGCTACTCTCCCGAGCCCCCTGGCGCCTTTAAAACCAGTACCACGCGAGGGACTCGTCCACATTGCCGGCTTCGGCTGTCCGCGTTGGGTGCGGCCTTGGCACCCTCGCAATCAAAGCTTCTTCTGTGTCCTGACCCTGGGAAACAGTCCCTGGTCAGTTTGCCTCAAAGGTGCTGGTCTCCTGTTAATCACAACTGATTCTAAAGCAGCAGCCGACCAGAAGCACAGATTTCTTGATTCGCATGTGTCACATACGTGTGAATGTTCCCAGTGGTCTCAGAGGGACTCTGCGTTCCCACTGAATCTTCACCAGCCAGCTCACAGGCTGCGTTTCTCTTAGCATTCTTTCTTTGTTTGTTCTTTTCAAGACAGGGTTTCTCTATGTAGCTCTGGCTGTCCTGGAACTCAGTCTGTAGAGCACACAGACATCTGGCTGCCTCTGCCTCCCGAGTGTGGGGATTAAAGGCGTGCGCCACCACCTCTGGGCTTCTCTTGGGGTTCCTGTCTGCCACGCTCCTAACATCTCATTAGAAGTACGCAGTGGCCTTTCCATGCTGAAGTTCCAGGGTCCTTTCAGTCCAACCCCAACACAACGTAGTCAGGTTTGCCTCCAGTAGCCCACCCTCTGCTTCCAATTTCTGTCTTAAATTGCTTTCTCTTGCTGTGATAAACCCCGTGATGAAAGGCGGCTCGGGAAGGGAGGGTTTGTTTGGTTTGTCCGTCCTTGTTACAGTGCATTCGTTATCCGAGGAGGCCAGGGCAGAAACTTGGGACAGGGCAGGAGGCAGGAGGGCGCTGGGCGCTGGGCGCTGGGCGGCTCCTGCTCGTGCTGTGCTGTTTCTCTTTTATACAACCCAGGGCTGCTGCCTAACAGTGGCACTGCCGTCACTGGGCCGAGCTGTTGCAGAATCAGCCAGCGTCAGGGAAAGGCCGCACAGGCTTGCCCACAGTCGGTCTAATGCAAGAACTCCTCAGTTGAGGTTCCCTCTTCCAAGGTGACCCTAGCTTGTGTCAAGCTGATCATCATAGTAGTTTCTCCTAGCGGTGATGAATGTTATATTTATCCCATATTTAGATGGATTTCTTAATAAGAACCTTAAAGTACATGTTTGGGGAATTTCAGTTTCTTTGTTTCAAAAAGGATAGAATTGCAGTCGCTTTTGAAAGACGTTTTGAAATGTTTAAATTCGGTCTTAGCCTGTGGAGGCGAACGCTGAAGACTAACCGGCCAGGTCTCGTCCTCATCCTCAGGTGTCCCTCCTGTTCTCCCTCTGGGTGGAAACGGTGCGGCCCTACCTACAGACTGTGGACGAATGGATCGCGCACGGGCACCTGTGGGACGGGGCGAGGGAGTTCATCATACAGCGGTGAGTGAGGTCGGCACGAGCCCGGGGTGCTTGGTGCTGGCGTTGGGTACCGCACCCAAACGGGGTAGTCTGTGTTTTACACGGCGCTGGCGGGGTAGGATGGCGATAAAGCTGTAGCACAGGCGTGCTCTGCTCCGTCTTTATGTAGCAGGCGTCAGGTCCCAACCAGGGAACGGTGGCCTTGAGTTTTGGGCACCTCACATCTTCTCATAGCGGTTTATATTTTGGAGAGGTTTTAAATGTATACTGCTTCCTGTGAGGCGAGCTTACATGACATCTTAGGTTACAAACTGTTTCCATCGTAGGTTATCAGTGAGATGTGACAATAGTATAAATGTTTAAGGTATTTATTTCTTAAAATAAGCTACGTGTTATCTTTTTAACATAATACTTAATACAGCAAATAAAAATCTTTATCCATTAATAACAATTTCCCTTTAGTCAAGTGACTTTTTGAACTTAAAAGCTACAATGGAAAACTATTTGTAATGTTTTTAAAGGGAACTAAATAGTCACGTACTGTTTAATTTCAATTCAGGAAAATATTTCACTTGAATTTTAATTAAACTGAGAGTATTTATTTGTTAAACTGAATGAGGTTAGATGAAAACCCCGTTTTGCCTGAAGATCATTTTGCTAACAGTTGATATTACTGCTAGGTTACCTAGACTAAAACCAAGTATACTGCTGTTTTAAAGGAACATAAACTAACACTTGAGATTCTTTTGACTCTCTACAGGAACAAAAATGTTCCCGTAAATCACAGGGACTTCTGGTACGCGACTTACACATTGTACAGCGTATCAGAAAAGACAGAAAATGAAGAGAAAATTAGTGACAACGCCAGTGCCAGTTCTGGCAGTGACCAGGGCCCGTCCAGCCGACAGCACACCATGGTGTCCTTCCTCAAGCCTGTCCTGAAGCAGATCATCATGGCCGGCAAGTCAATGCAGCTGCTGAAGAACCTGAACTGTGCCGAGGGCTCTGCGTGCCAGGCAGCAGCCAGAGGTAGCGCCTGCTTTCTGCCTGCCTCCCTCCCTGCATCCCTCCCTCCCTCCCTGTATCCCTCCTTCCCTCCCTCCCTCCTCCCTGCATCCTTCCCTCCCTCCCTCCCTGCATCCTTCCCTCCCTCCCTCCCTCCCTGCGTCCCGCCCTCCCTCCCTTTTTTCTTTTGGTCTGAGATAGAGCCTCTGACATTTTCAGTGTGGTACACAGTTTCACGTTTGTGTGGACCCTGGCAAGTTTGAACTTGGTAATCATCTCAGGCAATACTTGGATTTGTTTTTAACTGTTTGGGGGATGCAATTTAAATAAGTTAAAGCTTTATAAGCCAACTGAAAAGACTTGAATGGGATACATCCACATTGTTTGTTTGGGTTTAAAATCACCTCTCTGCTGTTAATTTATTTTACCATACTACCTTAATATTTTTGCTTTAGAGAAGATTTCCTTTTTAATTAACTAATAAACTATAATGAGTTTCCCTGGGCCAGTACTGGGAGTGTCTTTTCCAGTCAAATTGACTCCGGTAAACCTTCCTGTAATCTTAAACAGTATGGTAGTAACTTAAATTGAAGAACTCTTCTTCAAATAGTATTCTGTTCAGAATAAAATTAGCTTACATACATAGCATGATCGTTACGCTACCAGCAATGTTTCCATTTAACTGAGACTAAAAAGTGCTTTGCTGTACTGTAGAGATAAAATTAAACAAACAGGAATAGGCTTTCATGGGCAATAGAAAACTATCAGGCTCTAGAAAGATAAAATTCATTCTTTCAAACATGTTTTAACATGTGTTTGTGTGTATGTGTGAATCCGTATTTTGTATGTCATATATGTGTGTGTCCCTGTGGAGGCCAGCAGAGGGCATTGGATTTCCTTAAAGCTGGGTTACAGGCAGGTGAGCCCCTTAAGTGGGTGCCTGGGGCCAAACGGAGGTCATACCGTGGTCCAGGACAGACGGGGTCCCCTGCGGGACAGACGGAGGACAGACTGGGTCCCCTGCGGGACAGACGGAGGACAGACTGGGTCCCCTGCGGGACAGACGGAGGACAGACTGGGTCCCCTGCGGGACAGACGGAGGACAGACGGGGTCCCCTGCGGGACAGACGGAGGACAGACTGGGTCCCCTGCGGGACAGACGGAGGACAGACTGGGTCCCCTGCGGGACAGACGGAGGACAGACGGGGTCCCCTGCGGGACAGACGGAGGACAGACTGGGTCCCCTGCGGGACAGACGGAGGACAGACTGGCGGGGACAGACGGAGGACAGACTGGGTCCCTGCGGGACAGACGGAGGACAGACTGGGTCCCCTGCGGGACAGACGGAGGACAGACGGAGGACAGACTGGGTCCCCTGCGGGACAGACGGAGGACAGACGGGGGACAGACGGAGGACAGACTGGGTCCCCTGCGGGACAGACGGAGGACAGACTGGGTCCCCTGCGGGACAGACGGAGGACAGACGGAGGACAGACGGAGGTCCCCTGAGGGACAGACGTGGTTTCTTAGCTGCTGAGTCACCTCTTCATCTCCACCCGCAGTGCTGTCTGTCTGTCGGGCTGTCTGTCTGTCTGTCTGTCTGTGCGGGTATAAGCCACATGTGAGGATGATGCTGGAGGACGGAAGAGGGGCAGCTTTGAGCCTTCTGATGTGGGCGGGCACTGGGAAGCAGACCCGGCCCTCTGGCAGAGCTGCGAGCCCACCTCCAGCCTGTGAAACGCACGTAGCCAGACTGCTGTGTGTTTGAATTTCAGATGCAGAAAGAAAAAGCTTATATACCCTCTTCCTGGAGTCCATACAGCTGCGCCTCCAGCATGGGGAAGACTCTGGTCCACACATCCTCACTGAACAGCAGGCAGCCAAAGAGAACCTAATAAAGATGCGGTCCATTGCTGAAAGGCATCTTGAGCTAGATGACATTCACGACCCACTGCTGGCCATCAACTTTGCAAGGTGATAGCGCACACACCGTGTCTTCAGTGACTGAGTATACTTTGAGTCACACAAGTGAGAAATTCTTTTGTCGTTTTTTCTGCCAGGTAGGTCTTTGCCTCCTTAAAAACAAAAACCTCATCCTTTCTGACAGATGTATTTCATCTGTCTTGTATTTCAAGATGTTTGTTTACCTGAGGCAAGTGTTTAATTTTACCCCGTCATCTATGAAAGTGCGTAGATGTAATCTAGCTGACATCTCTGCACCTGCACCCCTAAGAATATTACAGCTCGCCTAGAATATGCTTCTGAAAATCTGGACAGGCTCTGTGCTGTCTTCCTCTGTATTACACGTGTTTAGTGCTTAGAACACTTTCAGAAGCTTCACTCCAGTGGAGTAAGCCGCAGTGCCCTGTGATGTCAGACTGTCTGATTACCATTCACTGATGGAAGGACTGATCCCAGCACTGACCCTAAGGGCAGCAGTGATCCGAAAGACACGCTCTGGGGGAGGTTTCTTTCCATAATGGTTGGTGTCTGACAGTAAAGGTAAAAGTGGTACTTTGGGCTTTAGTTTATTAGAATTCCGTCAACAGCAGCTCATAAATGATGACTCTTTCACATTTTAATACTGAAGGTTGTACTTGGAGCAGAGCGACTTCCACGAGAAGTTTGCTGGCGGTGACGTATGTGTGGATAGATCATCAGAATCTGTGACGTGCCAGACTTTCGAGTTAACCCTGAGGTCTTGCCTCTACCCTCACATTGATAAACAATATCTACATTGCTGTGGAAATCTCATGCAAACCTTAAAAAGGGATTTCAGGTAAAAAAGAGTGATGTAACTCTGGAAGTGACCAGTTGTTAATAAGCAGTGGATCCTTTCCCGCTCCGTTCCCTTACATTCATCTTTTTTTTGGTTTTGTGAGTGTCTGCTTTTGGTGCTGAGAGTCAAGTACTAGAGGCTTCTGCAGAATAATCTTTAAAACGTATATTTCAGTCAAACTGTAATTAGAGCACGGGTATATAATACAGCTAACAGTCTTCTTTTGAAAAGATCAAGATTCAAGCATGTTGTGAGAATTTGTGTCCAAAAAAATAAAAGAAACCCTCAAAACATGTACTCTCTGAAGAAAAACATAAAATTCCTTGATAATAGATAACTACTACCTCTGACTTACTCACGTATAATCTCCATAAAGCTGATAAAATTAAGTGCCCTAGCTTGCTTTCTGTTGCTATGATAACACTAACTAAACTCAACTAGGGAGGAGAGGGTTTGTTTGGCTTGCACTTACATTCATCATTGAAGGGGCTGGAGAGA
This sequence comes from Cricetiscus sungorus, assembly GCA_030556225.1. Classification (NCBI taxonomy): domain Eukaryota; kingdom Metazoa; phylum Chordata; class Mammalia; order Rodentia; family Cricetidae; genus Cricetiscus; species Cricetiscus sungorus. The sequence continues at coordinate 8,759,322 of JANBXA010000732.1, forward strand.
TGGCTCAGTGAGTGAATTTCACTTACATTCATCATTGAAGGGGCTGGAGAGATGGCTCAGAGTGACAGCACTGGCTGCTCCTCCACAGGTGTTGAGATCAATTCCCAGCACCCACATGGTGGTTCACAACCATCTGTGATAGAATCTGATGCCCTCTTCTGGCATGGAGGTATACATACAGAACACTCACACATAAAATACAAATAAGTAAAATTAACAACAGCAAAACCCCAGCTCATCATTGAGAAGCAGAGGCAGAAACCTGGCATCAGGAGCTGAAGCAAAGACCAAGGAGAAAACTTACTGGCTGTTCCGCATGGATACCCAGCCTGTTTTCTTATATAACCCAGGACCACCATCCCCGCCCAGAGAGGGCATCACCCGCCACGGGCTGCGCCCTCCTCTTCAACTGAATCTAGAAAATGCCCCCACAGCCTTGCCTACAGGACAATTTGATGGAGGGATTTTCCTAATTAAGGTTTCCTATTCCAGGATAACTCGAGCTGGGCCAAGTATGAAAAACTAACTAGCACATTAGGTTAAATACAGGGCTTAATAAGCAGGGTGTTTAATATGGTAGGATCTATATGTTTTCTCAGCGAAAAACTAAAATGAAATATTCCAAATAGTAACTAAGTAAATACTTTGGATGGTGAAATTTTAATTATTTTTTTCTTTTTGTGTGTTTGTGTGTATGATTTGCCAAAAGAATTTTAGAGGAATGAATATTTCCAATTTTAGTGAATTTTTTAAACCCGCCTGTCTGTAAATGACTTGCGGGTGCATAAATCTCGTATCGTAGCAGAATTCTATAGTACCGACATAAGGTATGTCCTGTTCCGTGTTTTCAAGGTTGGTGGAGTACTTGCAGGCCATGAGAAACTTTTTCTTGATGGAAGGTGGAGACACCATGTATGATTTCTATACCTCAATTTTTGATAAAATAAGAGAAAAAGAAGCCTGGCAGAATGTGTCTTTCCTTAATGTCCAACTCCAGGAAGCAGTAGGACAACGCTACCCCGAAGATAGTTCACGGTAACGTATGGGGCGCCTCTCCCTTTCAGCAGTGTGAGTAGCCCACACGCCAAGAAACGGGCTGTGAATTTTCACACTGTTCTCAGCTACTCATGACCAGAACACTCAACACAGGCAAATTGGCTTTTCAGTGAGACCCTGTCTCTAAGAAGTGGGGGCAGAGATGAGGGGGACCGAAACCGTTACCTGTCGTTTGCAGAAGCGTGTTGCAGCTCTGAGCTATATGCTGGGAAATGTGTGTCTGCAGGCTTATATTGAACAAGTGTCATTGCCGGGGCGGGGGCAGGGGGCGCTGTTACTGTCAAGACCTCACTCACAGCACCCAAGGGTTGTCACTGAGGGACACTCTCGGCTCATGAATCCATGGAAGAAGTCAGATCGTTTTTTATAAGAACACAGTGTGGTCACAAACTAAAACGGAAACTTTTCGTTTAGTTTATCTATATCGTTTGAAAATGTTGATACAACTAAGAAGAAACTGCCCGTTCATATCTTAGATGGCCTTACCCTGAGCTACAAGGTAAGCACTAATCACTTTTTAATAAGAGTTGTTTTTTAATGAAAACTAGGGTGCATATGTAAAATTGAATTTTTTGTTTTCGTAGGTCCCGTGGCCTGTGGACATTGTTATAAGTGTGGAATGTCAGAAAATTTATAATCAGGTGTTCCTTCTCCTGTTGCAAATAAAATGGGCAAAGTACAGCCTAGATGTTCTACTGTTTGGTGGTAAGATTTGGTTTCAGTAAATTAACTCTAATTTGGTTTCTGGTCCTCGAAAAATTTGTACGGATTTTTATTATTTTTACCTATAAACAAATAGCAGCCTGGCACAGGAGTGTGGCCCTTACCACAGGAATGAAGTCTGGGGCTAGAGGGATAGCCCAGCGGTGAAGAGTGCTTGCTGCTCTCCCAAAGGACCCGTTTCAGACAGCTCGCAACTGCTCCCGATGCCAGGGTCTGGGTACCAGCTACCACCACCACCACCACCCCAACCCCCTCATCCCACCCCCCGCCTCTGCAGCACACACACACATGCACGCACACACACACTCAGATACACACACTCACACGTGCACACGCACTCACGCACACACACACTCAGATAACACACACACTCACATGCACACACACACACACTCAGATACACACACGTGCGCACACATACATACACACACACTCACATGTGCGCACACACGCGCACTCACGCACTCACACATACACGCACTCACACGCACACATGGAGCATCCATTCCTATGGCATCCACTGCACATACACAAAAATAATACGGTATTGGGAACTCATGGGCTTAATCTTAGGTGTTATAACTTATTAGGAATTGACATCCGAAACATTCAGTGAGGGTCTGACCGGGATTCTACAGTCAGCAGTGATAACAGGAATTCATTATCATCTGTCCCCTGTGTGCCTGCCCAGTGCTGGGATTAACAGACGTGTGTCATCCTGACTGGTTTATTCAGTGCTGGGAATCGAACCCACGGCCTCAAGCATGCCAGGCAGGCGAGCACTCCGCCAGCTGCAGCCTCAGAGAATTTGATATTTTACCTTCCCAGGGCACAAATGTGCCCTTTAGGCCCCAGCCCTGCCTGCCGATGCCACATCGCTGACTCCTCCTGTCCAGGCACCGTGGCCTCTGCTTAATTCCATTTCTGCCCACTCTTCCCTTCCACCTTTATAGAGCTGGCTAATGCTGCTGGGAGACCCCCAGGGAAAGAAGGCGCTGTGCGTGAACAGGACACGCCCTCCCAGTTGGGACCACCCAAAGAGTCGCTGAGACAGCAGATCCATCGCATGTTTCTCCTACGAGTGAAGCTAATGCACTTTGTGAATAGTTTACACAACTACATCATGACCAGGGTTGGTGCTCGCCTGTCTCCTCCGCACCTTCATCTCGTGTAGGAAGTAGTTCAAAGACAACGCGCACCGTGCGTGTATTTATAACTACAGATAGAGATTGTGAAAAGGTGAAAGAGATACATACTTTCACCGTAACATAACATGGCAGTGAGAGGTAGTGTGTTTTTAAATAAGTGTTTTCATCTTTGAGAATTTCACACAATGTATTTTGATCATATGCACCTCAATCCCTTCCCTAACTCCTCCCAGATCTACTTCCTACACACACCTTCATGTCTTTCTTTCTTTCTTATTTATCTGTCTGTTTTTACTTAGCCTATGAGCTCCCGTCTGTGCTGCCCATAAACTCTGGGTGGAGGCACCATCTATGGGAGCGATTGACGTAGCAGGAGCCGCCCTCCTAAAAACCTGTCTCCCTCCCCAAAGCCATCACTGTGCACAGCCGCTCAGCTACAGGTGGGAGGTCGGGACTCCCTTCCACTCTGCGAGACTGTTGCGTGGCTTGACGGGGTGTGGGTACCCGCGGCTGCCGTGCGCTTCCTGAGTGCCGCGGTCCTGCCGTGCCCATCAGACACTGCTTGGCCTTGTCCTCCTCATCACCTGGCTGATCACTAGAGTCTTTCCATGTCCTCTTGTGCTAAGTGAGAAAGAGAAAAGGCAGGCAGGGCAGGTAGCTCAGTTGGGAAAGTCAAAAGAGCTTTAATAACTGGGTGTGGATCCCAGTGCCCACATAGCAATCCAGGTGTGGCTTGGCAGTGGTGGTGCACACTGTTAACACTGGCAGGGGCAGGGGCAGGGGCAGGCTGTTTGAGGCCGGCCTGGTCTACAGGGTGACTCCTAGAACTGTATTCCCAGGGACACCCTGTCTTGGGGAAAACAAAACAAACGTCTCCAGGTGTGATCACACACACACCTAGGGAGGGAGGGAGGCAGACAAGAGCGTCCCGGGCTTGCTAGCCACGCAGGCTGGACAGATGGTAAGAATGAGTGCTCATTAGGCTGCTTGTCTTTCTCATTTAAGATTCTTCACAGCACAGGGCTGGAGTTTCAGCATCAAGTTGAGGAGGCCAAGGATTTGGATCAGCTGATTAAAATTCACTACAGATACTTGTCAACCATCCATGATCGATGTCTGCTGAGAGAGAAGGTGTGTAAGATTACATCTCAGGTATAACCAGAGGGGCAAGTGGGGATGTCTTTCTATTGTGGAATTTTCAGTTCTGCAACTACTGTCCTGCAGTCTTCTCTTAGGAAAAGACCAGATTAAATGTGGTTACAAATGTGTGCCCCACTACCAGCAATTCCATTTAAGACAAACTACGCAGAACTGAAAGCATGTCTGTAGCCAGGCATGAAAGTACACCAATTCATTATGAAGGTGTAGAACTGAATAGTTTTACACGCACTGGGACTTCTGGCTCGGGTCCTGTGATGATTCTAAATGACGTTCAGGGATGAAAGCTTACTGTCCTGGAATGCAGGCGGACATCCCACGGTCCTTGGGTCAGAATTTGCACCTGCCTTACAGAAAAGGCAGTCCTTGCAATGATACGCTCCTTCTGTGATGTGATTAGGAGAAAGTCCAAACAGAGTCACAAAGCCCTTATTTTGTCTCCAACATTGATCTTCAGGTCAGCTTTGTGAAGGAAGCCATCATGAAAGTGCTGAACTTGGCGCTCATGTTTGCGGAGGGTTGGCAGGCGGGCCTCGGGGCTTGGCAGTAAGTATGTGCTGTGTGATAACCATACTGTAACCATTCCAGCGTCTGCTAACAACTTCATTTGAAGTCTTTCCACACCCAGTCTTGGCAGTGGTTCACGCTCCATCGTAACTAAGAACTGCCTCCCTTGCATAAAGCCTGACGTTGAATCCGACGTGCTACCAAAAATAGAATGTGTTTAGTTAAACTAGATAGCATAAGCTAAGTCAGTTTTCTTACAAAAGGAAAAACGGTTTAAAACAAAATCTGAGGGTTTTTAATTAAAATAAGCGAACATTCTCAGATGATGAGGCTCAGTTTTTATTATAGGTACCTCCACACATTTGGAGAAGGGTACAGGACAACATAACAAACCTGTGTGACTCATCTCCCTCCGAGGACGACCAGTTCTGGGACTTGATCCCCACTCCCACACTTGCTAAAACATTTTAAAGTGAAGTACGGGCATCACGCTGGGTTACTGTCCAAATCTCTATGTTTGTAAGCTCTAAAAGATGGTATATACTAATAGAGTGTTTTCACTTGTGTAATATCGTAAGACAAAAGACCTAAAGTCATTATACAGTAGAAGGCCCAGGAGCTTTCTTCCGGTCTAGCAGAAACATCTCGGTTTGGTTTTGTTTCTGTGCTAGGGATTGAACTCAGGACCTCCTTGCACTGTGTAAGTGGTTTACCACTGAGCAATACTACTAGTTCAGCTCTCTTCTTACATTAACTTGAATATACATTTCAGCGCTTAGCCTCTGTCTCATTTATGAAGTATACACAATGATAATTTACTTTGCTGAAATAGAAGTTCATGTCTGGTGGGTTAGAGGTTTTATTTGTGTGCTTATGCCTACATGAGGAGTATAGGCACAGATATGTGAGGATGTGTGCACCTTCGTCTGCACATGGAGGCCAGAGAGTATGTCTGGTTATCCTCCTGTCATTTTCCAGAGTCTGTCCCTGGCGCTGGGACGCACATTTCCCAGCCAGATGGAAAGCTAGTAAGCCCTGCCTGCCTCGCTCTTTCTCCACCTCCTCAAAGCTGTGGTTGCAGACGCACAAGGGGTTAACGTGTGGGTGCTGGGATCCAAACTCACGGTTACACAGCTAACACTGGTAACAGCTGCACCACTCTCCAACCCTGGACTGGGTTTCATAACAAAACCGTGTTAATAAAGAGGGGAAGAGTTCACCCCAGACCTTGTCATTCAAAATCCCAGCCTGTCGTTTGTATGTGGGAAGAAATGTAGCTAGTCCGGATATTGGTAATTGTAAGTAAAAAAATATTAGTCTTGGGCTGGTGAGCTATCTCAGAGGGTAAAGGCATTTGCCACACAAGCCTGACAGTCTGAATTCAACCCTCAACACACATAAAGGTAGAATGTGTTGCATAAAGTTGTCTCCTGCCATCATCATGCATTCCATGGTGTGTGTGCATGCATGCGCACATGCATACGCATGCGCACACGCATACGCATGCGCACGCGCACACAGACACACACACACACACACACACATACACACTCATAGACATGTACAATAGTAGTAACAGCAGGGACTAGGAATGTAGCCTGGTGGTGAAGCACTTTCCCAGGATGGCCCATGCCCTGAGCGCTGTTCTCAGCAACACAAAAGCAAGAGGAAACAGATGCCTTCCTGACTAGATACTGGCCTCTCAATGCATACACATGACTTTTCTCTCTAACACTGAGCCAGATGAGGGACCTGCTACTCCTTACGCTTACTACATTTCTACAGCAAATGTCAGCAAAAAACGTAAGCATGGGGACATAAATCTTGGCCTGCAGCTGGACGGTGATGTCACACACCTGTAATCCCAGCAATTGTGAGTTCAAGGCCAGCTTGGTCTACAGAGCTAGTTCCAGGACAGCCAGAGCTGTTACAGGGCTGGAAGATTGAGTAAAAGCTAGCCTGGGCAACATAGAGACTGGGCTGGAAGATTGTGAGTGAGGGCTAGCCTGGGCAACATAGAGACTGGGCTGGAAGATTGGGAGTGAGGGCTAGCCTGGGCAACATAGAGACTGGGCTGGAAGATTGTGAGTGAAGGCTAGCCTGGGCAACATAGAGACTGGGCTGGAAGATTGTGAGTGAGGGCTAGCCTGGGCAACATAGAGACTGGGCTGGAAGATTGTGAGTGAAGTCTAGCCCGGGCAACATAGAGGCAGCAATGTTATGAAATGTCTGCGTGTTGCAGTGTGGGGCTGGAGAGACGGCTCTGTAGTTGGTGTCACTGGCTGCTCTTCCAGAGGACCCAGTTTCAGTTCCCAGCACCCAGATGGCAGGAAGCTCACAGCTGTCTGTAACTCCAGTGCAGGGGACTTGACACCCTCGCACAGACATAAATGCCAGCGAAACGCCAATGCATATATAAATTTTTTAGAAAATGTTTCAGTGTATCAAATTTGCTTCTAAGTGCTGGGGAGGGCTTGTTGGCTCTAGGTAAATGACTGATATTGATGAGCCTTTGTGTGAGACACACACATATAAACATCTGCTCACCCCAGAGAGGGGACCCATGACAGATGACAATCCAAAGTAATGAATGCACCAAAGTCTCCTTGGTGAGCCAGTGAGTACACATTGGAGATATCAGCAGGAGCAAGTATGACAAAAAAAAAAAAAAAAAATCAGCTAGGTCACCAAAAGGCCCACAGGATATGGGTGATGACTGACCAAAGCTTCACCCAGGAGCTCTTGGCAGGGCCCACAGGCGGCTTAACAATCTGTGCCTCCCCTGGGCAGTCATAAATGTGGGAGGAGACATCAGGACGCTTCCTAGTTTCCACGTTCCTAGACATGTGACCTCTATTGAGTCTCCTAGCTCCTCCCCTCCAAGGTTGGGGGCGGGGTGTGGTCCAGGAAAAGTGTTAACTTAGCGGAAACCAACCCCTGTACAGTGTGAGCGTATTATGAAGTGTTTCCCTGTATATGTTGCTCATTTCCCTATTTAAAAAGACTAATGAAAATATGATTGTTTCGTATTTTATAATCTTCAGCCTTAGCATTCTACAAATTACTTCACTAATAATATTATAGCTGCCTATTACTAGTTCCTATGCACTTAATAGAAATTGGAATTTACTTTCTTTCTTAGGATGGAATCTATAGAGAAAATGGAATCTGACTTTAAAAACTGCCACATGTTTCTCGTAACCATTTTAAATAAAGCTGTCTGTAGAGGATCTTTTCCCCATTGTGAGTACATCATCTTACATTGTTTCGCTTTCATAATTTTATTGTAACTAAAGCTGCGTGTCAGTATTCGTTACTAATCACATGGACAGTTTGACAGTTTCCCATCTCAACACTCAAAGCCCTTAGCCATGATTGAGTTGGCGTTGCAGAATTCCAATGGAGTGGGTAAATACCAGATGGCTGTCACTAAAACTGAAGGTCTCTGGCTTATGGATGTGCCTTTTATTTCAGTGGATTCCTAAAGTGGGATTGTAGGAACTAGGAGAGGTGGTTTTTCACTATTGACTCCTGTGTTGACCATTTGTAAGATCCAAACTTTCAGCAATTTTAGAACTTACAAGACTACCTCTTATTGCAAAGAAATGTGGATTTTTACAGTTCAGAATATAGGGTTTGAGGGAGATAAGAGATTTGTGAGGTGAATCGTTGAGATTTTAGTCTGTGCAGACAGACTAAGTGGTATCTGTTTAAGTAAAGACTCTATATAGTACTAATCTCTTCTCCATCTGTACATGCTCTGGCCGCTGTACACATACTAAACACAGCAGGCGTGCACTGCGATCTGCCTGTGCAAGCGGTAGGTAACATTGGCACTTTTTCCATGTTTCTATGGGCCAGGTTATGTAAGCAGATGCCATCCGTAGATTAGAATATGGCCCTGTATTGTGAGCTAGCCTGGGATCTATGCCATGTAGAAGATATGTGCTCAATGAAATGCTTTTATTATTTTTTTTTAAGATTAAAAGCTCTGAAATAGAAATGTCATCATCTTTTCCATTTATATTAACAAATGGTGATTTTAATTAAAAATACACCAGATCTTTAAATACTGTTAAGTTTTAATTCACTGAAGCATTATTTAAGCATGTAAACAATTACCAGAACGAATTTTTAACCTTTTTTTTTTTTCTTCCCCCAGTGGAATCTCTAGCACTGTCGCTCGTGGCCGGCATGGAGCAAAGTTAAATACCTCTAATGTAACAAGTACTTTAGACTTCATCGTCGTCTATGCTCACTTCCAGCATTTGCAGCGGAGAAACAGAAATCTTTTCATTTTTATTTATTTTTATTTTTAAACATATCTAGGCGAATACTGTGTAGATATTTTCTCTGGAGATTGTTTACAAGTATGTAGATTATGTATATAAGGCAGGTGTTACATAAAATATAAAAGTAGATCATTGACTTACATTTGTTTTCTAAAGGATTGACTTATTTTTATTTTACATTTGTGAGTATTTGGGCTGCTTGTACGTATTTGCACCATGTGCATACTGTGTGTTCAGAGGCAGTAAGAAAAAAGACATCAGATAAGTTGTGTTTTGTTAGATTTGACTATCCTTGAAGTATTTAAGTTTTTATATACTAATATCAGTGTATAATGCCAACTTTCCTTATGGCCAGCTGTTATGTACCAGGGTATCACATTTATTAACTAACTGTATATGTAATATCTCAAATAAAATTATACATATCATTCAGTTTTTCCACCTTTTTATGTGTTACTCAGTAGGCACTGTATAAGGACAGATGATATTGTAGACAGATAAATCCAGTAAGAACAGAGCAAAGCTGAACTTTAGCCAGCTGGGTCAAATTGATAGCCCTCATCAAACCATAATTGATATGCCTTCCCAAGCTCATAAAATACATCACCAAGGAAGTGTGCACACTTTGTGCATGAAATATACTAACCCTTTGGGTTTGTTTGTTTGTTTTGGGGGGATTGTTTGGTTGGTTGGTTGATGAGTGGGTGGGTGGGTGGGTTGTTTGGTTGTTTGAAAGTGCAGCGAGACAATAGACTCTGCTTGCAGGAAAATAGCTGGAAAGGAATTTATTTAGACAGATCAGATCCCAAAGATCCCCTTCCCACCCCACCACCCGTTCTGCTGCCATGCTGTGTACCGGCATGAGCAGATATCCACTGCTCCGTAACAGTCACAAGAACGGAGACGCGGTGTTGATCAAAGGCCACCCTAGCTGCCAGAAGTCCAGCTCCCAACTCTGATAGAGACTCCCAGCTGCCAGAAACCTAGGTCACAAAGACCAGAGGACCAAAGAGGAAACAGAAACCAAGGAAGAAACACCTATCCAACAAAGACAAACTCAGAAGTCAACACCTACACCTGTATTCATCCAAACCCAGATGCCTAGACACCAGTGTAAGAATACAATAATCAACATGTCATCACCAGGGCCCACTATTCTACTACAGCCATCCCTGAATATCCCAACACAGCTGAAGCACAGAAAATGACCTTAAAACCAACTTTATGAAGATGACAGAGGTCCTTTAAAAGGAAATGAATAAATCCCTTAAATCCAGGAACACAAACAAACAATTGGAGGAAATGAAATCCCTTAAAGAAAGACAAGAAAAAAAAAACAAAACAAAAAAAAAAAAAAACAGGTGAAGGAAATAAATAAAACTGCCCAAGGCCTGAAAATGGAAACAAAGAAGAAGCAATAAAGAAAACACAAATGGCGGGAATCCTAGATGTGGAAATCTAGGTCAGTGAACAGTAACTACAGATGCAAGAATCACAGAATACGAGAGGCGGAAGAGAAACTCTCAGATGCAGAAGACACAATAGAAGAAACTGGTACAGTGGTCAAAGAAAATGTTAAACCGAAAAATTCCTGACATAAGACATCCAGGAAATCTGGGACATTAGATAACTACTGAGTCAAGGCAGGGAAAAAAAAAAAAAAATTATTAAAGACTTCCTAGAATCCAATGGAAATTAATGCATAACGAGTGCAAACTGATGGAACACAACAAAAGCCGAGTCAAGAAGACAGTTCGTAGCACTGAGTGAGTGCCTACATAAAGAAGCTACAGCGAACTCACGCTAGCAGCCCAGCACCACGCCTGAAGCACAAAGAGAAGCAGGCTCACCCAGGAGTAAAGAGGAGGCAGGAAACAACAAAACTGAACAACACAGAGAATCACTGAAACAAAGAGTTGGTCCTTTGAGAAAATAAACAAGATAGACAAACCCTTACCCAAACTGAGAAATAGAGAGAGCTGGGCAGTGGTGGCACACGCCTGTAATCCCAGCACTCCGGAGGCAGAGGCAGGCGGATCTCTGTGAGTTCGAGGCCAGCCTGATCTACAAAGCAAGTTCCAAGACAGAGCTGTTACACAGGGAAACCCTGTCTCAAAACCAAACAGCAACAAAAGGCCAGAATGTCCAAATTAACAAAATCAGGAATGAAAAGGGGGGACATAACCACAGACACCAAGGAAACCGAATTGTGCTGATAGTTTTATGTCAACTTGATACAAGCTAGAGTCAAAGGAGGGAACCTCTATCAAGAAGATGTTTCCAAAGAGCCGGCTGTCGGCAAGCGTATTTTCTCAGTGATTTACAGGTGAGGGTCCAGGCTGGGTATGCAGTGCCATCCCTGAGGTGGTGGTCCTGGATTCTCGAAGGCAGCGGGCTGAGCAAGCCTGCAAGAACAAGCCAGTGAGCGGCTCCCTTCCACGGCCTCTGCCTCCAAGTTCCTGTCCTGCTTAAGTTTCTGTCCTGACTTCCTTCAGTGTTGAACAGTTCTGTGGAAGCGGAAGCTGAATAAACCCGTTCCTGTCCAGCTTGATTTGGTCGTGGCGTTTTATCACCATTAGTGAGTAACTAGCCCTAACTAATACAGAAATGCACGTAGGAAAGTATATAAAGCACAAAGAGCCAGAGTGCCATAAAACGGTACGGAGTAAGGTAAGCGTTGAAGGTGGCGCTGCACTCTTGGCTCAGTGTGGCACTCCCCCAGTCCACCACCCCCCCTCCCGAGCCATGCAAGAATGATACCAGACCACGGAAGAGGCAGCTCAGCCCAGCCACTTGGGTTTTAGTTAATTCCAGATGTACTCGAGTTGACAACCAAGAAGTCACCCCAGCCCCATAGGCTTACATGTCAGGACGCTTGGTCCCCACATGGTAGAAAGAACCCTTTGGGAAGGATTAGGAGGTGTGGCCTCGTGGGAGGGGCTGTGTCACCAGGGATAAAGCCCCACCCCTACATCTTCCTTGTGGATAAGATACAAGCTACTGCTGCAGTGCCACACCTGCTGCCTGCTGTCCTGCTCCCCACAGTGACAGACACGGACCTACTCCCTGAAGCTGAAATCAAACCTCCAATAAACTTTTTTCCTGGAAGTTGCCTTGGTCATGATGTCTCCTCACAGTAATAAAAAAAAATAGCACTAAATCTAAGTACCTCAACTGATGCAGCATAGGTCTGGAACCCTGGCTAGGGGTGGGGAGGGAATAGAGAAGGGCAGACACCCAGATGTATGTTCAGGACAGCTGCGGTCAGCTGCCTACAGCTACTGTATCTGGACACCTGGGGGAGTTTATTGCATACAGTACAGGGGGAGGATGGTGTGTTTTGTTTGGGTTTTTGTGGGCTTGTTTGTTTGTTTTTTCCAGACAGGGCGTCTCTGTGGCTTTGGAGGCGATGGTGTTCTACAGCACTTAATCCCAAGATTGAAACATTCTATCCTACAGAGAAACTTCTTCAGAATAGCTCCAAGAAGCTCCTGAAACTGACAAGATTTACTAGGTGCTCCCTCCCAACAGAAAACAATAAGGGCGACTGGGAGCCACTCTCAGAGAAGCTGGGTACCCAGGAAAGCATTCTCCACAGGGCTTGGCTGGGCAGTGCACTCGGGTTCTAACTTTTATGAGCGGCCGCTCATGCTCTGGTGGGCTTTGCTGATGCAGCTGTCTTGAGTCATTTCTGCTCTGGCAGTAACTGGTTACCCATATTCCTGTAAGTAACCTTAATGAAACCCATTGGCTCACAACGTTGGACTTTGGCGGTATTGGTACTTTGGCCTATCATGCTCCCTAACCCAGGTGAGTAGATGTGTGTTGGTGTCTTCCCAGGAAAGGTCTCACACAACAGTTGGCTAGCCTTCCACACTCTCAGGCTGTAAACTGCCGTTGCTAGTTTTCATATACACGGGTCCTCTTTACTTGGGGCTTCCTCTGCGCCTTACACCTTAGTGGCCTCTTGTCTATTCGTCTGATGTGAATTGTCAATAGCATCCTGCAGACTCCACCATAGCTTGTGGAAGAATTGCTGAAGCTGGACTCTGCTTGGCCAGGTGAAGATGGCAGGTTGCGTGACTTATCTTGGTTTGCTTTCTATTGCTCTGAGGAAGCACCATGATCAAAACCCACTCGGAGAGGAGTGGGTTTACTTGACTTTCGTGTCCCGGTCCGTTAGTGGCGGTGAAGGCAGGAACCTAGCGTGAGGGACTGAACTGGACTATGGAATAACTCAACTCACCAATAACTCAACTCGCCGAGTCGTCCCCATAGCTTGCTCAGCCTGCTGTCTTACAGCAACCAGGGCCACCAGCCTGGGGGTGGGGGGGGGTAACCCCCCATAATGGGCTGGGCCCCTCCCCCATCAATCGCTAATCAAGAAAACGTCTCATGGACTTCTCTGATGAAGGAAATCATTTTCTCATTAAGATTCTCTCTTACCAGATGATGCTGGCTTGTGTCTAGGTGACCGAAGGAAGGAAGGAAGGAAGGAAGGAAGGAAGGAAGGCAGGAAGGAAGGAAGGGAGGGAGGGAGGGAGGGAGGGAGGGAGGGAGGGAGGGAGGGAGGGAGGGAGGGAAAGAAAGAGAAAAAAGAATAACCAGGACCGTGAGCTACACCCAAATGTATAGCCTAAGGGTTGATGGACATTATAGAGGACTGTCCTCTCTACACTGCCAGTCTCGACAATGCACGTTTGTTTTGTTTTTACATCGCAACAAGGTATGCCTCATTCTGCAAGACTGCTGCTGACTTCTTAAGACTCTGACCAGTTGTGGGCACTGATGGGGCTCCTGTCCATTTACCAGATCACTAGGTAAATCGGGATTTCACTCAAGGCTTGTGTGCTCAGTGGATCACAAATACAATTGTCTTGATTGTGAGTTCCTGCGTCGTCTCCTTCAGTGAATGTGGAAATGGCCACCTGGGTTCTCCCGTCAGGATGGGCTTCAGATTGAGGATGCGAGCATTCCACTCAGTATTTGATCGAGCTATTAATTCACATCTAGACTACAGATCAAAATGTGAAATACCATTTGTTCAGTCCATATTTGTCTTGTACGCTGTAAATATATTTTTTTTTAGTAAGATAGGCACAAGGGGGAGATAATGGTGCCCTTGTCATGAATCATGGAAGCAGGTATGACAACTTCCAGCCTGTTTACATCATTTCAAATCTGTTGTCAGCCACAAGCAATGATTTCTTTAAAAATTTCTGTGCATTTCACCTGTGGATGGGCGTCATTTTTCTTTCCGTGTGTTCCCATATCTGCTGGCATTGAAAGAACAAAATATACTGCTGGGGTTTCTACTAATTATTCTTTGAAGAGTTATCTTCCCAACAAAAGATCTTTTTTTTCTCTCAGCATGGCAGAAAATGAAATCTTATGTAAGTAGATAAATTTTAATTTTCGTTTCTACTCATTGAATTCCATTTCACATAAAAGTTTACAAATGGTTTTGATTTTTTTTTTTTTTTGGTTTTTTGTTTTTCAGTATAAACGTTGCCTTGATGGCATAAAATGATATACATTGCGAATTGCTTTTAGGATAAATGCCAGTATTGAAACCTAATCTCCAGGTTACTGTCCTGGAGAAGTGGCAGAATGCTGTCAAGCCTGTGTTTTCCATTTTATTGCACCATACACTACAATTAGTAAGCCAAGGAATCAACATGTCACATTTGTATTATTGATACAGTCTAGTTTTTGTTAATTTTATTATAGTCTTATGTATATGCGGGGAAGTTATAAGAATTATACATTTAACTAAGTTTAACACCACGTATTTTATGATAAAGGGTTGTTATCGTAAGGTGGTCAAAGCACTGATACGTATTTGCTGTAAATAGAATTACTTGAGTTTTACTGTGATAGTAAAAGTTACTTCATAAAGATGTATTCCTGTTAAGCTGGGGGAGCAAAACCGGCATGGGAGTTGGGCATGGTAGTACGTGCCGGTAATTTCAGCATTTGAGGGGTGCAAGCTGGAAGATGGGGGTTCGAGGGTAGCCGGGGTTACATCAGACCCTGTCAAACCTCAACACAAAACAAAACACCCCTCGTCGTGAGGAGGGTCGTCGTGAGTGAAGAAGGGCTCAACGTTTGGGGCTTTTCTCCTAAGTTCAGCATTGTGATGTATGTTATTAACCTGGGTCTTGTCTTTTGGAGAGGGACAAGTTCAAAGCTCAAGTCAGGGTTTCTTCTGCCACATTTCCAAGAGTCTGAACGTGTGTTAGCCCGTGCCCAGAGGGCAGATGGGATGGTAGCACTGATACTTCATGGTTCTTTCCTTCCTCGGGTCAGGTAGTGAGTCTCTGAGGCAGGAGGGCAGTGTAAAACTGGGGGACCTGCGGAGGAAGATATGCTGCTCATCACTCGTGCATTTACTGGAGCGTCTCACCAGCACGGAGGACGAGTTCTAGTAAAATCAAACACGGTTGTTCTTGCAAAAAACCGGGATTCGATTCCCAGAACCCACGCAGCGGCTTACACCCCATCCCTAACTCCAGTTCCCGGTGGACACAACGCGCCCTCTTAGGACCTTTGCAGGCCACCAGGCACGCATGCGGTGCACCGACAAACAAGCAAGCAAAACATTCATACTCATAAAATAAAATGAATGGCTCTCCTTTTAAAACTGGTGATATCTCCAATTCGGCTTCTTCATAAACTGGAATTCTCTTCCTCACCCGGCCTTAGCCTATAATCGAGGAAAACTCTTGATTTAGGCGGGACGGAGCTGTGACTCCATCCTCGCAGCCCAGCGGGCGGGTGGAGCCCACCCCACAAATCCCGGCTCCCTTTGCTGCGGTGACCCCAGCGGGCGGGCGGGCGCGCGGGCGGGGAGGACGGGGACCCGAGCGCCCGCTGGGCGGAGGGAGGGACGGAGGGAGGGACGGAGGGAGGGAGGAGCGCCGGGAGGAAGAGGCCGAGCCCGAGCCGCGGAGCACCGCCCCGGAGGAAGGGGAGGAGGCCGGGCGTTTCCTGGTGCATTCCCGACCCGCCCAAGTGACTCACCCACCCGGGTAGGAAAACTGCCCGGCCCGCCCTGGACGACCGAAGGCGGCGCAGAGCAGGTAAGGGCGGCCGCGGGGTCCCAGTCCCCTCCCAGCCCGGTGCGGCGAGCCTGCAGGGGCCTGGGCGCAGCCTCCGGGGCTGCCTTCTGCTGCCTGGAGTCCCCGGGTCCCCTCCCCTGCACGCCGGCCGCGAGCTCGGGACTCCCGGCCCAGCTCGGCGGCGTCCCCGGGGCTCTTCCCCAGGAGTCACATTTGCAGAATCCCCAGTGCTGGCGGCTCATCCCACTCAGCGGTGCGCAAACCTCTCCCTCCCCGCGCGCGCGGCTCAGCCCCCCGGGGCCCCCCGGGTCCCGAACCCCCGCCCCGGCCCGACGCCGGGATCCTTGGATCCGGGAGGATCCCAGACCTCGCGCTTCCGGCACGAGGCTGAGCTCCCGAAGAGGAAGAAACAGGGTTCGTTAGTGCTTGGTATTTTTACTGTCGAAAAGTAAGAAGCAGACGCGTCGTTCGCGGTGCACTGCAGTGGGAAAACAAACCCGAGTCGTCGTCCCCCACCCCCGCCCCCCATGGTTCTGCCCGCGGAGGAAAGGAAGGAGGTCGTAGTCCCGGGGAGTCGTTCTCAGATTCTTGGAGGCAGAGAGAGAGAGGGAGAGGGAGAGAGAGGCATTTTGGGCTTTGTTAAGGAAACTGGATTGTTGAGGAGCAGCGGTGCGCCCCCACCCCACCCCCGCGCGCGCATTCGTAGCGAATTTTATACTTTAAAGCCTAACGCGTCCGCTTAATTTGCAACATTTTGTGAGTACGAGAAGCGGAGGAAGAGATTTGCAGCTGGGGTTGGCGGGGGAGGTGGGGATAGACGGAGGGGCGCGTCGAGGCTGTCCGTGTGCTACCGGGCACCAGGGGACGGGCCCTGAGCACTAGGTGAGCCCGGTGACTTTTGGCTTAGGTGATTCCTGTTTGAAGCCACCGTGATACTCGCGTGCCGCTGTAACCGAGACCAGCGCTGGCCACCTGGGGCGTTTTGCTAGACCCTGGCCAAGTTCATTGGCTGGAAGTTGAAGCACACCAAACTGGTGGAATATATGCGTGAATACCTGCCCTCGCCCTGGTCCCGAGGATGCTAGCGATTCTTAATTTTAAAAAGCCTGATGTACAAGGCACAGAGCCTGAAAGGGTTCATCCAGTTTTTAAATGAATGTGAGCCACTGTAGGCATGCATTTTAAGAATTCAGTAGGAATGTTGTGGGATTCTCCGTTGATTGGTAACACTGGCAAAATGGTGCAGTTGAAAAGTCCTTCCAAGAAAATGCATCCACTAGGGATTTGTGTATTTGAGGAAGGGTGTATGTATATATGTATGTATGTATACATATATATCATTATATGTGTGTATATGTAAGTGGTGTGCGTGTTCTTGTATGTGGTGCACAGGTGTGTGAATGTGTTTGCATGAGCGTGTAGAGGCTGAAGCCCGATTTGGAATTTTCCTTTATTGTTTTCGCTCTTATTCTTTGATACAGGGTCTCTCAGCTGCACACAGAGTTCGCTGATTGAACGAGTCTTGCTAGTCTCCCCCTCCTAAGCGCTGGGGCTCCAGGGAGGCGCCGCGGTGGCCCTGGGCATTTCCATGGGTTCTGGAGATCGGAACTCCTGTACTCACATTTGAGTGGCAGGTGGTTATCCAATGAGCGTCGCCCTGGCGCTTACCTGTGTTTTTAACTTTACATATAGTAAAGTTCGTGTTTTGGCGTGTTGACTGCTGCTGTAATTAAGATGCAGAGCTAGTTTCTGTTACCCCAGACGTTTCCTTCCTGGGTTCCTTTTGTTAGCCTTCTCCTACCCTCAGCTGCGGGCAGCCTTTGCTGACCTTTTCACAGTACTGTATCTTTCTCCCCAAAGTCCTTTTGAGTCTGCGTTTGAGATGATGGTGCGCTTTCCGTAAAAATTATGGGGTGGGGAGAGGGGGTTGGGAGGGAAGGTCTGCCATGGTCTTTTATCAGCTGAACGCCATTAAATGAAAATTATGAGAACATATGTAATACTGCGTTACAAAAAAAAAACCCGACACAGATGTCTTAGTGGCTACACTTGCTGCACGAGTGTGACAGCCCGAGTTACAACCCACGGTGGAAGGGGAGGACGGAATCCTGACCGTTGTCCCCTGACTGCCACAGGGGTGCGGAGATTGGTGCCCGCATTCACCGCCATCATACACAATTAACGAGCAAGTGTTTTAAAATAAAAATAAATGTAGCTCTGGATACAGTGTAGAAGGAAGACTGAAATGCTGTTCTCTATTTTACTTGCATGATTTTGTTATTTCCTGCGTGAGTTTGTGTGTACACCACATTCACGCTGGAGCCTGTGGAGGCCAAAGGAGGGCATTGGGTCTCTTGGAGCAGGAGCTACAGGCTGTTACCATAGGCTGCCCTGTGGACACTGGGAGCTGGACCCAGACCCTCCCGAAGAGCGCTGAACTGAGGAGACATTTGTACACACACACACACACACACACACACACACACACACACGCTTACACACACACGCTTACACAGACACACAGAGACACACACACGCGCTTACACACACGCACATGCTTGCACACAGACACACACAGACACAG
The DNA here is from genome assembly GCA_030556225.1 of Cricetiscus sungorus. Lineage (NCBI taxonomy): Eukaryota > Metazoa > Chordata > Mammalia > Rodentia > Cricetidae > Cricetiscus > Cricetiscus sungorus. The sequence continues at coordinate 8,777,851 of JANBXA010000732.1, forward strand.
GCGCACACACACACACGCTTTACACACACACACATGCTTGCACACACAGACACACGCACACAGACACACACAGAGACACAGACACACACGTTTACACACACGCACATGCTTGCACACGCACACACACACATACACACACATACACACACATACGCACATACACACACATACGCACATACACATACACACACATACACACACACACACACACACACACACACACACACACACACACACACACCTCCCTTTGGAGACTGTTTCAGTATTTGGTCCAGACAGCCTTGAACTCATGGCCCTTCCGCTTTAGCCTCTGTGTAGGGAGGAAGGGGGTTGGGCTGTCCAGGTGGGACTCAGACTCCTGATTCCCCGCCCCCACCCTCTGGGTGCTGGGATTGCACGTGTGTCTACCACCCGGCCTCTCTGCCGCAGCCTCTTGAGATTACAGCAATTGGGTACAACCTAGCCTGAAGCAGTATTTCCAAAGGTGAGAAAATTTACGAACTCTACCTCAATAATATTTTTAGATAGTACAGAACTGTGTATGTACTGGAGGTGGCATTCTGCTATGACTTCATCCTCTTTCATTGAAATGGGAGTTTTGTAACGCAGATTGTATTTCGTGTGTTACACATTTTCACTTAATTATACTCAGCTGGTTAACGGTATTGGCAGTTCTTAAATGTTGCTGTGTAGAAAGAGTCCACCTATTCCTTATATTGATTGTGTAACACAGTCATGTGTTGCTGAACTGTAGCGATATGTTCCAATGTGTATCTACACAATCCCATCATGGCATCAGAGTGGAATTACATGAATGAAAATAGGTGTGGATATTAATTATATATATGTATATATATACATATATATACATACATACATACATACATATACACACACGTGTGCACACGCACTTGCACACATGCACATGTGCACATACACACCCGCATACATGCACACACAGTTGCACACACGTACACATGCATGCACTTGCGCACACGCACACACAGGCATATGCACGCACATGAGCACATACACACACATACATGCGCACACTTGCACACACGCACGTGCACACACAGGCACGCACACGCGCACACACAGGCACACACACTCATACATGCACACACACTTGCACACACACGCACACACAGGCACACACGTGCACATGCACACACACAGGCACACTCACGCACACGTGCACACATGCCATGGTCCCTGACTTCTCTTTAGTGTGGCTGTACTATAATGTATTCGATCAGTCTTCTGCTAGTGATGGTCTTTTTGAAAGTTATTTACTGGATATCTGTGGGTATTTGCCAACACGAATGTCTGGCACCATGTGTGCGCCTCGTGCCAGACCGGGGAGTTGGGTCCTCTGGGACAGGAGTTGCCCTGATTGTGAGCTGCCGCGGGGTGCTGGGAACTGAACGTGGGTCTTCTGGGAGAGAAGCCAGCACTCTTAACCACTGAGACGACTCTCCAACCCCTGACATTGTATGTGTGTGTGTTGGTGTGTGTGTGTGAGTGTGTGTGTGTGTGTGTGAGTGTGTGTCTGTCTGTCTGTCTGTCTGTGTGCCTGTGTCTGTGTGTGTTGTTTTTCCAGACAGGATCTCTGTATGTAGCCTTGGCTGTTCTGAAACTCACTCTGTAGACCTGGTTGGCCTCGGGTTCACAGAGATCGGCCTGCCTCTGCCTCCGAGTGCTGGGATTAAAGGTGCTTTGCCTCCACCTCCCTCTCACATTGAATTTTAACATTTATCTCCACTCCAGTTGATGTGTGTGGCCATATCCTTGTGTACGTGCTCAGATTAACTATTCTGAGGGTGTCTTAGTCACTGTTGTGTTGCCATGAAGAGACACCATGACAAAGGCAGCTCTTAGAAAACATCTATCCGGGGCTGGCTTGCATTTCAGATGTTGAGTCCATCATCATCATGGCGGGAGCCTTGGCATTGGAGCAGTAGCTGAGAGCTGCATCCTGATCCACAGGCAGAGAGAGAGAGAGACTGAGTATGGCAGGGGCTTTTGAAGCTACAGAGTTCAACCTCAGTGACACATTTCCTCCGAGAAGGCTACACCTCCTAATCCTTCTAATCTGCCGGTTCTCAGCCTGTGGCGTCTCTACCCCTTTGGAGTTTGAACAACCCTTTTACACGGCTGCCTAAGGCCATCAGAAATATCAGATGTTTACATTACGATTCACAACCGTAGCAAAATTCCACTTACGAAGTAGCAGTGAAGATAATTTTATGGTTGGGGGTCACCACAACGTGGGGAACTGTATGAAAGGGTGGTAGCTGTAGGAAGGTTGAAACCGCTGTTCTAATCTTCCCAGACAGCGCCACTCCCAGATGACTGAGCACTCAAGAAGATGAGCCTGTAGTGAGCATCCTTATCCAAACCACGGAAGGGAAAGTATTTTGCTAGGGTTCCTACTAGGTCCTATGTTTTGGGCATTATTGCTTTTCTCGTAAAGAGCAGGTCATGAATAGTCAACGGATGTTGTTTATGTGCTGTAGCATCAGCAGCACAGAGAGTGTGGCCGTCTGCCCGTCAGATTATTTACGTACAAAGACAACTTCCTGTCTCTGCTGACTTCTCAGCAGTTCTCGTGTTAATTATTCTCAAATAGTTGCTACTTCATTGTTGTTACTTCATGGATGAAGAGCAGTTGGCTGAGGTAGGGGCTCCAAGGTTGCACGAAAAGCCAGACTGAATCCAGCCGTCAGATTCTTAAGCCTGCGAGTTCAAAAATTAGGAAAAAGGCACAAAATACCGTCCTCCAAATGTTAGGCCATCAGACGCCCGTGGAATGGGAGTCATAGCAGCGTATGACCTCCCTTACTCTGCAGCTGTCCTCTGCCCCCTGCTTGGGTGTCCTTTACGTCCTGATTTTTTATCTGTTTTCACTTAGCAGCTTCTAGAGAAGTGACTTAGGGTTCCGTTCTTCTAGAGTACAGATGCCTTATTAAAGGGGTTTGTAAATTGGCTTACACTTTTTTTTTTTTTTTTTTTTTTTTTGGCATCCTGCAACTTTGTTGATTTTTAAATAACTCTTAACAGTGTTTTGTGCAAGGAAAGATTTTTTTCTCCCTGTCATTTGCAACGCCATGTGTTGACAGTGTCGCAAGTGAGGTACCTGTGTTTTTATGATTGTAACGGCTTCATTCTCTTTTTGGTTTTGCTTTGCTTGTTGTGTCTGTGATATTTTTGTGGCAGGGCCTCTGTAGCGTTGGCAGACCTGGCACTTGCTTTGTAGACCAGGCTGGTCTTGAATTCATAGAGATCTACCTGCGTCTGCCATTGTTTTTTTTTTTTTTAGCCATTGTGTACATGTCTGCCTTTCAGTTTGAGCATCTTATCTATTTACATTCAGTGTGAATTCGATGCATACTGTGATTTATTTGAGCTATTTTACTATTTGTTCTCTTTATCTGGAGAGCTGATGGCTTGTAACACAGGTGTTAGCCTCATTGAAAATTATCTAACACAAGGCTTCCGGTACATTTCAAACACTGAGTTTGTATTTGTGAGGCTTTTAAGATTTTTATTTTAAAGGCTTCTCTGCATGTGGCCCCAAAGAAACTGAAAAGTGCCTCTGCTTCCGGGCAGGTGGCAGCGGCCCGGGGTGGTGAGCCTAGCTCACCACATCTGTGATTTGTGATCACACCCTGGCCAAGCTTGTCAGGCTCTTAGCATTTCCCAAGCTCATGGAGGGATTTTGTTCCACAGAGAAGAAAAACCCAACATTCAGAAAGCAGTGGGTTCTATTTCCCAAAGTTGGCCTGACGATTAGATTTCTACTTGAAGCCCCTCAGTCTGAAGAATTGTGCAAGTTAAGGCACAATTCCACGCTGTCCTGGAGAATTCTTTAGTATGTTGAGGATCTTGACTCAAGTAAAACCAGATCATTGCCAGAATGTCAAGACTGGCCAGTGAGAAGCAGAGGTTGTGCTTTATTAAGAGAAATTTTTTAACCTGGATATTCAGTTCAAGAGTTAGGAAGGAGATAGAGGCATGCTTAATTTCCCTTCCGGGAGCCATGCGTAGGATTTTGGTGAAGCCAGAAGTTAATGTCTTTAAAAGCCTACTAAGGGATGTGAATGACATTGCAGTGGTTCCTTATGTGCATTCGGCGTGGTTATAGTTGATTGATGAAACTCTAGATCACAGATGTAGGGAGGGAGTTAGGATATGTGCACTGCGGAGGTGAGATTCCCACAAAACAGCCAGGACAGGAGCGAAGCCCCTCCGCGCTGATTAGTTGTCAACTTGGCGAACCTGGCGTCACCTGAGAAGGAGGTCTCAGTGGGAGGTTGTCACGGTGGAGCTGTGGGCACGTCTTGGTCTGTGGAGGACCGTCTTGGCTGTTGACTGATATGGGAAGACCTGGCCTGTTGTGGGGGGCACAATCCCTAGGCAGGGACCCCTGAACAGTATACAGCTGGCTGAGAGCAAGCAAGCAAGCGAGGGTTCATCCGTGCGTTTTCCGTCTTTGCTCTTGGCTGTAGTTTCAGTTCTTGACTTGGTTTCCCTGAAACGATTGTCTGCAAGCTGGAATTGGAAGCCAAGTGGGCCCTTGCTTCCTCTTTGTCGGGGTGTTTGTCCTGGCAACTGACACGAGCCTAGAACACGTGCTCGGGGTCATGTACAAGCCTGGCTCAGTGCTCTGTTAACATTCCGTAAAGGAAGGCGTGTCTGTATTTCAGTGACCGTCACAGAAAATTGTGTTCATGTGCTGGAATTCTAGAACCTCAGGTGGTGAGTCTGTAGAGTGAGTCCCCCTTCCTCTGTGATTTCACCTGCCTTTCTGTCCTGCCACAGGATCACAAGCCCGGGCCTTACCTACCTGCTGCCCTCAGCGTAGGGCTCTTCTGTTTTAAAGCCTTTTTTCTCTTGTAACCACCAACAAACTGCACCAGTCTCTACAAAAGCAGGGAGCCGAAAAGCGGCCTCTTGGCTCACCCGGGTTGACGGCCTTCTGAGATCCTTGGCTGTGAGCACATGTGTGTACCACATCTCCCTGGCTGTCAAATTCGTCTTTGTTTCTGTCCCACTCGCCAGACGCAGAAGGATTTTGTGTTTTCTTATTTGCTTTGGTCACAAGAGTGGGAAGGGGGACATGGGGCGTGATCAGTGTTTTAGCTGGGGCTCTCCAGAAAAAAAACACCCAACAGAACAAATAGGATATACACCTGTGTATGTGTATTCGTGTGTGTGTGTGTGTGTGTGTGTGTGTGTGTGTGTGTGTGTGTGTGGAGGGCGGGTAGCAGACAGAAACAGTGAGATCCATCTGAAGGAGTTGCCTCTCACACCTGTGGAGACTGCTAAGTCCAAATTCTGCCGAGCAGGCTAACAGGCTGGACACTCGGGAAAGAGCCGTTACTGCAATCTGAGACCAAAGACCATTGGGAATTAGGGTAGTCTGCTTTACTGATCTTACTGTTTACCTTACTTCATCATGGCCACACCCAGACCAGAATTTGACTTTGACAGTGGCCTTCCTAGATAGTTGTCACAGGGCTACTTCTCATATTTAGAGAACTACCAGCTCCTGCACAGATCGGGCCGGGTTCCCTTTTTAGTGGGGGTGTGCTCAGCTGCCTGTCTTCTGGAATCTAGCCAAGCAGAAAAGACACTAAGAGCTTCCCTCCCCCAGAGACGAGCCATGCGCACGGGCTGTGCCACCCTCCCCACCCCCTCCCCTTCCATAGCTCATGAGTTCTGCTGCTCTCAGCATTGCCTCCTTCACCTTTGGTTTGGTTTGGTTTTTGGAGACAGGGTTTCTCTGCACAGCCCTGGCTATCCCAGAACTCACTCTGGAGTCCAGGCTGACCTCAGACTCAGATCTGCCTGCCCCTGTGACGGGATTAAAGGGTGCGTCGCCATGCCAGGCTCCCCCTCACCTCCCCCTCATCCTCCGGGTTCCCCCCCATACTTACTGTCGTTGTGTATAACCGTCAGAAGCTAGGCTGCCCATAGGGGCGAGGTCACGTGGTGTTCCGGGTTTCTGAGCCTGGGTTATCTAACTTAATACAGGGCTTTGCAGTTACCCATAGCAGCTGTGGTTGCCTGCACAAGGCCTGGACAAGACCAAGCGGGTCAACATTCTAACATAGAGTGAGAGGGGTTCCTAAGCCCCAGCTCCTAAGTGAGGCGTTATGGACAGTTGGTGGCTTCTAGGGGGAAAGTCATTTGCTTTAAAGGTGTGGCTCCTGTATGTTGATCGTGCTCCAATAGATGCCTCAAACCCAGGGGTGTGTGGGCAGCTCCAGATGGACTTAGCAGGTTATTAAAGCAAAACAAGAAAGGTGGGGAGGGGAGAAGGTTAGGGGAGATTGGAGGTGAATGAAATAAAACACACACACACACATATGCACACACACATACACACACACATACATACACACACATACGCACACATGCACACACATACACACACATACGCACACACACACACACACACACATATGCACACACACATACGCACGCACACACACTGTTTGAAATTCTCAAAGAACACAAAAGAGATTTGCAGCTCCCTCCATTTTCCCGGAAATGTTACGATTTTATTTTTCTTTATGGCTGATTAAGATTGCGCTGTGTATACGTGCCGTGCTTTTGCTGTCTTACTCTGTAAATGGATGACATCTGGGCTAATTCTGGTCTCTGGCTACTGTGAAAAGGACACAGTGGAAAGAGATGTGCAGGTACCTCCCGTGGGCGGAGACTGGGGGCTGTAAGGGTTTGCACTCCCACTAGCTGTAAATGAGGATCCCTTCCCTGCATCTCAGTGGCATTGTTGTCATTTGTAAAGTTTATTTTTGTTGTGCCATGCGTACCCGAGTGTAGGTGCCTGCAGAGGCTGGAAGGGTGTGTCGGATCCTGTGGAGCTGCTACACTCACAGGTGATTGGGAGTTGCCCGACACGGTGGTTGTTGGGAACTGAACTTGGGTTTCAGCAGGGCTGTGCTCTTATCCTGCGTCATCTTAGGAATCCCTCGTTTTCTTTTCTGTCCTCAGTGGTAGCCATTCTGACTAGGATGAGATATACCTTCAGAGAAGCTTCAGTTGGCATTTCTCTGATGGCTAAAGAGACTAACTTCTTTTTAAAATATTTACTGACCGTTTATACTTCGTTTGAGAACTGTCTTCATTTTATTTGTCCCACATTTTAGTAGGCAGGAGTTTGCAATTTTTACAATTGTGCTAGTTAGGTTTTGTTAACTCGACCATCACGCTTGAACACACATGGGAAAGGGGACCCTTGGTTGAGGAGTTGCCTCCATTGTATTGGCCTGTGGGCATGTCTGTGGGACAGTGTCCTAACTGTTGACGGATGAGGAAGGCCCAGTCCACTGAGGGGCCGTCTCTGGGCATTCGGGATGTAAAGAAAATGGGTTGAGTGAGCCACAGAGAGCAAGCCAGGAAGCAGAATTCCCACCGTCTCTGCTCGGTTCCTGTCCCCAGAGCCCTGCCCTGTTTGAGTCCTGTGTGAGCTTATATAATAAATTCTTACCTCCCCAAGCTGTTTTTAGCCATGGAGATTTTCACAGCAATAGAAAGCATAATAAGCCAACATATATTCTAGGTAATATATAAATATATTATTTATTCTAAATAATACTGACATGTAGCTATCAAAGATACTCACGCCTTTCTTTTGTGCAAAGCCTTTTTAATTTGTTGTAAAACCCACTTGTTAATTCTTAGGGCTATACTGTTATGCTGAAACATTTCCTCCAGTTTCCAAAGCTCTGTTTTTGTTTTTGTCATCCGTCCATTCTACCCCTACTCTGATCCCTAACCCCTTGCCTCCCAGACTGCGTTTCTCTGTTTGCCTTGGCTGTTCTGCAACTTTGTAGATTAGGCTGGCCTTGAACTCACAGAGATGCCTCTGCCTCTCGAGTGCTGGGATTAAAGTTGTGCCACCATGCCTGGCTCATAATTTCCGTTTTAAATTAAGGTCTTTGGTCCAGTTTGAACTGCTTTTGTGCAGAGTGACAATAGGACCTAATTTTCTCTACTGCAGTTGGGAAGTTAGCCAGTATCGCTTATTGAAAAGCTGCCTAAAAAAATTCTCATCATCAACTTACGGAACCGTATGTGCATCCAATGCTACTTTGAAGTTAATTCTCTGGGATTATTCATTGCCTTAACCCTGTCTCACACGAGGGATCCTTTTGGCTTCTGGTGGTGACATCAGCAGTTTGTTGAGCCCTGGGCTATTAGCAACCACTTCCTCCCCAGGAGGGCCAGTGCTGGCACTACTTGGTAAATTTAAAAATGAGAAGAGGAAATGCCAGTGTGAAAGCTGAAAAGTTTGGCATGGTGGTCCTTTAGACTTTGCAGTGGCCCCTCCCTTCGTCTCCAGCCACGTCCCGGAGGAAACGAGAAAAGTTGGGTTCCCAAAACAGATTGAGCTGGAAACGACTTTGTAGCAGCATTTCTGCCGAAGCGAATGGCCCTTGGTCTAGTAGATGACTTCACGGGTTGGTGAAGAGGGTTCCGAACAAAGACGCAACCAGCCCGTGGCAGCCAGTCACTAAAGGGGTGGGGGTGTGGGAGCAAAACCCGGGTGCTGTATAGGATGCACCCAGTCAGAGCGCAGGAGACGTGCAGTTTAAAGGGCGGTTACTATGAGCAGTGATGAAGCCAACAGGATTCTAGCCAGCTGCCTTTGTTTGCTTTTGTTTTTAGACAAAGTGGTTTTAATTCGTTGGATAAATTCCAAGGTCTGGACTTGTTGCTCTTACAGTAGACCTGCTTCGTTTCTGGGGAGCCTCCATCCTTTTCCATGGCAACGGTGCCAGCTCACCACCATCTACCTCCAGGTTCTCATGTCCCTACATCCTCGGCAGCATTTCTCTTTTATAGTGGTCGCTGGCACTGGGGAGAGGGGATTCCCTCTTTGTGGTTTTGACTCATATTTCCCTGGTGGTTAGGGGTGAGGCTAGTATAAGTAACTTCTTCAGGGAAATGCCCATTTGTCTTCTGTCTGAATGGGATTTTTTGCTTTTCCTGACTACTTTTCCTCCAGTCCTTTATATTCCATATTAGCTGCTTGCCGGGCACATGGTTGGCAGTATTTTCTGTCAATAGATGCTGTTCCTTTTACTAAACCATAAGCACGACAGCGATCTACGTCTGCCTCGCCTGTTTGTCCTTGCGAGAGCGCACGTGGCCTGGACTCACCTTCCGCCTTAAAGGCAGTCACGTGACCTAGGGACCCTTCCCACGCGGTGTCAAGACTGACCTGAAAATACAGGGCACAGCTGAGACTTTCCCGTGGATGTGGTAATGGTGATGGTTTGTGTGAGCTTTGCGAAGGAAGTGCTGTCTGCTTTTATCCTGAGAGAAGCCTAAATACACAGTTATTGTGAAGGCCAGTAGGGGGATTGAGATTATGATTCACCAAAATAAATAAAAAAATAAATAAATAAATAAATAAAGCTAAATAAAAAATGAGGACAAAACAAATCCTCTTCTCTGGGCGCATTGTTGAGGGAGTTGGCGGCTCTGGGACAGTCTCTTGTGAGTGTCCATTGACGCCAAGGGCACAGGCTGTGTGGTGGTCCCTGAGGTCTGCGGAGTCTCTCAGTGCCTGTAAGATGAACACTTCCAGGGTGATGGGACATTTTCAACCCAGCGTGAGGGTGGAGCCTCGGTAGATACTTGGGAATAGGGTGTGGGATAGGCGGGGGAACCAGGGCCTTCTATTGGGCCGCAGACAGATAATTATTGACATCTCAGTGGACCTGGGTACCAGGAGCTGACCCAGGACCATGGAGGGTCGAAGCTGCTTGTAGCCGCGCCTACAGAAAAGAGGCTGGCTGCCCATGTAAAAGGCTGGGCTATCCAGTAAGACGGCCCTTTCTGGGTGAGAGGAAGGACAAGGCATAAAGAACGGGTGTGTATGGGTGGTGTGATTGCCTAAGGTGAGTTTTTTAGTTTGCTTTCTAGTCCTATGATGAAACACCATAACCAAAAGCAATTTGGGAGGGAGGGAAGGGTTTGTTTGACTTTCATTTCCAGGAGCAGTCTCGCATCGGGGGCAGTCAGGGCACGAACTCAGGGCCGGAATATGGAAGTAGGGGCGGAAGCTTATAGCTTCCTCCTCAAGGCTTGCTCAGCCAACTTTATTTTAGTTTTGAGACAGACATAGTCCTGGCTGTCCTGGAACTCACTCTGGGGTCTAGGCTGGCCTCGAACTCACAGAGATAGATCTGCTTGCTTTCCTGTACCACTCAGGCCCACCTGTGCAGGAGCAATAGGTACACAGTCAGTGGGATGGACCCTTCCCCATCAGTCGTCAGTTCAGAAAATGCCCCCACAGACTTGGCTACACAAAGTCTGATGGAGGCGTCTTCTCGGTTGAGCTTCCTCTTTCCAGATGACTCTAGCTTGGGTCAGGTTGACCGAAAGTTAACCAGGGCGTGAATGAAATGGTTGCTACGCAGCTTGCTGCTCTGGGGGAACTGTGTGGGCAGCAGGGGAGAAGTGTGGAGGACGGAATCCTTAGCCGTATCCTCCAGGAGCCTGCAGACACAGGACTCGGTGGTGGTAGTCAGCAGGCACCTCCTTTCCGCTGAGCAGCGGTGAGCACTGGGGTGGTGCCTGGCGCTTGAGTGTGTCCCTGCTCTTCTGAGTGGAGCCACTGCACTGTCGGAGCGTGAGCGCTCAGGCTGACACAGGCTGCCTCCCCACTCTAGGGAGATGGTCCGTGGACGGAAGGGCGCCCTGGGAGCCCGTGCGGGCGCTGGAGGCGCTCACTGGGAAGCTGTGGCAGTCTACCGCAGGCCTCGAGGCTCAACCTCTGCCTTTTGTAAAGGAAGACTCCCCGGGCAGCCTGTCTGTGCTGTGACTGTCCTAAGCACTGCAGATGACCATGAGAGGGGTGGTGCTACTGTTAGAACGAGATGGAGGTGTCTTCCTCTTTTGCCTCTGTCTTCGGGGTGCTTGTTATAAATGAAGGGATGCCACAGTCACCAGGGAACATTGTGTGGTTAGTAATTCCTGCTCTCTCCGGCCCCCACAGGGAGACTCCTGCCAGCCATCCAAGCATCTGGCACACTGCTCAGCCACTGGAGTTTTGCTAGTGCTTTCTTTCTGACAGATCCTCTAGGAACAATGGGAAGTGAGGGACATAGCTTTGAAACCCGCTATGGCCAAGTCTGGCATGGCACACAGAAGGGTACGACTGTAGGAGCCAATGGGGACCCCGGACTGTTCAATACTCGAGGGACTAGCTTTCCCCCACCCCACGTTTTGTTTTGTTTTGTTTTGTTTTGTTTTTTTGAGACGGGATTTCTCTATTCCCCTGGCTGTCCTGGAGCTTTCTCTGTAGACCAGCCTGGCCTCTGCCTCCCGGGTGCTGGGATTGAAAGTGTGCACCACCTCTGCCTGGATGGTTCAGTGGGTAAATGTGCAAGCCTGATGAGTCCGCTGGATCCACGTCAGAGCATCGGGTGGGGCCGGCGTACGGAATCCAGTCATTCTACATGGAGATGAGAGGCTCAGCTGGAGGGAAGCCTGTGAGCCAGCCAATGTGGAATTCGCAACGCAGAGATAGAAACGAGACAGCTTCAACGAGGTGGAGCTGAGGACTGATTGCAGAGTTGCTGTTGCTTTCTGATTTACACACGCGCACACACACACGCTCACACGCACACACACATGCTCACACGCACACACACACGCTCACACGCGCACACACGCGCACACACACGCTCACACGCACACACACACGCGCACACACACGCTCACACGCGCACACACACGCTCACACGCGCACACACACGCTCACACGCACACACACACGCTCACACGTGCACACACACGCTCACACGCGCGCACACACGCGCTCACACGCGCACACACGCGCACACACACGCGCTCACACGCGCACACACGCTCTCACACGCGCACACACGCGCTCACACGCGCACACACGCGCTCACACGCGCACACACGCGCACACACGCGCTCACACGCGCACACACACGCTCACACGCGCACACACACGCACGCGCGCACACACACGCTCACACGCGCACACACACGCACACGCGCGCACACACACGCTCACACGCGCACACACACGCTCACACGCACACACACACTGAATGAATGAGTGAGTGAATGAATGAATGCACACACACACACTGAATGGAAGGAAGGAAGGAAGGAAGGAAGGAAGGAAGGAAGGAAGGAAGGAAGGAAGGAAGGAAAAATTTGTGTACCAGACGCATGCAGTGCCCACAGAGGCCAGGAGAGGGCGCTGGATCCCTGGAACTGGCGTTACAGGCCGTGTGAGCCACCACGTGGGTACTGGATATTGAACCCAGGTCCTCTGGGAAGAGGAACCAGCGCCTTCCCCGTTGAGCCGAATCACCTTAAAGGGAGATTTGCACTTGTCGCCATGGGGAGCATGCCACAGATCCATGGAACATGCGTTAGAGAGCGCAGCTGTGGGCAGAGAAAGCCACTGAAGATGCAAGCTAGAGACTGACGTGATCAGAATGGCAATCTAGAGCGACCCAGGCTGTGTGTGGCAGTGCCAAGAAGCCCAGTGCAGAGGTGTCAGGCCAAGGGCACTGTTGTGGAGCCGCTGGGGGGGCTGGGGGGCTGGGGGGCTGGGGCGGCTGCCAACTGGGGATGAGGGCCACTGTGTGGCATGCGGTCATGGACTCTGGAAGACTGAAAATTGCTGTGCCCCCTCCGTTTCAGATTCTTGTAACAGTCCAGGCCAAACTGATTTTGTTGTTGTTGTTATTGACGCTGTTCTTTTGAACTTGTTTTGAGTTGCTGCTTTTGAAATTGAAATATGGAAGTTTAGTGTACTAAAAGTAAATTGATTTCTTCTTTCAGGAGAGCTGAGCCAGGGTTTGCTGTCTGGGCTTTTAAAGATCTGCTTGCTTTTGTCTTATGTACACGAGTGTTGTCTTCATGTGTGTGTGTGCAGTGCCTGCTGAGGCTGGAGGAAGGTATGATCCCCTGAAGATGTAGCCGTTGTGAGTTCTCGTGTGGGGTCCGGGAATTGAACCTGCGTCCTCTGCAAAAGTAGCGAGTGCTCTTAGCCACAGAGACATTCTTCGGTTCCTCTTGCTTGCTTGCATTTCGTCTGTTGTTTTGAGACATCATGCATCCCTTTCTGGCCGGAACTTGCACTCAGAGGTATCTGCCTGCCTCTCTCTGCCTTCTGGATGCTGGGGCCAAGGGTGTGTGCCTCCACACTGGGCTTGGTAGTATTCGTTATAAGCATCTTACCCACTGTGTCCCAGCAGTTACCTCTATGGTGAAAGTGGCAGCCACGGGGGGGACAAAGCAACAGTTCCATAAGGCGTGCTGTAGGGCTGACCTCTTACGCATGTGAACAGGCTCAGACGCTGACACCCGGGTTTCCGCTTTTCTGAGAAGGGCTACCATTTGCATGGAGAAGAGGAACAGAGTCAGCTGACCCCTGGTGCGTGTGAGCAGAAGCATGTCATCGTGAATCTTTGCTTGTGTGCTATAGTTAAGCAAGCGAACTACTTAGTTTGCTTTATGAATTTCCTTACCAAGTACTGGGTTTCATCACAGCATTCAGATTATTTTTTCTTTCACTCTCCCTCCCCATTCCTTTCCCCCCAGTCTCTTGGCCTTCCTTCCATGTCCCCGTGTCCTGTTGGCCTCCCGGCTCCCTCACTAACATCTCTTTTTTTCCATTCCTGTGGTCCCTTTTCCAGTGTCGTAGCCTGTCCCCGTACGCAGACCCACATACATGCACAGCCTTTTTTAAAGATGTATTTTCCTTTACGTGTCACAATTGTTTCACCTGCATATATGCAGGTGCCTCCCGTACGTAGAGTGCCCTTAGACGCCAGAGACCTGACGTGCATCTACAATGCCTGTCGGGTCAGCCTTTGAAAACGGTGTCTTTGGCTGGTTTTCCGGTGGGGGCCCGTGCCTCCTGGGGTTGATGTCCCACTGAGGACTTACCCAGAATCCCTGTTTTCCATTTCTCCTCCTACTCTCCTAACACTGTCCCAGCAAACACGCTGACCTCACTCTTGCTGCCCGGATTTTCACTCTTTGTGCAGCCTCAGCCCAGACATTCTTGTTTTTTGAGACTGTCTTGCTAAGTCACCTGGGCTGGCTTTGAAATTACTCTGTAGCCCAGGCGGGGCTCGAGCTTGTGATTCTCTTGCTGCCGCCTCTTCAGTAGCTTAGACTCCAGGCCTGTGCCGCGAGGCTGGACCTCAGTAGTTCTTTTGTAAGCCTGGAGTTGTCCAAGGACAGCTCGTCTAGATATGAGAGCGTCTGTGTTCTCAGCTGTCTGCCTCAGGTTGCCCAGACACAGGGAAAGGATCAAGTCATAATCATTCGGTACAAAGCGTGCATTTAATTATTCACTGTTTCAAGGCGCGGTGAACTGTGAAGTTTCCCAGAAGTCATTTCATCTTCCCCTTGGGCGCTGATTTTACGGATCCCCTGAGTGGGTTTGAGAGCGAGAGTGTGGCAGGTGTCGGGCGCCGAGCCTACTGTGTGTGCGGGATGGAGCTGTCCAGCTGTGTTTGCTGGGCTGCTCGGGCGTTCTCGTGAGACATCTTGATGAGAGCATGCGTGTGCTTATGCACCGACCTGCTTCACCCTCATAGCCCCCCAGCACCCACAGGACTCACTCAGTGGGGCCAGAGTGCAGGACTGCCTCGTGCTGCTGGTGGGTCAGTCCCCTGCCTTCCCGCCTGGCACTGCCTCTTTCCTGACCCTTAGGCCTGGCCCAGTTTTGTCTGCTAACCCAGTCCTGCCTGTCTGTCTGTGACCGTGTCGCTCTAAGCCCAGGGCTCTCAGTTGACCTGGGGGGCCTCCCAGCGCAACCCTGCTGATCTTACCAGTATCCTGGGATGACCCTGTCACGGGAGTGGCTATGACGATGACTTTCTTTTGAGAACATGGATGTAAGGTGTGGCCAGTGAGTGACACATGGAGGGAACATGCTCGGGATCTATGACACCCGCAGCCTGATGATCACTTACTTCCCATTCGGCGGGCACGCAGAGAAACTCAGCC
The DNA here is from genome assembly GCA_030556225.1 of Cricetiscus sungorus. NCBI lineage: Eukaryota > Metazoa > Chordata > Mammalia > Rodentia > Cricetidae > Cricetiscus > Cricetiscus sungorus. The sequence goes on from JANBXA010000732.1 coordinate 8,792,902, forward strand.
TCCTCTGCCAGTGATACCCAGGTGCCTGGTGCCCTCTGGTGCTCACCCGTGGTGCCTTCATAGAGCAGTAAAGAGATTTAAACTCCTGCAGCTCCAAACTCCAATGACTGAATCTCTCACCCAGGGCTGATAGCTTGCTCTACGCAAATTACCATCTCGCCCCCCCCCCCAAGAGCAGGTATCATCTCCCAAGCTGTGAATACTCGGTGATTAACTTGGGAAAATCGCTTGAAAAGATGTTTAGAACTCTGTAACATAAATGAAGCGGTAACTTATTCAAACACCGGGTCCAATACTGTGTTTAAATTCAGTTTTGTAACTTAGGAAGTGCCGGCTTTAGAAACAAATGTGAGTGTCGAATGCAGTCCAGGAAGCAAAGCTTAGTCGTGTAAACCACAGGAGTCCGTGTTATTTGTGGGTCGCCTATAGCTTGGGCGAGTGGAATGCCAGGCTTTTCAGGCCACGCTGGAGCAGGTGGTTGCTTGCTGCAGTAGCTTTGCCTTTTCTGGACTGAGCATGTATTGTTTCCTAACTAGCAAAATACCATTGCCTGTTCTGTTTTTAACCTGACAACCCAGGGGCGTTGAGACCCTTGTCTGGGTGACTCTGCGTGTGTGCTACACAGAGTACCACAGATGAGTGGGAACTCACCTTCTCACCGCCGTGGAGGCTACAGGTCAGAGGTCAAGGCAGCATGGGAGCTGTCTGTCTTTGTGCCGGGCCTTTAACACTGGGCTGCAGGTGGCCGCCGCCTCTGACATACGTTGCCTATTCTGTTCACTCTGCTCACACATGATGAGCTGTTGTGACCGGACCCGAGCTGTAAGGACTCAGGCATTGCGCTGGCCTGCCCCTGTCACCTGGCAGAATGCACTCAGGCAGTGCACTGGTCAGCCTAGGGTTCCATGAGTTCCAGTCTGCAGGCAGGTGTGAAGGACCCTTTAAAAGTCAGATCCTGCCCACTTACCCCTCCCTCTCTCTCTCTCTCTCTCTCTCTCTCTCTCTCTCTCTCTCTCTCTCTCTCTCTCTCTCTCTTTCTCTCCCTCCCTCTCTCTCTCCTGCTTTCAGTTGGCCACCAGCTACCCCCCTCTTCTCTTCCCCTCTCTCCTCTTCTGTTCCCAGTGTCTCTATGTCTCTTCCCTTCCCCCTCACTCCCCGTTCTAAATAAACTCATTTAAGCTCTGTCTGCCTGGCGTGTTTTTCCTCCTGTCTGGGTCACCCTCACCGGCTATGGAGCCCGCTATGCTCTCCCACGTGGTCCCTTACCCTGGGGCCCTCACCCGGGACCACTCACCCCACCCCTTCTCCAGCCTTTATTCCTATAACGGTAACGAAATAACAACATGAGGGGTGTGTGGTTCCATCATTATACTGCCGGCTGCTTACTGGGAGCATCAGCAGGGAAAAGAGTTCTTCTGAATTTGTGATTTAAATTTTTAAGGTGGGACATCCATATTGTGGCCCCTATGCCGGCTAGTGTTATGTCAATGACACAAGCTAGAGTTAACTGAGAAATGGCCTCTATAATATCAGATTGTGAGCAAGCCTCTGGGGCATTTTCTTTATGGCCTGTTGGATTGTGGCAAAGGGGAATCTCGGTCTGTAAGTGATTTCTAGGCTTGAGCCAGTTTATAGACCCTCTTGAAAGAAGGGAGGGCCAGGTTCCTCTGAGAAAGGACCTTGATAAAATACCTGTAAAGTGCTATTAGCCATTTTCCAGTTCTTCCCCATAGGGACCTCTTGCCTTTTACAAGGGTAACTGATGTGGGATGTCCGTATATAAGCTGTGAATACGTGTTGCTTTTATTGGTTGATGAATAAAGCTTGTTTGGCCAGTGGCCAGGCAGAATATAGCTAGGTGGGAAATCCAAACAGAGTTATGGAGAGAAAGAAGGCAGAGTCCAAGATATCATGTAGCCATCATGGAAGCAAGTGTGAGGTAACAGCAGGCCACAAGCCTTGTGGTAAAAATACAGAATAATAGAAAATGTGAGAGCAAATCAGTAATGTGCCCGAGCCATTGGCCAAACAGTTATAATTAATGTTACGACTCTGAGTGGCTGTTTGCGAAACTGGCAAGCGGGAGAAAACCCTCCAACTTCAGGTAACTGTACACTGGGGAAGAGGAAACAGTCAGGCTTTGCAGGCTCTGTTAGCTTCTCTTTCAGAATTGATGCTGATTCTGGAAGACGCCAAGGGACACTGTGGCCCTCCAGTCAAAGCACAGGCTCATGGAGGTCAGGTGATTAATGGAGTTTTGGCTGAAGTCGACTCACAGTGGGTCCAGTGAGCCCTGCATTCAGCCTGTGGTTATTTTCAGCCCCAGAATTTGGGATAGACATACTTAGAAGTTGGCAGAGTTCTCACGTTGGTTCACTGACCTGTGGAGTGAGGGCTATTATGGTTGGAGAAGCTTTTAAGCTGCTCTGCCAAGGAAAACAGTGAATCAGAAACAGTAACGCATCCCTGGAGGCATTGCAGAAATTAGTGCCACCGTCTAGAACTCGGAAGATGCAGGGGTGGTGAGACCCACCACATCCTTCCTTGAACTCTCCTGTCTGGCCAGTACAGATGGATTATGGGGAATGACCGTTGACTGTGGAAATCTCAGTTAGGTAGCAACCGCAGTTGTAGCCTCTGTACCGCTGTGGTGTCCTTCCCAGAGCAAAGTAACACATCTCCAGGTGCATGGTTTTCAGCTACTAATCTAGCAAATACAAATGCCGTTTACTCCGAACCTGTCCATAAGGACCACCAGAAGCCATTTGCTTTCAGTTGGCAAGGGCAGCAGTATGCCTGCCTGGACAGTTTTACCTCTAGGATAAATTCTCTCTCCTGCCCCGTGTCATAACTTACTTAGAAGGGACCTTGATCGTCTGTCTCTTCCACATTGGTGCACTACAGTAAAGATACTGTGCTGATGGGACCAAGTGAGCAGGAGACAGCAGTCCCTTTGGACTCACTGATAACACATACACGCATCAGAGGATGGGAAATAAAGCCAACCCAAATTTGTGGGCCTCCTAACTTCGTGAGCGGTTTAGGAGTTCAGCAGTGTGGGACAGGCAGAGATAGCACTCTCAAGGTGAAGGATAAGTTATTGCATCTGGCCCCTCCCCCCACCATCAAGAAAGAAGTGCAATGTTTGGTTGTTCCGTTTGGATTCTGCAGACAGAACATTTCTCACTTGGGTGTATTTCTCTGGCTCATGTAGCCTGTGACTCATAAAGCTGCCAGCTTTGTTTGGGGCCTGGAACAGGCTGAGGGCGGAGGGAATGCAGAATGGGCAGTAGAGGAAGGTAGTTATGAACTTCAGCTAAGACCAGTTCCAGAAATGATTATAATTGATGGGAGTGTTGACTTTGTTAAGAATGTGTTTACACAGTTACTTGTGATTTCTCCCCTCGATTTCTTTATCATGTAATGTAACATCAATTAAGAGACAGCCAGTGGCTTTCATATTAAGTTTGAGATACTTAAAAATATCCTTCAGGGGACATAGCTACCTAGTCTAAATTTTTAAAGTGTTGCCATTGTACAAGGGACACTCATATCATCTTAGGTATAATGGTGACCTGGTTATCGTTTTCATTTGGAAATTAAGCGTGACCGAAGAAGATACAGTTGTCAAGTTGACCAAGGGCGGACTTGTGATGGCTTTATTGTTTGTCAACTTGACTGCGCCTAGAATTTACTAAAACCCAAGCATGTAGGCACACGGATGAGAGGAAGACCCACTTCTAATCCCGATCTTTAATGTGGGCCACCCTTGTGCTGTGTAAGGGACCTTGAAGAAGGGAGCTGGCTCTCTTGGAAGGGCACGAGATACACTTTATAAGAGTTAGAGGAAAATAAATGGGGCAAGGTGGGGATCTTAGCAGCTGCTGGGAGGGCGGAGACTGATCAGAGGCAGAGAGAAAGCGGACCTGAGGTTGCACTCATGGCGGGGAGGAGGGGTCATTCAGAGAGCATTGGCGTGCCCAGAGTGGTCATGCAGACTGCCTTATAATTTTGGCCAGTGTTCCTAGAAGGGAGATTACAGGGACAGAGAAAGTTCTACTTCAGGCAAGCATTAACGGTTGGTCTTCAGGGCTGGTTAGTATTTATGCCAATGACAGGATTTTTAAAAAATCACGTAAGAGTAGATATTTAAAAAGAAAAAAATCTATGAAATATTCGTACTTTGCCAGGAGGAGATAGCTTTCTCTTGATGGGCCTCCATCTTTTCAAATGGCACTTGCGGTTCTGAGGAGCGGTGGCTGGACGCCACCCATGCTGTTTCCAAGTCTAAGGAGGAGGCGTTGTGATATTTACTCCTGCCTTGAAACCCCGGTGTTGCCAGGGAGACCGGCCGCCTCCCAGCCTGCTGCTAGCAGACCTGCTGTCAGTCTCCGGTCTGGAGCTGCTCATTTCCTTGGTTCTTTTCCCAGTTCCATTCGCTTTTGCTGTGGGGTTGGAAGTGTTTGTGCCAGATGCAGACAGAGTTGGGATTGTGCTGGCTGTGGGGTATTGCTCCTCCCTTTATAATGTAAGGTCACTGCTGAGCCACCGTAGAGTCCTTTTCTGGAGGCCACTCCAGCTACTGTTTGACTAGTTCTCGTCAGCTTCTTCTTCCTGTTCCTTCTTTCACCTGGTAGACCCATTTAATCATCTTTGCCACTTTATAAATTATTTATGTAATTATTGATGTGTTTAGATCTACCCTTTATTGTTGTTGATGTTTTGTTTATGTGTGGTGATGATGATAATGATGATGGTGGTGATGTTGATGATGATGGTGATGTTGATGAGGGTGATGTTGATGATGGTGATGATGATGATGGTGATGTTGATGAGGGTGATGTTGATGATGGTGATGATGATGGTGGCGATGTTGATGAGGGTGATGTTGATGATGGTGATGATGATGGTGGCGATGTTGATGAAGGTGATGGTGATGATGGTGATGTTGATGATGATGATGATAATGATGATGGTGGCGATGTTGACGATGGTGATGTTGATGAGGGTGATGTTGATGAGGGTGATGGTGGTGATGTTGATGATGATGTTGATGATGATGGTGATGATGATGATGATGGTGATGTTGATAATGTTGTTGATGATGAGGGTGGTGATATTGATGATGGTGATGTTGATGATGTTGATGTTGATGATGTTGATGTTGATGGTGGTGATGTTGATGATGATGGTGATGATGATGATGATGATAATGATGATGGGTGTGATATTGATGAGGGTGATGTTGATGATGATGGTGGTGATGTTGAAGATGATGGTAGTGATGATGATGGTGGTGTTGATGAAGGTGATGTTGATGATGATAATGATGATGGTGGCGATGTTGATGGTGGCGATGTTGGTGATGGTGATGATGATGATGGTGATGTTGATGAGGGTGATGGTGATGATGGTGATGTTGATGATGATGATAATGATGATGGTGGCGATGTTGATGATGTTGATGATGATGGTGATGTGATGATGGTGGTGATGTTGATGTTGATGATGATGGTGATGATGATGGTGATGATGCCAGGCTCTCACTAGGTAGCCCTTGCTGGCTTGGTGCTTACTGTGTACACCAGGCTGACCTCAAACTCACAGAGATCCACCTCCTTGTGCCTCTTGGATGCTGGGATTAAAGGTGTGAGCCACCACATCTGGCTATATCCTGTCTTTAGTTCGTCTTTGTTTTTTACTGTCTTTGCTGGCTTTGTGTTGTTACTGTTGTAGTTAGCTTTGGTGCTGAGAACTGAGTTCAGGGCTATAAGCGTGCAAAGTAAGCACTTGTCTCGGAGCTACACTGTCAACCATTTCTATCTTCTTTTAGAATCTGAACACTGTACTGTTCGGTTTCAATTTCCAAAATTGTGTCTACTGAATAGTTGTTTCCTGTCTCCCCCGCCATCTCTTTTGGGTTGGTGATGCTGGGTGTTAAACCCAGGACTTTGATGATACCGTGTACCTCCAAGCTAACCCTTGGACCCAGGAGCTACTGGGTAGCCTTCTTTTCGTGGATGCTGTAAAAGCTACTTGCAATCCTGTTAACTCTTTGAAGACTGTTAGAACCAGTGTTTCTATACTCGTAACAGAATGTGGAAATTTTACCATATAGGCCTGCTTTTCTCCTGCTAACCAGGGTTCCCTTTTGTGGCTTCTCAATCTCAATAAAAATAATTGAACAACAGGCTCAGAAGGACACTTGAGAACCGTTCTGTTAGAGTTTGTGAAAATTCAAGGGCACGGGCAAGCTGTAAATCTTGGCATTTGGCCGGGAGGAGGGAAATGGAGAAAATGCTTTTTGAGTCAGGGTCATCAATGGATGGTGTAAGAAACCATGCCTAGGATTTTGGCTGGTGTTCAAAGAAGAGATGGACAGGAGAAAAGGAAGCGTAACAACCCAGAAAGGTGGGCAGCCTTAGCGCAGAACATCTGCGAGCAGCTACTGAGTCTTTATGTGCCCAATAAGATGAATGGAAACTGGACATTTGACTTTGGACCTTACTTAAACCATGGAAGGATGCTGCTGTTTCTACTTTATTAGACACATGGCCTGACTGGCTCTGTACCAGTCCCACATCTCAACTTCTGTGGTCTCCTTCTGACCCGGCCTCCTCTATGCGTTACACATAGGTCTCCCAAGTGTGCAGAGTCTTAGATCGGTACTTGGGCTGCCCGAGGTTAGTCCGGAGTTTAAAGAGCAGCCCGTGGCGTCTCTGTTCCTCACCACGGTGGCTTGGGACTTAACTGGGTCCCTGGAACTTCCTTCTTCAGATTTCCGTCTCGTGATGTAACTCTGACCCTTGAGAGAGGACGCAGGGGCCGCATGCTAAGGTTCGCCGGTCTGTAACGTCCACACTGCCATTTGGTCCAGAGGCTTCTGTTTAGTGCTCTCTTCCTTGGCCTCCTTTGCTGTTATGTCCTTCTTAGAGCACAGCCGGTCCTGTGAATCCATTGGGGATGGAGCCCCAGGTTGTCACGTCTGCCTTCCAGGAGAGTGGACCGTCCTTCTACCCCAGCTCCTTCACCCCAGCTCCCGCCCTGCTAGGGTCAGAACACCGCGGGAGGCAGGGTGTGTGTGCGGCCTCTGCCTGTCTGTGCTGGTTTTGGTGTCCACGCTTTTCTCTCTAACAGCCCAGCTCAGCTTGCACGCAGTTCTCTAGCAGCGGTCCGTGCGATTCCAGCCTGTCTGTGTAGCTGGTGGCCAAGGGCAGCACTCTTATATTTGGAATAGCCTGACCCTTACATATTTGGAATAACTGTGCAGGGGAGATGCCACCCTCTCCCGGCCACGTGAAGGCTTAGCATACCCTCCGTGGGGCCCTAAGTCCCGGGAACTGGGACTGGAGCGCCAATGTTGAAGGGCTGCAGGAAGTGACTGGAAATGTGGTAGCCTGCATTTCCTGCACAGGACACTCTGGAGGTCAGGAGAGCCGTCCCAACAAGCCTGATGGAAGGAAAGGCCTCGCAGAGGCCTGCTGTCCCCGTGCCTCAGGCTCTAGTCGTGTCTCCAGTGCTCCAGCGGGAAGGGGACGGGACTCGAAGCCACGTAACGCCATCAGAAGGCCTGCTGTGCACTCTGCATCTTCCCTCACAGGTGTCTGTGTGCTGTGTTCTGCTGCAGGATGGCTGCCCAGGTGACACTAGAGGACGCACTGTCCAACGTGGACCTCCTGGAGGAGCTGCCTCTGCCTGACCAGCAGCCCTGCATTGAGCCTCCTCCGTCCTCGCTGCTCTACCAGGTAGGTCCTTGGGCAGAGGTGACGCAGCTGGCTGCTCTGGCCTCTACCAACATGACGTTTTCCGTTCTGTTCCCCTCCCCTTCAGCCAAACTTCAACACCAACTTTGAAGACAGAAATGCATTTGTCACTGGCATTGCAAGATACATTGAACAAGCAACTGTCCACTCGAGCATGGTAATGTCGTCTGTGTTTCTCTGTTGATGTCTGGCAGCTGCCACATCTGAACGGCAAACAAACCACCTGTTTCGTGACAGGCTAGGTGGAGAAAAAGAGACGGAATTGCCGTACGGTTTCAGGAGAGTCTTGGCTTTTCTTATAAAAACAGTGCATGCGCTTGAGAAATTTAATCTCTCTGGCCCAGAGAAGGTCTTTGCCAACACTGTGAGGGTGCCCTTGGTTGACACTATTGTCTTTCTCCATGTGAATGCACACTTACATGTGTCAGCTGTACACTCATATGGGGCTCGGGTTTTCTAAATGAATTCTGTAATTGTAATTATGCGTTGTAATGATTTTCGTGAACATTTTCACGTCGTGAAGTGTGCCCAATAAAAGCCCTTAATGTTTGTATAGCCCATTTTGTAAATGTCCGCAGTTAAGTATTTTTGTACGTTTACTCAGGCTGCCCTGGAACTCGCTTTGGAGACCAGGCTGGGAAAGGCATTTCCTTTAATGCATCTTAAAACATTGCCAGATTTCCAGCCCCATTTTTAAGGAACACCAATGGGTTTTTACCGTTTATACCAGAGCGAAATGACAAGCAAGTCATGGAACAGAACACCACAACACTTTTAAAAACGATGGTAGCCCTCTTCCTGTGGCTCTCGCCCCTGAATCTTTAGTGCTGTGTGAAGGATTCTCCCTTTTCCTCCTGTACATCTTGGGCTAGCAGCCCTGCCTCTGGATCCTGTCTAAACCAGGAAGCATGGCGGGACCTGGAAAACAAACTGTGAAGATGCTGTCACGCATCTTGCCCGTGCTTCAGGTCCACACTGCAAGTAGTTACGGAGGGTTGGGTTGGGCTGCCGTGCACCCCGGTAGTGAGAAATGACTTGTGTTGTCACCCAGAGTCCTTTGCGGCCTGCTTGAGCTGTAGGGGTCTTTGGGGCTGTTGTGGTTGTCTGTAGTGTTAGGTCACCGTCTCTCAGAGGGGTAGGTAGGGTGCTTTGTGGAACTGTCAGCAGCTTGCGTCTCCCTTTCTGTTGTCCCCTACGCACACGTTGGCTTGTCCCATGTATTTTGCAGAACGAGATGCTGGAGGAAGGCCAGGAGTATGCAGTCATGCTGTACACATGGAGAAGCTGCTCCCGCGCCATCCCTCAGGTGCCTCGCACTTTCCCGCCACTCCTGTCCCCGTCCCATCAGGCCACACCCCCTTGAGAATGCCTGCCTCCGCCTGACGAAAACCTTACATCGCCTTTGTTTCTTTCTGCCCAGGTCAAGTGCAACGAGCAGCCTAACAGAGTTGAAATTTATGAGAAAACTGTGGACGTCCTTGAACCCGAGGTTACGAAACTGATGAATTTTATGTACTTCCAGGTAAAACACTGAAATAACTGATTATTTATTTCAGGGCTTCGTGCCAGGGAGAGGGACAATGTAGTCTCAAGTAAAGCAACCCCGTTAGACACGGGAGGACTAAGGCTTCAAGGCTCAGTGCTCCCAACCACTGAGCCATCTCTCCAGCCCCCTAAGCAATTTTTTAACTGTGGCTTTCCTTTCATGTTTGTTTAAAACTTACCAAAAAAGAAAATCCCCTCTGCTTTCCACCTGACACTCAGCACCGATATCACAGATGTCATATTGGAGCCTTTTGCTGGGGGACGGTAGTCCTTTTCTGCTGCTCTAACAAAGTACCTCAGTGAAGAACCTTTAACGGAGAAAGGGTTTATTGTAGCTCCCGGTCCAGGGGTTTAGTCCATCGTAGCAGGGACCTTGAGACCGTAGGAGCTTTGTCACGCACCTCTTCACGCCCCATCCGTAATTGTGACACAGAGATACGAATGTGTACTCTGTCCCAGCTTCTTTCTCTGCTCCATGGGATCCCAACCAGGGAATGGCATCGCCCACAGGGCTGTGGGGCTTTCTGCCTCAATTAGTACAATCAGGGTAACCCTGCCGCATAGGTATGCTGGAAAACCCACCTTCCAGTCACCAGAATGCTCCACAGTAGCTTTGCAGGAATAATCAGCCAAGTTCTTTTACTTTACTGATGAGTCGTAGTTGCCAATGGATTTACAGAGCCAGAGGCATGGAAGTTGCACCCACGGGGGTCTCTTGTGGGAAGTGGGAGGTCCTAGAACCTCAGTGAGTAGCAGTAAGTGAGGGGACACGGAGGAGAAGCTGCTGACGACGGCTCCCCTGCCTTCCCCTTTCTGTGCCCAGAGAAATGCCATCGAGCGTTTCTGTGGGGAAGTGAGACGCTTGTGCCACGCCGAAAGGAGAAAGGACTTCGTGTCCGAAGCCTACCTGATCACGTTGGGCAAATTTATCAACATGTTTGCTGTGCTGGACGAGCTGAAGAACATGAAATGCAGTGTGAAAAATGACCACTCGGCATATAAGCGGTGAGCGCAGACCCGCGGCGTGTGGCGCGCCCACTCAGGGGGGTCCTGCCACGGCCCGGCAAGTGGCAGGTGCACGTCTCCTGTGTGCTAGACTCATAGCTTCTGCTGATTGCAGCTGCTTGCCGGTTTGGGGACCGCTGTGAGTACATGCTTCCAAGCTAGCATAAGCTGTGTTAGGGTCTCTGGTAGTTTCACACATCCTGAGCAGCTTGGGGCCTTCTGCTGAGCCTCGCGTGGTTATGGGGGAAATCTGAGTGCTTAGCACCCTTGAGACAATAAGCGTATGCATCTACCTCTGTTCACTGTGCCAGGGAGGTGGCCCAGGGAACATCGCATTGTGGGGGGAGTAGGCTTTTCATCCAAAGATGTCAAACCGCGGTCCTCCAAGTTGTCCCTTGTGTGCTGACTGATCCTGGCACTTTGCTGCAGACGTGAGATTGTACGAACTCGACCCATGGCTCTTGGGAGGCACCTCAGGCTCATGCTGGGCATTTCAGGTCCTCTAGCCAGCTGTTCCCTGTGGTAACTTTCTTTTTTGCCTAGGCAGAGAACCAGCCTAGAGGGAGGCCAGCGGGGGTGTATTAATCAGGATTTGTTGTTGTTGCTATGATGAACAGGGTAGGTCTTCTGACCTTAAATGGCACAGGTTCAGGCTTGGTCTTCCCACTGCTAATGATTAATCAGGAAAATCCTTCGCAAGCTTATCCAGCTGCTTGGGTTTACTTGATTCCAGATGTAGTCAAGTTGACGATAAGATTAGCAAGCACACTGTTCCTTATTCTCTCTCTCTCTCTCTCTCTCTCTCTCTCTCTCTCTCTCTCTCTCTCTCTCTCTCTCTCTCTCTCTCTCTCTCATTCAGATGATAAATTTCTAAGTTAAATGCAAAAATGTCCCACACAATTGTGGCTGAGTCTGGACTGAAACAGAAAACAGTGTCCTTAATTCATCCTGTCTTTGATCGCCATTTCTTCTACCCTACCATCTATTGGAATCCATAAGGTGTATATCTCTGGCTGTTCTAAAACTCTCTTTGTAACCAGGCTGGCCTCATACTCACTGAGATCCTCCTGCCTTCCTAGCGCCGGAATTAAAGGTGTGCACCACCACCACCACCACCCGGCTCAAAATATTTTATTTAATTTTACAGTTTTTACATTTTAATTAGGAAGTCAGGCTGTCCTTCAGCCATCACGTGCTGTTCACAGTCCAGGGTGGCTGCTGAGTTCTACCCACCGTTTACATTCTGGCCCTCAGGGGGGGAAGACAACATAAAGCCGTACTCTTTCTTAGCAGTAAACGTTCACGTTCCTGACAGTCTCTTGCATTGCATCTCACAGCCTGTCTCTTGGTTACGTGGCCATAGCCACGTAAGAGCTATGGGAGACGTGTTGTCATTGCAGGTTGTTCATGGGGAAGAAAGGAAGTGAATTTAGAGCGGACGTGATCCTTCCGTGTGGAAACTTAAATATTTAAGATTCTGGGTCGCATAGCTGGATCCTCCAGGCAGTGCCTATTACGTGGAAAGGCTCCTCACTCTTTCTCTACGTAGACTCAACGTGTGCCGTCAAGGATTTTACTGCACATGCCCTTCTGTTTGCCTCCCATTGTGCAGCTGCACAGGGAGCAAATCTGAGACTCTGGGATGTTTGGTGCTGGTGGACGGAGACAGTAAAGAGGCACTCGTTGGAAAGTGTAGCGTTCCAGAGAGGATTTTTGGAAAGATCCTTAACAATGCGTTTCAGATCTTTTGGCGTCAGAATATGCAGAGACTCTTCTCTGACGGGGAGACTAGGGGTCCTTTGACCCATTAATAAAGATGGGCACTTACCTGTGTGTAGGAGAGACCACAGTATAGATGTGGTTGTTGGAGTCCATTGGCCGTGGACAGTAGAGCACAAAAGCCCTCTGGAGCTGTGTAAGACTCATCTAAGTTGTCAAAAGGTTTCTGTGGAACAGTGGTTTTCAACCTTCCTCACGCTGCGACCCTTTAATACACTTCCTCATGGTGTGGTGACCCCATCCGTAAAATTATTTTCGTTGCTACTTCGTAAGTGGAATTTTGCTACTGTAATGAACCGTAATGTAAGTATATGACAAACAGGATGTCTGATATGTGACCTGTGTGTAAGCGTTGTTCCATGCCCAAACGGGTCACTACCCACAGGATGAGAGCTGCTGTTCTACAGTCGAGGTCAGAGATGCTGCAGAAGGCTGGAACCATAGCCAGTATCTGCAACACATTTCTGTAAATAACTTCATGTAGAGGAGAGGAGTCCTGATTTTTAATCCTCCCCCCTCCGACCCCGCCACATCTAAATCAGTTTGCACTGTGTCTTAGGACCGATTTTTCTTTCTAGGGCCGCTCAGTTTTTACGTAAAATGGCGGATCCACAGTCTATCCAGGAGTCACAGAATTTGTCCATGTTCCTGGCCAACCACAACAAGATCACACAGGTGAGGCCTGTGCCCTCCACGCGCAGTGATGGCCTCGGCTGCTGGGGGCGGACTGGGCGGTGGCGGTGGCTTATGTCTTCCCCTTGCGCCTCAGTCTCTGCAGCAGCAGCTTGAGGTCATTTCTGGCTACGAAGAACTCCTGGCAGACATCGTGAATCTGTGCGTGGACTACTATGAGAACAGAATGTACCTGACGCCCAGTGAGAAACACATGCTACTCAAAGTATGTGTGTGCGTGGGGGCGGGGAGGTGTGGGGGGCGGGGATCTGTGTGCGTGGGGGGCGGGGAGGTGTGCATGGGGGAGGGTGCCTGGGTGTGCATGTGGGGGGTGGGGATCTGTGGGGGGGGAGGTGTGGGGGGCGGGCATTTGTGTGTGCATGGGGGGCGGGCATCTGTGCGTGGGGGACGGGGATCTGTGTGGGGGGGAGGTGCCTGTGTATGGGGTGACAACCTTTCTCAAAGATAAAGCACAGCTATACAAAATCCTTTGCCAGCCTTTTCCTGTGCTCCAGCTGTCTTGTATGTGGACCGCGTCTCTTGGCTGTGAAAAGCCTTTCTCCCCCTGGCTCTGCTGTCCACCTCTGCACACGTTGGTCTGAGGCGCTGTCTGCCCGTTGTCCCAGCTGTTGTCTCCTGACAGGAGAGTCCCAAGAGGTGGCGGGGACACCTGTGTCAGTAGAAATCTCGTGACTGTGCTGGCAGATGCAGGAGCCCTGGTCCGAATTTGTTAGATTTGCGTGATCAAGGTTACGTTTAGTGGTTACACATGGCTGTGTATTGGGTAGTGGAGTTCTACACAAGCCTTCTTAGATTCCTTCCACTAGTCACTGCTGCTTTGTCGTTCAGCAGTAAACCTGGAAGTCAAATTAGCCTTTGTCACTGATTTCAGTGAAGTTAAAAAAAAAAAAAGCATTCCGTGCACCAGACTGGGAATGATAACAGGTAATATGAAAAGCTTAACGCACACTGCCAACATTTGCTGTGAGCTGGGTAACTACTGAATGGGACTTTGAGTCATTCCAGGTGTAAATATCCTTGATTATACGTTTGCCCCCGCCCCCACCTCATGGTGCCCTCGGCAGGAGGGAAGGACAGTGCTGCCTTAAGCCCCTGGATTTAGCAGGATGGGGCGGTTGGCATTATTGAGGAGCTGAAGTAGCCACAGGAGATGCGGCATACAAGGAAAAGGTTCATCCGAGAGGATAGCTCTTTATCTTTTAGCACCATTAAGAGGAAGGAAGAGTGTTTGTAATTTCAGCCTCGGTGGCTCACCAGCTCGGTAGTGTGCACATGTGTGAATTTCGTAGGTTCGAGTGTTACGTTGAACCATTACTTTGTGGCTTTTCAGGTCATGGGATTTGGTCTGTACCTGATGGACGGGAGTGTCAGTAACATCTACAAACTAGATGCCAAGAAAAGAATCAATTTATCCAAAATAGACAAATACTTCAAGGTGAGTGTGTGTGTGTGTGTGTGTGTGTGTGTGTGTGTGTGTGTGTTTGTGTTTGCACATAAAAACATTTATATACATGTGAACTTATATGTTTTTTGATAAAGTTTTTGCTTAGTTCTGAGCATTGATAATAAATGTTTTTATTGATTTATGCATTGATTTGGTGGGGGGGGCTAATGAGTCTGTGAGTGACTGCGATGCTTGTAGGATGTAGGAAGATAAGGGAGAGTCTTGAGACTTCTCCCTTCAGAAAAGGTGGCTCTCTTTGCTGCTATTGCCTTGGTTTTTGCCTGGGTTGAATCATGCAGAAATGGTATCATACATTTTCTTCTCTTTTACATCTGGCTGCATGTGCCCAACCTTCCTTCTGTTTGTGAAAGGTGACCCCCCCTCCCCCGCGCGCGCCATACCCCCCCCCGGATCCTGCCAGGAAGTTTGCTTATTTTTATCTTATTTTGTGTTAGAGCCATTTTGATAGCATGAAATAAATCTGCCAGACCCAGGAATAAGAAGGTTTCTGTTGTTCAGTAACCTTTCTCGGGAAGAGCGATGATACAGCTCAGTTTCAAACTGCTTCGGTGCATTTGACCAGCACCTCCTCCCTGCCAGCGTCGTAATAAATGACTCGGTACAGATTAAATTCATGTCCCTCTGCTTCTTCTCTCCTTCTTGTCTAGAGGCATTTCATTAGGAAATTTTGGTGCAACTCCGTAGTCAGTTGCTCTGAATTTTCTATGTCGTTATAACCAGTTTAATTACAGAAGAAGCTCTGCAGAGATGGGAGTTTGAGATTGCACAGTCACAGGAGGTTATGGTTTTGAAGTCTTAGCACCAATTTAAAAAAAAAAAAAAAAATCCCAAAAAACTGTAGCTGTGTAATACATACCAGAAATGCATGGTTTCCTTTTAAACTGTGTTGTTACACAGGCATATGTTGTATACTCCCTGTCCTCCCTTTTCTAAAGTAGTGCATCTAGGACACAGCCCTGGGTAGCTTTTCAGTGACAGCGGCCAGGCAACTATGCGCTGTGAATGAGCTGGAGACATTGTCCATCCCGAAGACTCCACCGAGGATTGCTTAACACTGACTGGATTGTGGCTTGATTTCTTTCTTTCTTCTTTTTTTTAATTTTAAGTGATCTGTGGCAGCGTATGGTTTAGAGTGTTAGATTAATCACTTTGCAAACCACAAAAGGCGATGATCTAAAACAAAAGCATCTTTCTTAAAGGAGGGTTGCTCTGGCTACTTCTAGTTACTGGTTGTTAGGCCCCTCTAAGACCCTTGATGCTTCCTTCCTTCTGTGGTTTGAGGAGCTTTGAGGAATATAGGAGCTCCTTATTTATTTACTTACTTACTTACTTACTTATTTATTTATTTATTTATTTATTTAGCCAGTGCCTGGCTAAAGCTAGATGTCTTGCCTGGCAAGACATTTAACAAATATCCTTAAAAAGATTCTACAGGGCTTCTTCATACACCTGGATTTTCCACAAGAGTGTCTGATCTTTCTAATCCAGGCAATCAGTATTGGCAGTAAGCTTCCGGGGAGGCAGTCTGGTCCATATAATCCAAGCTTCAAACTCCATATGCCTGGGTGGAAAGAGAAGCTGGGACTGACTGAGCTGCTTAGTAACTGTACTGGTACCCACCCACCCCTGGTCCAGGAGGATGCTGATGCAGAGGTCTCAAATAAGACCCGAGATCCAGGGCTGGGGAGGTGGATGGCTTAGCAAGTTGAAAAGCATCTTCTCTATAAGCTCTGTGACCAGGGTTTGGTCCCCGCAGCCCACATTGAACAGCCAGATGGTGATGTGCATCTATAATGCCACCGCCACTCCTATAGCAAGATGGGGAAGTGGAGATAGAATTACCCAGAAGCCCACAAGCCGGCTGACCCTGGAGTGTGCAGGACAGGGCTGGGGCGGCTTGAACACTTGATTCCCAGCTGGTGGCTTTGTTTGGGGAGATGGTGCTGGCTTGCCGGAAGAAGTCCCTGGGGTGAGGGTTTATGTCCTCACCTGCTTGTAGCTCAGTGTCTACTTCCCTCACCTGCGTACTCGGTACCCTGCTCTGTTTGTCCGATGCCGTGCCTCGTGGGCCGTCTTTCTGGAACTATAACCACAAGTAACCCATGGCCTCTCCAAGTTGTTTTTGGCCGCGGTGTTTCCTCAGAGTGATAGAGAAGTAACCGGAGACAAGGAAAAGCAGACCACCGCACTGTCTCACTGGCTACGGCTTTCTTCCGGGTGTGCTCATCCAGAAGAGGATTTCTTCCAGTTTTACTCTTTAGGATAGTCTTAGGAACCAGCCTTCACTTTTCAAAACCGGGTTTTACAAACAAAAGCATCCTCCTACTAAAATACCGACGAAACTTTCAGTCCGGGCTGGAAGTATATAGCTTGATAGTGGAGTGCTTACTTAATTTACACATGGTCCTGGATTTTGATCCCTAGCAACAACAACAAAGAAGAAACTTAATGAAAACAGTCAGGTCCAAAGGAAACTCCATTTCCCTAAATTCCAGAAGGCAGACGGGACAAAGGGCTACCTGTGGTGCCTGTTAGCACACCAGCACACTGGCTTGGCTCTCTCGGTGTCACAAGTACCTGTTACACATTGCAAAGTCCATGCTAGCGTCTTCTCCCCTACACTAACCCCCTCCTCCAGCTCTTGAGTATCTGTTCCCCATCCACTCTTCTCCTTATAACCCTGCTGGTTTTGATGTGTTCAAGCTCTCTCTCTCTCTCTCTCTCTGTCTCTCTCTCTCTCCCTCCCCCCCCCCCCCCCCCCCCGTATGCCTCTGTCTGGTCTGCTCCTGCTTCTCAGCGTGTTTCTCCCTGCTATTCTCCCCTCTCACCGCTAGGCCCAGTCTGCTGGCGGTGTTCATGTTCCGTGTGCTTTCTCTGCCTGCTCCAGATTCTTGCAGATGCCTCTGGCAGTTCTCTGTGTAGATCTACAATAAAAACCTTCCCCTCCACTCTGCCATGGAACAGTCATATCATTTCATATAAAAACAATAAATAAAAAAAAAAACCTGTTGGGGCCTGTAATACAGGAGCATGATGCATCGTTCCTTCCATTGAGGGTTTTCTGTAGAATTTCAAGGGTAGAGTTTCTGCTTTGAGGTCTTAACACACGTTTTGTTCACGTGTGTCCGGGTCCCTTCTAAAATGTCTTCCTGTGAATTCTCATCTTCTACGTGTTACTCACATATGGAAATGCAGCCGTGGCACCAAGGTAGACTGAGGCTTTAAACACATTTCCCTGTGGTGTTTTTCAGTTTGCTTTTTTGTCCTTTCCAGAGACGATGCGTGTATACGGGATGGTTTGCGGCTGTGTTTAACCCGGGCTAATAGTTTAGCATTAGTTGTTTACCTTGTGGACGCACATTGTGATGCTCTTTCTTCTTGCTACCTGAACGAGTACAGCAGCTGCAGGTGGTCCCACTGTTCGGAGACATGCAAATCGAGCTGGCAAGATACATCAAGACCAGCGCCCACTACGAGGAGAATAAGTCCCGGTGAGAGCCAAGCCAGCGGCCGCCTGCTCAGGGCTCCTTGCCGGGCCCCCCCTTTCCAGAGTAGTACCTCGACATTCCCGCGGGTGTGGAAAGCAGGTGCCCTACGTGGCAGCTCGTGCCAGATGTGGCTGTTTATATTTAAATTCGTTGATTAAAAAGCACCAGCCATTTTAATTCCCTTGGTAAAGCAAACCACGTTTTGAGCGAAAGCAGGGGTACGCATGTATGTTCACAGAGGTTGCAGAATTGTCTCCTGAGGACTAAACCACTTGTAAGGTCCCTAGAGCTGAGTCTGGCCTTAAATGCTTTCTAAGGAAACAGTTTATTAAAAGATGACGGCTGTAACAGCTGTGGCAGGGACGCTACGGCCCACAGGTCCCGAAGAACTCTTGTTTCTATGCAGACAGTGATCTCAGCTGTCAAGGTTCTGTCGCTTACCATCTGCAACCTACTATATGCATACAATTTTACTTATTTACAATCCACGTAGCCCATTGATCTGTTCATACCCAGAACCAACCTGTACCTACCGCTTAGCTGTGACTTAGACGTTACGTTTCTCTCTGGGGCATCAGCAGGCCTCTCCTAGAGAAGGCTATGTAGTACATCCTTCGGGTTTTGTAGGCCTCCGTGGTTCCTGTCAAATATCCCTTGTTTTGTTTTGTTTTGAACAAGGCCATTAAACAAATGTGAAACTCACCGTCTGCTCCCACCACTACAAACCGTTTCCCCCCACCGCAGTTGATGCTGTGCCCGGGCACGGTGCCGTCGATGCCTCCACACGTTGATGCTTTCTCTCCACGCGCAGGTGGACCTGTACATCCTCAAGCAGCAGCCCCCAGTACAACATCTGTGAGCAGATGATCCAGATCCGAGAGGACCACATGCGCTTCATCTCCGAGCTGGCACGCTACAGCAATAGCGAGGTACACACCTACTGCACCAGCTGGGCTGCGCCCACGGCCACGAAGGCGCTCGAGTGTCACTCTTGTTCTTTTGCACCCAAATGTTAGCATTAATTGCTTTTTAAAAATGTCAGATTTTTAAAATTCATGTCTTTAAATTGACCAAACCTAAATAGGACAATATCCCTCAAACCCAAACCAAAATACTTAAACAAACAAACAAAACCCTCACAATTGATGAAACAGAGTAGTTTAGCCTTAGCTGTACGTGCTAAGCTGTATAAAATACAGCTTTGCAGCTGGACAGTGGTGGCCCGTGCCTTAAATCCCAGCATTTGGGAGGCGGAGGCAGGCGGATATCTGTGAGTTCGAGGTCAGCCTGGTCTACAGAATGAGTTCTAGATCAGTCAGGGCTGATACAGAGAAATTCTGTCTCAAAAAACCAAAGCAAATCTTACACACATGCACGCACGCATGCACGCACGCACGCGCACACACACACACACCTTTTTCCATCAGGAAAACATTGGAAGGGCCAGGACTGTAAAACACTTGCCTAGCACATATATGACTGTTGAATGTTAGTGGGATGGGGTGAGAGGGAGGAAGGAGGAAGGGTAGAGGCAGAAGGGGGGGAGGAGGACAAGGAAAGAGAAACCGTGACAGGGATTCCAAAAGGAAAACTAAGGAAAGGATGAAGTAAGAGGAACTGGATGGAGAGGGAGTCTGTCTGTCTGTCTGTCTGGGTGGTGGAGAGGTTTTCTGATCTGCAGGCCTTGCCATGTTCAGGAGGAAGTCAGTCCCAAGGCCTATGATAACTGGGGCCTCCAGGTCAGTGCAGGGCATCCTCTACGTACAGGAAATCTCCTACGTGCCTGGGTTGGGTTCATTTCCTCTGCCAGTTAAAAGCCAGGAAAAATCGAGCAGGTAGCATCAGGGGAAATCTCAGACACAATGAGCCAGTGAGAAATACTTACTAGAGATGGACACACCCATAACAGCAGCAAGGCGCACAGAAAGACTCCCTACAAGCGAGCAGGGACTCTGGAGATGGCTTCACTTGAAGGGGTGCCGATTTAAGGGCTCCTGGAGTTCTGGAATAGGGCGGTCTTTCCCCCCATTTAGGCTCAGTCTAATTAAAGGGAGGGAGCTGGTACTCCCACAGTGTGGGCAAGTGTGCTCTGGTCTGCCAGAGGGGGCTCTACTGGTAGAGAAGAAGCCTGCCAGGCCTTTGTCTTCCTGCTAGGCCTTCATCTCAAGGTGGGAAGGTGAGGACAAAGCAGGAACTTTGCCACCTTTGTCATTTGTCTGGGGTCCCTAGCAGCCTCCCGGGATCCACTGAACTCCTAGTCCCTCCGTAGCTGCTGTCTGGGAAGTGTGGGCCTGGAGTTGAGTTGGGAAGAGGTTTGTGGAGATAACAACTCAACTTAGGGTACAATTCACTTACCGAAATTCCACAACTGAACGATGTCTCTACATCTGAAGAGCTGTGCAGTCATCACGAGGTCCATTCTTTACCGTTCTCACTATCCCAAAGAAATGTCGTGGCTACCAGTACGTCTCCCCTTTCACTCACAACCTAGCCGGTGTCTCTGTGAATTTGCATGTTTGGAGCATTCCTTATGAATGAACCATATCACATAGGTGGACTTTTATAGCTTCCTTTTTTCCACATGCTGTTGCCAGTGTTTTCTGTAGTGTAGTGTATAGCAGCAACTCTTTGTCCTATAGCTAAATAATGTTCCGTCAGATGGGCACGCCACGCACACTTTGTTTTGTCATCGATGGATGTTCGGGTTATAAAAATACTCTGGAAAAGTGTATGTGTGGGATTTTCTGTAAAACAGTCTTCATCCCTCCCAGAGAAGAGACTTAGGAGTAGATTGTGAGTCATGACAGTGCTCCAGAGATCAACGCTGAGGAAGACCGTTTCCAAGGTGCATTTACATTCCTGTCAGCAGTGTAAAAGGATTCTGGTTTCTCTGCGTGTTCATTACCTCTGGCTAATCTCTGTTTGGGGCGCTATTTTGAAGGTTTTGGGTCTCACATGTAGCCCGGGGCAGCCATGAACCTTCCACTGGGATCAATGCGTGCACCACCACACCCGTCTCTTTATTTGTGACCCTGACTGCTGTGAATCTGAAGCGATTTCTGGCCGTGGTTTTTCATGAGTGTGTGGCCGGGAGCGTAGGTGAACATGTTTGTGTCTTCCTTCAGGATCAGACTTTATTGAAATTTATTGTTGAATTTATTGGAACCATTTTTCTGTGAAGTGCCAATGTCCTGATAGCTGAGGTGAAGGAGATTCTTTTATTCTGATCTTAATTTGCTTATATCAACTCCCAGATTGCACATTATAAATCACAGTCACTATATGTGAGGGTGTGTGTGTGTGTGTGCGTGCATACATGTGTGTGTGTGTGTGTGTGAGTGAGGGTGTGTGTGTGTGTGTGTGCATACATGTGTGTGTGTGAGGGTGTGTGTGTGAGGGTGTGTGTGTGTGTGCATGCATACATGTGTGTGTGTGTGTGTGAGTGAGGGTGTGTGTGTGTGCGTGCATACATGTGTGTGTGTGTGTGTGAGTGAGGGTGTGTGTGTGTGTGTGAGAGTGAGGGTGTGTGTGTGTGTGTGTGTGTGTGCGTGCATACGTGTGTGTGTGTGAGTGAGGGTGTGTGTGTGCATACATGTGTGTGTGTGTGTGAGGGTGTGTGTGTGAGGGTGTGTGTGTGTGCGTGCATACATGTGTGTGTGTGTGTGTGAGTGAGGGTGTGTGTGTGTGTGTGTGTGTGTGAGTGAGGGTGTGTGTGTGTGTGCATGCATACATGTGTGTGTGTGTGTGTGTGAGTGTGTGTGTGTGTGTGTGTGTGTGTGAGTGAGGGTGTGTGTGTGTGCATACATGTGTGTGTGTGTGAGGGTGTGTGTGTGAGGGTGTGTGTGTGTGCGTGCATACATGTGTGTGTGTGTGTGAGTGAGGGTGTGTGTGTGTGTGTGTGTGTGGTGAGTGTGTGTGTGTGTGTGTGTGTGTGTGAGTGAGGGTGTGTGTGTGTGCATACATGTGTGTGTGTGTGAGGGTGTGTGTGTGAGGGTGTGTGTGTGTGCGTGCATACGTGTGTGTGTGTGTGTGTGAGTGAGGGTGTGTGTGTGTGTGTGTGTGTGAGTGAGGGTGTGTGTGTGTGTGTGAGGGTGTGTGTAGAGGTTACACAATGGCTACAAAGGGTCAAACAGGCTAAACAGGCTGCAGCAGAGTTCAGGTCATTCCAAGAGAGGAAGCCTAGTTGGCAGCAGGCCTACGGCTGATAGGAATGCACAGGGCTCTTTCGTGGGGTCAGAGGATGAACCCTGTGTGAACTCTGCTCCGGGCACTTGAGACTGCTGGGTCACAGGTTTGAGCTGAGCCTGAGGGTTGAGTCAAGCTATAAAAACAAGGTTCAGGAACAAGGGAGATGCAGCAGCAGAGCGCAGGGAGGTCCAGATTGAGGAACAGGTTGCAGTTCCAGATGGCCACATAAATGGGTGGGTGGATGAGTAGACTGTGCCAACCACGGGGGCCAAACTGAGCTGAAGCCCCCAGGACAGTTGGGCTTTCTGTCCATCTCTTGACACACACACCAGATGGTCTAGGTGGGTGGTTCCTGTGGCATCGTTTTGTGTCTGTGTGGGGTCTAGGGGAGGGAGTTAAACTCTTTCCTTGGTCTGGTATGCTCAGATAAGTTCTCAGACCCGCTGTTCCTCTATGTATGATTTTGATCTCTCCGTGTATTAAGATGGTTTTTCGTTTACTTTGGTACGTTTATGGGGTGACACCTGTTTTACAATTTCCAGGTCTTTTATCTGTGTGCTCCTTGTAGGCGGGGCTGTACAGGCTTCGATGCCTACTGGGTATCTGTGTCAGCCTGTTACCACTGTGTTTGCCCTCGAGGCAGAGTCAGATGCTGGTGTAGAAGGAAGTCTATGAGGGTTTGTTTGGGTTTAAGCTGTCCCCTGACTAATGTTGAGCATCTTTTCGTGTATTGATCAGACAGTTGTATGTGTCTTTTGCACAAACGCCTGTTCGGGGGCCTGAGCTTATATATCTCAGCACTAGGGTGTTTGTCCAGCATGTGTGAGGCTCGTCTCCAACACTGCACAGTCAAAACAAATAACAACAAACAACCCCGAACAAGCAGCGCTGAAAGGTAGAGCAGAGTTGTAGCCCAGCACTGTGGAAATAGATCGGTCTGCAGCGAGTTCAAGTCAGGCCATGTGGATAGCAGACTTGCCTGTTTGTTTGTTGTTTTTCATATGTAACTTTGAAATAGATGCCTGGAGTAGGCTTTCTGGATGCTATGTGAGCCTTTCCAGGGGAGACGAACAAATGTCTATTCATCTCGGACCATTCTACCCAAGTCCAGTTCATGAACGGATGGGTTTAACTGGGGTGACTTGCAGGAACATGGATGATAGTTACATACCAGCAACCGTAGCTGCTTACACACCTGAGGGGAGGCGCAGGGCCTCCGGCGGGCTCTTCGCAGAGCCCTGGGGAGTGTTCGCAGGTCTGAGAGAGGGCTCGGGAGGGCGGGAGGGCGAGGGAGATGGCATACCCAGAGAGCTGCTGTCCACAGCTGCAGGTAAGGAGGGAAGCTGGGCGGGTTTTCTTTCAATGCCTGCCTCTGCCTGTGTGCCCCAGGTGGTCACGGGGTCCGGCCGGCAGGAGGCCCAGAAGACAGACGCCGAGTACCGGAAGCTCTTCGACCTGGCTCTGCAGGGCCTGCAGCTTCTGTCGCAGTGGAGCGCGCATGTGATGGAAGTGGTAGGCACAGCCTTCTCCCTGTGTGCGGAACGAATCCACTCGCGGCTGCTTCCACGAGCTCTCCCTGCGGGACTTGTGGGGGTCTGTTCAGACAACTCTGAAAGGGTGCCCTTGTGGCCATCATGACGTTTGCTTTTCTGCTGCTCTTCCTTTATTTGAGGCAGGGGGAGAGAGCGTGCCTGGGCGCACGGGGTGGGGGTGGGGGGCGGTTAGAGGATGGCTCTCCGTGGACAGACAGCACATTCGGGTCATCAGGCTCCACTGTGTCTTCACCATCTCAGCACTTAGCATCCTTCCGTATTGACCAGCATTTTACTCTTTGGAGTTGTAACCAACCATTAGTATCTTTTTTAAGGTTTAGTTAAAAAAAAAAAAAAATGTTTCTGGTAACGTAAAGGTTAAAGGTTTCAGTAACTGTAAATTGGGCATGTTTCTCCCTTTTAAAAGTTTATTTTAGTCCGATAAAAATTATCTGATTGGAGGCGTACATGGTCATTTGGAAGGCAGATTTTCATTTTAAATACAACTTTAAATAAGTTACCTAAAGTTTTACTTAATTAGCAGACAACAATTTGGTTGGACATTTTGCTTGGGTTAGTTCTTAAGCCTGGCTTGTGTGACTGCTTTTTTGGAGAGACAGACAGACAGGGAGGGAGGGAGGGAGGGAGGGAGGGAGGGAGGGAGGGAGGGAGGGAGGGAGGGAGGGAGGGAGGGAGGAAGACTTTCAGAAAGTTGTGTGTGTGAGACAGATAGAGAGGAGAGGTGAGAGAGAGAGAGAGAGAGAGAGAGAGAGAGAGAGAGAGGAGGGAGGGAGGGAGGGAGAGAGAGAGAGAGAGAGAGAGAGAGAGAGAGAGAGAGAGAGAGAGAGAGAGAGAGAGAGAGAGAGAGAGAGAGAGGCTCTGAGGAAGCAGTGTGTTTAAAGGCTCACCTCTCGGTGGCGTTAGCCGTGGTCCCGTCAGTGCACAATCAGGTATTTTGCCCTCCGTGTGGAATGCTTGCCTCTCTTGTCTGCCTCAGTATTCCTGGAAGCTTGTACACCCCACGGACAAGTACTCCAACAAAGACTGCCCCGACAATGCCGAGGAGTATGAACGTGCCACACGCTACAACTACACCACTGAGGAGAAGTTTGCCCTGGTGGAGGTAAGAACGTCCATCCGTCCGTCCGTCCGTCCGTCCACTTCCTGTTCCCTGTGCAGCTGGCACTGTTGCCTTTCAAAGGCAAGGGGCTGATTGCTGGATTTGTCTTTGTTGTGCGGGTGGCTTGTTCTTTGGTTTCTGTGTCCTCTCTGGCGTTTTGACGCGTGTGGTGGTTGAGTATTGTCTATTTTTCTGGCCTCATCAGCCGGTGTATGGTGTATTCTCGGGGAGTGCCTGCTGGGGTTGGAGGCTGGGATGCTGGGATGAGTTGGGGAAGGAAGGTTAGAGTTAGGTCTTTGTGATCCCGTGGGGGTGCAGTGAGAGGAAAGGGAGGCATGCAGGTTTCCAGCTACAGAGCTCCTCCCTCTGCCTCGCCTCTGGCTCCCTTTCACTGACTTGGTTTCTGTGATTGTTCTAGTGTCCTGATGCCACCTGTGGTAGTATGTGTTTTTATAAGTTCTCTATCTGATGGTGTATACCTTATTTCCTCTTCCTTGGCCGATCCTGCTGGTCATTTGCCAGCTTTTATGATTTGTTTACTGAGCAGCTTTTGTCTTTGCTGATCACTGGTTGGACTTCTTTGCTGTCTGTCTAATTTTTTCCTCTTTTGTGCATTTGTGTATGTCTTCCCATACACTTTGCGCGGCACGCCTTGCTCTTCTTTTTCTGATTTGTGACAACCGTTCTGTGGCTCTGACTTTGAGTCAGTTCAGAAGAGCCCTGCTTCTTTTCCAGAGGACCTGGGTTCAATTCCCAGCACTCACATAGTGACTCCCAACGGTCAGTAACCCCAGTGCCCGCTTCCTGCCTCCATACGCAGTAGGCACAAGTGGTGTCCTCGAATCGGTAGTCGTGGTAGGGTGAGATGAGGTCAGTTCCAGGCGGGCACGGAGCACACGGAGTCCTCTGCTGTGTGGAAGATGGTGATGGCCAGGGCAGCCTGGCCCTGGGAAGGAAGGGAGCCCAGAAGATGTGTGAGCGAGAAAGAGCCTTCCCAGGCCCTGAAACACGGTCCCCCGCCCGCTTCAGCCTCCGAACGCTGTGTCCTTACAGGTGATCGCCATGATCAAAGGTCTGCAGGTGCTGATGGGCAGGATGGAGAGCGTGTTCAATCACGCCATCAGGCACACTGTCTATGCCGCGCTGCAAGACTTCTCCCAGGTGACCCTCAGAGAGCCACTGCGGCAGGCCATCAAGAAGAAAAAGAACGTCATCCAGAGGTCAGCCTCCCACGTCGATGCCCCGCAGCCCCAAAGCAATGGACAGAGCTCAGGTTCACACACACGAGTGTCTGCTTTCCTTAGCCGGCTCCGCACATTCATCTTCCACCCCTAGTCATAGTTTTGATGAATCGCATCTACACAGGACGTGACGTGGGTCCAATTAATAATCTGAGCAGCAGCAATCAGTTTACTACTGAGCACTAAGGAGTCCAGAGCCCCAGAGTCATGAGAATATTCCGGTCACCTGGTAGTCAGGGATATAAGACCCCAGCACCCTTGTCTCCCTCCCTCAAATGTGTCTGTTTTTTTTTTTTAGCAATTTTCTTGTAGACTATCCTGTAATTCTGGCAAAAATTTTATGAGGTCTTGAGAGTTTTTAATGTAAGCTTTGTATGTAAGTTGACTTTCAAAGAATCGTGTAAAAGAAGCCTACCAGAGTTTTTAGCATTAACACAACCCTGCTCTGTGTGTACGTGTACGTTCTTATTATGAAAGTCTAAAATCTGAGATACCCCAGGAGTCTGAGAGAGGGAACACACATGCACACAAGTATATGCACTCACTTGTACACGGTGTTAGGGAACCAACATGGGTACTTCCTTGCATGTACTAGACATACTGTGTCACTGAATCTTAGAAATCCAGCGCTTTTTAAATGACAGTATGATGTCACAGAAGAATTAGATACTTTTATGTGCAAAATTATTTAAAATAGCTCATAAAGTTGTCCTGCGGCTATGCACGTAATTTGTGTGTGTAACAAATTAGTATCCTGAAGACAGGGTCTGTCTCTGTGACCCTGGCTGTCCTGAAACTCACCGTGCAGACCAGGCAGGCCTCAGAGCTCTGCCTCCCCAGTGCTGGGATTAAAGGTGTGCGCCACCACCGCTTGGCCGTACTTTGAATTTTAACCAGAGCTTTTCACGTGAGATTATCAGAGGCTACATAAGATGTGTCTGGTCATTGCACCCCACCCTTGTGTGGGGCGCCATCCGTACAGCCTCTTAGCAGTGGGTTACATGTCCAGTGAGTCAAGACACGTGTCCTGTCTCCTGTGCTGTGGGTGAGTTCACATTCGCAGCCAGGCAGAGCTCTGCTGCCTGGGTGGGCATTTGAGAGTCCTGGTCCCCCTGCCCTGCCTTGGCTACCCGGCTTGTGTTCATGAAGTTGAAGAGACCTTGTTTCCTGGCTTATTGGTGAAACTACCGTCTTTTGGGACTGGTAACACTTTAAAGAGTGCACTGTTTCTGTGAGTGTCATATTTATGGACTCGTCCTGTGTTACTGCGGCCAGAGGCACGTTCTCTGTGCATTGGTTGTTAGGTGAAGGATGTCCGGTGCAGAGATCACCATCTGATGACTTGACGGGTGTTTAGTGTTCTGCAGGCCATCAGGAAGACTGTGTGTGACTGGGAGACTGGGCACGAACCCTTCAACGACCCGGCTCTGCGGGGCGAGAAGGACCCCAAGAGTGGCTTTGACATCAAGGTGCCACGCCGTGCTGTGGGACCCTCCAGCACACAGGTTCTCATCATCTTTGTCCTAGAACGGGGCCGGGGGTGGGTGGGAGGGAGACAGATGAGGCAGGACTGAAACAGTGGACCATTGTCTGCTTGGGCAAGCCCTGTTCTGCCTGGGGCTTTCCCTCTCTTCTATGCCTTGCCCAAGTCAATCTTAAACCTTAACTGAGGCATTCCTGTGAGTATCTGGTTTGGTCGTTTAACTGCGGAAACCATGTGACGCCATTTCTACTTCTGTCTGTGAAATATATGCTTGCGTTCCCTTGTTCATGCTCTGTCTCCTCTTTGACTTTTGGTCAGAAGGTCTCGTGTAACCTGTGCTGGCCTCAAATTTCTGATCACACTGCCTCCACCTCCCGAGTGCTGGGATTAGAGGAGACCCCCCCCACACACACACACCCAGCACCACTTGTCTATTTTTTAAAGAAAAGGGTCTTGATAGCCTTGGTGCTTACTGCGTGTATAGCTCGGGGTTGGCTTCAAATTTAGCAGACTTCCTGTTCCAGCCTCCTAGAATTGCAGACATGTGCCCACGCATCCGTGTTTCTCTATCGATGTTTAATTGTACGGTCGTAATTTCCATGTTGGCTCTATGAATTAAGTGTTCCTAAAACTCAGACGTTGCTTTCCTGTGTCGTGGTCTGAAGCTGCCGCCCTGCCTTCTCCTGCAGTGTGTGTAGGCCATCCCCGCGGTGCTTCTCACTGACTGTCACTCGGCCTTACGTGCTCCTCTGCTTTGGGATCTGTCCTTACACGTGTCTCCTAGGCGCTTCATAATCTCTGTCCCCCCTGTAGAAAAAGGTACCGGCAAAGCACACGGCTGGGTCCGTACGCAACCTCTCCAAGACCCGGAGCCACTCTTGGCCGTTCTGGGGGGGTCTGTGTGAGGCACAGCACTGCCCTCCACTCTTCCGTTCCATTTGCCTGTCCCTGTGTCCCCCACCCAGACCCGCGCGTGCGCGCGCCATGTGACTAACGGCTCTCTCCCGCTTCTCCCCCCCTGTCTGTCCGTGTCTAGCTCTTCCTGGTGCGCACTATGGCTGAGTCCTTGGGCTCGGCCGAGCTGCTGCGGCAGCTCAAGTCCCTGGGCATGGAAAGGCTCTTGCATGTGGTAAACGCGTTTCTGAGGCAGTCGTACACCTATCCACCTCTGTTAACCTTTGGTGGTAAGACTTCCTTTGTTTTTCTTGTTGATGCTTACGGCACGGAGGTGAGCTGCTCCCCTACACGCATAGCTCGTCCCAGGAAAAGAAGCAGCGTCTTGGCTCTGTGGGTACCCAGGCGCCCCGGACAGCCTGTCCCTGGCAGGCTGGTCGCGGGCGCGGGACTCAGTGAAGGTGTACTGGAGCAGTTCTTCTTCCACAGACTTTCCCACTGGATGTGACTAATGTACCGTTTGTATTTTTCTCCCTGCAAATATCTCCTTGGATAATACAGCTTTACATGGTGAGAACTATGCTAGAGTCCCTCATTGCAGACAAAAGTGGTTCCAAGAAAACCCTGAGAAGTAGCCTTGAGGGGCCCACCATATTGGACATAGAAAAATTTCATCGAGAATCCTTCTTCTACACTCACTTGATAAATTTCAGTGGTAAGAGAAGAGACAGTGCTGACCAGAATCCGGCCTGGCATGCTCTAACACCGCTAACACCACCTGGGACGCTTCTGCCTACCTCACCATCCTGCCCGTCTCTTCGTGCACCCACATGGTGCCACGTCCTAACCTTTGTGGTGGTGGCCAGACATCCTGGAGATCCCCCCAGGCCCCTTGCCGTCCCTAGCCTCTGCCGTGGCCTCGGTAGGACTTGGCCCTTAGCGGGACAAGGACCGTAGGGCTTTGGTTGGCCCTGCCGTGTGAATACAAAATTCCGGGATCACAAAACGGGGAAATGTAACCCCTTATCTGGTTCAAGACCCAGGCCTTGATAAGTAGGAGAAATGGCCCCTCTGCCCCCCTCCCCCGCCACTGCCCAGGTAGCAAAAGTGTCCTGAGACAGATCAGTCACCATTTTGGTGGATCCCCGCCACTGCGGCCTGGCACTGGTGGGCACATTCTGCCCTCTGTGTCTGCCTGTGGCCTCCTCAAGCTGCTCGTGGCTTCTGCTTAGAGCACAAGGCCTGTGCCTGCCTTGCCTGGGTGCCGCGGGCAGTGAGCTAAATAGTAGTGCTGTAACTGTTAGCCCTGGGAACGGGAAACAAATCTTAATTGTCTTTAAATCTGTTACTAGTTTTGTATTGGTCAAACCACTCCCGAGTGTGCATGTAATCTCGCCTCCTAGACGCTGGCGTTTGGCCTGCCTGGAGGG
Source organism: Cricetiscus sungorus (assembly GCA_030556225.1). NCBI lineage: Eukaryota > Metazoa > Chordata > Mammalia > Rodentia > Cricetidae > Cricetiscus > Cricetiscus sungorus. The sequence continues at coordinate 8,822,528 of JANBXA010000732.1, forward strand.
CAGCACAGGTTGAGTATCCCTCATCTGAAATGGCCTCAGATTATGAGTCTTTTGCGGGGGTGGGGTGGGGGTGGTTAGATATGTCTAATGACAGATTTGGGGGGTGGGGTCCAAGTACACATGCAGTTTCTGACTTTTATACTCCTCGTGCACGCAGTCTGAAGATGAGACAGTCGCACGTCGCGTCTCCATGCTGCAGTCAGTTGCAGATGCTGTCTGCTGCTGTTACAGTCACTGTAACTTGTCAGCATCTGAGCACACTCTGATTGTCACAGCGTCTCAGAGAGTGCGACCCTGTCACTAAACGCTATCATAGCCTCTGTGCGACTGCATTTGGGTTTCATCCCCGTGCACGAGATGGGACGTCGAATGTTCATTTAACGACATCACATTGTGCCTAACAGAGTCTGAGATTTTTAAGCATTTGGGATTTCTGGTTTTCAGATTAGGGATGTAAAACCTGTGGTCCTGTTTTCACGTCTCCTTTTCAAAAGGACACCGTCCCCTGACCCTGCCAAGAAGGTTGCTGAGGTCCCGGATGGCAGCGCCGCACTGGCTGCTCTGCTCCGAAGGCGTAGGGTTCTCACTGTACTTACACCACAGCCATGTTACGTTAGTGTTGTCGCTCACGTCCTGTGTCTGGTGACCCCTTCCTGCTTGCATCCATGCTGCATGGCTGGGAGCTAAGCATAAAGGAGCCACACCCTACAGGCAGCGCCTCTTGTTCCGCTCGTGAAGGGTAACTCGGTGTCATTTGAACCCTTCAAGAAACCCTGCAGCAGTGCTGTGACCTGTCACAGCTGTGGTTCCGAGAGTTCTTCCTGGAGCTGACCATGGGCAGGAGGATCCAGTTCCCCATTGAGATGTCTATGCCCTGGATTCTGACTGACCACATCCTAGAGACCAAGGAGGCATCGATGATGGAGTGAGTGTCCCGGGGCCACCTCTGAGGCCTTTGCAGTCATGTGGGGTACATTGATTCAGGGTTAAAATGGAAAGGAAAATACTGAGTGCTGAGATCAGTAAAACACTTCCACCCACACTACGAAGAAGATGAGCTCATGGAGGCCTTTGTCTGGGTAGCCTTTTGTGTGTCCTTCCTGTGGGGAAAGGTGCCTGGCTTTCTGTGACCTGGCGATGTGGATTTGTACGATGCGATTCGGCTTTGTACGGGGACACCGTTTACCATGGAAATAAGGAGTCGCTTTCTTCATACGCCAGGGACACTTTAGCAAGAGTAGGAAGCCGTGAGGGACACGGTCATTCGTTGGCTTAGGAGACTGGGAGGTGACTGATGTCCATCCTCTGCAGGTACGTCCTCTACTCTCTGGATCTGTACAATGACAGCGCTCACTATGCGTTGACCACGTTCAACAAGCAGTTTCTCTATGACGAAATTGAGGCAGAGGTAAGGGACTGGCGGCCTTAGCGCCTTTCGGCAGATACCTTTCCAGCCGTATTTCTTATCCTGAGTACTCGAAGAACTGAACCTTCTCTAAATGTAGGGTGTTTTAAGAGGTGAAATACACTTTTTGATATGAGCCCTTCTGACTTCACCTTCCTCTGTATTATCAGAAAATTGTAGTCTCTGCTTTTTCACCAAACAGTAAGCAATTTTTTTTTTTTAATCCCTGTGTGTCTGTTGGGGGGTGCTCGATTCACTGAACCACCACCACCCCCTTTTAATTTCATTGGGTTTTTACAATTTAGAGGTAATAAAATAGTACTTTGTGGAACTTTCTGGCACACACACATTTTTGTATTCACTCTGGGCCGGTACACTCTTGTTCCCCCCACCCTCCCACGCGTACTTCCTCTCTGTAGCCCAGGCTATCCACAGAATCATGACAGTCTTCCTGCTTCGGCCTTCTGAGTACGGGGATTACATGCGTAAGCCACCATAGCTGATGGGTTATTTCTTAAGGACCGTGCTCATAGGTAAGCACGGCAGGTTACCACACACACAGCCCCTGCAGAGGGGCTGTCTCTTTCTTTAGCTTAAGACATAGGAGATCGCTTGCTGTATGTGGACAGCCCCCCCCCCCTCCCAGGCAACATCTCGCGGAGTTTATCCAGGGGTGATCTCATGGTGCCTTGGGCTATGGAGGATACAAGGGCACACTTGCCCTCTGCTTCCTTCCGTCTGCAGGTCCTATGCTTCCCTGCTTCTCAGAGCACACACTCTGTATGGTTCTGAAAACGGATGCTAACCCTGGCTTTAAGTGAGGCTATGTATGTTCCAGGGTGTTTCTTTGACGGCCTCCTGCCAAGTGCACCTGTTTTTGCTTCAGGAAGAACATGGGATGTGCTCTGGGACAGCGGCTCCTAAGAGGCACGAGTGATTTGGTGCCACTTACCTCCCCTGAGTGGATATGTGACCCAGGGGCTTGGCCGTGTTCCTTTGAATCTGAGAGGACCCAGTGTTATGTTCTCTCTGTAAGATTCTCATTTGGTTGTTTACTGTTTGGAGACGGGATCGTCCACAACTTAGATCCCTTTGTAGTCTGGGCTAGCAGTGAACTTTTTCATTCTTCCTGGAACTCTGTAGACCAGGCTGGCCTCAAAGTCAAGAGGTCCGCCTGCCTCTGCTTCCCGAGTGCTGGGACTAAAGACATTTAACACCACTTGCCTGGTGGTTGCTTCTTTTACTCCTCCTCCTCCTCCTTAGTCTGTAACCGGTTTTATTGGCTTATTTACTGCATGCCATGCTAGGTTTCACAAAGAAAATTTTCTCACGTATATCTTGCACTTTGGATTCGTTCAGCTCAACCTTGAACTTCTAGAACTCCTCCCTTAGCTTTGTAGGTGCAATGACAGGGATGTGCTACCATGCCTGATTTTCCCCCAGCAGTGCTGTACTCTGTCTATGCTGGCGGGCATGGTGGTCACCCCGGCACGCTTCATGTGCCATGTTGGACAGCAAGACCATCACTGCTTTTTCTTTTCTAATAATCAGAGCCTCAGCTTGTGTCGAAGCGAGGTTTTGGAGCTTGGTGTAGTGGCACATGATGCTTTTAATCCCGGGATCCAGGAAGCCGGGCCTTGGGGATACTGAGTTTAGGGTTAGCTTGAGCTACACAGTGAATCAACCTGTGCTTAAAACAGCAACACAATTAGCAAAGAGGGACAGAGACACTTGTTTGTGTCAAATGTCGAGTTGTCATTTGATCGTGGTTTCAGGAGTTCGAGGTCTGACATGTTTTGCTTTTCTGCCAGGTGAATCTATGTTTTGATCAATTTGTTTACAAACTGGCAGACCAGATATTTGCCTATTACAAGGTTATGGCAGGAAGGTGAGTGTGTGACTTAGAATTCTCGTGTAGAACCTTGGGTAATTGGGTTTGAGTTAAAATTCGCTGTGTGACATATATCCCGTCTCCTGCACCAGCTTGCTTCTTGACAAACGGTTACGGTCCGAATGCAAAAACCAGGGCGCCACGATCCACCTGCCCCCGTCTAACCGCTACGAGACGTTGCTGAAGCAGAGACATGTGCAGGTGAGCTATGTGACCACTGAACTGTGTCTTGGAAATGATGGGCTTTTTTAGAGCTAACTAGACAGTCATAGGTAGCATGGCATATGAATGTCCTAATAAAGTATTCAGGTGCTTTGTTTTTCCTTCCCTACCTGTCCCAGTCCCCCCATACCTCCCCTTCGTGTGTGTGTGTGTGTGTGTGTGTGTGTGTGCGCGTGTGTCTGTGTGTGTCTGTGTGTGTGTGTCTGTGTGTGTGCGCGCGTGTGCGTGTGTGTCTGTGTGTGTGCGTGCGCGCGCATGTGTGTATGTGTGTGTGTGTGTGTGTGTGTGTGTATGCACGCGTGCGTGCGTGCCTAGAACTCACTTGTAGACCAGGCTGGCCTCAGACTCACAGGGATCTGCCTGCCTCTGCCTCCTGAGGGCTGAGATTAAAGGCTCATGCCACTCTGCCCAGCTTGTTTTGTTGTATTTTTTTTTAAAGCAATAAATAGTAGTATACTAAACAATGTCTTACTCCATTGCAGACTTCATATACAGTAGTAGTCCTGATTATCACTTGGTTTGAGGATCTAGTTCAATGGTAGAATCCTTATCCATCATCTGTGATTGGATCCCATCTTCACCATTGCTTGTGTGTATGCTCCTCCAGAGCTTACACACACGAGTGTTGCACGCACAACACACACACACTATTTTATTTTGTCTTGGGTGTTTTATGTTGCTGTTTGGTTTTTGTTGTTTATAAGATCTTTGTGTTTACTTTTGTTTTTGCTTATAGAGGCAGGGTTTCTCTGTATAGCTTTGGTTGTCCTGTGTGTGTGTGTGTGTGTGTGTGTGTGTGTGTGTGTGTGTGTGTGCTGTGTGTGTGTAAGACAGTTTTCATGAGTCTCTTCTTTCTACTGTTTAAGTTCCAGGGACTGAACAAGATTGTGAGGCGTGGCCATAGGCGCCTTTACCCTCTGCCCCATGCCTCTAGGCCGTGTTTAGTCTTCACCTTGATAACCCTTGGCCTCTCTCCCTCCAGCTACTCGGGAGATCCATTGACCTCAATCGTCTGATTACACAGCGTGTCTCAGCAGCCATGTACAAGTCTCTAGAGCTCGCCATTGGGCGATTTGAAAGTGAAGATTTGACATCAGTGGTCGTAAGTACTAGAGCTAATTTGTTTTCCTCTCTGTTGAGAAGTTGAATTAATAGTTCCCAACAAAAGATGGGAACTAATTGACCTTTGACTGTGTCAAGTGTCATTTCATTACCTACTCTTAGTGTATATAATTTATATTAACTTAAAAGAGACAATAATCCTGATCTTGAATAAATCACACCTACTGAGGACCAGGATAGGAATCCTTGAACTCCTAAATAGATTAAAAGGAAGTGTTTGCATATATTTCATTTTAAAAGTTTGTATTAGATGATTTTGTCCAACTGTGGGCTAATATACGTGTTTTGGCATATTGAAGGTACACTGGCCTAAGCAATGATAGTATTCAAAAGGTCGAATGTTGTAAATTCACTCACTACCTACTGATATCCCCATCGTAAGCCAAGGTGTAGCTGTATAGAGTGTATGACCCGGGAAAACTGACCCAAAGTGGCCAATACCGGCTGGACTGCGTGCAGGTGGCAGAGAAGGCTTCCGGTTTAGATGGTAGTTGACAGCTAACAGCGTTAGGTAGTGATTTACCCGAATTGCCCTTGTCCAAGCTGGCTGGAGGGCTGCAGTGACTTTGCTGAAAAGACGCCTAGGGCACAGTGGGTGTGACTGTAGAGGTGGGGTGGGGCCCACTCAGGCTGATGAACCTTTCACTGTCGGTATCTGCCCATACGCGTGACCTCCTTCCCGTGTGGCCCCCATTTCCGTGGCCTTGTAGGAGCTAGATGGCCTCTTAGAGATCAACCGTATGGCACACAAGCTGGTGAGTAAGTACCTCACGCTAGACAGCTTCGATGCCATGTTCCGGGAAGCCAACCACAATGTGTCTGCGCCGTACGGAAGGATTACCCTCCATGTCTTCTGGGAGCTAAACTACGACTTCTTGCCCAACTACTGCTACAATGGCTCCACAAACCGGTAAGTCCGCCGCGAGCCTCACAGCCAGGCCTGTCTTCACAGCCTGTCCAGGTGCATTTACAGGGCTGACCTTATGCCCTGACTCCCGTAGACGTCCCTGTCGCTCTCTCCCTCCTCTTTCCCCTGTGATTCCTGGTGTTCTGGACTCTCAGCCTCCACCCCTCCCCCATTTGTTCTGTGCACGGTCCTGAGTTAGCCCTTGGGCAGAGAGTCATGACTGGACCTGTACAATGTCTGGGCAAAGGCAGGAGAGCCACGGTTCTACCAGCGCCTGGTCTCGGCTGTAGACACAGTCCCGTGCTGTGCATTGGAAGGGGCTGCAGGAACGGGATCTACGCTGAAGTCCCCCGATGTCAGAGTGTGGCCGGTGATTGCGGACCGTGAGAGTGTGGCTCAGTGAGATGCCGCTTCCCGCTCCGCTCCTGTCAACGGGAGTGAGTAGCCAGTTTGGCGGCAGGGGGCGTGGTAGCAGCAGTGTCCTACGGTCAGCAGGACGGGTGTGTTCTCTGCCTGAAGACTCCCAGCAACAGGGTGTGCCCTTAAGGTGATGAGTCCCACGGCTCATCCCATTGACTCCTGGGACTGAGTGGGGTGGTTGCTCCCAAGTGTCTCCCCTGCCCGCCCGGTTAACCACTTCTCTGCCTTAATCTTGTAAGTAACCTGTAAGGGAGATGACCCGAGACTACATCAATAAACCAGACCTGGTTGGAATCTGGCCCACTAGTTTCAGCACCTGAGACAAATGCTTAGCTCAATCTCCATTGTCCCTGGGTGGTTGGCGACCAGGAAGGTTGTAATTCCTTCACTCCCGCTGCAAATGTTAACTGGCATTCTGGGCTAACGTCTTTCCTGCGCTGGTGATGGTACTGTGATCAGGAGTTCCATCTTGGAGCTCCTGCCTTCTGTTGACGTTTGTAATCAGCTTTGGGCAGTGAGCACCCTCACAGCGATGTGCTCTGTGTCCCCACTGTTCCATAAGGGCCGCTCTACCTTCCGTACCACACGATGGGGTGTCTGTGGGTCAGATGTGCTCACTGATATGAGGGCGTCTCACTGATTTCTAGGCCCCTCCGGTGATCACAGTGCCTGTATGCTCACTGCTGTAGTTTCTGTGCTGCTGTGAAATGGGAAGGTGTTCTCTTACAGTCCAAGTCAAGGTGTCAGCAAGCCAGACGTCGTCTAGACTCTGGGTGGAATTCCTGCTTGTTTGTTAACGGTAGCTTGTGGTATAGCCCTGTCGGTTGCTGAGGCCCCGTGGTTTCTATTTGTATCAGGCTCTGCATGTGCCTTGGCCCAATCTTGTTCTTGTGACTCTTTCTCTGACCCTTATTTTCTTCTTGCAAGGGCAATGGACAGATGGCTCAGGGGCCTTACTCTGTCCTTACTGTCACCAAGTCCATCTGTAATGGCTGTATCTCTGCCTTCCATGCTATGGAGAAGGCGTTTGGAAACATCTTTTGCATGGTCACGCTTGAACTCATAGTATATCTGTGCTTGTAATGTGTCTCATTTCTATATAGTTATCTGTGTTAGAACAGTACTTTCTGACACCCCCGCCCCATTTCAGCACCACAGTGTTAACCCCTTAAACACGGAGAAAGGTCCTTCTTTCATTCCCTGTGTCTGCTTGTCGAGTTACACAAAACACAGTGAACCTTAAGGACCGCTGGTTCTGACTGCGCTGAAGCACCAGCCTTCCCACTGGAGCTCAGCATTTGTTCTCAGTCTTTCGGCTTTGGATGGAAGTATACAGGCAATACTGTGTTAAAGTTACTTTGCAGGATGGAGTAACAGGATCTCCATTCATTTCCTCTCCTGTAATAAGAGGACAACTGGACAAAACACACAGGTCACCTATACTGACACTCGCCATTTCCTCTTTGCTCAGGAAACATGAGCTGTGTCTTCTGCTTGTCCAAGCTTTCTGTCACATTCCAGACTAAGCACAGAGAGAGAGAGAGAGAGAGAGAGAGGGTCTGTCAAGCAGAGCTTGGGAATCCCGCTTGCAGGAGGAAACAGGGTAGAATTTGCAGATCCAAATTTGTAGAGCCCAATATGGAGGAGGCAACACTTTCACATAGAAGGGGCTCTTGAAACCAGCATGGCTCCATGGTGTTGGGGAGCTGTGGTCTGAGTAATTCACAGAGCTTTCAGCGGTATGGATCATCTGCTGTCCTTGTCAGCAAGAATGTAGGATCTTACTTCGCCCCCAGACACTGTGCCTTACGAACTCCTGCCTGCTTTGCCTTCCCATAGAAACACCGTAAACATCATTAAAAGTCTGGCGGACGTGCAGGTAGAGCAGCAGCTTGCTGCTCCCTCAAAAATCAACACCCTAAAAGATAACAAAACCCAATAAGAAGGTACCACGGTGGCCAGCATCCATTCTGGAATTAAGTATGCCCACTATCTCGAATTTAAAGAGAGTCAAACATATCAGAGGCAATGGTTTTATATAAGAGGATGAAATGAATTAAAACTAAAAAAATACAGTATTGGAAGTGAAAATTCCATTTGCTTAGCTGAATATTATATTCTATATTACAGAAAGTCAGTGAATTTCAAATTACTACAGTGGGAAATTTCTGAACAAAAGCTAAGAGAGTAAAAACATGGATGAACACACTGAGAATAAACTCGGTAAACTATGGCATAATGTCATGTTCCTATAGTTGCAGTACATGAGGGTATGGCTGGAGTGGAGAGAATTTGAGTTAATAGCGCCGAGTTTCCATCTTTAATGAGAACTGTAAGTGCAGGGGGCTCACGGGGTTTATCCGGTCAGACACGGCCAGGGACCTGCTGGCTCAGCTCAGAACAGAGTCACTGAGATGGGTTAGAGTCAGAGCCATGGCGACGGCAATGAACCCTGACTTCCCTATTGGGGATTTTGACAGCTCTGCTGACCTCCGTCTGAGGGCACAGCATTTCACGATTCTGCCTTCATTTCAGCACTACCTGCTGGTTGGGGTCCCAGCAGCTAGTCCCTTCTGACCAAGTGACCAGATTCAGGAAAAAACAAATCAAGTAGTAGCTCTTCAAGAGTGGTAATGGCCGGGCTGGTTTCCCTCCTAGATCTGAGGCAGGTGATGTGGACTGGAGGATTCGGGCCAAGCACAGGCCTTGGTTACTGCCATGTGGGCATGCCCGTGGAAACCCCACCCACTGCCCTCCCACATTGTCCTCTGCTGCCACCGTCTTACGTTTTCACTCTTTGGTCACATGCCACATGGCTGGTCATTCTCTATCCTGCCTATCTTTTCTGAGGGCTTCTCTTTAGCATAGACTCAGGTGTGGTCCAAGAGGCCATCCGTGAGTAACAGTAGCCCCTCTTAGTGTTCAGGACTTCAGGCGGTGTCTCCCAGAAGCAGACGTAGCTGAGTCTTCTCCCTAGGAATCCTTCAATGTATAAATCTGCTAAGTCAAGGCAACGTAAAGAAAATACTGAGGGTGTGTGTGTATGTGTCTGTCTGTCTGTGTGTGTCTGTGCGCGTGTGTCTGTGTGTATGTGTCTCTGTCTCTGTGTGTGCGCGTGTGTGTTGTGTATACTGTATAGCCGATACACTATCGTATATGCATTCTACATATTAGAATTATAAAATAAACTGGGCAGGGTGGCCCACACCTTTAATCCCAGTGCTCAGGAGGCAGAGGCAGGGGGATCTCAATGAGTTGTGGCCATCCTGATCTACAGAGTGAGCTCCAAAACAGCCACAACAGTTAACACAGAGAAACCTTGTCCTGAAGAAGAAAAAAAGAGAGACGTGTAAATGCGTGTGTTATGTGTCATATTTAATGTTTAATTGATTACATATAAGCAGCATTATTTTGAACATTTTAACTTTTTACTGTTTTGTGCATTTATGTATTTTTTTTGTGGTATGTGTTTAAGTACACATGTGCCACACGGAGGTCAGAGAACAATTAGCTGTCCTCTCCCTCTCCCGCCCTGGCTTCTCTACAGATAGGTGGAGGTTGGTGGGTATGTGGCAGGCCCACGTGAGGGATCTATCCCCACAGTGTGAGCAGCCCTGCAGCCTAGGGTAAGGCTGCCTCTTCTGAGCAGCATCCTCACAGAATGCTCTTCCCGGAACCACTGTGTGACCTCTGGCACACGCATATGCCCCCTGTATCATACAGGGGTACAGAAACACAAATACAGAGGCAGCAGAAGGCACGCAGACATCCATTCGTATGGGCAGGTTGAGTGGGTTTTACTTTACTAGGATTTTCCTATTTGATGTTGTCATTGAACGTGGGAAAAGGTTTAAGACGCGAAAGAAACTAAAGAGTTGCTGATAAATTCTGTCTTTGTCTCCCCATGTGATCTTTCCGGTTTAGGTTTGTTCGGACGGTATTGCCATTTTCTCAGGAATTTCAAAGAGACAAGCAGCCTAATGCACAACCCCAGTATTTGCATGGATCCAAGGTGGGTTATTTTCTGTTTGTGAAACGGTGGGTTTCTGTTGCCATGGTCAGCACCTGACTAAAGTCGTAAAGGAAGGGGTGTATTTCAGCTTGCCATTGTAGTCCTGCATGCAGAACGGGAACCCGGAGGCAGGAACTGGTGGGGAGGCCTTGCAGAAACACTGCTTCCTGGCGTGCTCGGCCTGCTTTCTTTTTGTTTGGTTTTGGTTTCGGAGACAGGGTTTCTCTGAGTACCTCTGGCTGTCCTGGAACTCGCTCTGTAGACCAGGCTGTCCTGGAACTCACAGAGATCCGCCTGCCTCTGCTCCCGCTGCTTTCTTACAGTAGGAGGGGACGGTACTGTCCCCTGTGGGCTGGGCCCTCCCACATCAATCATTAACCATGGAAATACCCGACAAACCAGCTTCTTAGTTGAGCTTCCTCTTCCCAGATGACAAAAATTAACTGAGACAGGAAGGAATTCCACTTTATTCACGATTGCCCTGAGTAAACTTCCAGAGGTAATGATAGTTTTATAGCTTCAGATTTCCCAGAAGTGACCTTTTCTTTTTTCTTTTTTAAGATTTATTTATTTATTTATGTAGTATTCTGTCTGCATGTCTGCCTGCAGGCCAGAAGAAGGCACCAGATCTCATTACAGATGGCTGTGAGCCACCATGTGGTTGCTGGGAATTGAACTCAGGACCTCTGGAAGAGCAGCCAATGCTCCTAACCACTGAGCTATTTCTCTAATCCAAACTTTTCCTTCTATTTCCTTGTTAGAAGTTAAAAAAGCAGAAAGACAAGAATAAGTATCAATAAGTTAAATTTAGTATCTAGCCAGGAAAAGAACGATTTTTTTTAAAGTTAATTATTTTAACTTAGCATACAAATAAGTTTGTTAGTGTTTTCATACATATGTGTCATTATACTTTGTTCTAATTTGTTGCTCTGTGGTGCCCCCTACCTCTGGTTAGTGCCTTTGCTCACCCTTCTGATTCCATGTCACATATTGTAGGGAACACACAAAACACACACACACACACACACACACACACACACACACACACACACACACACACACACACACCCCGAGAGAGTAGGAAAAGTACTTAAGATATACCAACCCTGCCGTGTTCATGTGCCAGTGAGAGCTTCTATTCAGAAGCAAAATCTGATTTTTAAAAGAGGAAATGAGGCACTCCATATGTTATACTCTCCTCTCAGTAATGGGTAGATCTGCTGAAACAAAGTCAGCAGCAATGAAGAACTGGACCTCAACAGTACACAGCAGAAGGCACTGTTCAGATGGCCATGACCGTGTCCTGCCTGAGCCACAAAATAAACTCACACAAAATTAGAATCTGGGATTGAAGTCATACACACAGCAAGTGCGGACTATAAGTTGCAGGGCTGGTGTTGGCGTATGGCGTACGACTTCAATCCCAGCACTCAGGAGTCAGAGCAGGCCTGGTCTGCAAAGAGAGTTCCGGGATAGCCAGTGCTGTTACACAGAGAAACCCTGTCTCAAAAAACAGTTAAGAGAGGGCCAGGCGTTGGTAGCACACGCCTTTAATCCCAGCACTTGGGAGGCAGAGGCAGGTAAGGTGGATCTCTGTGTGTTCGAGGCCAGTCTGGTCTACAGAGCGAGTTCCAGGACAGCCTCCAAAACAATACAGAGAAACCCTGTCTCGAAAAACAAAACAAGAAAAAAAAGTTAAGAGAGGCTGGGAAGTGGCTCAGTAGGTAAGAGTATTTGTGCAAATACAGGGATCCAAGTTCAAATCCCCAGCACCCATGTCAAAACACAGGGATAGAGGGGCTGTCACCCCAATGCGAAGAAAGAAACCAGCAGACCACCCCCCACCGGGCCCCGGCCTCCACCCCCACCGGGTTCTCTGCCTACAGTCTGCTCTCAAAGGGGGTGAAAACCTGCATGTGGCTAAGGGCAGTACACACCACAAGGAGAACAGCTGATCCTCTTGACCTAGGATGTGGTGCGTGTTGAACACGCCTCCCAATGCCATCCCGCATGGCTGCGGGAGCCGTGTTGAAAACCCTGTGCTCTCTTCGCCAGGCTTTGAACCTCGCCTACTCCAGCATCTATGGCAGCTACCGGAACTTTGTGGGACCACCTCACTTCCAGGTCATCTGCCGGCTGCTGGGCTACCAGGGCATTGCGGTGGTCATGGAAGAGCTGCTGAAGGTTGTCAAGAGCCTGGTGAGTTTCTCTGGAAACTTCTGTGGCGTAGAGGAAGGAGCCCGCCATGGAGGTGTGGTCTTTCTGTCTGGGCTGAGTCTCTGACAGACAAGTGCTTCCCTTAGCTCCAGACAGCTTTCCACACTAACGAGAGTGGGTCTTCCGGACATAGAGCTGTGTCACTGTACTGCCAGCTTCTGGGAGACCGAGGCAGGAATTTTGCTTGATCCCAGGAGTTTCAGGCCAGCCTAGAGAACCTGTGACCCTTGCTCTTAAAGATAATACCCCAGTGCCCCAAGAGCAGTGATGGAAGTTATTTGTCTGGCTTACAGATTTTTCGGCCCTTTTGAGATATGGTCTCACGCACATTTAGCGTGAGCTGGCCTCAGTTGGGGCAGTTGTCCGGCCGTGGCATCTACATTGCTGGTATTACATATAGGTTTGTTCCATCATACTAGGCTCTCGTGAGTGTTTAATAACCATCATACTATCTTTATTGTAAGAGAACGTTGCTGCTTTTATGCAGAAGTGATTCCTGTCTCACCAAAGGTCACCGTTGCCCCAGACTTTGGGGAGATGGAAAATGATAGATGCTTGCCGCAGTCTGCTTTCTCGTGTGTTTCTGTTGGTGATGGTCTGTGCTCTGATATGTAGGCCCTGGAGAACCAAACGAGGTCCTCGTGGAGAACAGCAAGTGTTCTTAAGCACTGAGCCATCTCTCAAGCCCCCAATTCTGCAAAAATTCTTGTTTCCACTTGTGAAGTCTGAGTTTTCATAAAACACAGATCTCCGGGAAGCATCCGTGTTACGTAAACAGGACATACTGACCACAGGGGCTTTAGTTTATCGGCCCTCGGGCATCCATGCTGGGCAGGGACAACCACTATAGGGAACAGACGTCAGCTGTAAGGCCGTTCTGCACAAGTGCCAGCTCCTGACACATAGACGCGCATACTTAATTAGCGAGGCAAGTGGCGTGTGCTCTCCCTTCTGGTGACTAATGTGGATAAAGGGCTGAAGTGCACATGTGTAACTTCAGAGTGAGGCTGGAGTTGTACTCATGTCACCATCTGCATAGAAGCCTGTCTTAGTTGCTGTGACAAAGCTTTGTGAGCAAAAGCAAGATGTGGGAGGAAAGGGGTTATTTGGCGCTCACTTCCTATCACTGGCTGTCGTCAGACGGCAGGAACCTGGAGGCAGGAGCTGATGCAGAGGCCATGGAGGGTGCTGCTCACTGCCTTGCTCCCCATGGCTTGCTGAGCCTGCTTTCTCATAGAACCCAGGACCACCCACATCATCACTAAGGAAGGAAATGCCCTGTAAGCCTGCCTGTAGGCCGATTTTACAGGTGCATTTTCCCAGTTGAAATTCCCTCCTCTCCAGGGACGCTAGCTTAAGTCAAGTTGACATAAAAGTAACCTGCACAGAGCCCTGTAGTTCAGGTCTTTGAGAAGGGAAAATGGTGCCATTTGCAGGCCACAGCAGACTTCTGGTTTTTCATATTGACCAGTCCCTGTCTCCCTCCCCCACCGTGTGTGTGTGTGTGTGTGTGTGTGTGTGTGTGTGTGTGTGTGTGTGTCTGTCGTGTCTGTCTGTCTGTCTGTCTGTCTGTCCTTGAACGTTGGGGGGGAAATTAGGAGTACTGACTTCCTATGGCTGAACTCAAGGGTGACGTGGTCTAGCCTTGAAGCCACCCTAAGGCTGAGAGAGGACTAGAAACTGTCCTGTGAGGGAGAGCTATTGCTCCTGAAGCTGCTGGCACTCTTGGTGTTGACGGGATCAGCATGGGAGCCACTTGGGAACATGAACTCTGGCTGTCTTTCCTGGCCTCGTCTGCCACAGAAGGGAGGTTGGGGTTAAAGGAGTATGGATATGGTCGTCTTTGTAGGTTTCTGGTGGAGGGCTCTGACCTTCCACCGGAGGGGTCTCGTTCCCTGGCCACAGCCTTCCGTGGGGATGGAGGCTGGCGGCTGACACTGCCTTTGTGTTTTGCAGCTGCAAGGCACAATCCTGCAGTATGTGAGGACTCTGATGGAAGTGATGCCCAAGATCTGCCGCCTTCCCCGGCATGAGTACGGCTCTCCTGGTGAGCAGGGCTGTCTGGGGTGCCCGCCCCTCGGGGCTGCACCCCTCCCTCCAGAGGACAGAGTGGAGTTGGAGGCTATTGGGAAGAATCAGATTTGTCTATCCCAGCAGACAGGGCTGGGATAAAGAGGCTCAGACCAGGATTTGTGTGTTACAGCTGAAGAAACAAGTATACTTTGCAAGTGTGCAGGAAGTTACTTTGGAATTATTCTTTGCAATTAACAAAGCTGAGGGACCCAGCTTGTCAACCAGCAAGGATTTTAATGTTGTGCTATTGAATATTATCCCAGATCCTGAAAAGGATTGCCTGCCAAGAGGGCAGTTAACTACCGGGTCCTGTCGCCCTCCTGGCCTTAATGGGTGAAAGCATTCAAAGCGGCCCCAGGGCCCTGCTCCCTGCTCCCTCCCCTAGTCTCTCACCCATTTGATCGTCTTCTTGGTCTGGAAAACATTCTGCCCTGTCTGGCTCACAGGCTGTAAGAACTTCACCCAGAGTCCTTGGATTTGTACTTCCAGGTCAACCTACATGACTTCCTGCAGGCTGGTATGAGGCCATCCAAATAAATATCCATAATGACCTCAGTGTTGCCTTAGGGTTAAGCTGGACTCCAGGAAATTGTTGCTGCAGGGTTTCTAGATAACTCTTTATCAAATAAGACACACTACTTTCCTTGCCGTGATGTATAGATGCATCACCTTTACCAAATGCCTTATCTGAAGCCACTGGGGATGATGCTTTCTTCTAGTGTGGTGGCACTCTGTCACCGTAGCCTTCTCCAGACACGTGGGGATGACTGAGAAAGGTGTCAGAGGCCAGGTCTTGCTCTCAAGCGTGTGCCGAGTGACATGAGCCATCGCTGCCAGAGGGCTGTGGCGACCACAGCCAGGCCTGTGAGGGCGCAGGTGCTCGTGTGGCTCCTGACGGCTCCTGACGGCCATGCTCGCTCTGCTGCCGCAGGCATCCTGGAATTCTTCCACCACCAGCTGAAGGACATCGTGGAATACGCGGAGCTGAAGACCGTGTGCTTCCAGAGCCTGCGCGAAGTGGGCAATGCCGTCCTCTTCTGCCTGCTCATCGAGCAGAGCCTGGTGAGTCCTCAGCTCAGCCCGTCCCGGGCTCAAGGCTGTTCACTGCTGGTGACGAGGGACTTTTTCCTGTGGCAGTGCTTTACAAGGATGTGCGATGGGCAACACTGTAACGTAACCTCCTTTTTCTTTCCTTCCAGTTTTTCAAGGCAGGGTTTCTCTGTGTAGCCCTGGCCGTCCTGGAACTTGCCTTGCAGACCAGGCTGGCCTTGAAGTCACACAGATCCACCTGCCCCTGCCTCCCAAATGCTGGGACCAAAGGTGTGTGCCACCACCACCTGGACATAATCACATTTCCATGTCTGTTTATTGATTCCTTACATTTGGGAAACAAAAATATAATGTGTTCCTTTGTTTCAAGAGTTTCAAGGCCGGGCAGTGGTGCTGCACACCTTTAATCCCAGTACTCAGAGGCAGGGGGATCTCTCGGTTTAACGCCAGCCTAGTCTACAGAGTGCGTTCCAGGACTACACACAGAAACCGGCTCAAAAAAAGGAAATAGTTTTTCCTGTGCACCTGAGAAGTAGCTCAACGGGCCATTACCACTATCCCAGGGTCTCTGGTGGACAGACTAATGTTTGTTTTATACTAAATGGGTCCCTTCCCGGGCTAACTTTCTCTACCCTGCCTCAGTCTTTAGAAGAAGTCTGTGACCTGTTGCATGCAGCCCCTTTCCAGAACATCTTGCCTCGAGTCCACGTGAAAGGTGAGTCTGCATCACGAACCAGAGTTCACACTACACCGTGCAACCGGAGCAAAAGGCAGTGTTACAGCCAGTGCGTCGCTGTGGGGAGTGTCTGACCTGTTAGTATTCATTAACTGAGTATTTATGACTATAATGACATCTAGGATTTGTTTCAAAATAGCACAGAAACGGAAGTGGAGATAAAAAAGAATGAGCACTAAGTTGACAGTTGTCATGGTGGATGATGAAAACTTCATATTAAATATAAACTCATTCATGCTCCCCTATTCTGTGGGCTGACAATTGCATGAAACAATTTACAAATTAATACTCGTCCAGGTTGAAAGCAGATTCCAAATGGATACATTGCACAAGTAAATCTATCAGCTTGAAGTTGTAAATGAACTATTTTAATAGTGTGTGTTTTAATATACTATACTCTTTCCAAAGAGAAATGTACATCGATGGAAATAACTAAATCTTTTTAAAAAATTAAACTTTTGCAATTACTTAATCTTATATAAGGACAGAGCATAATAAATTATTTTCCAATACAGAGGGGGAGAGAGTTGATGCCAAAATGAAAAGACTAGAATCCAAGTATGCCCCACTGCATCTTGTACCACTGATTGAAAGGCTGGGAACCCCACAGGTAAGGGGTGCTGTGCTCGCTAGCGATCGAAAACTGGGCGGAAATCCACATCAGACCAGTTAAGGGTTGCAAGTTAGACAGCTGAGGGGTTGGAAGCAGCTAGATGTTATTGTGACATTAGAGACTGCTCAGATCTCAGGTCTAGGGGTGTCCTAGTGCAGCAGGTTGGGAGGATTAGAGATAGAGTAGAAAGGGCTTAAGCATCTCAGAAACACAGATGTACTCAGAAGACGTAACCTGTTGTCATACATCACCCTTTCGTGAACAAAGCTTTGCTTTTCTCTTTTGGTAAGACGGTGTTGGTCTGTGTAGCCCTGACTGTCCAGGAACTTGCTGTATAGACCACGTTAGCCTTAATTAAAGTCAGAGAGATCCACCTGCCTCCTCTTGCTGGGATTAATGGAGTGCACCACCACCGCCCTACCGAACAGATTTTTCTTAAATAGGTTTTTTCTTTTCCTTAGAAGAAATTGTAATAAAAGGCAGGGTATCAAAATAAAGCTTACTCTAGATCTGCCACACTTGTTGGCACATTTTGTCAGTTTGAACGTGTGCGTGCGTGGTGCGTGCGTGTACTTTATTTAGTGGCAATACTGGCTTCCACCCACTAGAAGCCAGCACATTTGTGTGTGTGACTACCATAAATATCTTTGGAAATGGCCATACGACCTGGAGTCAATGTTGCCTGCAGTTAAGGATAGGTGTACTTTATTCTTCTTGACTCGTCTATTTTAATCTTTATGACATACTTAGTTGCTATCTAACTTATTGATGCTTGCTTCCACAAACCCTCTTCTGCCAGCTTAGCATTTTCTACCTAGTATGTCATGAACAGACCTGGGGATACTGTGTTTTTGGCCCAATACTCTATCTCCATGGCGTGTAATACTTCATGTGCATTTTGCAGCAAATTGCCATCGCAAGAGAAGGAGACTTACTGACCAAGGAGAGGCTTTGCTGTGGCCTCTCCATGTTCGAGGTCATCCTGACACGGATCCGGACCTTCCTGGATGACCCCATCTGGCGGGGGCCTCTGCCCAGCAATGGGGTCATGCATGTGGATGAGTGTGTGGAGTTCCACAGGCTGTGGAGTGCCATGCAGTTCGTGTACTGCATTCCTGTAGGGACACACGAGTTCACGGTGGAGTAAGTATGTGTTCTGTGACCCGCTCTCTGGGAGAGGACAGTTCCGTACTGCTGGGGGAGGGGGTTGATGAAAGACATTCGAAGTCAGCACTGGTGCAAAGCCCCTTTGGAAAGTGCAGACATTGCACTGGCTAAATCCTAGTACACTGGGTTTCCTTCCTTGATGCCCCCTCCCCCCAACCCCCCAAAAAAAGGACTCAGGGTAAGGATGCTGGAGCTACCTGAATCCAAAGCAACTCAAGGCAAAGTTTGTTTCTGGGGAGCGGGTTCATAGAGAATGGTGACCTACCATTGTCCTGACTCAGAATCTGTGTAGACAAAGAAATTAGCGGACCCTGATAACTGTCACCGGAGCCTGCCCATGCCATCTGCTGCTGGTTTCTCACAGGCAGTGTTTTGGTGACGGGCTGCACTGGGCCGGCTGTATGATCATCGTCCTTCTTGGACAGCAGCGACGCTTTGCCGTGCTGGATTTCTGCTACCACCTTCTCAAAGTTCAGAAGCACGACGGGAAGGATGAGATCATCAAAAACGTGGTACGTACACACTGGGGAGGAATTTCCTCATTCTAACACATGCAATGCGAGTTTAAACAAGAAGAAATCCACAAAGTTCTTATTTTAAATCGGCTGTTTCCTGTTCCTTTTTTAGGCACTTACATCTACTTCCCATCTCACTGTAGAGACTCTATTCAGGTCGTTGGCACACCGTTCTAGTCTTCTGGCTTTCAAGTCATGGTGTGCTTTCACAACTGCTTTTATTATCTCTTCCTCATCTTGTGAAGGTCCCCATAATTGAATTATAGAAAATGAGTCAGCCATTATGTTCTCACACTTTCATTCCTCCTTTTAGAACATTATTGTGAGACCTTTTTTCTGCTTTCCATGTGACTGATTTTGGTTGCTGCCAGAACTAATCACAATGTGCTTAAGGAAAAAAAATACTGCCATTGATTATGTCAGCATAGTTCTGCTGATTGCCCTGCTTGGCCTCACCGCACTAAAAGGACTGTGTGTGTGTGTGTGTAAAAGGACTGTGAGAGAGACAGTGTGGGTGTGAGTGTGTGTGAGAGAGAGCATGTGTATGTCTGTGGGTGAGAGTGTGTGAGTGTGTGTGTGTGTAAAAGGACTGTGAGTGTGTGAGAGAGACAGAGTGTGTGTGTGTGTGTGTGTAAAAGGACTGAGTGAGAGAGTGTGTGTGAGAGAGAGCGTGTGTATGTCTGTGTGTGTATACACGCACGCTAACCGTTCCCCACCCCCCAGGGCCCCGAAGGATGACTGCTTCCAGTCTCCTTAGGTCACTCACTGAATTCAGTACCCTTCAACTGTAAAAATGAGGTGTGCTTCCTGCTGTCAGCTCATTTCCTCTCCTGCTTTCCACGTGGCACCTTCAAGCCACAAAGACCCAGCTACTTTTGCCACATCTTCCGTCTCCAACTCACACAACTTTTGTAATCAGATGATGGGCCTGCCTGCCTGCATCCAGCTCTTTCATTGTCAGGCACACCCGAGAAGTTGCTTTTAGAAAAACAAACACAGGTGCGAAGGAATTCATTGTGGGCATTTCTCAAGGGCTGTGGTAGCTCTTGGACCTCAGTTTTCTTGGCTGTCTGGAAATACAGCCAAAATACTTTCTCTGTATCGTTGAGGTAACTACCTCATTTCAGGTTGAGCTGGCTGGGTCTTTTACTTTCAAGCATTTTTTTTTCTCCATTTTAATTTGGTTAAAATCTTGGCGGGAATATTTAAACTGGAATATTCCCCTCTTGTTATTTTATATTCTAATCCTGATATTTGAAGGGCATGTGAGACTATCATACCCTTGTGCTACATGACCTATTTCCAAGGTTCTGTATTGTTTAACCGGATTTAATGTTGAAGATCTGCTGCTATGTATTGCCTGTTATTAGAGTTTCTCATGAAGGCTCCAGGTATAGACCAGACTATCTCTTCATCCCAGTGTACCCTTCTCATCTTTTCCTCCTGGGTGGGCAGAGGACTGCTTTCAAGTTCTTTATCCAGACTTAGAGAAGATTCAGCAAAGCACCTTCTTCACAGTACTGTTAAAGTGGAAATACACACTTACATTTTACTAGTTCACAAGTCTTTGTTAATGTTCTTTTCTTTCTTTGCTTTTGGGCTTTGGAGAAAAGGGTCACCCAGCATGACCTAGAACTCTCAGAAAACCATCTTACATAGCAGAGTACTGATATAGCCACCGCTCCTGGCCAACAGACATCTGACCATTTAAATGAACAGGTCTATACTTACAAAGAATTGAGTTTAAATTGGAATGTATTCCTTAGTCCAATGGCGATATTTAAAAGATGGTAGGGGTCAATGTAAATTTCTATAACTTTTCTGTAGTAGAGTCCTTGCAGTAAGTCTAACAGTCTGGTCTAATTGTAGCCACTGAAGAAGATGGTGGAGAGGATCCGCAAGTTCCAGATTCTCAACGATGAGGTCATCACTATCCTGGACAAGTACTTGAAGTCTGGTGATGGGGAGAGCACACCTGTGGAGCACGTGCGCTGCTTTCAACCGCCCATCCACCAGTCCTTAGCCGGCAGCTGAGGGCTAAGCTCACAGTGTCCAGGGACTGACGCTGGCGTGTCTGTCTTACGTAAACTATACTCAAATTTTTAGGGGTTATTTTGTCTGAACCTACTTAAGGGGGTGCTTTTTGATCCAGAAGCTTAACTTTATAAAACTTACTTATTTTTCTAGACTAAAATTGTATATGCTTTGGAATTGGGAAGTATGAGAACCTGGTTGCCAATTGTTGCCATTATTATTATGGTCTTAACAGGTATTTTTATGTTGAATGTTCCAGTAGCTAGCTATGAATACTAAATTCACTTGTCCTGTAAGAAGCATAATAACTAATTATATTTTAAAAATTCCCTACCAATTTTGGTTAAACTTAATGACTGGCTTTATTTAGGAATTTTTCTAATCATCTTTTAGGAAATCTTTTCTAAGTCATTGTTCCCTAAGTCATTGTTCCCTTTTATGCCAAAATAGTGAAATTGTTTCCTCTGCTTCCACAAAATCCAATAGTGATATAGTCTGATCTGTGAGATAGGATTTAAAGATTAGAGAAATAAAAATCGATGCAATCTGTTTGTGTTCATTCATTCTCTCAGCTAGCGCATGTTCAGCTTTGCATTCGGGCTTGGGCGGGGAGGCAGTAAGTCAGCACAGCACCAGGGGACTGCGGAGACTTAGCCCTGTCTCCAACAGCCTTCATCGGCCTTCTCGCCTGCCGGAGGAATTGGCTCACCCGGCATGCCAAGTGAAAAACAAGAACGCAGTCTGGCTCTGCTATTACAAGTATGAAAGCAGATAGAAACAGACTTGGGTACAGTGATGTGCGACTGACATCCTCCCAGCCACCGCTTGGGAAGCTGAGGAATGAGGATCGATGGAGCCCTGGAGTTCAAGGACAGCTTAAGGAACATAGCAAGACCCCACCTCAAAAAACGTTTACACAAAGAAACATCATTGGGCTGGGAGACACCAAAGTCCAAAAGCTTTGAGCTTTATTTTACACAGAAAATAAAACACAGGTACCATTCTGCTGTACTGTAAACCTGAGTTACCTCTTTAACGAGCCTATTATCAAAAAGTTACATAAAATATTTCTGTTGATAAGAAGTCGTAATGACATCTGTACTCTTTTAAAAGTTAACGACTATGTTACCAAGTGATAGCCCAAATAAATGTTTGTGTACAAGATTACGTACGTATAAGTGTTTCACGTACAACATTCATTCTCAATGAGGAAACGTTCCATCCCCAAGGGAATAAACACAGGCTTTTTTACATGTGCAAAATAAAACAGCACATAAACAGACTTATGGGGGAGAGGGGGACTACTCTCTGGTACTGAAGTCACATAGGAAAGCTGGAAATGTAGCTCAGTGTAAGAACATTTGTGTAGAATATACAAGATACTTTGACACCCAGATGGCCACACCGAGGGTGGCAGCTGAGAAAAACGGTAAGAGCCCCCAGAGTTCCAATAGTAAAACAACGCTGTCTCCCCTTGCCCACACCCAGCATCCCCCAAGATAAAGATTTCACACGGCTGGTACTAAGTGTGCAATTGTGGTCAAGAACAGAAAACAAGCATCGGCCCTACGTCCAGTTCTTCCTGTCAGCGGGTTGTCTGGCCAGTGCGTGACTAAGAAGTGGGCAAGTCTGAAGCTGTAAGTGCTCCCTGCATCGGCCTAGACTCCTCCACTTGTTCTCATCTTTCTGTGGACATCCTTCAGTTGCTAAAAAACTCAAATACATAGGTTTAAACTCCTAAGCAAAGTAAGAGAGCATATTTTACAAACATTTTAAATCTAACAATTTGGAGTCAGAATAAGGGCCTTGTTCCAATGTGTCCTTTTACCCAAGCATGAGTTTCTAAGTTTAAGAAACTGACTGAGCTGTGGTGGTGCTCGGTTTTAATCCCAGCTCTTGGGAGGCAGAGGCAGGCAGGTCTGAGTCTGAGGCCAGCCTGGTCTACAGAGTGAGGTCTAGAACAGCCAGGACTACACAGAGAAGCCCTGTCTCAAAAACCAAAAGAAGAAACAGGCTGCATGAGTGTTCTGTGACACCCTAGAGTTGTTGGAAAGAGCTGAGTGACATCACGGACAGACACCAAACCAAAGCGCGCAAGAGCTCACACACATGAGACAACATGGACCTCTAGTCACTACAGTTCCCAAAAGGAGGCCATCAAATTCCAATCGGTGGCAAATCACCACCTGAGAATTATTCTCTTGGAACCACATACTCATATATTTATAATCAAACACCTTAGTCTGGCGAGGGAATGATGGGATGGGAATCACAAAATGTACATTTTAATGTTCATCACCAATGGAAAAAATAAAACATTTTATAGGCTTAAAATTGTCATTAGTGCATTTAGATTTCTGGAGAATGAATAAAAATGTAAAATACCTTTACAGCAATACACTGTTACTAGAAATTAGCCATGTACTGAGGTCATTTTAGTGAGCTACCATTGTTTTTAAATATAAGAAAAGTAATTTCTTGATCCAAATCAGTGAAAACTTAAAAAAGATTGTCTTCAGAGGACATTATTTGAGGACAGTTTTTTTTTTTTCCCAGATACATTCTGATACTCAGAAATCGCTATAACAATTATAGGTTTTCAATCATACCCTTAAAAAGATGCCAGATTTCCGTTTCTACGGGAGATATTATCACCAGTGTGTTCAATTCCACAGGGTAAGCCTTCTTCGTTGTTATTAAGAACTTCATACATACTAGAAAGACTGCCATTCACTGCTTTTTCGTCTTTCCGAAAAGATACAGGCAGACTTGCTAGACTAAAACTGACATCTTTAAAGGCATGCAACAAAAATATGCCCACGATGATTGTGCAGAAGCCACTCAGAGTGCCAATGACATCATCAGCAGGCATATCTTGCCACTCTTTAAAAAGGATAGCTGAACAAGTCAGAACTGAAGTGGTAAAGAACACATAATATATTGGAGTCACAATGGAAGTGTTGAAAATGTCCAGAGCCCGGTTTAGGTAATTGATCTGCGTACTCACACAGACCACAAGGCTAAGCAACAGAATCCAGGCCAGGGGGTGCTGCAGAGCAGGCTTTCCAGCCAGCAACTCCTTGATGGTGATGCCCAAACCCTTCACACAAGAGACCGAAAATGCTCCAATCATAGAGCAGATTGTTATATACACAAGGATGTTTGTCTGTCCGTGCCGAGGTCCTACCACAAAGATGAATATCAAGGCCACAATGACCACAAATGTTGCAAAGACAACAAAACCTAGAGGAAGCAAAGAAAAGCTACATTGAATCAGAATGCAATGCACATTTAAAACAAACTCAATAGCGATGGTTTATGAATCCCCCAGTACTGTACACTCAGATTTATCTTGCCTATAAAATTGATTACTATTTGATTAATTAATTTTGAAACGTACTTTTATGGGATTGTAAGTTACTAATTAAAGGTAACACATAATCACAACAAAAGAAAGGTAACATGTAACAATAGTACACACTGCAGGCCAGAGTGCTTACCTGAGTCTAATACCTCAGTACCGCTTTAAAAAATTAAAATATAATTCACCGTAGCTTAAAAAAAATCTTATAGCACTAGCATTTTTAAAGGCGTCTCTTGCGCCTACTCAAGTATTCTGAATCACAACACAAAGGGAAATGATGATCAGGATGGGGAGGGAAAAGCGTGGGACAAAGTACAGGAAGTGCCCTTCAATAGCCAACATTCACACACGCAAAAATCATGAGTTGTTTTCCATCAAAGGGGCACATCTGAAAACAAGGCAAGCATTAGAATAAGCGTCAAGTCATAAAGAGAACTATGGAGAAGAGATATGAGCGCAGATGCCGAGGGCACAATCATGTGAGGCAGGCACTGCTCTGGGGGGGCTGCCCTCCACTGCAGAGCCCACACAGCCTTTTGCATTCTAAGATAAAAAGGGAGGAAAAGGGTGGGGCAGGGCATATATATACCCGTAACCTTAGCAGTCTGGAAGTGGAGAAGAACCATGAGGAATTCATGATTATCTTTGGCTATTATAAGGAAAGTTGACCCTGCCCCCTCCTCCACCACACACACAAACACAGGTTGGATTATACATGTTGCAACAGAATGTGACTCAGAACACTCGCCCACCGTAGAGCGGTGCAAAGGTGAGAGGGACACGGGTTCAAAGTTTACCCAGACTGCCTGCCTACATAAGAATTCTACCAGGAACTGACCATTTCACAGGAGTAACTAAGCAAGTACGACAACGATCAGTTGAGGCAAATGTCAAGATATTGAGAGAACCGGGTGCGGCGATGCATACCTAAAGTGACGCCCAGGCAGGCAACACAAGCTGGCAGCCAGCCTGGGCTACAAAGTGGAAATAACACGAGGGGAAAGAAGTAATCACAGTGTTTAAGACTAGGGGTTTTACTGCAACAATATGAAGAAATATTCCATGATTGGTCAAGGAAACAAGTTAAAAGGTCAAGTATGGTAACACCGATGAAGCCTTTCTTACCTGGGTCACCTAACTTATGTGACATTTCATTTAAGGTCTCAATCTCCTCCTCCTTTGGAGCATGAATGACCATAACTGTAGACCCCAGAATACTTAGCAAACACCCAATTTTCCCATGAAGATTAAGTCTTTCATTTAGGAAGTATGAAGACAGAATGGCACTAAAAGGAAGAATAAAAGGTTGGACATTTAAATTAGATTTTTTTCTCACTTTTAAAAATCAACAGACTAGCTTAGCAATGCAGATTACTGACCTCAAACAAAAACACCTCTTGCTTTTAGATAAAGAATATGTACATTCAACCAGAAAACTGTTACAAAGACTGAAAGGTTGCTTTTACCTGATTTATGAGCATCCAACTAGTAAGATAAGGCAGAGGGAGGTGAATCTCTGTGAGTTCAAGGCCAGCCTGGTCTACAGAGTGAATTCCAGGACACCAAGGGCTATAAAGAAAAACTGTCTCAAAAAACAAACAAACAAAATGTGTCTGTTGCTGCCATTTTGCACCTGTCTCCTTTGCTCAGTAAGTATATTCTGCACACCTCAGATTGAAGGAGCAAATCTAACTACAACCACGGTCATGTCTGAACGGCCTCCCTAACGAAAGCAATCCCTTACAGCCACAGCAACTAGAGCCTCCTAATCCATGAGCCTCGCCACACTGACTGAGCCTGCTTGACCGTGAATACCCTGGCCTCTGCCTGTTCATCTGGGAGCTCATATCATACCGGTACCCCAGCAAACAGTAATGCAGACACTGCTCCTTGCCTTTCCAGCAGAGATACTGATTACAGTTTGTGTCTTGACATCTCTACGGCTTCTCTTCATTTTGGTGTGAACCACAGAATTTAATACCTTTGTCCTAAAACTCCTGAAAAAATCAATCACCTGCCTCACATACACTGAAACTAAGCATATACCATCTCTTTACTACAAGACTCCACATGGAATATGCAATATAAAGAGCTATAATTTATACATTTAAGAACATCTACATCCAAACCAATGCTTCCAGTTTACCAAACTTCAATTTACTAACATTTGCCTTCTCTTTAAAATGTATTTGTTTATCCCCTTCACCCCTGGCACGTCTGTCTGTCTGTCTGTCTGTCTGTCAGTGTGGAGCTGAGAACACAACTTGCACAAGTAGGCTCTCTCCGTTTCACAATGTGGGTCCTGCAGATCAAACTCAGGAGTAAGTGCTTTTTACCTGCTCCTGCTAGGCCATCTTGCCAGCCTTTATGTGTTGATTTTATTGTGTAAGAGTTGCCTATAACCATCCTAAGTTACCTGGAAATACAGCCAGAAACAATGGACTGTGAGCATTTCATTAGTTTGCCTACAAATTACAAGCTTTTACAACCTAGTTTGACCCAAACCTAAAAAGAAGTACAGACAAACAAGATCATAGTATAATACAAGGAAAGTTAAGGAGAAACATAACTTCATTTTATAGGTAATTTATTAGAAAGGGCAATAAAAGGTCTTAGCTTTCAAAATAGCAATAAAAATCCTTCAAACAGGCTTAGCTGTTTGGACTAATCATTACAATAACAAAGCAGGGCAAGTTTTATGTTGGTCTTGGAAAACAAGCACCTTAGGCCAATCTCTAGAGGCCCATACCCTCCCCCGAGACTTGATGTTCTGTAGTAGTTAGTGTTCTATAGTAGCCTACCACAGTATGTGTATCCTGGATGGTGAATGTTCTGTAGTAGTTAGTGTTCTATAGTAGCCTACCACAGTATGTGTATCCTGGATGGTGAATGTTCTGTAGTAGTTAGTGTTCTGTAGTAGCCTACCACAGTATGTGTATCCTGGATGGTGAATGCGGAGTAGTGTATCCTGGAGGTGAATGCTCTGTAGTAGTTAGTGTTCTGTAGGCTACAAATGTATTATTTATAGTAGCCTACCACAGTATGTGTATCCTGGATGGTGAATGCTCTGTAGTAGTTAGTGTTCTATAGTAGCCTACCAAAGTATGTGTATCCTGGATGGTGAATGCTAGGCAACTGCAAATGGAATTCTCTAAAGTTGAAATCACTAATGTGCTGGTCCTGCATACAAGCCAAAGCATAAAGTGATTTTGTCCCACAAATCAATAACTAGCTATACAAAGTGAGTAACTTTGAGAAGGCATTACTAGAGTATTAAAAAGTCCTCAAGGTTGTTCAAATGTACTGACGCAGTTAGACCTTACCTTACAAGAACGCTGAGAGCGCCCAGCGGCGTCACCAGTGTGGCTGGAGCAAAGGCATACGCAGCGAAGTTGGCCACTTCCCCAGCTCCCACTGAAGGGGCAGACAACAAGACACCTCTTAGACAGGAGTGCAGTCAACGTGACTATGCCATTTCAACTATAATGTCGTTCAATGACTTCCGTATCTTCCCTCGTGTGTTATCAGTGCTGTAAATTACCAGTATCTGGTATCCAACTCAAGAAACAAATCTACAGTTTTTAATTTTAAAAAAATATAATTTATGCTTAAAGGTAATGAAGATATTTGGAAAGTAGGATAACAAGCATAATTAAAAGAAGCAGCTACTGATATAAAAGTAAATTTCACAAGTTTTACTGGACCTTCCTTTTTAAAAACCCAACCTTAGAGATACTAAGGGCCTGAGGATATATTTTCAACAGAGAACTTTTGCTTTCTGCCAGGTACACAGACAGACACTACCAATTCAGGACCAAAGCAAGAACTTAGCCAGTGATGAGCCAGTGCATAGTCATGCTAAGACACAGCCTTTCAGAGTTCCGCCTAGAACATGCACTAGATCCTGGTTTTGGCGACCAAAGGATGACCCTTGTTAGTCCAGTTCAGAGGTCCACTATCTCTTACCTACTTCCTCTAGGGCAGCAGCTCTCAACCCGTGGGGCCACATATCAGATATCTATGTTGGCAAAATTACAGTAATGAAGTACAAGGAAAGTAATTTTATGGTTGGGGTCACCACAACAAGAAGACCTGTCTTAAAGGGCCACAGAGTTAGGAAGCCTGGGAACCACTGCTCTGGGGTGCCCCTCTAGAGCTTGTGGAGTCCCGGGATCAAAGGCTACTCCTGTCACATGAGCTCTTTGTTCTTTTGAAGGAGCACGTTTTCCCTCCAGCTTTGTAACTTGTTTCCAGTGAAAATGTTGATCCACTCATCTGGCGCACTATTACTACATGCTTCAACGCTGCCTTCTGCTTGGCGGGAGTTTGCTAGTAGTGGTGGGAAAGCTTTTGTTTTTCTTTTTCTTTGCTTTATTTTAATCACCTTTTTGAGACCAGTTCTCATTATGTAACCTGGACTGACCGGATACTTTTTAACTGAACCCAGGTCCTCAGAAGAGCTACCAGTGCTCTCAAATTTTAAGCCATTTCTCCAGCTCCTGATCCTTCTGCCTTAGCTGGCTTGCTTTCTTATACAAGCCAGGATTCTCCTGCCCTGACTGATACGTGCCAGTGAACCAAGCCCTCTCATATAAATCATTAAGAAATCGCAAAGGCCGGTGTGGTGGAGACAGTTCCTCAACTGGGGTTCCCTCTTCCCAGACGACTCCAGTTTGTGTCTAACTGACAAAAACTAACCAGCACCTCTTTCTCCCGGACCAGAGTCTATTCTCTGATTACATGCCACTGTCCAAGGGGGGGGGGCACAGTGTTTGCATTTTAAGCCTTCTGACATCATCCTCGCTGACTTCCATGATCATTCATACCGCACTCATCGAGTGACCGGGGCTACAGGAACAGACCTCTGCCTGTGCCCGGCTCGAGCACAGCACCACTACAACCAGCTGCACTTTTCTCCGACACTCAAAGTTTCCTGTAAGGTGAGAGCACATGCCTTTATCCCAGCACTTGGAAGGTGGAAGCAGGAAGGTCAGAAGTTCAAGATCGTCCTTAGCTATTTATTACCTTAGCAGTTTAAGTCCAGCCTGGGCTAAGTGAGGCCATGCCTTTTATTTATTTAATGAGAGAGGCCCTAACTGTGTAGCTCTGGCTGGCCTCAGAGACCGCCTGCCTCTGCCTCCTGTGGGAGGCAGTATCTTTTCTCCTCCACTCCAAGTGTACGCGCATCTAAATCTATATTTTGAGTATCTGATATTTGTACGTCTACAGAGTCTTACTTCCTAATGACCTCCTGCAGTATTTTGGCTTACATAGATAACAACGCCAATTTTTTGGTCACAGGTTGAAGTCCAGACCTTTCTATCTAATTGCCAATTTCACCTGCTTAAATATTTTATATGAATGTTTAACATTAATGTACTCGGAACCAACTCCTGATCTGCTCAGGTCCTTCCTGTCATACATTCTGACCAGTGAGAAAAGACATCATGTCCGCTCTGCACTGAAAACATACTCACAATTCTTCTCACTATACTCCCCGGCACTCCCTTGGTTCATGTGTCATGTCCTTTAACCCCAGCAGCCTGACTGTAGTCTCTACATAGTCTATGCCTCAACACGGCAGCCAGGGAGGATTCACACCTTTTGTTCCGCATCGCCGATGGCTTTCCGCCTCACATCAAGCAAACACCCTTCTGTGACCCCGAAAGCCCACAGGATTGACAACGGCCCTCATTTCTACGAAAGCATCTCCTCCTGCCATCACTCTTCTCGCTCCCTTACTGCAGACCCTCCCTTAATGCTTCCTGGGGGTAAAATCCTAGCGCTAGAGAGCACATTGCTCTAATTTTGCGGTGTAAAAGTAACAGTTTACTGACAAGGCTTGTTGGTCCAGACTTTAGGAAATGATCAGGGTTTATTTTAAGAACGTGTGTCGGCCAGGCGTTGGTGGTCCACAACTTTAATCCCAGCACTTGGGAGGCAGAGGCAGGTGGATCTCACTGAGTTCAAGGCCAGCCTGGTCTACAAAGTGAGTTCCAGGACAGCCAGAACTGTTACACAGAGAAACCCTGTGTAACAAAAAAACAAAAGCAAACAAACAAACAAAAGAACTTGTGTCAGATGTAAAGCAAGCTTACAGTCTCTGGAGCCTAGAGCCTTTCCCAAGGTGGCACACTGATATGACTGTTGTTCAGGGATCTTTCTAAAATAGTTTGAATGTCTTCACAACATAGCAGAGCTGGCTTCCCCAAAATAAGCAATCCAAAAAAAAAGGGGGGGGGGAGGCGGCAATTCCATTTATGATGTAACCTCAGAATTCCGTGCATCAAGACTTTCCTGGATTCTGTGATCATACTGGGCTACACTAATTCCACCCAAAAGTGTGAGTTCCCAAAAGTGTGAGTTCCAGGAGGCAAGAACAACTCAGGGCACCACAGAGGCGATCACATTCATAGGCTTGTCACGGTCCTCAGCTCGGTCTGCAGTTACTGCTTCTTCCTTTCAAATGCCCTTTCCTCATACGGCCAAGATTCCTCTCAAGTGCCCACGACTCAAATACTATCTTCTCAGTGAGGTGTGACCTTTGTGGTTCCCTATCTAAACGTCAGTCATCTTCTCTCCAGTTCATACCCCCTTCCAGCTATGCACCACAACACACACCCACACACCCACACACCCACACACACACACACACACTCACGCACATGCACACACACCTTTTAACCTATTTATCCTGTAAATGTTTTTAAAGAACAAGATATATCAAAAATGTTTTAATTTAGTTTAAGATCTTATTCAAAATAAATAAGCAATGAACTGCGTTATTTTTATAGGCCTAAATCTATTTTGAGTATAACTTAGGAAAATATGTAAGTTTTAAATTTTACTATTATGAGCTGTAACATGTCAACATCTTAACATATAGCTATAATGTTTACTTAAAATATTGTCTATACATACTTGACAGCAGTCCAGCCCACCACAACCATTCTTTAAGATATGCATGGCCACCTTGACCTGTGAATGAAGAAATATTTCATTTCTTTGGAAGATTATCTTCTCTTGTAAAAGCTGTAACAGTTACTAAGTAATCACAGATTTTAAAATGTCTGATTATGAGATTTCTTGGTTAATTTATGATTGCATTAAAAAGACATGAGGATCAAGAAAAATTTTCAAAATGTTTACATTAGTGCTAGACTTGAGTTAAAGAACAAACCTAACCCTTGTAGTTTCAACAGCAGCTTTAATAAACATGGAAAATGAACCAACAAAAGGTAGCAAACGTGAGCACAGTGGTACACACCTGCCCCCACACAGAATTCTCAAGCAAGACGGATCCTGCCAGTCTGAAGCCAGCCAGGCTACAGAGTGTGTCCCAGGAGGGAAGGCACTACAGACGTGGCTCGCCTTCAAAGGAGAGTGCTATTTAGATGTGTGCAGCCCCACCTGAGGGCGCCCTGTGCTCACACAAAGCCTGCTCATATCCGGGCTGCCAGGAGACAATCTCCTTTTTCCTTCCTTTTCCCCTCACCAAACTAAGTGAGGAACAACTCATACTTCAGCCACTGTCCAAAAAACACAGCGAGGTGGGTGCGGGTGGCCCACACCCTTTATCCCAGAACTTGGAAGCAGAGACAGGAGGATCTCTGAGTTTAAAGCCAGCCTGCCTGATCTACAGAGAGAGTGCCAACAGCTAAGGCTGTGAGACAGAGAAACCCTGTCTCTCTCCCTCCTACCCCAAAAATAAAACCCACAAAGTGAATGAATTTTACAAGCCTACACTTAGGAATAACAGGAGAAGCTTTAAGAGCAAGGTTGAAGGGCTATAGAAAACCACTGAGCTGCCAGTATTGTCTCCCTTATCCATGAAGTCCTAAGAGACTTCTGTTAGGTCTTAATATTGCTGCATTAGATCTGGCCACACAGACGGCACGGGAGGAAGAGGGACCCTGTGGCCTTTGACAATGGAGGTCTCGTCTACTCGAGAGGCCCAATAAGGCCTAAAATGAAGCCCAGCCAAGATGGCATGTAAGTATTAACATCTCATAATTCTGGGACTGTGGTGGACATCCATGGAGTGAACTAAAGTTCACTTATACTGAGCATCCTCCAGGATCTTGGAACACATCAGCAATTTGAGGGGAAGCAACTTACACCATTCAGGTCAATTACTGGAGTACTCAAACCAGGCAAGGCCATTCTTTCCTTCACGCAGTTTGAAATCAAGAAAAACTTCTAAGGTGGAAGTCAGACATTCTACTATCACATACATAATATCCCAGCCTTCAACAAAAGCCTGGTTCCACTCGGAGCCTATTTCCTCCTGTGCAGACATAATGAAACTACATTGGCACTGGTCCTGTTCCTATTTTGACAGTAACTACAGAAGTGAACAGTTAATCACTTTTAACAACTTATTTTTCTCATTACAAGACTGGTATAGGATTATCTAATAAATATTCAGAAATCTCTTAAACAGTTCCAATGTTCCAATATATTCACAAATCACGAAGACAGTGTTTCCATGTGCAAAGAAGCTGAGTGCGTGAGTATCTATGTACTTCTGATACCTACAGGGCATAACTTACCTGCCCTCATGGAACCTTTTCTGGCAAGTCGCAAAAGGCCTTTTTTTTTCAAAATGAAACTCCCTCCAATGAAAATGCTGGAGGTCATAGCCAGCCCCAGACCAATGTAAAAGTCATACTTTCCACGCCCCAGGCTCATTTCGTTTGTTACTTAAGCTCCTGTGAGTGACATTGATCACAGAGCAGAGAAACTGCTTGTACTGGAGGATGATAGTCTTCAAATCTAAATGATACAAAATACAGTGAGATTTTCACAACATGATCACGACAGCTCACATACAGTTCAAATTATTTACTTCATTTCTGTGCTCACAAAGGAGAAACTTATCTACTGTACTGATTAGAATGATTAGAATACAAATACTAATCTAAACTAAGCACTAACCTAATCATATTTCTTCTTTTATAGCAAAAGACTGTTCTGTTACACAAAGTAAATTTTGGAATAATTTTATAAATGCTAGATTTGAATTGTTTTTAACTATTTCCAGCCTTAGGTGATATTCCATAATATAATTTTGCTGTAAGGAAAAGAACAAAAAATTGTATATAACAATACATAAATCTAGGTTATCAATATACTTACCAACTTCTCAAACATCGTTAAAGATTCATATACAGAAATTAAAATTTTTCTCATGCACCTATTGTTCCTTAAGAAAGACACTTGGGGATCAGTGTGGTAATACCTATAACCCTAGTTCTTAGGAGGCAGACCAGGGAGGAACTGGAGTTTGAGGCCAAGCTTAGGCGAAACGGGGGGGGGGGGGGGCAAAAGAAAGCAATGAATATATTAAGTATATACTAACCTATTTGGCCTATGTGGAAACCACACTGCTTCGTTCGTGACGGATGACAATTTTAACACAGACATCTACGGGGATGTGTAGTGTAATACTGTTGGTCTTTACAGGACATAAGGACCATGGCACCACAAGACTCACTCCACAACTCTAACAATAACACATGTTTACAATAGATGGAACATGTATTTTCCAAATGAGCCAACTCATAAACTTCACTGGGGAGAGGGGACTGCGGGAGAATTCTTTCTTTCCAGCTTTTTGCATCCCAGACTAGTGTAGCCCAGGTTGGATTTGAAGTAACTGAAGTAACAAGAGTGCCTGCCTCAGAGAATGAAGTTACAGATGGAAGCCACCACACTTGGCCCCGTAACATCACTGTTCAAACAGTATTTATTAGATGTATGCCACATTAAATGATAACAGCTTTCTTGGCTGTAACCAATGCCCAAGCACACACCCAACATGCACAAAACCTTAGGTTTCATTCTCCAGCAGGACACACCCAAGAAAATGTACACACACGGCAAGAATAGTAACTTTTAGTCTTCAATAGGGAGGCAGACACAAGGGTCAGCACTACAGCACTCCAAACGAAGGGAAAGACGGTGGAGGGTCACTAGGACTCCCACACCCGTCACTGAGACACTTCTCACCTCACACTAGGGGCTTGGCCACCAGCCTGCTCTGGTAAATGGAGAGAAAAGTACACGGCAGACTGCCAGTTTCGCATGTGGACTTAAATAAAGTCCCTCACACTTTGCTTGTCCTTGTGTCCCCTGCTGTGACCACGTGTGATGACTAACCTTGGCTGTCAACTTTACTGCATCTAGAATCAAGTGAGCGCAAGCCTCCACTCTTTCCTGTAGGAGATTAATTTCCTCGATGGCACCATGTGAACCAGGAAGACCAGCCCCAAACGAGGGTGGCATCACGAGGCGGTGGCGGCCTAGGTAAGGTCACGCAGAGGGAAGCTGCTCCTTGGCTGCCCGCCTTTACTCCTGCCGAGGTCCTTATTTGGGTGCTGCATTCCTTCACTGACATTAGAGCCAGCTGTGGCTTCCCCCTCTTAATATAGTCTTAAACTAAAATGTAACTGCATCACTTCTCTGAACCCCCTCTCCCTCCAGCATCTTCCATGCCACTCTCCCTCTCAAGTCAGAGTCCTCCTGCAAAGGACCTGTGGTGGCTCAAAACCATCGGTAACCCCAGCTCTAGGCGATCAGACACCCTTCTTCCGACTCCCATGAGCAGCACAGAGGCGCGTGTGGAATCATACATACAGGCGGAATACCCCCCACAAAAATAAATCTAAAATAAATTTTAAGCCCCTCTATTATTTTTTCTATTCATTGTGTTTTTTTAGAGAATCCTGCCTAATAAACCTTGCCACAGAGCCCAGAGATGACACAAGGAAACACACAGAATTATCACAGCTGACTCGACTTCTGAGCATAATCAATTTACTCCTATATGCCCCTCAGACAACCAAACACTTCAACTCCGCACACGAAGTATAAAACTTCAATATGGAAGCAGAGGATAGGGCTTAGAGGTGAAGCCCTAGGTTTGATCCCCAAGTACTACATGAAACCAAATAAAATCCACCAACATTTTTATTTACTTAATTCTATTTTACAATTTTTTTAAAACTTTATTAATTTTTTGTAGTTTTTTGAGGCTGTTATTCTGCAGCCCAGGTTGTCCTCAAACCTGCATGAAAGCTCCTGCCGTAGTATTTCAAATACTGTAATCACAAGGTATAATTGAGCCACCACGTCCAGCTTTCATCTGACTTCTGAAAAATAAAGGTTTGCACGTAGAAGCTTAGACCAGGCTAGCCCTGAACTAACAAGAGATCCACTTGGTCTGCCTCCAGCCGGAGTGCTGGGATTACAGGGGTGTGCCTCTGCCACCGCCGTCACCACCACCATCATCTGGCCACATTAAAGGTTTTAAAGCACACTTGGTCAATGCTGAAAAGTTGCAGAATTCTCAGGGCAAAAATCACTACCACGTCCCAGAGGCAAAGCTGCCCCAAACAGGCTATGGTAATTAATATCCACCATGTGGGGAGAAACAGGTCAGACAGCAGCATCCATACAAAGTGCTTCCAGGATTGATTCTGAGGGATCTCTAGATGAAAAAATGAAGTCCCAGGTGAGAGTCCCAGACCATCAGGCTCTAATTCCAACAGATATGTGACACATAAGAAGTATGCTAGACAATCTCTTTAATGAGCTCGAATGTGTGTCACCTTAAGTTTAAATGTAACTCCCCGTGCTGTATCTGACTGTAGCCATCAGCTACAAAGATAGAAACATGTAGGGAGGGAAGAAGCAGGACTGGTGAACAAGACGGACAAAATTCTCTATACACGATCACAGTTTTTAAGAAGGATTCTGCTTACACTGTTCCTATCACATGCTATATGCCTGGCTTCCTTGTTTGTGAGCAAGTACCCTAAGCTCCTAGGCAAATTATTAGCCTTCTAAGCCCAGCTTTCTGACAGCTCCACATATGCGGTACATTTTCTAGATCAATACAGATGAACAGAATGACGCTAAGTGACCCTTTAAAAAAAAGCTGCCTATTCCGGAGTGGGCATTAAGAGATAATCAATAGCTTCATCATCTAGATCAGCATTGTTATACAGAATCAAACTATGAGAGCCTGTAAAACTTGAGAACTGAAAACTATCAAAGTAAGCTAGGCAGTGGTACCATCAGATGAGTAAAATGCAATGAAAATAGTCGAAGAGTAGGGAAAATGGTAAATAAAAAACTTAGCTACCCAAACACTCCTGTCTCAAATAAGGTGCAAGGTAAAGACGCACAGCTGAGGTTGCTCTCTATCCCCATATACACACCAACGAGTATGTTCTCACACACACACACACACACACACACACACACACACACACACATACACACCCCAAACACACATACACACCCCAAACACACATACACACCCCAAACACACATACACACCCCAAACACACACACACCCACACACACCCCAAACACACACACACAAACACACACACACACACACACCCCAAATACACACACACGTGACCAATAAACACACCAACGAGTATGTTCTCACACACACACACACACACACACACACCCCCAAACACACACACACCCCACACACACACACACACCCCACACACACCCCAAACACACACAACCAAACACACACACACACACACACCCCAAATACACACACACGTGACCAATAAACACACCAACGAGTATGTTCTCTCACACACACACACACACACACACACCCCAAACACACACACCCCAAACACACACACACACACACACACACACACCCCAAACACACACACACGTGACCAATAAACACACCAACAGGTATGTTCTCACACACACACACACACACACACACACACACACCCCAAACACAACACACACCCCACACACACACACACCCCACACACACCCCAAAACACACACACCAAACACACACACACACACACACCCCAAATACACACACACGTGACCAATAAACACACCAACGAGTATGTTCTCTCACACACACACACACACACACACCCCAAACACACACACCCCAAACACACACACACACACACTCACACACACACCCCAAACACACACACACGTGACCAATAAACACACCAACAGTATGTTCTCACACACACACACACACACACAAAACACACCCCAAACACACATACACACCCCAAACACACATACACACCCCAAACACACACACACCCCACACACACACACACCCCACACACACCCCAAACACACACACCCCAAACACACACACACACACACACACCCCAAATACACACACACGTGACCAATAAACACACCAACGAGTATGTTCTCACACACACACACACACACACACACACACACCCCAAACACACACACACCCCACACACACACACACCCCACACACACCCCAAACACACACACACACACACACACACACACACACACCCCCCAAACACACACACACCCCACACACACACACACCCCACACACACCCCAAACACACACACACCAAACACACACACACACACACACCCCAAATACACACACACGTGACCAATAAACACACCAACGAGTATGTTCTCTCACACACACACACACACACACACACACCCCAAACACACACACCCCAAACACACACACACACACACTCACACACACACCCCAAACACACACACACGTGACCAATAAACACACCAACGAGTATGTTCTCACACACACACACACACACACACACCAAACACACACATACACACCCCAAACACACACACACACCCCAAACACACACATACACACCCCAAATACACACACGTGACCAATAAACACACCAAAGAGTATGTTCTCACACACACACACACACACACACACACATACACACCCCAAACACACATACACACCCCAAACACACACACACCCCACACACACACACACCCCACACACACCCCAAAACACACACACACCAAACACACACACACACACCCCCCAAATACACACACACGTGACCAATAAACACACCAACGAGTATGTTCTCACACACACACACACACACACACACACACCAAACACACACATACACACCCCAAACACACACACACACCCCAAACACACAACACACCCCAAATACACACACGTGACCAATAAACACACCAAAGAGTATGTTCTCACACACACACACACACACATACACACCCCAAACACACATACACACCCCAAACACACACACACCCCCCACACACACACACCCCACACACACCCCAAACACACACACACCAAACACACACACACACACACACACACACACCCCAAATACACACACACGTGACCAATAAACACACCAACGAGTATGTTCTCACACACACACACACACACACACCCCAAACACACACACACCCCACACACACACACACCCCACACACACCCCAAACACACACACACCAAACACACACACACACACACCCCAAATACACACACACGTGACCAATAAACACACCAACGAGTATGTTCTACACACACACACACACACACACACACACACCCCAAACACACACACACCCCCACACACACACACACCCACACACACCCCAAACACACACACCCCAAACACACACACACACACACACCCCAAATACACACACACGTGACCAATAAACACACCAACGAGTATGTTCTCACTCACACACACACACCCCAAACACACACACCCCAAACACACACACACACACACACACACCCCAAACACACACACACGTGACCAATAAACACACCAACGAGTATGTTCTCACACACACACACACACACACACACCAAACACACACATACACACCCCAAACACACACACACACCCCAAACACACACATACACACCCCAAATACACACACGTGACCAATAAACACACCAAAGAGTATGTTCTCACACACACACACACACCCCAAACACACACATACACACCCCAAATACACACACGTGACCAATAAACACACCAAAGAGTATGTTCACACACCCCAAACACACACACACACACACACACCAAACACACACACCCCAAACACACATACACACCCCAAATACACACGTGACCAATAAACACACCAAAGAGTATGTTCACACACCCCAAACACACACACACACACACACACACACACACACACACACACCCCAAACACACACAACACACCAACGACACAAACACACCAAAGAGTATGGTCACACACCCCAAACACACACACACACACACACACACACACACACACACACACAGAGAGACACACACACGCAACCAATAAATAGACAAAAAATAAATGTTTTAACATCTTTAGCCATCAGGAAAATGCAAATCAAAACTGAACTGATATTCAACCAGTCAAAATGTCTATCAAAAAAAAAAAAACAAGAAGTATATAGGAAGGGTGCAGGCAATAATTCCTTAAACTAGTAAGACTATTTGTACCTGTATGAAAGTACTTCCAAAAACTAAAAAAGTATATATAACCTAACTATACTACTTACGGGCCTTTACCTGAAGAAACTGCCAGGATGCCACAAATTTTTCCTCACATACATGCTTATTACAGCACTGTTCACAAGTCAAAAAATACCAATTCCAATGCCCATCAAAAGAATGAACAGAGAAAAACATGTCATATACACATGCACTTCTATTCAGAACAAAATTACATCATTTGCAGGGAAATAGATGGAGCTGGAAAACATTAAGCTAAACAAACCAGGCTCATAAAGACAAATATTTTATGTTTGTTCTCTTATGTGCAATACAGATTTCACACACACAACAAAATTGTGTTTTTTAAAAGTGATAGTTGGAAAATAATAATGAAAACAAAGGAACAGGGATCAAAAGAGGTTAATAAGTGGAGGTCCTGTCCTCTCTGTGACTGGAAACTGAATGCACACGAGACCCTTTGCTTCTCCTTACACACCTCTCCAGTGCTGGCATTAAGGACGTGAGTTCTACTTCTCTTTCAGACTGATTGGTCTTGAACTCACAGAGATCCATCTGCCTCTGTCCTCTGAGTCCTGGGATGAAAGGTGTGGCCACCACTGCCTGGCTTCTATGGCTGACTATTGTTGCTGGCTTTGCATTCCGACCTTCAGTGACTTTATTAGATCATAAACAACGTATCACTGCACATCTCTAATTGTGTGTACATGATGAAAATAGAATTACCGGGACAGGGCAGGGCAGGGATGACTAAAGATGGTAATGGAGAGTAAGAGTATTAACAAAGTATAATATACTTATATGAAAATGTGATCATGAAACCTATTATTGCATATACTAATAAAAGTAATGATAAAATATGACATAAAAGGAGACGGATGATAAGAGACAAGAGAAGGGAATAAGAAGTATAAACACTTTCCTGCTTGGAAAATTTATAATTAAGTCCATTATTTTATAAAATTAACATGTGCCTCGCCGATTACTCACAGAAGAGCTGCCCCCAAGAACCCTCGAAGCTGTTGCACTTAGCTAGCACCTAGGCTCAGAAGAAAAGATACAAAAAACGTTAAGAGCCAGCAGTGGTGGACAACTCCGAGCAAACAGCATCTTTAAACATAACAAGGCTGGTACTAACATGGACTCACAGAGGCTGTGACAGCACACACAGACTTCAAGCTCAAACAGACACAACCACAGCGCTGAGAGGGAAAGTAAACACAAAGCCCCATCCCCTCAAGAGCAATTTAAAACTGGTGCCTACAGGGAAGGGAGACCAGCGTTCCCCAACGGAGCCACACTGGAGCGTCACCCGCCAACGGAGCCACACTAGTGTGTCAACCACACTCCACGCAGTTAGCAAACACAAGACACACTCAGTGTTTCCTGTGTGCTTGCTTTTTTTTTTTTTTTTTGTCTTTTTTTTTAAATTTTCATTGTTTTTGAGAGAGGATGAGAACATGCAGTTGGGAGGGTCTAAGGTGTGGTAGAGAGGGAAATAATTCGATCAAAACATACTGTATGTGCCTTAGTTAGGGTTTTTCAGGCTGTCATTAAACACTGTAGCCAAAGAGATATAGGAAGAAAAGGGTTTACTTCGCTTTCAATTCCACATCCCAGTCCATCATCAAACACAGTGAGGGCAGGAACTAGAAGGTGGGAACTGAGGCAGAGGCCGGGAGAGTGCTGCTTTCGTACATGACCAGCGCCCCAGGCCGCACGGCCTGACCACAATCAGACAGGCACTCCCACATTGGTCACCAATCAAAACCATGCACTACCAGCTCCCACACTGGCCACCATAGTGAGGGCGTTTTCTCATTTGAGGTTCCAAAATAACTCTAGCTTGTACCAAGATGACATAAAACCAGCCAGCATGGTATGAAAACAAATTAAGCAAAAGCACTAATATTATTTGCTGCCTTGACATCTGATATAGTAGGGAAACTTTGAACTGCCTCACCACAAATCCCCCTCCATACTCTGCCTGCTGATAAAAATCCCAGGGCTAAACTACCTTTACCACAGTAACCAGGCAGTGTTGTTTATACCAAGTAGTGGGTTTCCCAATGCTGTCAGCCAAGAAATTATCAAAGCAAGGGTCACATCCCCCTCAGGAACTACAAGGTGCTCTTCTCAGTAAAAAGCCCGGATCCCACAGCTCTATTCTGAATACCACACCCATGAGGTTCCACACAGAATGTGCAGTGTGCTTTCTCTGGTTGAGTACGGGAAACTAAAACTACTTTATATGCCTAGGGCCAGAGCAAACCCTGCCCCCACCAGGAAGGTAAAGGGATGACTGAAATAATACACTTTTTATTTTATGCTTCTTAAGTCCAAATGAGATCATTCGTTTCGACAGCTTAGTGGCTGGTGGCTGCCTTAGAATTTGAAGAGAAGCCTCCCACTCCCCCCCCCACTAGTTTATTTCCAGATGTAAACAAACCAAAAAAGCAACCTTAATTCTAGAAAGGCTTTCATTTTAGTCTAAGGAACTTAAGAGTTTGAAGAAGAAGAGTTTATCTCCAGGAAGCTGAAGGCTTTGGCTCAGGGTAGAGAGTACTTGTTGCTCTTACAGAGGTATGGCCCTCACAGCCATGAGGAACTCCTGCCCCACGAGACCTAACACTTACTTCAACGCAATTCTTTAACGCTTCTATAAGCTTGTCGTCAAAGAACAGTAACTGAGAATTTTAAACACCATGTGTATGTGACTGAGTCAGCTTTGCCCCCAAAGCCATCCTGACCCTGTATGTTTGGTTAGCATATAAGTAAAAATAAAAAGAATAGGGAAAATACATTGTAAATGGTACCATGAAACTTTAAATTGTTTTTGTTTTTTCTGAGTAGTCTTGACTGTCCTGGAACTAGCTCTGTAGACCTGGCTGGCCTCACAGAGATCCGCCTGCCTCTGCCTCCCAAGTGCTGGGATTAAACTGTGAAGAAAATTCATATATAAGGCATAATAAAAGTAGGAGCAATTAACTTTTGTTGACGTTAGGATAAAATGAAAGCCTTTCTAGAATTAAAATTGCTTTTTCTGTTTGTTTGCCTGGAAATATAACAGTGAGGGGAAGAGAGGGAAGCGTGTCTTCAAATTCTAAGACAGCAGTTACTAATCTCATTTGGGCACATGCGTGAACGCCCTCCAGAGAAATGAGTGGCCGTGCTCGTCTCTGATCTGGAGTACCCTGTTCCTACTCTGTGACTGAAGACCAACTACAGCTGAGAGCGCGTGCCACAGATTTAATTTTGACAGACCGGGCCAAGCTTACAGGCTTACAGGGAGCTGAACAAGCAAGCATGGGCATGGCAGGTGGCTCAGCAAATCTGAGGACCCAAGTTCAACCCCCAGCACAGGAAGCTGGGCTCGGCCTCATCAGTATATACAGCGACAGATGTGGGAAATAATAGGATTGTTTGTTCAGGCTTGCTTGTTGCCGATATAGCCACAGGTTCAGTGCGACAGTGATTAACAGGGCAGGACCCCCAACACCTTCCTCAAGCTCCCACATGTGTGCCCAATTCACAGTACAGATTGGTACATTTCAGGGCTGGGGTAAGGCCAACAGCCTGTGTGCAGCCTGGGCAGACAGGAAAGCAAACTTGCTTTAATTTCCAAGCAAAAAGATGACAGGTAATCTACCCTGCTACTTTCTCAGACGGCACAGTGGCCCCCAACAGCTACTATCATTTACGTGTGAGACTGTTCAGTGAACACACTGAGCAGTTATTATGTCCCAGGCAACCTTTGATCAAAGTTCCCATGTTCAAGGATCACACAGCAGAACATGAAAAATGGTGAAAATAATTCAATTTTTTGTTTGTTTAGTCAGGCCTCAATGTATGGCCCTGGCTGTCCTGGAACTCACTCTATAAAACAAGGCTGACCTTGGACTCAGAGATCTACCTGCCTCTACCTCCCAGTGGTGTGATTAAAGCAGGACACCACCACACCTAGCCCAATAAAATCAGATCTTGTTTTCAGACAATGTCTCTCTATGTATCTGTGGCTTCCCTGAAACTTGCTATGTAGACTAGGCTGACCTCAAACTCTACCTCTGCCTCCCAAGTGCTAGGATTCAAGGCACGTACCATCGTGCCTGGCTAAATTCAACTCCTAAGCACATTTTTAAACTTGCAATTTCCATCTTGCTGTAAAACTACATTTTTCACAACTGACTCTACATACTTAAAATGTAAACTTCCACTAAATACAAGTTACGTCCAAAGTAAAATATGTCTCGAAAAGGCTAACGAACTTGATCTGCATTCACTTATGGAGAACATGTATTTTAAGGAACAGGAGGTGGGTATGGTAGTATTCTAATATAGGACAAAAGCCTACACTGAGATTTTCTTTACAAATAACAAGAAACTCCATCACCAAAATTAAGCAAACTTAAAAATTACACCAACTCAAGTATACACACACACACACACACACACACAGCTTCAAACTTGCTTCACTTCTGAAGGGCTGGGGAAGATAGGTGGACGAGGCCAGGAATGAGAAAACAGGCAGAGACCAGGGTTCAATCACGTTTCGTGGCAGGTTCTCTCCTTTTCCTGATGGATGTCCTAGTCTCAACAGGTAACTGACAGTAAACTCAGGGCTCCACTGTAGCTGCCTTCTCTACCCCAGGTATCCCTCCTCACCATCCTTATCATCCAAAGAGGACAAAACGGCTACTCCACCTGTAGGACATGTCTGGCATCTGCTCTACTTAATCAGATCTGCA
Organism: Cricetiscus sungorus; assembly: GCA_030556225.1. Taxonomy (NCBI): domain Eukaryota; kingdom Metazoa; phylum Chordata; class Mammalia; order Rodentia; family Cricetidae; genus Cricetiscus; species Cricetiscus sungorus. The sequence continues at coordinate 8,866,388 of JANBXA010000732.1, forward strand.
CCCCCATGTCTCCTGGCCCTAATCAAATTAAAACCACACAATGCTATCAACTGGGGCAGAAAACATCTTTGCCATCCTGCTTAAAAACTTAGGAGTTAGGGTGTAGCACATGGATAACATGGGCAAGAAGATAAAATAAAAAACACTTAGAATGATCACCCACTGTTCTTCACCAGTCTTAACTTTATAACCCAGTAACTAAACACCACATCTACAGCTTTGTGGTTTCTTTTCTCCCAGGCAAGGTTTCTATATATAATAGTCCTGGGCTGTCCTGGAACTCACTCTGTAAACCAGGCTGGGCTCAACTCACACATCTGCCTGCCTCTGCCTCCTGAGTGCTGGGATTAAAGGCCTGCATTACTACTGTTTTTCTGTTTTAAGTGTTGCTGCCTTTTAATTAAGCTAGGCTATCTTATTCAGCAACTGTAATTCCACAGCTACCCCCCAGCAGTTAGGCTGCAAGAGCTGACGCCTGAGGCAGGTAACGACTCTTTTAAAGCTACTGAGGAAACTTATTTAAATCTCTGTCTTGCTAAAAAACTCAAGATCCAAAGGTGGAGATAAAATCCTACTTCCCAGAAAAGCAAAATAGAAGAAACAGCTCACTGCTTCTGTCTCCCAAGAAGTCCTCATGCTTTTTCTTGTCCCTCCTTATAAACCTTTTCCACCTGGCTCCTCCCTACAACTCCCAGTCAGCTACTTGCTGACCCAGCCTCCTGATCACAGGTGAATTTTATTTAATCAAACACATCTTTGAATCATTACACAAATGTTCCAAAGCATAAACAAAAGTAACACACCCTAAAGTAATATTCTACAACACACCACCACGGCCCAGCCCACATCTAACTTCTAAATCTTATTTCCCAATACTGTATTTCACATACCTCGTGTTCTTTCCAAGATCAGGGTAACCTAGTCCTACTTCTGGGTTCACTTAGCCCGCCTCCACTGCAAAGGGCCCAATCAAAACGCTCTCCTACAAGCAAACACTGCTTGAATTCGGCCAGTCAACGAAATCACCATGTTTTATGAACCCGCTGGTCTTCAGTCTGTACCACTCTGGATTTCCTAACCTGTATTCATGTTACTTATCTAGATCACAATCTCCTTCACTGTGGCTCTGAAAAGAACTGGCGTGCCTGATACATTTACTTAAACAAAGATGTTCGTGGTACATAATGTATTTATGAACAGAGACCGTAGCCATGGAAAAAAAAAAAAAACACACAGACCACAATTCTCGTCGTCATGAAAGTTACCTCCTAGGCGGAGACAGGGTAAAACAAATAATAAAAGGACTTTGGAAAGCAGTAAACGCTGTGGTAAAAAAATAAAGCACATGGGGTGGGGGTAAAGAGCTGAGGAGGAGGTTGACTCGGTAACACTGAGAAGACTGAAAGGATGGAGAAGGAACAAGCCAACGGCACATGTGACAGCTCCGACATAAGGGCAGATGGGCCGCTTTCTGGGAAAGGAGGCTACTATGGTTGATTCTAAGTGAGCAAAGTTAGTGACAGCATAGCAGAGTAGCGTTATGGGTCAGACCATGTGGGAGCCCCTACAAGCAAGACACAGAGCCCAAAGACAGAAAACACACCTGCAATTCATTTATTTTACCAGACCACAAGTTATTTCTACTTACAGTCATCACACAACTTTACACAAGTGTTAACTTTAAACTTATTCACATGAAATTAGTACAATTAGGTATCTACACAGTTGAATATGCAGCTGGGCATGTTTTAATCTGAATATATACTTAGTTCTACACTACACAAGTATGTACTGCTCGTTTTAGTTTGTCAAGTAGGGGCTTTTAAAACCTAATACAAGCTTTACTAAGTATAATTTTCATGCTATACATTAATCTCACAACTTATTCTACATACCTGTTACTTTCATCCTTTGACCTAATTCTCTCATTTACCCCACTATGTCACTCTACAGAAGCTCTTATGCATATCACAACATATACTGATAAAATAAGTCACAGGCCAGATGAAGCTCTTTATATTTCCTATAGAAAGAGGGTACTGCTCAGTCATGGGTAAATCATTTTATATCTCCAAAAGCAAGTGGAGTGATTTTCTTTCCCTAGTGACAGTCGCTTCACGCCGTACAGAAGACAGCATTCCCTCTACTTCACAGCTACAGCAAGGAATCTCACAGTGTGGGTTCTCAGGACAAGGTCACTCAGGAAACTGACTACTACTCCCAGCTGTTCTATTGTCTTACAATGTTAGAGTTTTTTTTTGGTTTTTTTTTTTTTGGTTTTTTTTTTTGTTTGTTTTTTAATAAGATAGAAGGGTTTCTCTGAGTAGTCCAAGGTGGCTTTGATCTTGAAATAAATCCCCTTGTAACAGACTCCTGACTTGTGCCACCATATCTGGATCTAAAAGTTCAGTTCTTAAGTCTCTACTTCTGCATGGTTTTTACTGCTATCTAGAGCTTTCAGTTGCCTTAACATTTAGTTCATTTTTCTTGTGTGTGCATGTGGGCGTGTCCCGTGTGAGACAACATCTGTAGAAAACACAGTTCCCCGGTGGTCAACCTCCCTCCACCTTATTTTTTCCAGACAGGTCTTCTCAATGAACCTGAAGCTTACTGATTCAACATGACTAGCTGCACAGGTGACTGCAGATAAGCACTTTACCAGCTGAGCAATTTCAATTGCATACCTATAAATACTACAGAACCCAATCTCCAACCTAACTTAGCAACACTGTTAGAAATCTATACTTTTAACTTACATGTAAGTTTAATGTGGTCTTTCTTTTTAAGAGTAGAGACGATTTATTCATCCTCATTTTCTTGGAAATGAAATCCTTTATTCCCATTTGAAGCGTTTAACCATGGCAGAGTATTTCCACCCTGCAAAGAAAATGCAAAGGTAGGTGAAAAAACTGCAAATTACTAAACACTTTTTTTAAAAAGTCACTGGCGTCCTTGTTCCTTTCACTTCACAAGTACCGTAAAAAGCACAGCTGACTAATTTAAAGACCTTTGCTCTCGGACTTCCTCTTTTTAAGAGTCCTGAAGGGGGGCACATGACATAGAGTAATCTCAAGAAACGAGAGGAGGTAGGACACAGCCCTAAACTAAAAGCTTTGCTTGGCATTATAGTATACAAATGAAAGAGACACGGTCCCAAAACGTCGCGTTTTGTGTAGTAACTGCGTGAAACCGAGAGACTCATCCATCGACCCTACGAAGCGCTACGGGCAATCAAAACAACCATGATCATCAAAAGACGACGACTCAGGAAGGCAAGTGGAACTGACGCACAGAAACCAACTTGTCGAGCGCGCCACGGGAAGGGGCCAGCCCGCCGGACTTCCGCCGGATCGAATGGCAACCGGGGCCCCCGGGCTGGCTTCCTTCCTCACCGCCGATCGCTAAGTAGGGAAGCGGCGTCCAGCTCAGCGCAAGTGAAACGGAGCGGAGTCGCCCCGGGCCTTCCTCCTCCTCCTCGGTCCCCGAGACCGGCGCCGGCAGCTCGGCCCTGGAGCCTGGAGCCCTGGAGCCCTGGAGCCCTGGAGCTCGGAGCCCCGGAGCCCTGGAGCCCGGAGTCCGGGAGCCCTGGAGCCCTGGAGCCCGGGAGCCCGGAGCCCTAGAGCCCTGGAGCCCAGGAGCCCTGGAGCCCGGAGCCCTGGAGCCCTGGAGCCCTGGAGCCCACTGGAGCCCAGGAGCCCTGGTGCCCGGAGCCCTGGAGCCCAGGAGCCCAGGAGCCGCCTCAGCGCCGTCGCGGGCCGGCAGGAGACCCGGGGCCCGCACCCACCCACCCCACGCAGACACCGCACAGCTCGCGCGCACAGCCGCGGCCACCGCCTCCGGGGGACTCCGTGCACCCGGGGCGCCGCCTCCTCCTCCGCCTCCGCGGGAGAAGCCAGCGAGCCACAGCCTACCTCAGGCACGCAGCCTTCGGCGGCCCAGCGCCCGCGCCGGAGCAGCAGCCGCCGAGGAGCCGGGCGCGGTGTAGTGACGTAGGAGGCGCGCGCCGGGGGCGGGCCCAACACGAGCCCCGCCCCCTCTCGCCCAGCCCCGCCCTCCGCCCGGGCTGAGACTCGGATGCGTGGAGGAGGCGGCGGCGGCGGCTGCTGTCTGCTGTCTGCCGCCTGCTGCTGCTGCTGCTGCCGCCGGCTGCTGCTGCTGCAGCTGCAGCTGCTGCTGCTCCCGTCCGTGCGCGCCTCGTGTTTCACATACTAAACTGCGATTTCCTGGCAGCGTCCACGAAGCAGGACCCTTGGCAGGCACCGAGTTTAATACATAGTTTTAATTACTATGCTTGTGAGATACAAGAAATAAAAAAAAAAAATGCCTCTAGTCTGCAAACCCCTTGCGCAAAGACAGTCCCTGAAAGGCTGAGGCTGTAATTAATGGGAGATTTAACAAGCCACGATATACACTTGCCTCTGGTTGGAGGTATGTAGGCAGGAAATACATCAGGTTGTATACTTGCCCCGATCGGACTTGATGGGAAATGCTTTAAGCCCTTGTAAACTGTGACTCCAGGCTCATTTCCTGGGAAGTTCGTAATGGACTTGGCCAGAGAGACCATCCACCTGGCCAATGTTTATGTAAAGCTTGCTTCAAATTTGACTTTAAACTGTGGTAGTGTTCTTATTCTCAAGCGCTGGGATCAATAATAGTTCTCAGAGTAATGTAGGAAGTGGAGGGAGAAATCATGAGGTTTCAGAGGGGAACAGGTCTAAAAGACATTTTTGTGATATGTTTGTAAGGGGTCTGCATTCTGCCTGTCTTCCCGAGAATTTTCAAGATGAGGCTCAATTAAGGAATTGACTATTTTTATTTCAAGACAGTATAACATGAGTCTGTGGTATGGTTATTGCTGATTATTCTGGAAACAAAAAAAAAAGTGTTTTCTATCACACATTGTAAAAATTGTAATTGTGTTTAAGAAGATTCAAAGCCAACTTTCTGGACTGAATTGGCAGAAGACAGAGATGGCTCCCAAAAGACCGGAGGCGGGTAATGACTCAATCGACCAGGAACCTGTCCTATGCATTGGGCATGGCGGGGCAGTTGGCACCATCATGACAAGAGCATTTCATGGTTTCTAAGCCCCAGGCAGGCAACAGAAGAAAAGCAACAGCTCCTCCCTCACCATGCCATGCCGTTGGTGCGGGCAGGACTGAACCTAGCACCATACGTGGCTCTGTAACACGAAAAATAAAAACCCAGAGATAGATACTGGGTTTCGAGCTTCAAGCCGAAGATCAGAAAAGCAGAGCAGCCGGCCACTAGCTCTCACCTTCACCTCAGACTGAAAGGGTAATGCAGGTAGCTCCGTGAATCCTCAAACTGCACTCCTCGACCGCTGCCTCTCCTCAGGGTGGCTGGAGACTAAGCCTCCTGTGAGATCCTCTGGTTCTTCTTTTTATGCCTCCCTAATGCTGGGATTGAAGACGCTGAGGTCACCTTTGTGTGAGCTGCTTCTCTTTAAGATTGGATCAATTTCATGTGTGGCTTTGAACTAACAGAGATCCATCCATTTGTCTCTTGAGTCCTGGGATTAAAGGTGTGTATCACCATTGCTCGGCTCTATGGCTTATGGTTACCTTTGTTTTCTGTACCCTCAGGCAATTCACAATATGTTACTAATAATAAATAATATATCACCACATGAGTCAACCAGGAGCCTTGGCAGTGGGCATTTGGGCACCATTATGGTGAGTGAGAATAGGGTGAAGAAATAAAAGAGAGAGGGAGAGAGATTCCTGGGTTGGGGAAGAGAGGTGGGTTAGAAAACACGAGGGTGGTGAGGAGCAGGCTGGTGTGAAGAGCATGCGCCCAGGGCCACCCTTATCTGAGTGGCCTGCGCCACCACCTGGGGCCATGCTGAGGTCTACCTGGCTGCTACCAAGGACTTTGTCTAGGTCCATGGCCTTACCGTGTTGTTCCTGGTCCGTGTTGCTGCCAAAGGCCACACAGATAGATGCCCAGCGTCTGCACCACAAGCTGTGACAATGTTGGTGTGCAAGGGTCGTGCCATCACAGGGGGCACAAGCTGATTTGGGTGGCCAACAGTGTCACCTGGATCCACGGTGTCACCGGGCCAAGGCCGCTGCCAGAGGCCCTGTCTCTGTCCTTGGCTCTACAGCCACCATCAGAGCTGATGCCCATGGCTCCCGTTACCACTGGGGGCTCTGCAGATGCCCAGGGTCTGCTCAGCCACCTAACAGTGGGTTTTTGTTTTACTCTTTTGAGGGGCCTGTCACCCAGCTCCCAAATAATCACACAAAGAATTATTATTTATAAATGGCAGCCTTAGCTTGGCTTGTTTCATGCCAGCTTAAATTAAATGATCCCACCTGCCGTTTGCCGCTGGACTTTTTCCTTTCTGTACTTCTGTACATCCTTTCTGTCCTTATTCCACGTCTTGGTGTGTAGCTGGCCCCTGGCACCCTCTTCTCATCCTTTTCTCCTATTTATCCTCTTTGCCTGGCACCCCCGCCTATCCCTCTCCTGTCCAGCTCTTGGCCATTCAGCTCTTTATTACACTAATCAGGCATTTTAGGCAGGCAAAGGAACACAGCTTCAGAGTTAAACAAATGCAGCGCACCTTTGTATCATTAAACAAATGTTCCACAGCACAAACGAATGTAGCACACCTTCAACTAACATTCCACAACGCCACCTGAAACCAGGTCAGCGTCCCGGCCACGCTGCTGCCAGGACCGTACTGAGCTGGATGGCCTGCACCGCCACTGGGCCATGGTGACATTCAGGCCCAGGCTGCTGCCAAGGTCCATGGTCCTGTAGGGACTTTTGAAACTGAACTACCTACACACATTTTTGCATCATGAGACGACCACGAGCTTATGGGGTCCAGAGGCCACATGCGGTGGTCTGAGTGAGAAACATCCCCTGTAGGCTCCTGTAGTTGAACACGTGCTCCCCAGATGGTGGAGAGGAAGAACCTCACAGGGGCAAGGTTTGAAAGTTTGTAGTCTTGCCTTACTTCCGGCACAGTCTTCCCGCTTTCTATGTGCAGATTTTAAAATGTTATCAGCCAGCTCCTTGCCCCTCCTTACATGTTATACTGCCTGTCCCCCATGATTGATGCTTCTCTTCTCTCTCTCTCTCTCTCTCTCTCTCTCTGGAACTGTAAGGCAAAATAAATTATTCCATTAAAACAAAATAAACTTGTTCTTCCTTAAGGGAGGGTATTTTATCACAGTAACAAATCCACCTCCTAAACAGGTGCACAAATGAAGTAAACTAAGGAGTCATTTCCCTTACCTCTAAGGGACCACTGGCGTGTATAGCAGACCAAAGCACAGGCAGGCCCCCAGGCTGCTCCCTACCATGAACCAGCTCAGGACCCCCTCTCCCATCCACTCCTTTCTCCTTACAACCCCGCTGCTTTGGCTAACTAAGCACTCCCTTTTGCCTCTCTTCCTCTTCATCTCTCGCTCTCCACCCCCACCTCCCTATGACCAGGTCTAGTCAGCTAGCCATGCTCAGCCTACTTTCTTCTCTCCCTGACCTGGACTCTTCCAGATGCCTCTGGCTGTCCTTTCCCTCGTATGTACAAGAGGAACCTTCGGCTTAACCACACCTTGGAGCAGTCATGGTGTCGGCTTCCACAGTAAACATGTGACACGCTGTGAGATGGAATGATAGATAGTTCCCTGCTGAGGGCAATCGTTGCTCCTGCAGAGAGCCTGGGTCTGATTCTCAGCATCAGACACTTAGTTGCTTAAAGTCTGAGTTTCAGGAGATCCAATGCTACCTTCCAGTCTCCTTGGACACTGCACGGATATGGTACACATAATAAGTATATTCGCGTGCGTGTGCACATGCACGCGCACACACACACAATTTTTTTTTTTTTTTTTTTTTTGAGACAAATTCTCTTTATGTAGCCGTGGCTGTCCTGGAACTCACTGTAGAGACCAGGGTGGCCTTGAACTCAGAGATCTGTCTCTCTCTCCCTTCTGGGAGCTGGAATTAAAGGCAGGCACCGCCATGCCCAGCTTGCACAAGAATAAAACTGACACATTGGTATGATATAGAACCTGAAAGAACATAAGAATTCCAAGCAATGGGAAGAGTCAACACATGTTCAGCTAGAAATGTTACTTTATTTTAAAACATATACAGAATAATAAATATTGGAAAACACAAATAGCCTTTTTTATCTATATAAGGCAATTATAACATGCTATGACTACTTCTATGAAGCAAAATACAAACAAATCTTAGACACTGATTATAATGTATGTGTACTAACTAGAAACATTTTTCCCTACTACATTTATATGGGGGGGGGAACCTTTTATGCAACCAACATTTGGCATTCTTTTTAATCTATGTTTTTTTTTTCTTATTATACTCATTTCACGAGGAAATAATAATCCTTTTAAAAGCAAAAAAAAAAAAAAAAAAAAAAAAAGGAAATACAACTGAAAAGCCACACCTTTCAATTTTTGTAAAGTGCAAAAAAACACCGATGGAATGAAATGCAAGGTATTCAAACAAAGAAATATTCTGAATTTTTCAAGGTGGCTCTTTGGCACTAGTGTTTTGGGAGCTCCTGACATTCACCTGGCATCAGATAATTCAGTATCAGGGATAAGGTGCTTAGCTAGCAGCAGGAAGTTCAGTGTTTCTTCCCGTGACAAATTCAATGCGACAGAATTGATGGATCGCCTGTGCAGCGCAAAAACCAAAGCAGAGCATAAAAGGAACTACAGCGCCATCATAATTTGACCTTTCAATTTGTTGTTTTTTTTTTGTTTTGTTTTTTGTTTTTGAAGTTCGTGTTTTATTTCCTCATTGTACAACAAAACGTGTAAACCCTTCAACAAAAACTAAGTCTCAAGAAACCGTGCACCCAGTGTTTATACCTTTAGTTGCCTGGTGTCCAAGGCTACATGCTCTGCAGGAGTCTTGCTCAGGCTCCAAAGTCTGCAAGCTTCTCAGCACGCCGCCCCCACCTACAGCTCCCAGAGTGCCGGCTGACAAACTCTCACTTCAGGATCAATCAACTTGATCCAGAACCTTCCCACAACTTTCGAGGTAGAAAAACCGAGGCACAGGAAGGTTAAAAAAAAAAAACAAACAACCCGCATATATTTTTCACAAATCGGGAGGAAACTGGGAGAAGGGGAAATAAGTCCTCTGGAGCTGGAGAGATGGCTCGGTGCCTAAGAACCGGTCTGCTACTTCTGCAGCGAGCTCAAGTTAGCTTCCTAGGGCCCCGTGGTGGCGCGCACCCGGCGGTGGCTCCAGTTCCTAGGGATCCCATGCCCTCTTCTGGTCTTGGCAGGTACTGCATGCAAGTGATATATATATGCAGGAAAAAGCCCATATACAACCATGAAATAAGAATAAATATTTAAAACAAACAAACAAACAACAAATAAATCCTCCCTGAATCCATGGGTCTATAACTAAACTTTTAAATTACTTTGGGTACATTTGAAATAGATGTTTATTTACATGGTCATTTTTCCCCCTAAGGAATATCAATTTTTTTCAATAGACGTCTTTTGATGCAATAGCTATTACTTTTAAAAATATTCTTTTGTTTCATTTAATAACATTTGAAAAAAATGTATATGACAAAAAAAATATAGGTAGTGATGTTGGGCCAACGCTCATTACTATTCCTATAATTAAATTCTTAATCTCCTTGAACATATAATATAGTATACGAATCTTGCCAGATGTTAAAAATCACTTAAGAGTTAAATAACGGACCCTTAGAACTCACCAGTAACGACTGTCATATGCAAATGAGGAATACAAAAAGTTTAGGCTTTCTATGTGGTAAACTGACTTGTGATGTGACCGGTGTGCCATGTGACCCTTTGCCAACGCAACAAAATCTAGCAATGATTTGCGCAGAACAACGGGAAAATGTGGCTATGTCCTTAGGAAGTCTGTGCTGAGGAGCTAATAACACAGTTTTGGTCCCTGAGAAGGCTTAACACCAGGAGTCCATCCGGTCCTGCTAACAGATGGGGTCAGACACTCTGAGAATACTTCCTTACACCTCATGCACACAGGCAAAGGTCTTCTAAAGGTCACAGGAATACTGAGAGAGGCACGCTGCTCTGTTAGGTCACTGCGGAATGAGGATATCACAGCATGAAAAATTAGAATGCCCGGGAGGCCCGTGTGATGACAGATGCCTTTAGTCCCAGCACTGGGGAGGGTGAGGAAATATCCAGCCTGTGATACACAACGTGGCCCCTTGGAGAGGGTAAAGACAAAACAAATGCACAGCTGGGCAGTGGATGCTCATCGATACGGTTTCCACAGACCATCCGGCTTTCCACATGGAAAGGGCACTGCGTCCGAGTACTTTACAGAGGCCTAGAGACCAGCTTCTAAAAGTTCACCACGGTATTTACCAGCAACTGAGCCATGGGAGACAAAGGAGGAGGCCCTGTGCCCGCACATTTGAATACGAGTCCACCAGAAGCAGACATGAGCGGGCTAGGCACGTAGCTCCAAGGTTAAACTCTTGCCTCGCACACATAACGCCCACGTTTCAAAGAAACGAGAAAACGGGTGTGGAACGCAACGAAGGGAAAGAGATCGATATATTATTTCTGTGATGAACTAGGAACGGCACTAAGCAGAACAAAATGGCTTGCACGATAGAAATGAAACGTAATCTCATTGCTGGATAAACAGCAGCCAAAAAATATTTTGCTGATATTCTAATAGCAACGACTACAGTGCCCAGCTACGGCACTAGGAAAACTGTTCCACTCCAAAGGTACCAGCTACGCCTCCCTCCTGGAGAACCTGCACAGACACAGCCTCTGTGCAGAGCAGACAAATGGGGCAGATGGTATCCTGCACCTGGGTTCCAGGACCAATGCCTAACTGATCCTACACTTGAGCAATTCTTAAAACAGGAAACAAACTTGCAACTGTAAAGATGTGTATGAGCAAAAGCATTGTCCAAGTAGAAGAAGAAGAAGAGAGAAATGGTCCCAATGTCTTCCAAGAGTAATTCTTTAAATAAATTGTTTCATTTTGATGGTTTTAATGACTTGGGGGGGGAGGAGAACACAGTAGGCATGTTTTCTTAAATTTTATCAGAAATAATCCCTCAATATATCATAATGAAAGTGTTTCCTATTGGAGAGGACAATAAGAGATTCCTTTGCATTCTAGACTTCCTTACAAAGCTCTTACCGGGGAATTTTAAATTTTTATTTTCTTATGCATTTCCAAGTGAATTGTGAAAACTGAATTTGTAAAATGGTGATATGTATACAAATATGTGCACTATGTTGAATTTGAGAACGGAACCCTATTTCTGACAGTTACTGGAACATTATCACCAGACCGGAAAAGCATTGAGTTCCTCTTGAACAAAAGCATGAATCCTACTAAAGCAATCTGCTCACCAGGTGGACACCTGGGCAGTCTCACTGTCCCAGGACTTAGAAGAACTATTAATACTATGAAATTTTGCTCCACACACAAAACATTAACACCTTTGGATATTCATGGTGTAACTGTGAATTAAAACTTCAGGTACATCGACAGATGCATTTACACTAAGTTCCACAGTAAGTAGCAAAACGGACGTGGTAATTTCCAGATTATACATTTCTCCCTTGTACTAGTATAGCTACATTCTTACCTCAGAAATGTTGATACCAAAATTATATTGATCCTGCTACTTCACACTTTCCAATTATGTTCAATAATTGGAGTAAATTAAGGTTTATGTTCCTAATGACACTGATGATTAAAAATATTCCAAGAGCTGATACAAAAAAAGAAGGAACTCGAACACTTGCTAACTACTGCTTTTTTCAAGATTTCAGCTGTTTAAATCATTCTGCCGCCGTTCTTCGAAAACCAGTGACTGAGACACCAAGGTCATCATTCATGCAATTCACTGAATCGGAAAGATGAGCCAGACAACCAGATTCCTTTACACGAAACCAGCATTTTGTCTGCCCTGCTCTACCACTCAGTGAAATACTCTCTGGGTCTTTACTTTGGAGATGGCCTTATTAAAGTGGATATTATTAAAATCTATGTTCTAGCTTAGGTAATTTATTTTATCCAATCCCATTTTTAACATTGGCACATTCCATTTAGATAAAAAGAAAGCATGTGGACTGCATAACATCGAATGTGTTATAGTATACAGTATTATGTTGCTACGCAACATCCGAATGTGTTATAGTATATATACAGTGTTACCTTGCTGCAACATCTGAATGCGGTATATTATACAGTGTTACGTTGTATCACTAGAAGAATCCTTTCTGCATGAGTAACAGCTATTTTCCACTTAAGAAGGTGGATCTGTTTTCCTGTTTCTGATGCAGGGTATCGAACCTGGGGTCTTGCCTACAGTCAGAAGGTTTAGCAGGAAGTCTGGTAAGAACTTCAGAAGCTTCTACCTCCTCAAACAAGAAGGCTAAACTGTTGTCATCTTTGCAGGAAACTCCCTCAGAAAGCATGCACTGCCCTTCGTAGAAACAGTCCTGAGCTGTGTCCTTGAGCTGCTTACTAACCTCCTGTGGTATGTACTTAACAGACACTCTCTAGTATAAACAGCCTCGTTGTCAAGTTTAATAGTTTATTTCCTCTGAATGGATACAACGCCTCCTGAAACAGAGAGCAGGTATTCTCCATAATGGATCCAAGTAGCATAAGTTAAATGCAAATAAAGTATCTCCTCAAACTTAAGTCAGTTGTCCTTAATGGAACAATGACACAGAAATGGGTCACTTTCCAACTTTTTCCTGTATCTTTAGTTTTCACCATCTTTCAGTGCACATAAAGTATCTTTTTCTAGCTGCTTTACATTATCTACAGTTAGGACATTTAACATTTACACAGCAATCGTTAAATTAAGTGAATACTTCAAATGATAAAGGCACTAAAGTCCATCTGCGCTACTGGGGAGTCACCCTGTGGCTGGAGCTGTGAACCACAAGCAGCATCAGCTCCTCTCTCTGCTTACTGCTGTTTCGGGTTACATGGAGGAGAGTCAAGTTGTGAAAGGACGAAAGTCAACTCAATTCATACACCTCCTACTTGAGTAAACTACCTGAATGCTACCCATGCTTAACACAAACACGAAGCCAGTCACGCCGTTTACTGTACAGAGCCAGATTTCACAAGAGTTCCTTCCTTTACCAAGGTACTTAGGTAAGAACCATCTGCTCCCCCTACAGAGACTCACTACAAAGACCTCACCCTTATTATCTGGTTCAATCGTGTTAGAATGTTTTAAACAAGTAATTACAAAAGCTTCTAGGTTAATGGAAATGAAAACAGGGTTTGTCTCATCAGAGAGAGTTTACACCCGGACAACACGTTGGGAGCTTTGTACTGCAGAGGTCTGGACCCCACCCCGGTACAACGCAAGGCTCCGTACTGTCCACTACATGGGTTAGTTAGTAAACAGGCACTCTCACTGAGCGTCTTTTCTGCTTGGCATCTGCTCAAAACAACCCCCCCTCCATCCAATGCCTGTTCTTCAAGCCCCCGACCCTCCCTGGCATCTTAGTCTGTCTTCACATTGGATTTGTTCATCTCCCCAAGGTTGAAATTGAATTCTTTGAACACTTGTATGAGGACAATCCCCACGGAGACCGTTGTAAACCCACAGGCCATGCCCAAGAAGTCTACCAGGCTCACGTTGCTCCACTCCCGGAAGAGGATGGCTGAAGCCAGGAGGACCAGCGTGGTAAACACGACGTAGTAGATGGCCCCAAACACGGAGGAGTCGAAGCACTCCAGGGCCTTGTTGATGTACCTGAATTGGACAATGATGCTGCAGCCCAGGACAGCCAGGAGCACAAGACACAGGCAGAGGGCTCTCTGACTAGACGGATTGTTGTGCAAGATGTCTTGGGCCGCCAGCCCAATGCCCTTGGTGGAAGGCACAGTGAAACTCCCCAGCAAGGAGCAGATGCTGATGTACACCATGATGTTGGTGGGCCCGTGGGCGGGCGCGATCCAGAAGATCAGCAACAGCAGCATGAGCAGCACAATGCACAGGTAACCCACAAACACTGCAAGACAGATGGACACACGGTGACCAGCGACGCCGTCCCATCAGACACCACCCAGGGCGCACAGCGCGGCCACCTCCCGACCCCTTACCGGACACCCCTTCCACCGGGGAGGGAGACCCGAGGGGGGACAGGCAAGCACCCAACAGCTGGCTCCAGCTTGTTTGCTGAGTCCATTCCACAAAACCGCTCCCATCATTGTTCATTATGCACACAGTCGTAGAACCAGGAAGGAGTTCAGCCGTAGTGCACTTGCCCAACGTACTCGGGGCCCCGGATTTGATCCCCAGCACGGTAAAGCAAGTATGTGTCCTTGTGGCTACTGCAGCCACAAGGATAACGTTAAGCCAGAACTGTTGCCTCTTCAGCCTGTGCCAAGGACTCTTGTGTCCTTTACCATTAAAGACCTCATTATAATTCTGCCTCTGCATAACCAACCAGACCACAACTACCCACTGCCCCTCCAAATGGATGGAGACATGTTCTAAAAAAAAAAAAAAAAAAAAATGTTACTGCCAGGACTCCCGGGGCCAAGCCTGGAGTAGCTGAAGAAATTATGACCGCTTCCATTGACAGGAAAACTCCTCATGGCTCCCCCCAAAATGTGAAATCCTGTTCCAAAGTGTCTAAACAACTAATGTGTGTTTTGTTAGTTTGTTTTGTTTTTTGAGACAGGGTTTCTCTGTGTAGCCTTGGAGCCCGTCCTGGCACTCACTCTGTAGATCAGGCTGGCCTGGAACTCACAGAGATCTATCTGCCTTCCTCTGCCTCCCGAGTGCTGGGATTAAAGGTGTGCACCCCCACAGCCAGGCTTTAACTACTGATGTTTTACATGACCTACTCTATCAATACCATTAACAACAGCAACAACAACAGGCTTAAAAACCTGAGGTTAAAAAAAGCAAAGCTAGGGGCTTGTGAGGTGGCTTAGAGGTCAAGAACACTGGTTGTTCTTCCCCAGTTCAATTCCCAGCTCCCACATGGTGGCCCACAACCATCTGTAATGAGACCTGGTGCCCTCTTTTGGGCTGCAGGCAGACATGTGACAGAACACTGTATACATAATACATATGCAAATCTTAACAAACAAAAAGCAAAGCTGGTCACACGGTAGACTTAATGTTTCCCGAGAGACCGGGCCTTGTGTTGTCATTCTGACTGGTCCAGAACACCCAAGTTCAAAGGACCCTCCCAACCCAGCATCTGTATAGCTGAGACTGTCGGTACGTGCCACCTCTGCACCCAGCTGCAGGACGAGTTCTTCCTTCAGAGTCAATTACAGACATATACTGAGGGTGGGACAGGGCATAGCTAAAGTAAGGATAATCCGGAACTGCGGCAGTGTCTAAGCCCATACAACCTTTAGGGCAGTGGTTCTCAGTCTGTGGTTCTGGACCCCTTCGGAAGGGTAGAACCCTTTCACAAGGGTCACCCAAGACCACTAGAAAACACAGGTATTTACGTCACAATTCATAGCAGCAGTGGCAAAATTAGAGTCATGAAGCAGTCATGTAAGTAATTTTACGGTGGGGTCACCACATCATGCAGAGCTGTACAAAGAGTCACAGACCACTAGGAAGATTGAGAACGCTGCTTTAGGGGACGCCTTTAATGGATGTGGGAGCACACACAGCCGTAAGATATCCTATACGCTCTACAACTTCTGAATGTCTCCTCGGACCTACAAGTCACCAGAGCGAGCAATCATAAGACAAAGCATTCCTTGTACGTGGCTTGGACCCATTGGCATTTTCACAAATGAAACACCCATGGAGGCGAAGATGACTGCTCTTTCTCTGACTGGGACTTGAAGGGTTACCCTTCATTCCAGAGGGTCACACGGCTGACAGCGGTGCCCACGCTCATGGCATGAGCTCAGAGTAAGTCTCAAACACGACACCTGTCAGTTTACATTTACAGCTACCAAACTTTTTCAGCACTCACATTTGGGAGGTCTGTGAACTTCAATGTGCCTTTCCCTATGGTTGTACTTGAATGTTTGTTCTGGAATCCCACTATGGCCCCTTTATATACAGTTAGCTGTTATATCGACTGCTCTGAAATCTCATGTACAAGGCTGCCCTTCACACTGGGATTCACGGATGAAGAACCCAGCTAGAAATGCAAACCAGCCGGCGAAGGCACACACAGCAATGCATGCGAACCAGCAAGCGGGCGCAGTGGGAGCTCGGGCCCCCAGGAGTGAGAAAGAAAACTACTGAGCCCTGTGCTGGGGGCAGACTCTGGAAAGAGTCAATGGACAGGTGGTGAAAAGCCGAGAGCATCCCCTACAAACTGGCGAAGTGGAATGCAGGGCAGAGACGCTGGTACATAGAAGCAGAAAATGCTACCGAACTGTGGGATGGGCTTCAGGGCCACGGCTAGAAACTCAGAGGCAGCCTGAGCACCGGTAAGCAGGCCTGGGTTCAGTAGCAGAGGGTGAATGTGGGTCTGCCTGGGCTTGCTTGCTCTCCGGGGAAAGGTAGGTGACACAAAGAGCCTGGAGGCTGGAAGGCACAAAATCAGATGACAGCTCACAAGGGCCTCTGGCAGCAAGAAGGTTGAGGTAGCAGGAACTGGAAAGTGGGAGTAGTGGAGGTTAGCAAAATCAGCTCTCGTCCAGGCGGCAGCCAGCGTGGTAAACGGGATGGAGAAGGGACGGCCACAGTGGGTACTCGGACAGCGGCCTCGGTGGCTATTCGTTAGAATGGAGGATTCGCACGCAGGAAAGCCTAGTTTTCCTGTGCCCGACCTGAGGTTCTCATCTCGCTGATGCCCACAGATCTGTGACCTTTTGACCTGTGTGTGGAGCATGCTTTGCGTCATTGTCCCCTTTGGAGGAACCAGCTTACACTTTTTCTCTTTAGTAGCTCAAGCTCATGAAGCCTGTGTCACGGATACACTATTCGTATGTTGTGTCTGTATCTGTCCTTTGTACATTAAAAAACGTATATATGTTTCTTCTCCCAAGTGTAAGCTTTTGCTTTCTGGAATGATGCCTCCAGCACTGAGGATGTGCACAATTCTCCCCCTAAGCGTCTTTACAGAGCATGTCCTTTGACTTTTCGTCTCTGAATATTAGGCATCACTATTTACTTTTGTGTTTTCGCCTGCATGTTCATCTGTGTGAGGGTGTCGGACCCCTTGGAACAGGAGTTACAGACAATTGTCCTCTGGAAGAGCAGCCAGCGCTCCCAACTGCTGAGCCGTCTCTCCAGCCAGAGGCATCATATAGTGGAGAGTTTGGAAATATAATTAAGCTCTGGTTTAAATTTTCTCTGGGGGGGAAAAAATCAATTGTGTGTATTGTACCTTTAGAAAAAGAGAAAGAGGGGAGGCGGGGGTAGCTGTGTTGTGCACACACTAAGCTGCCCTGAGTGGAGTCTGAGGGATGAAGCGGAGGTACGGGAAGAGCGCAGATTTTATCTAAGTACATCGTTATGTTTGGTTTTAGATCCTTTTACGTGTGAGCATTTTCCTTGCATGTGTGTCTGTGTGCTCCTTACACGCCAGGGCCTGTGTTGTTCAGAAGACGGCATCAGGTCCCCTGGAACGGGGTTTGCGGATGGTTGTACATCACCACATAGGTGCTGGGAAATCAAACCTCACCCTGCTTTGAGAACAGTAAGTGCTTGGACCTCTGAGCCATCTCTCCAGCCCATCAAACTGTATGAGGTACACATGCATGAAATTCTCAATAAGTAAATAGATATGTTTTTAAATCATCTTAATACCAACAACAAATAGTCCTCTTAATATCAACCAGCTGGACATCGTATCTTATGCCTGTAATCCGAACAGGTAAGGATGGAGGACTGTTTCAAGTGGGGCACTACCTTGGGTTAAATAGCAAGCCCCAGGCCAGCCAAGACCCCAAGAAAAGAAGAGGAACAGGAGGAAGGGGACAAAGGGGAGAAAAAAAAAAAAAAAAAAGAGGAAGAAGAAAAAAAAAAAAGAGGAAAAAGGAAACCTATGACCTAAGAAATTAGACAGATCATATAATTTTATAATTTACATTTTCTTAATATTTCCTTGATATCTAATTATACACAGGGCTGGAGAGATGGATCAGCAGCTAAAGCTCATATAGCTTTTGCAGAGGACTCAGTACCCAAGTGAGTTTACAAGTGAGTGTAGCCGCAGCCCTAGGAAGGGCTGACACCTTTGGCCTCCAAGGGCAACTGTACTCATGAGTACATAGCCATACACAAAAATAAAAATAATAATGCATAATTTTATCTATGTATATATGTGTGTGTATATGTGTGTGTATATATGTATATACACATATACATATAAATTACAAATGTGCAAATGTGTTGGGATCTGAACATAACAGAATCACCCACACTCATCTAATATAACGGGGACTGGGAATGTGACACAGACGTACGATAATTAGCCTGCCTAAGCCAAGGTTCAACTCCCAGCGCAGGAGCAGAGGAGTGACCTGTGAATATTCCCCTCTGGGTATCAGATGAACCCCTCAGGGCACTCTGGCCAGTCCACAGACTGGTCTGTTTTTTTAATATATTTATACTCTTTGAACTCATACTCAGAGAATACTTTGGATGTGATTAGTTAGTAGAATTTTAATGTGAATTGTTTGCAGATGTGGCGGTTTGTAAAGGGTGATCCCTGCAGGCTGGCATGGCGGTTTGTAAAGGGTGACCCCTGCAGGCTGGCATGGCGGTTTGTAAAGGGTGACCCCTGCAGGCTGGCATGGCGGTTTGTAAAGTAATGACCCCTGCAGGCTGGCATGGCGGTTTGTAAAGGGTGACCCCTGCAGGCTGGCATGGCGGTTTGTAAAGGGTGACCCCTGCACGCTGGCATGGTGCTTTGTGTAAGAATGACCCCTGCAGGCTCCCACATTTTCACACCTGGTCCCCAGCTGTGGAACTGTTGGGGAAGGATTAGGAGGTGTGGCCTTGTTGGAGGAGGTGTGCCACTGAGGGCAGGCTCTGAGGTGCCATTCACTCCCAGCTAAGCTCTCTCTGCCCTTGCTTGTGAATCAAGATGTGAGCTCCCAGCTGTTCTGGCCAACATTCCGTTGTTCCATCGTGGACTCCTCACCCTCTGAAGCCATAAGCGCAATTAAATGCTTTGTTTTAGACGTTGTGCTGGTAATGGTGTTTTGTTGCAGCAATACACAAGTAACAAAGACAACAGGCACAAAATACCAAAGGGAAACATTAGCTAATGTTATTATGAACCCTCTAGTGAATCCAGCCACATTTAGAGGACCTCTGAAAACTGGGTTAGGCTTGTACTCACAGCCAGCTGGTGTGCACACACAGACTGGACGGACAGCCAATCCAGATCTGTGGTGACAAACCGGAGTTGACCCTGTGCGCCCGCCCTGCCGGAAAGTGTCGGGATGGAGGGGTACCGTGAGATGTCTCGATTCTTCGGGAAACAGACATGGCAAACCCTGCTAGAAAGGCGTTACCTGGATTGGTCAGCTTCTCCTCCAGCTCGGCCTGAGTCGTCACACTCTCAGACTTCGGGGAGTGGATAATCAGCACGACAGAGCCTGCGCAGCTTAGCAGACACCCCAACTTGCCCAAGATATTGAGCTTTTCCTTCAGAAGATAAGAGGCTAAAATGGACCTTCAATTAAATAAAAGAAATCATTGCAGTTTAAATCCAACCATAGAACTTGCTTCCGTTAATACTTTATCTAAAAGACTCATACTTTATTTCTACGTGTAATTTGTTTTTATTGAGGTTATTTTTTTTTTTAAGTTTTTAATCTGTATTTTGGCACTGAGAATCAAATCCAGGACCTTGCACATACTTTAACACTGAGCAACATGTACGCCCGGCCCATCATTGAGTTATTATAAGCAGAAAATTTTCCTGTTAGAAATTTACTGAAGTTTTATTTCAACACAATTACTTTTCTGTATCATTTTCATGCATAGCCAATATGTAGTTGATAATATTGTAACTCATATTACCGTATACTATCTTAATTATCTCATAGGTATGAAATACATGCGGAGAAGGAGTTTTACGATTGACCAAAAAAATAACAATATCCCCTCCTTATTTATAAAAGCAAACAACCACACAGACACATAAAGCAAAGAAAAATACAAAAATGCTGGCAGTAACTAAAGTATGAAATAAAAACTATGGTTGGTTAGTTTTCACTAGTACTCAAAACTTTTAAAATATAGTGCTGTTTTTTTTCTTTTTAGATAAAAATAATGTATAAATTCAGAAAACATCAATGAGATTCATCTCTTATTTCCCTTTATAATGTCAATATTCAACCTGAACTGGGGAAACGGGCCTTTCATTAGGCAATTCCTATATTGCTGTTATCTGTGCTGACTGCTGTTTTCTCTGCTGATGAAATCCAGAAGATACGAACACCCAGGAACAGGGTGCAACAGGTTCATGGATTGTTTTCTTTGACAAATAAGGTCCCAGGATCACTACTGAAGCTAAAACTACAAAGCTAGTGAAGAGGCAGGAGAAATGTCCCCTACTCCCTCTGAAATGAAGTGACAACACACAATTAACAGGAAGAAATGTACCTAAAAGTATTTAGTGCGTATTACCATGTATGTTTTCTAGGGGAAAAGAAACAGTGAGGTAGGATCTCACTGTGCAGCCCAGGTTGGCCTGGAACTTATGACAGTCCCCCTGCCTTCGCCTCCCACATACTGAGTGATCATAAATATCTATCTATGGCTAGGCATTACAGCACAGTACAACCTGTGGTGTCACTGGGAAGTTAACCCATCAGAAAGGGAAGGAAGAAGTCTAAAATGAATGAGAAGGGAGGGAGGCAAAAGCAATAGAATAAATATGACCAAAAGCAGAAGGGAGGACTATCTTGGGGTAACAAGAAAACCAGCATGGGAAGGATGGCCTGCGGGTGGGGGTAGTGGGAGGGGGGAGGAGTTGGGGGGGTTAGAAAGAGAAAAAAGTCTAATGACAGATACATGTGAAAGGGTCATAAAGAAACCCATTACTCTGGGTCCCAACTTAAAAAAAAAATATTTAAAATATTTTAAGAACAGAACCCAGAAAAAAAAATTAAGGCCAGATGGTTAGAACTTAAATAGTGTTCCCAGGAGAACGTGGCTGTGGGACAAGGCTCCTCTCAGCTCTGGCAGGAGGTAGGTAACAAGTCACAGGTAAGTGAGGGGCACAAACTTGTCTTGATAGACAGTCCGCTCATCTCTGTGGCGTTCATTAGAAACGCCAATGAACAGAGTGTCTGGGCAAGGCAACGGCCCTGGGTTCATTAGACCCTCCTCTGGTGCCTGTTCTTCCCTCGTTAGTCAAAGAAGTACTTAGGGACGGGTTAGGACTACGTTGTGCAAGAAGCGTCTCCAGTCATGGACGAACTTTTAAGAAGTCCTTAACTTGCACTTTGGGAAATAGAGAATGACAGGATAGCCCGGGGCAGGAAGGCACGGGTAAGAGAACAGTCTGAAGGCTCACCATGTCGAGTGCCACACTCGGGAACATCATGTTTCTGCATGGCAACACTAGGCGTAATAACCCAAGGGCGCCAGTTCCTACCTCTGCCTTACACTACTTTCTGTATGGTACACAGGGCGCACCACACTGTACCTGCAGCTGTGTCCTGAAGGGGGCCTAGCAGCCCAGTGGGGGACAAACAAACAGCATGACGGACACAGTGTAATGAGAAAAACACAACCAGATCTTAAATCAGGACTGGGGCTGGTGTGAGTGGCCCCCACGGGCTCACGCTTTTGGTCCCCAGTGAGTGGAACTGTTTGGAAAGGGACTATTAGGAGGTGTGATCTTGTCGGGCGAGGTGTGATACTGGGGGAGGGCTTTGAGGCTGCAAAAGGCTTGAGTCATTCCCAGCCTCCTGCTTAGGGATCAAGAGGTCCCTCAGACGTCCCTTCGCTCTGCCATTGCGGACTCTAACCCTCCGAAACCTTAAGCCGAATTAAATATTCTGTTTTATATATTGCCTCGAATAACATGTTTTGTCACAGCAATAGGAAAGTAATTAAGATTGGGGCCACTGTTGCTGCCTCATGAAATCAGGAACAGGAGAAGGGGGAGGGGTCACTGAATAAAAACCAGCCTGGGACAACTGTCAGACTGTGCCACGGTCAGACAGGCGCCATGAACATTAGCAGCAGGACAACGAGCCTGCACCAGAAAGCCAGGTCACCTCCTGTCATGCTGCAAAAGGTCAGAGTGCAGCTGCCACTAGCAAGATTGGGTTACTGACGAGTTACGAGTTTCATACACCAAAGTACACATGTTTCTTATCATGTACACAGTTTGAAATATTTTTCTCCAATTCTGAATTTTCCTTCTTGATGGCAACCTGTGAATCGTGGTTTTTAAACATTCATGTTGTGTGTATGTTTATGTGCGTACGTGTGTGTGGGCATCCGTTCTACAGTGTATCTTCCAAAGTCAGAGGACAACTTACAGGAGTCTGTTTTCTCCCTGTGTACCCCAGGTCTGAACCGAGGTTATCGCTGGGTTTGGCAGCAAACCTTGTCAGTAAAGATCAGGTATGTCTTTTCCTGCTGAGCCCTCTCACCAGCTTACTGCTGGTTTAAAACGCATTCTTTATCAATTTCACACAAGATACAATGTATCTTGATTATGCCTACTCCAACTCCATCCAGCCCCTCATCCTGGACATCCCAAACATGTCCTCCTCCTAACTTTGTGTCTTTGACACATATAGGTTTTTCTTTGGGTATCTGGTTTTTTAATTCATGTGACTTTGGAATCATACTTAAATAACCTATTGCCTGATTTTATATATATATATATATATATATATATATATATATATATATATATATATATATATGTATATATATATATATTGATTTAAATTTTTTTCTTCTAGGAGTTTGCCAGTTTTAGCTCTGTGATGTATTTGGGGTTTCTTTTTGTGTGGTGAGGTGGAGGCAACAACTTTATATATTTGCATGCAGGTATCCTGTTTGTTGGCATTATCTGTTTTGTTTCTTCATTCGGGCAGAGCTGGGGATCACACATGGGGCCTTGCGTGGGCTTAGGACAATGCTCAGTAGAGGTGGTGATGTGGACACACATAAGCTACGGCCCCAGACCTTGAAGAGCCTTTTAGGAAAAGGCTTTTCTTTCTTATTCTGTTAGTTGAGTATTTCTGGCAAGAAGCCAAATGACTATGTGTGTATTTCTGAAATCCCGATCCCATTTCATTGATCTGCATGCCTGCCCTTAACCCAGTGTTAAGTTTTGATTATCGTAGGGTATATTTGAGGTAAGGGATTACTGTGGAGTCCAGTCTCACCTCAATCTTGAAATCCCCATGTGTCAGCCTCTAAGAGCTGGGGTTACTGGCATGAACCACAACACCCACCTTGATTACTGGATTTTGAAAAAAGCTTTGAAATTCTCCCAGCTTTATATTTTCAAAATCGTTCCTCTATTTATAGTTTTTTTGCCATCTGCACATAAATTTTAGTGACAGTGTATCAATGTCTATGAAGACTTCAGATGTGACTTTCATAGAATTGTGATGAACCTAGAGATTAATCTTAGAGTACGACCATGCGATAATAATATTTGGTTTTCTGGTCTGCAAATATGGGCCA
Organism: Cricetiscus sungorus; assembly: GCA_030556225.1. Lineage (NCBI taxonomy): Eukaryota > Metazoa > Chordata > Mammalia > Rodentia > Cricetidae > Cricetiscus > Cricetiscus sungorus. The sequence continues at coordinate 8,890,029 of JANBXA010000732.1, forward strand.
TTTACTACCTCCCTTTAAATCCACTCAGAAATATCTTCTGGCACCAGCACCTGCCTGATGACTTTGAAAGACTTCCATAGTTTTCAGAGTGTGACTGCCCTTCTTTCGTGAAATTTATTCCTATTTCATTTACTTCGGTGCTACTAGATGTGAAACGTTTACTTTTGTTAGATCTCCTATTTAATATCCATGCATGCAATATAATACGTTTGGGTCCAATACACTCCCTATATTCTTCTCTAATTCTTCCCCATCCCCCCTTTACTTTTCTCTCCCAAGGTCATAGTCTCTTTCTCCCTCCCCGCACACTCCATCTCTCCCCCTCTCCCTTCTCCCTCCCCTTTAACACCAATTGCGTCCATTTAACACTGCCTGCGTGAGCACAGGTACAGTCTCTCAGAGTCTGTATCTCTGAAGAAAAGTGATCCCACTTCTCCCAATAGCTATCGGTACTAGAAGGTGCTGTGCAATCTCTAGGGAAAGAGAAATAATAAACAGTCTTACCCATGGCAAAATATGATACGTAATAACCAACCACTTTCTGTACCACAAGATGAAACCCAAGTCTAGAACAGTTAACTGAACCAAACGAAACTGTGTGTGGCTAAAACCAAGTACTAACATCCTGCTAAACGGACAGAGTAACAAACTACCTCCTACGTTCTTGGCTTTATCAACCATAAATGAACCCTGTCGTGGATTGAAACAAGGGGACCCCAAAGGGAGTGGCACTATTAGGAGGAAGTGTGTCACCGCAAAGGTGGGCTTTGAGGTCTCATCTCTGCTCAAACAACACCCAGTAAGTCAGACCACTTCCCGGTGCCCGCAGGACCAAGACGTAGCAGCTCAGTGTCCAGCACCTTGTCTGCCTGCACAACACCGTGCTATGGACTAGACCTCCGAACTGCAAGCCGCCACCTCAATTACATGTTTTCCTTTATAAGAGTTGCCATGGCCATGGTGTGTCTTCTCAGCAATAGAAACCCTAACCATGGCAAGTACATCTCCCAATCTTTTGAAGAGAAGCTTCTCTTTACACGGGATGGTGATTAATAGAGAGACCCACAGTGGTTAACTGATCAACTGTGGAACACTCAGCTCTAAATGGGGCACGTGTACCTCAGAGATCACTGCAGAAGGGAAGGGGGCAGAGAGATTCTAGGAGCCGGAGGGGTTGGGTGTCTGCAGAAACAGGCTTTACCCAACACGATAATGCTGCTAACAGCACGCGTGAACCCCAGCGGTAGTGCCTGCCTGTGTAAAACCCGAACAAAATCAAGTCAGCCACAATGGCAGCATGGATGGAGTCTCATGCAGAAACAAGAGTCAGTTTTCTTCAGGGTTGCTGCTCTGGGAGGCGGGGACGGTACCCATGCTCCAGGAGATGGTCCTGCACCCAAGCACATACAGGCAGCGCTCAATGGACTCCGTGGGGGTTTTAGATTTTTTTCCCTAAGGAGTCTATGTGGCTGGGAGGAAAACAGTGGGGATTTAGGAGAAGTATAGGAGGGAAAGCGAGGTAGATTTAATCAAAATGCATTGTATGCATATATAAAATTCCCAAACAACAAGCATTAGAAATCACCAGTGAATATATTTGTTCCTTGTCTTTTCTTTGTTGGAGCTTGTTTTTTGTTTTGTTTTGATTTTTGTTTTTTGTTTTTTTGGGTTTTGTTTGTTATTGTTTTTGCTGTTGCTTGTTTTTTGTAAATTAGGAATTAGAAATTTGTGTTTTCTTCTTGAAACAGTTTCAGTAGTCTCTCTAGGAATTATGATCATTTTTCCTCTAACAATCTGACGCCATAATTACTTTCTTTTCTGTATAGTTGTCTAGAAGTCCCTTTTATTTCTGGTTTTAGTAGTTATAATGCTGTCCTGGCCCTTTTTCTGCTGCTATAAGTACACCAAGTAGGTAACTTATAGAAAACAGAGGTTTATTTAGATCAGTGCTGTGGGTTGAGGGTCCGAGGGCATAGCGCTTGGATCTGCTTAGTACCTTACAGAGCACAGCAGAGGAAGTCACAGCAGGAGGGAGCTGTGCCTGAGCTCAGGTCTTCCCTCTTTCAAAGCCACTGATGCAGTCTCGGAAGGCCCGGGGGACCCTGTCTACACAACATGCTTTTATCACACTCACATCCTCCACTGTCATCACAGACTAAGTGTTTTTTCCTACTCGGCTTTCCTGTATGTGGGTGTTATACCTGCATGTATGTCTGTGAATCACGTGCATGCCTGGTGGCTGCAGAGTCCAGAGGACGGTGTCAGATCCCTTGGGACAAGAGTCAGGGGCAGCTGAGAAACAGCATGTAGGAGCTGAGAACCAACCAGAGTTCTCTAGAAGAGCAGGCAGTGCTCTCAGCTGTGGAGTCCTCTCTATAATCTCCCAAGCTTTATGGCTCTGAGTATTCTGAAGCTGTTCTGTGTGCATGTTTTGTTTAAGTGTTACATCTTCCAGATGAACTGACTATTTTGTTATGAAAAGTCCTTCACGAACATTTTTCTGGTGTAGTTGTACATCTGCTTTGTCTGGTAGGTGGCTCTTCAAACACTCTCACAGTTACCACTTAGACAATATACGTCGTCTTCCTTTTTAAATTGTTTTAAGCATTGCTTTGGAGGAGGCCTGCATGTCAAATGTGGGTTCCAAGGATTCAACTTGGGTCACCTGGCTTCGTGGCAAGAGGCTTTGTCAGCCGCTGTGCCCTCTTGTGCCAACCTGCTTGTATTGTGGGGCACATGAACTGATTTGTTTATGTCCACACATACTCTGCGGAGGGGATTGGTGCGTGGGGTAGACGGAGGTGTCTGGGTGAAGTTACTTCCAAATTAGTTTGTTAAAACCTCTATTGAAGGGGCTGGAGAGACGGCTCAGCGGTTAAAAGCACTGGCTGCCCCTCCAGAGGACCAGGGTTCAATTCCCAGCACCCACATGGCAGCCCACAACTGCCTGTAATCCCAGTGTCAGGAGACCCAACAACTTCATAGACGTATATGCAGGCAAACCATGAATGCACATGAAATAAAAACAAAGAAATCATTTTTTAAACCTCTATTTAAAGTATGTTGTAATGATTACTTTACCATGCATTAAAGTGCTACATATAAAAGTGGACCTGGAAGGGGGGGGTTCTCTGTTTTATTCAGAAATATAAACTGATTTTTCTTTCCAGTGCCATATTCTTTTTTCTGTTCTTTGTAAAACCAGCCAGTCACCCGTTATCAACAGAACTTTTTATAAACCACACATACATATACTTTGCCATCTTTGCTGTTTTACAATTTAATCTGATTTATCTACTTTAAAAAAAAAAAAAAAAAAACAACGTAATAGTCTACTGCTTGAAGCAAGCCCATAGTTCTGTGTTTGGTCCCTGAAACCACAGGGGGGAGTCCTCTGGCCCACTGGGTGGGTAACACTCCTGCAGAACTGAAACAGTGGGCTGCCTGACTGTATAAGGGCACGGGCACTGACGTACACATTAAATGTGCCCTGTTAAGAGATCAAACAGCTTCCCTTCCATAGAAACAGGCTGGGAAAGCTGAGCACTGATTCAGGCATAGGCAGATTCCTGCGCTCTCAGACTTTCTGGGACACCCAAAATACAAAGGGACATTAATAGCAAGCTTACATATGGATAAGAAAAATGTGGGAGAACCCCTGTGGGGGGAAAAAAAACCAGCCGAGGGGTTTAGAGCACAGAATCTTTTTTAAAACTTTATTGGAGATCCCATGTGGGGGGAAAAAACCAGCCGAGGGTTTAGAGCACAGAATCTTTTTTAAAACTTTATTTTTCTTTATGTTATGTGTATGAAGGTTTGCCTGAGTGTAAGCCTGTGCACGGTGTGGGTGCAGAGTCGCCGGACGGCAGAACACTGCTAAAGCCACCCTGAAACTGGGTGCCGGTGGTTCTGAGAGGCCATGTAGTGCCCAGAACGGAACTGGAGCACTCTGAAAGGGCAGCAAATGCTCTTAGCTGCTGAGCCAGCTCCCCAGCCCTAGACCACAGAATCCTAAAGTGAATTCTCTGCCAGGGTTGGGGGCTGCTTGACCGAAGCCAACACACTCATGAGATGAGACAGCTTACTTGTCTTCTACACTGTTTATTAATTTATTGTCCTTTTCGCTTGTTTGTTCGCTTTGAGACAAGATTTCCCTGTGTTGCCCTGACTCACGCCGTAGACCAGGCTGGCCTCGGACTCAGAGATCCGCCTGCCTCTGCCTCCCAAGTGCTGGGATTAAAGACGCGTGCCGACATCTCCCCTAACTCTGCTTCGTATTAACGAGTGTCTTCAAAGGTTCAGCAGAGCATCACTATCCTAGTAACAGGTTATGTTGATATAGTCCATAAAGGTCTCATAAAAACATTTTTCTAGTAAGTCAAGTGTTTGGATGTGGTTCGTCCCCACAAATCCTACTGCTGAAATTTGACGTGCAATTTTAAAAGGTGATTATATCACCAAAAGAGATTAATGCAGCTCTCACGGGACTGGATTGGTTGCCACTGAGTCAACTGTTACAGTAGTGTGGAGATGTTCTATGGAGGACCCCACCGGCTTTTGCCGAGGAAGGAAGTAGCTTTCAGGCCTCACAAATGGAGTTATGGGGAGCTGGAGACACACCGCTCAGCAGGTAAGAGACCGTGAGTGAGTTCAGTTCCCAGCACCGACAGGCAGCTCACGACAGGATTCCAGGGCACCTGCACTCACTATACATGCACACACAGAGCACTCATGTACACATAATTAAAAAAATAAATATTCATCCTGACATGGTTCTGTACGACTTTAATCTCAGCACCTGAGAGACAGAGACAGCCAGGTCTCTGTAAAAACAAGGACAGCCCGGTTTACATGACAAGTTCCAGGAGAGCCAGGGCTACCTACATACTCAAGAGAAAAAGGGGGAGGGGCTGCCCAAGCTTGTGCCTGTAGCCTCTAGAACTACGAGCCAAAATTAAAACCTTGTTTCTTTAAATAAATATAAATAAATAAATAAATAAATAAATAAATAAATAAATAAATAAAAATTCATCCAGCACTCAAGAAGTAGAGACAGGTGGATCTCTATGGGTTCAAGGCTAGCCTGGTCTACAGAGCGAGTTCCAAGACAGGCTCCAAAAGCTACAGAGAAACCCTGTCTGAAAAGTTCAAAAACAAAACAAAACAAAAAAAAATCTATTTCATCTATTCTATTACAGCAAGAGCACATGGCAAAGGTCACCAAGCTAACAAGGAGGGTGACTTTGGCAGCCGGCACTCTTTAAATCTTTACTTTTCTCCACAACTAGGTAACTGGAGAGTAAGCCTGCCAGTCCCTGGGGCCCAGATTTCTTGTCACAAGCAGGTATTTCAAACCATGGAACTCCCACGTGAGTGTGCAAGATCCCGTTTAGATCACCCATAACCACAGTGAGACCCAACGTTCGCACTCAGCACTCGGAGTTCCCATGAGCCGGACTGTGATGATAAACCCTCCTCTACAGGTACCTGATGCTCACACGTCATGCACCCTGCCTTCTGTAGCTTACCGGAACGAGGTGAGAGGCTGCCTGTCCAGCACAGGACGCTAAGCACCCAGATAAAACACAAACTGACATTTTACACCAAGATTTCTCAGAATAACATGCATGGTATTAGGGAGGCTCTAGGTTCTAAGTTTTCCAGAGCAAAAGCCCAGGGGAGTAAACAGCAGCAGGTCCATTGATAACCATGAATAAACTAGAATTCAAAACACACAAAGTGGGGTCTAAGAGAAGCACTAGTAACACAGACATACATTTAACGAGTGCTGGGCATGGTGGAACACACCTTTAACCCCAGCACTCTGAGGCAGAGGCAGGTGGAGCTCTGTGAGTTTGAGGCCAGCCTGGTCTACAGAGGACAGGCAGAGCTGCACGGAGGAAACCCTTTCTCAAGAAAATAAAAACAAGACAAAATAAAGCAAACAAAAGAAATAACATTTAAAGAATCGAAATGAAAATACGAACTCTTAAGTACAAAAGACTTAATCTTCACCAACAATTTTATTTTTTAAGAGAAACATTTATAACAAAAGGCTTTTCTTACGCGAGCTGAACACTAACTATCGAAACAGAAGGCCAGTTCTCACCCAAATGGCACTCCAAGGGCACCCAAGGGCGTCACCAGAACAGTGGGGACCGCCGTGTACGCTAGGAAGTTCCCGATCTGGCCAGCAGCCACTGTCAAGAGAATCACAGGGATAGCACTGCCGTTTTTATCACCGATCAAGATTTTGCAAGAGTGTGCTCTGAAAGGGTTTCCTTTGCACCATTCCTAAGGAAGAGAGCCCACGGGTTCACAAACCCTAACTGCAGAACTTCACGGTCGGGGGGAGTAATCCCAACTCTACGGAAATGTTCCCAGTATTAACCACAGTGACAAGTACAATACTGAATGTATATCCAGTCTGTAATTTCAATCTCAAAACACTTTTGCATTCCTATTTATTCATTTATTTACTGACAAAAGTGCAACATAAAAATAGTACACGGGATATCGTTGACTCCTGGGCACATGCATGTGCTATGTACTCTCTCGGTCAGGCTAAACACAGCTATCTACCCAAACATATTTCATTGCTTCATGGGGCCAACGCTCAAAATGTCTTCTATTTTTATGATACACACAGGAGGTTCCTTTTCTACAGATGCCCTATGCAGTTGGCACCAAGGAACCTTAATGCTTTTACCAGCAGCTTAACACCCACCAAACGCATCAGCTACACACAGAGGAAGGAGAAAGTGCTTTAACTTCTCCCGCACCAGGGCTACCGGCCTGGTGGGCAGGCAGCCAGAGCTGGGCCTCCTGCTCCCAGCCAGCACCCCACACTTTCTCATCTCCTCTCATCCCACGAAGGAAAGGACAACAGGAAAGAGAGGGAGTCTGAAGTGCAGAGTCCACAGCACACTCTGCTTGATACGTCCAGCCCCGCCCGGGCGAATGACTGACTTTAGAAATAAATAGAGACCGGAATCTTTACAACAAGACACTTACTTGCAATTGTGCCAGCCCACCACACAATGTCTGTCAAGTAGGAAGTACCTATATAAAAAGAGAGAGAGAGAACATCAGAAAAGCAGGTTCATTAGGTGTGCGTGTGTGTGTGCGTGCGTGCGCGTGTGTGTGTTACACACACACACCTATAGGGCTGTGCACACCTGTGCACATGTTTACACCAGAGAAAGGACCCTGTCTCAAAACAAACGAACAATAGGCAATAGGACTCGGAGGAAACATCTTTGCCCATTGCACAGAGGCCTACCCTTACCTCCACAGTCTCCTATTCATTCCAAATCACCAGCAAAGAGGGAGAAGCCCTACAGGCTTCAAAGAGTGGGGCTTCCTATCAGCCATTCTGTTCTGTGCCTGTGGTACTCCCAATTTACGAGTCATTTGTAGACTTTAACTTCTGCCTGCTCACTTGCTACATCCCTGGAGGTATACAGAGAATCTTGGAGGACACACTGAAATCGCATGCAAGCAATTTACCTGGTAAAGCTCTAATGGCCCCCGCCCAGATCCGGAAGCCACGAGCTGGGACTTGAACACGTCATCGGGGAATCATAAGTATAGGCAGGTGATAGAAAATTCTCATTGCGGGAGGGAAAAATTAACTATGAAAACATCAGAGAAGACAATTGCAGAACGGAAGAAAATCCTGCCCTATTTCCAAAATACCACTGGAACCCTAAACTTTCTGCCCTCTGAGCCTCCCAGGTTTCCTTCTAAAAGGGCCCAGATCAGTCCTGAGTGCGGTCCTGCCATCCAAGCTCCTTTTCTTGTTACCCTGGTGCAGACTACCAGGTTTCTCCTTAGTGATGCTAAGTTCTTTTTAATTAAATTTTAATTTAAATTAAAAAACAATATTATTTTACATCCCAATCCCAGTTCCCTCTCCCTCCCGCCCTCCCATTCCCCCGACAATCTCCCCATCCCCACCCCATGCACTCCTCTGGGATCCTCAAAGTCGTCACATTATTTGGAGCTGGACCGAGCCCCCCCCCCCCGCCCCAATGATGATAAATTCTAACAACTACAGATGCTTAACTAAACTCATACCCCTTTCCTAGCCAAACTGTGCATACTTTTGTGCTCCAGTTTCTGCTCGTCGTAGAACCGGAACAGAACCCTCATAAGCAACCAGGCAGCGTAAATACTTCTAATTTCCTCTGCCCAACAAATTACCCATCACTTTTGAATTCAGCCACACTGAAATCCTTAGGTCACGGGCAGAACGCAGTCAGTTCCTTTGACGGAATGTAACGTGAATTATTTCCAGCTCAGTCCCCAGGAGAGTCTGTGTTCCCCTCTGTGACTCCGTGAGCTAGGTCGCCTCCTGTCCATTGCTCTTACAGCATCCTGGGCTTCTGAACATCACAAAAGTGACATACTGAGCTCCGCCAATCCATTCTACGGCTTCACTGGCCTGAAGTCTCAAACTGCCCCACATGCCTCATGCAAACCAAGTCCAAAGGCTGAAGAACCACATGGCTATGTTTTATCACAGAAACAGACAACGGAGCAAAAGTTTATTCTGGCTCTCGGCTTCAGGAGGGACACTGTCCACAGACACAGAAAAGTACAGCAGCAGGAGCTGGAGCTAGCTGCTCACACTGCGCCTGCAGTTACAGAAAGAAGGGGGCAGACTACAAAACCGCACGATCCGTGTGTTAGTCTGAACGTAACTGGCCCCCAAAAGTTCAGAGGGATGGGCACTATTAGGAAGTGAGGCTTTGTTGGAGGAAGTGTGTCACGGTAAGGGTGGGCTTTGAGGTCTCCTAATGCTCGAGCCACGCTCAGTGTGGACTCGGTTCACTTCTGGTTCCCTGGGGATCAAGATGTAGACCCTCAGCTCCTTCTCCAGCACCACGCCTGCCTGCCTGCCTGCCTGCCTGCCTGCCGCTATGCCCCGCCATGATGACGATGGACTCAACCTCCGACACTGTAAGCCAGCCCCAAGGAAATGCTTTCCTTTATAAGAGCTGCCGTCATGGTGGCTCTTCACGACAACGGAAACACTAAGACAACCTGCTCACTCACAGTGGCCTCTGCCAGGAGGAGCCACTTCCTAAAGGTGTCACAATATTCCAAAGCAGCCACCCAAAGCTGGTGGCCAGGCGTTGAAACGCACGAGCTGACAAACGTGGGGCATCTCACATTCAAACATTCAAACCCCAATGCCCTTCAATCAGGGAACCGGCTGAGTGTCGTCAGTGGTGATGGTTCCCTGCACTCGCTTTCTCAACATCAGCGACTTCAGAGAATCGACGCTATTAACCACCAACGTAGGGAGAGCGATACCAGGTACGGAGAGGTGAGGGAGTGACAGGGTTTGGCCGTCTTTTTCATCAGTGTTTCTACTGAATTCCCAGCATGCCATGCATGCCGACTTATTTTTCTCCGTAGGCGCTTCCCTTGGTATGTAGGTCACTGTCACCTATTAAGCCAATGTCATGTTTACATGCTTGGTGCTCTTCCTCTTCTTCCTCCTCCTCCTCTTCCTCCTCCTCCTCTTCCTCCTTCTCCTCTTCCCTCCTCTTCCACCTCCTCCTCTTCCTCCTCCTCTTCCTCTTCCTCCTCTTCCTCCTCCTCCTCCTCTTCCACCTCCTCCTCTTCCTCCTCTTCCTCTTCCACCTCCTCCTCTTCCTCCTCTTCCTCCTCCTCCTTTCCTCCTTCCCCTCCTTCTTCCTCCTTCCCCTCCTTCTTCCTCCTCCTCCTCTTCCTCCTCCTCCTCTTCCTTCTCCTCTTCCTCTTCTTCCTCCTCCTCCTCTTCCTCCTCCTCTTCCTCTTCTTCCTCCTCCTCCAAGACAGACCTTCCCTGGGCATGAAGCGCCCGTGCATCTGCTACAGGTTCCAAACCCACAGCTGGTAGAGCCTCTGCGCATATCCCAGAGACACTCAGTGTAAGAGTAAACGTGCACACCCATCTGTGCCAGAGCCCCTAGTGAGTCACTACCCAGATCCTCCTCCTCCTCCTCCTCCTCCTCCTCCTCCTCCTCCTCCTCCTCCTCCAGGGGGCTGCACGGAGCCTGCGTTCCCTATCTTGTTCTAAAATCACTGCATTTCTTCAGTTTCATCCTGGGAAAAGGCATCTCAACACAGACAAATATCACCCCCATCAGATTGCCCGTAGGCAAGTCTACAGGGCACTTTTTAATTTAATGATCGATACTGAAGAGCCCGGCCCATAGTGGGTGTGGTGCCACCTCTGGGCAGGTGGTCCTGGGCTGTGTAAGGAAACAAGCTGAGCATCCTCTCCATTGGTGTCGTCTGTCTGCAGCTTTATGTTGTGACAGTTCTATGACCATGCTGGTTTTGGAAGGACCGTGGATAGAGTTTGGGACTTGGGGCTGGGAAGGTAATGGGATGATGGAGGAGAAAGACGGGAATGATGGCAGCCTGGCTTTTGAAGTTTCGGAAGAAAGCAAAGACCATCAAGGCCATTCATGTGATTCTCTGAATTAGGAATCTTTGGCTCTGTTCGTCTTGGACTGAAGACTCAGTTGTGGTTAAGAAGAGACCAGAACCGCTGAAGGGGAACTTCTGCTTCACTGGATTTGATGCTGTTCAGCTGGGACTGAGGAATTAGCAGTGATTAAGAAGATGACAGCAGAGCCGGGCCGGGCGGTGGTGGCGCATGCCTTTAATCCCAGCACTTGCAGGCTCTGAGTTTGAGGCTAGCCTGGCCTACACAGCTACACAGAGAAACCCTGCCTCAAAGAAGGAGGAGGGGGAGGAGAAAAACAAGGAGGAGAAAGAGAAGGAGGAGGAGGAGAAGGAGGAGGAGGAAAGGAGGAGGAGGAAGAGGAGGAGGAAGAGGAGGAGGAAGAGGAGGAGGAAGAGGAGGAGGTAGAAGAGGAGGAGAAGGAAAAGAAGAAGGAGGGGAAGGAGGGAGGAGGAGGAAAAGAAGGAGGAGGAGGGGAAGGAGGAGAAAGAGGAGGAAAAGAAGGAGGAGGGAAAGGAGGAGAAGGAGGAGGAGGAAAGGAGGAGGAGGAAAAGGAGGAGGAGGAAGAGGAGGAGGGAAAGGAGGAGAAGGAGGAGGAGGAAAGGAGGAGGAAGAGGAGGAGGAAGAGGAGGAGGAAGAGGAGGAGGTAGAAGAGGAGGAGAAGGAAAAGAAGAAGGAGGGGAAGGAGGAGAAGGAGGAGGAAAAGGAGGGAAAGGAGGAAAAGGAGGAGAAGGAAGAGAGGAGGTGGAAGAGGAGGAGGAGGAAGAAGAGGAAGAGGAGGAGGAAGAGGAGGAGGAGGAAGAAGAGGAAGAGGAGAAGGAAGAGGAGGAGGAGGAAGAAGAGGAGGAGGAAGGAGGGGAAGGAGGAAGAAGGAGGGGAAGGAGGAAAAGGAGGAGGAGGAAGAGGAGGAGGAAGAGGAGGAGGTGGAAGAGGAAGAGGAGGAAGAGGAGGAGGTGGAAGAGGAAGAGGAGGAAGAGGAGGAGGAGGAAGAGGAGGAGGAAGAGGAGGAGGTGGAAGAGGAGGAGGAAGAGGAGGAGGAGGAGGAAGAGGAGGAGGAGGAAGAGGAAGAGGAGGAAGAAGAGGAAGAGGAGGAAGAGAGGAGGAGATGCCAGCACCAATTCATGTCTGGGAGTATCTCCTCAGGGTCAGCACACAGAAGCTGTGCTCCAGAGGGAGCCAAGGCTGCACCTCAGACTGTCAATCTGTGTAACGCATGAGTCACCCAGGTGGTGCTGATTACGAAGGCAGGAAAGATCATGGATAGCAGCTGAGGTTTGGCTCTCTGTGCCAGGCCCCAAGTCCCTCAAGGGAAGCCAAAACAGGCCACTGGTGAAGGGGAAGTCCAGGACTGAAGTGGTCATGGAGAGAAAATGAGGATTGGCGCCACGCGGCAGGGTCAGAGGCCCTGAAGAGAGACGCTATTGGTGGACGTTAATCCAGCCTCAGCCGGAGACTCCGGCCTTTCACACATGACAGTACCAGGGCTGGAGAGATGGCACAGCCGCTAAGAGCACAGGTGTGTTAAAAAGGATCTGGGTCCAGATCCCAGCACCCACATGCCAGCTCACACACAGCTGTCTGTAACTCCAGTTCCAGAGGCTATGACACTCCCACACAGGCATTTGCCCAAGCACAACACAAAGATACATAAAACAAACCATTAAGATTTATAAAAAAGACGACGGTACCACTGCATGACCATCTGTGAGTGCAGCGTGCAAGAACCCAGGAGACAAGGTGCCTGGCTGCAGAGGACCCAGAGGGAGAAGGAGGCGTCCAGAATGAATGGTCCTGAATGAAGCCCAGACACTGAACAATGAACTATTTACACTGTTGGGAGTTTAGCGTTGCGTGGTTTGGGTGTGACAATGCCCTCCCTGGTCATTCCCTCTTGGAGTAGAAGGCATCTGTCTAACTGTTTTCACAAGTCCACAGATAAGGGGCTTCGGGATTTTAGAGAGACTTTGGATATTCTGGGGAAACTATGGATGTTTTGGAGTAACGATGAATGCTGAAGATAATTTTTAAATGTTGTTTAAAGGTTGAACTTCAAAGACTGGACCTTTTAAAGTTTGGAGTATGTCTTATATAGTTTTACTGGCATTAATAGGACAACTTGGAAACAGCAAGAAAGGAAAGGTTATGGCTTAACAGTGATGCGCGTGTGTGCACCAGGTCAACAAGGGTCACTGTGCTGGCTAGTTTTTTGTCAACACGACACAAACGAGTAATTGTGAAAGGGGGGAAGGACCTCAATTAATAAAATGCCCCACCGGGTTGGTCTGCGGGCAAACCTGTGGTACATTTTTCTCAACTTCTCGGGTACCCCTCAAGAACTCTGAGAGGTTACTGCGTAAAGGTGGGACGTTACAATGGAGACTCCAGAATGTTGGAAAGGCCAAGACTGTGGAATATCTGCCACAGAGAGCTGCCAGCACCAAGTGGGACCTGCACGAGAGAGAAGCTGCACGTGGTGTTGGGGCAAAGCTGGACGGACAGACTTACTGAAGTCGCTGGGGCTGGGTGATTCTATAAGGAGGCTCAGAAGTTCGTGGAGCAGAACTTTGTTATCTGGCCCACCTATTCCCAACCTTGCTCTGTTCCCAACCTTTTCTTGCTATGCCCCTTCCTACCCCTTTCTTTTGGACAGGAAATTGATTGTCCTGTGTTATCATGTGCTGTAAATATGTAGCTTGGTTTTGATTAGTGTGGTGTGTGTGTGTGTGTGTATGTATCTCTGTGTGTGTGTATGTATCTCTGTGTGTGTGTGTGTGTATGTATCTCTCTCTGTGTGTATGTATCTGTGTGCGTGTGTGTGTGTGTATGTATCTCTGTGTGTGTGTATGTATCTCTCTCTGTGTGTATGTATCTGTGTGTGTGTGTATCTCTGTGTGTGTGTGTGTATGTATCTCTCTCTCTCTCTCTGTGTATGTGTATGTGTGTGTGTGTGTATGTATCTCTCTCTGTGTGTATGTATCTGTGTGTGTGTGTGTATGTATCTCTCTCTGTGTGTATGTATCTGTGTGTGTGTGTGTGTGTATGTATCTCTGTGTGTGTGTGTATGTATCTCTGTGTGTGTGTGTATGTATCTCTGTGTGTGTGTGTATGTATCTCTGTGTGTGTGTATGTATCTCTCTCTGTGTGTATGTATCTCTGTGTGTGTGTGTATGTATCTGTGTGTGTGTGTGTGTATGTATCTCTGTGTATGTATATGTGTGTGTGTATATGTATCTCTCTCTGTGTGTATGTATCTGTGTGTGTGTGTATCTCTGTGTGTGTGTGTGTATGTATCTCTCTCTCTGTGTATGTGTATGTGTGTGTGTGTGTATGTATCTCTCTCTGTGTGTATGTATCTGTGTGTGTGTGTGTATGTATCTCTGTGTGTATGTATCTGTGTGTGTGTGTGTATGTATCTCTGTGTGTGTGTGTATGTATCTCTGTGTGTGTGTGTATGTATCTCTGTGTGTGTGTGTATGTATCTCTGTGTGTGTGTATGTATCTCTCTCTGTGTGTATGTATCTCTGTGTGTGTGTGTATGTATCTGTGTGTGTGTGTGTATGTATCTCTGTGTATGTATATGTGTGTGTGTATATGTATTTCTCTCTGTGTGTATGTATCTGTGTGTGTGTATGTATCTCTCTGTGTGTATGTATCTGTGTGTGTCTGTGTGTATGTATCTCTCTCTGTGTGTATGTATCTGTGTGTGTGTGTGTGTGTTTGTATCTCTCTCTGTGTGTATGTGTATCTCTCTCTGTGTGTATGTATCTCTCTGTGTGTATGTATCTGTGTGTGTGTGTGTGTGTGTGTGTGTGTGTGTGTGTGTGTGTGTGTGTGTGGGGAGGACGGGTCACATGCCACACCATGCATGTGGATGGCGGATGCCAGAGCACAACTTTGTGGAGCTAGACCACTGCTCCCATCTTTGCACAGATTCCAGGGACCAAACTCAGTCCCCAGACTTCTGAGGAAGGCACTGTTACCTGAGGAGCCATCCCCAAGGCCCACTGTCTTTCTTTGCTTAAATGTTTTTATATGAGCTCAAAGTTTTAAAGAACTGTCTTGAGTTTCAGAAGACAGTGTCGGGACTCTTGACTATGCAGTAAGTAAATCTGGTGTAATGGCACTAGGTAGGTAGAAGTAGGAGAATCAGAAGTTCAAAGTCAGCCTTAACTTCATATTGAATTTGAGGCAAACCCAAGATACATATGTGAGACCATGACCAGACTGTCTCAAAAATTTTTATTTAGAACTACAGGAATTTTTAGAGGATGCATTTTGCACACTGCAAACTGATGGGGGATGTCTTTCTGTATGCTTCGAATACATGATTCTCTTATTGGTTGACAAATAAAGCTGTTTCAGCCAATGGAGAGGCAGGATTTAGCCAAGTGGGAAATCCAAACAGGGATAGAGAAAGGTAGTAGGCGTAGCCATGTAGCTACCTGGAAGGTAGGATGCCCAGGCATTCTCGGATAAACCAAGACCTCGTGGAAATATGCAGATTAATGGAAATGGATTAATAATTAAGAGAGAGCTAGCCAATAAGAAGCCTGAGCCATCGGCCAAACAGTTTATAACTAATACAAGCCTCTGTGTGTTTATTCGGACTAAATGGCCGAGGGACCAGGAGGGACAAAAACTTCCATCTGGAGCAAACAACTCCACTTCAGTACTAATTTCCTTTTCTAATTACTGTGATAGGATACCCTGACAAATGCAACTCAAGGAGAGGGCTTCTTCTGCCTCCCAGTTTCAGGGTACAGTTCATCACAGTAGGAAGCCACAGCAGCACCAGCTCAGTTTCTGTGGCCACACTCCTGGCAAGAAGCAACGTCGGGAAGGAAACAATTATTTTGTCTTCAGTTACAGTTACGTAGATACATAGCGGGGAAGCGGGGGAAGCGTCCCAACAGCGAGAGGCCAGATGGTCACATCTCACCCCAAATCACCAATGAATGAATGGGAGAATGAACGGGAAATAGACCGTGCTAAAAAAATCTCAAGGCTTGCCCTCCAGTAGCTTACTACCTTCAGAGAGGCTCCACCTTCAAAAGGGTCTGCAGCCCTCCCCATGCCACCATGTCACTGCAGGGGGGACATTTCGCCTGAAACCCTAACACGGCTGGTACAAACTCTCAATGGCAAATAGCCACCGGCCCTGGGACAGCGGACCGCATCTCCTTAAACTGTGAACAGACACGAAAACTGTCCCCCTCTCCTAATGCTTCCTGCCAGGCTGACGTGCACAGTAACAAGAAGAGCCACTAATATGTCACATTCACTGTTTCCCAGTGTACAGGTCAGTGGTATCAAGAACAAGAGTGCGGCTGGTCAATAATAACTCTTCCCGCTGGGCAGTGGTGGCGCACGAGAGGCAGAGGCAGGCGGATCTCTGAGGCCAGCCTCGTCTACAGTGTGAGTGCCAGGACTGCCAGAAACCCTGTCTCAAAAAACCAAACTTAATAATAATAATAATTCATCTCTAAAGTGCTATTGACCTGGCCCATCTTCTACCCTGATGTTACGGAATATTCCTTTATTCCGTATGAAGATATGTCACTGTGAAGTGGTTTAATAAGAAGCTAAGCGGCCAATAGCTAGGCACGATTTGGGAGTGAAGAAAGAACACGGAGAAGAAGGCGGAGTCACCAGCCAGATAAAGGAAACAGGAAAGCAGCACGGGCAGAACAGAGTAAAGGAGATAAAGCCTTGGGGCAGAAAGCAAACGGGGAGAAATGGGTTAGTTTAAGTTGTAAGAGCTGGTTAGAAACAAGCCTGAGCTATTGGCAGAGCTTCTGTAATTAATGAGAAGCCTCCCTGTGGTTATCTGGGAGCTGGATGGTGGGACAGTAAAGTCTGACCACACTCTGGGCCTGTAACACGGCTCCCCATTCTTCTCTTACTCCACTCAAGGGGTAACCACTGGTATACTTCCCTTCTGTCCATAAATTTGAACTGCTCTGAGGGCCTCATCTAAAGGGAATCCCACAGTAGTGTCCTCAGGACAGGATTACGTCCTCAAGATTCATCCATGCCGTAATGTGTCAAAGCTGCCTCCTTTTTAATGATTGATACACAGTCCTAAAAAGGGCGCATTTTGTCATGTGCTCATTAGGATCTGGAATATCCTTCAAAGGGTCACACGGTCAAGGCTTAGGCCCCGGCTTGTAGCGTGGTTGGAAGACGACAGATCCTGTAACACACGGGCCAGTGGATGGTCTTAAGTCATTCACGCACTGAAGCCGACTGTGGCGCTCCGACCCTTCCGGTTTCCATCTTCCTATCCCAGGCTCCTGCCTGAGGTGAGTGAGACGGAACTTCCCAAACTTGTGAGTGAAAGTAAACTTTTTCTTACTAAGCCATCCAGGTGGCAGGGTGACATCATCCGGATGGCATCCGTGGAGCGGGAACCCGGGGCGGTCATCTGTTTCACGTGTAAGTAAATTCTCCCCGAATGAACCTCACTTAACTCATATAGAGTCCAGTGAGTCTTGACTCCCACGGATTACACTGCCACGTGTGGGCTCCGGGAATAAGCCTTTTACAAACAAAAAGTGCAGAAATCTCTTGACTCCCTGCTTCCACTTCCTCTAGGTAGTGAGACCTTCGCACAGGAGAAAGTACCGGATCAAATGGTAATTCTATGCTTAGCACTTTGAGGAACACACACGCTATTTTCCAAAGCGGCTGCATCATCTTACACCCCCCACTGGCAATACACGAGTGTTTTAAATTCCCTAGTTCCTGGCCAACACCTGTTTTACGTTCCCTCACTGGCAGTTATTCTTGTGAGCCCTAAGGTAGAAGAAGTTCATCCAAGTCTTGACTTTCAAACAGGAAATCTTAAGAGGCCAGCCGGTTGTTGCTTGTCTATAGCATCTGTTTAGATTTCAGTAACAAACGAAGTGCCCTCAGCCAGGAGGTCTGGGCTTGGTCTCCAGGCAGCCCTGGTCCCTCTTTATCACCATCCCCCACGTACAGCCTCAGGGACAACCAGCCTCTGCCCCTCCTCTCACCGGCTGTAACTATGAAAGCTATGAACACCAAGAATGTGTTCTTATCAGTCGCAAACAGAACTGGAGCTGTCTCACGCCTACCTGGTGTTTCTCAACTGGAGATCCCACCTCACAAACTTGAGCAATACAAGTTTCTCTTCCTAGTCGCTTTTGGTTCCTGCCACCCAGCCCAGTCTAGCCTTGGACTACGTAGCCCAGGCTGGCTTCAAATAACCCTGCTGGTTCAGCCTCCTAAGTGGTAGGATTACAAGCAAGCACCACCACACTCAGTCAATACAGCTTGTTTTCAACATTCTTTAAGACCACCTCAAGTGGGAGACGATTCTCCAGGCAGAACACTGCCAGGATGAGCCCCTCTACCAGTGAGCTGACATCAGTAACGGCACAAGTTTCCAAGACCAATGAACCCTACACTGTGTGTAAATGTCTCCTTCCTGCCTTACCACGCCCCCCCCAGGCTCAAATCTCTATAAGCACACCCAGACTTTATACTATGGCTTGCCTAGTCCTGTTACAATGCTCTTTAACATTCTGAAATACGTATTATTTTTGGAGAATGTCTAGTATTTTGGAGAATGTCTGAAATAAGTATTACTTTTGAAGAATTTAAATGGTCTTCCGGGTTGGACTTTCAATGTCCACCAAAAGGACCACATGCTAAAAGTTTGGTTACTAGCTCACGGTGCAACTGGCAGGAAGCAAAACCTTTAGAAGGGGCTTAGTGAGCCAGGCAGTGGTGGTGCACACCTTTAATTCCAGCACTCGGGAGGCAGAGGCAGGTGGATCTCAGTGAGTTCCAGGACAGCCAGGACTATTACACAGAGAAACCTTGTCACAAAACAAACAAAACAAAAAACAACACCAGAAATTCTGGGGCGGGGTGCGCTTAGTGAACGGAAGTTGGACTATCTGACCCAGACTTCAGGGAGACTGTAGGACTCTCTTCCTCTCCGTTTCCCAGCTGCCTAAAGGGAAGGCGCTTCAGTAGCAAGGTCCAACACCCCTCATACGCTTGCTGCCACAGGCCCGAAGCAACAAACAGAAATCTCCAAGACTGTGAGTTAAAATGAGCCTCTCCTCTTTTCAAGTTGTTCATCTCAGCTATTTCCACTGCAGCAAAAAAGCTACCAAAGGTTGGTACAACGCCTGCTTTCCTACCTGCAGGCAACTCTACTTCCATGGGCTCGAAGTCTCGACATTTGGGGCAGCTAACTCTCCACATACAATGACTCACACAAGTCTTGTTCTTGTTTGGGTTTTTTCTTTGAGTCAGGGTTTCTCTGTGTAGCTTTGTAGACCAGGCTGGCCTTGAACTCGCAGAGATCTACCTGTCTCTGCCTCCAGAGTGCTGGGATTAAAGGCGTGCGCCAGCACTGCCTGGCTCCAGCAAGCATTTTAAAGAATACACCTGCAGAACTAGCGATACTAGCTGAGAGAGCTTGTTCAGCATGCATGAAACCTCAAGTTTGACCCCCAATACTGCATAAACAGGGCATAGCAACCCGTCCTTACAATCCTAGCATTGGGGAAATGGAGGCAGGAGGGCCAGAAGTTCAAGATCATCCTCAGCTACCAGGTGAAGGCCAGCCTGAGATGTAGGATAACCTGAGTAAAAAACAAACAAAAAGGCCATACCGAACATGTATGAACTTTTTCCTTGTCATTATTCCCCTAAACAATAAAGTGTAGCAACTATTTACACAGCGTTTACCTTGGGCTGTTTTATAAGTCATTAACAGATTGTCAGGATTATAAAATATGAATATAGGATGCCATAAGTTATATGCAAATACCACACCACATGAAGCAAGGGAATAGAGTTTATGCAATTTGGGTCTTCCCAGGGGTCCTGAACAAATGTCCTGTGAAAAGAGTGAGAGCTCTTGCCCTGGTCCACTCCCATGTCATGCAAAGGCACAAAAAAGAAGCTTGGTAGTCGAATCCTGAGCCTGCGTTTCGAAGGGCACTCTCCAGCTCTCCAGGAGTAACACCAGGCCCGTTCATTAACAAGGTCCTTTAAACTCAAAGCCAGCAGCTCCCCAAACCTCTCCACTGAAGAATTACAATTAGAATTTAGCCTCCCTGGAGCTGGGACTTCCTAGAAATGCTTCCACCTGTCAATTGTAAAGGTACAATCTCCTAAGGAAACAGAGTTAATAACAGTGTAAGAAACCACAAGGTTTAGTCTCCCTTAACCTAAGAGTTTGGCCATTATGTATCACCTTTTAAGTAGGTATAGTAAGAGAGTATGGGGAGTTGGTTTTTACTTTATTTTGTGGGGGCCTGCAGGCTCACTATGCCACCCAGACTGGGATGACAGGCACATGCCGTCATATCTGCCCCGAGAATAGATTTTTAAAATGGTTGTAGCTTCAGCGTCTGTAATAGTATATAGCATGAGTGTCAAAGAAAAAGATATCTGTTAAAGTAGATTTTACTAAAGCGAATCTCTCTGCCTTTGGCCACCACGAGTAATCTTAACCAACAGCAGTCGGTGGAAAGTGAGGAAACACAAAACTAGTGAATATTACATTTCCACTTTATTAATTTAAAAGCACAGTATGGAATGTGTGGTAACACACACCTAGAGTCCTAGATACTCAGGATTCTGAGGCAGCAAGATCATGAGTTGGAGACCAGCCTGAGCTACACAGTGAGAGACTATTTTTGAAAAAACACACATACAATAAAATACATAGTATGTAGATATAAACAAAAAATTTCCACGGTTTTGATTTTTAAAAAATAGGGTGCTTAGGATTAAACCCAGGACCTCTAAACAATTTTAGTTTTGTTTTGTTTTTTGTTTTTTTTTTTTAATTTAGAAGTCTCCTGAAACACAAAAACTGAGCTGAAACTAATTCTTGCTAATTGATAGGTTTTTCTTATTAATGTTTTTTGTTTGTTTGTTTTTGGTTTGGGTTTTTGGTTTTTTGAGACAGGGTTTCTCTGTATTGCCTTGGAGTCTGTCCTGGAACTCAGTCTGTAGACCAGGCTGGCCTCAAACTCACAGAGATCTGCCTGCCTCTGCCTCCCAAGTGCTGGGATTAAAGGTGAGAGCCACCTACACCTGGCAACTCTGTGTGTGTGTGTGTGTGTGTGTGTGTGTGTGTGTGTGTGTGTGTGTTGTTCTTGTAACTAAAGTCTGCACTCAGATTTCTTGTTTTCCTCTAACGTCTCACATTTGATGGCATGTCTCCTGACTCCTTCTGGCTCGTTATGAGAGCTCCTCAGGTTTCATTGGAAGCTCAGCCATGATGTTCCCCAGCTGAGGTTAATGTGGTTTGTGTCCTGTTTCTCTCGAGGGGTTGGCAAGGGTACCACACAGGTAAAGCACCCATTCTCACAGTCCCATCAAAGGCACATGTGGGTTTGCTTTGGTTTTTCTTTTTAGTCACAATAAACACCTCTGTCCAATTACATGTCTGTACAAAGTGGAGACAGCCCCTAAGCGTAGCTGCCAAGTATATCGGATGTTATTAGAGACACATCTGCATGCTTGGGAAACCACACTTGGGTTGACTTAGGTTTTACACTGAGATGGCAGTGCTTTCACTGTGAAATTAATTTCTTTAAATAAAGATCGCTGGCTTTGTGCTTTCCCTCAAGGCTGTCAGTTCTGTGTCTCTTTTCTGAAGGTCCTTGGCTCCCTGGCCATGTCAGAGTTCCCAATGTCTTCTGTAATCAGAGCTAAGTGTATTTCCTTCCCACTCGCTGGCAGCCAGGTCCTCGCCCCTAGAGCTCTCTGAAAGCCACGTTTACTTACTTTCCCCTTCAAAGCATTCTGCCTCTCGCGTCCAGTGCCTGTCACAGGCCTCTCAACGCAAATGACATGCATGACACGGACAAAAGCGGCTCTGAGCCTCATCCCACTTTCTATATCACCACGGAGCGGTGTATCTGGTGACCCAGGCCATGCATGCTCGGCGGCGGGGGTGGTGGGGGCCCACTTTGCACGCCTGTTTTGTTTTCTTCGCGCTTCAGATGGTTGAAATGTCAAGCAGAGGTAACTCCGCTAAGGACCCCCGGGGGCCAAAGCCAAAGCCACATTGGCTGGGAAGAACAGACCTTGCACTCAAGGTGAGAGAGGGTACCCCAGTGGCGCCTGCACACCCTGCGGGCCCACCACTCACACACACACCCTAAGTGCCCTCCCTCCCAAAGGCACCCCAGGCCCAGAGCACAGCCAGGCAGGCCTGGCTCCACCCACCTCTGGCTTTTATGGAGAGGCGGTCCTGCCTGACAGCAGGTGAGTGCGGGCCTGTGGGCTGCAGCGCTGCAAGCCAAGCACCTGCCCGGTGCCTCCCCAGCAGGGTGGCGTGAAGGGTTGCACCGGTCTAGGAACGGGGCAAGAAGTCCCGTGAAGGGCTCCTTTTTTGGAAAGAGTGCAGAAGGCCTCTCGGGCCACTGACGAGAGACACGGAGAGACCGCGCGCGCGGGACGCAGCGATGATGCATTCGGGGCAGCGGGGAGAGCGCGCAGCCCGGGCCCGGCCCCAGCCCGCCCTACCTCGCCTTTTAGCGCGCACAATGCCCTTCTTCTGCAGCACGAACGTGGACCCGTTCACGAGGCTCGACACCACAGCCACGCCCAGGCCGAGCGACACGGCGGCGGGGCTCGGGCCGCGCGCCCCCTCCCCGGCCGCCGCCGCCGCCGCCGCCGTAGCCGCAGCCGCCGCCGCCGCCGCAGTCCCCATGCCGCCCGCGCCGCCCGCCCTCCGCTGCGCGTGCGCGCCGCACCCCGCGGGCTGGGCTGGGAGCCGAGCGGGCCGGGGGCGGGGCCGGGGGCGGGGCCGGGGCCGGGCGGGGCGGGGCCGGAGAAAGAGCCCGAGCCGAGGAGTTCCGATGCTGGAGCGGGGCGGGGCGGGGCCGTGGGCGGGGCCGAGGAGGGGCGGGGCGGGGCCGGAGCCCGAGCCGGAACCCGAGCCGAGGAGTTCCGATGCTGGAGCGAGGCGAGGCGGGGCGGGGCCGGGGGTGGGGCGGGGCCGGGGCCGGGGCGGGGCCGGAGTCAGAGCATAGGAAGCAGAGCCAGAGCCCGAGACCGAGCCAGAGCCCAGGGGTTGCTGGAGCTGGGCTGGGCGGGGCGGGGCGGGGCGGGGCGGGATTGGCCTTGTCTGGGGTGCACGCTGTGGGAACCAAGGGTGCAAAGGCTTCTGAGGTCTCCGCGGAAGCTGAGAGGATTGGGCAGAGCGGCTGCTGCAGGGTTTGGGGAAGAACGAGCTGCAGTACTCAGAGCCCAGGGCCTCTGGCGGAGGAGATGCTCCGACTGTGGTCTCCGCAGGGGTTCCGATCCTTGCTACCGAAGAGATGTGTTCTTCACATTGCTCTGCTCTCTGGGAGGTCCGCCGCCTTCGCCCTTGCGATCGTGCTGTATTTATTTAATTCTAATTCTTAATAAATATATATATATATAATCTCAAAACTATAGGAGAAAGTTAATTGGGCTCGCTCCGTCAACTCGCCCGAGTATTGTGGGCGTTTCCCACGTTTCCAAGGGCAACGCACTATTTTTCCTCTTTTATTTCCATTTTGCCTCACAATTACTGTCTTAATAGCTGTGTGATGTCCCCTAAAAGATAATGCATCAAACCATTCAGCCGTTGTTGGTTGTTGGGTTGCTCCAACTGTTGTTTTGTTTTTTCTTATTTTAAATCATGCTGTAATGAAAGCTTAATTTTTAAAAATCTTTCATTAGCCGGGCTGTAGGAGCGGTGCACGCCTTTAGTTCCAGCACACAGGAAGCAGAGACAGGTGGATCCCCGAGTTCGAGGTCAGCCTGGTCTACAGCGTGAGTTCCAGGTCAGGGCTACACAGAGAAACACTGTCTTAAAAAACCAACCAAACAAACAAAACCCCTAAAACTACTGAATGAGCCTGTTCCGTAAAAGCCCCTACCCTCGTAAGTGGGCACATTGAAACCATTGAACTAGGGTAGAAAGGTAATTATTTGGGGACAAACTGCTGGCTGACTCAGATACTATGGAACACCACCCTTCCAGAATAAGCCTTGTCAGTATTATTGGGATAGACGATTCAGCAGCTCTGCTTTGGGACCTAACCATTTTAACCATTTTAAACTGTGCAACCCCGGAGGCACTAGCTACGTTCACTGTGCCCGCTGGCATCATCCATCACTATTCTCTTTGAAAACGTTTCCTTCGTTCTCGTTTCCACGCAGTGTGGAAATAGCCAAGATAGCCTCTAATTAGCATTAATGTAAGTGGAATCACGTGGTTAATGTCCCTTGTGACTAGTTCATTTCTTGTTGTATTTGTTCAAGGTTGAAACACATTGTACCACATTTAAGAACTCCGTTCCTTTTTATGGCCACGTAGTATTTAATCCTATTCATATGCAGCATTTTGTTCATTTGTTTCATCCGCTAAGAGACACGGCTTGTTTGCATCTCTTTAAAATTTCCCTATGTGTATGTTTGCCTGCATGTATGTATGCGCACCACTTTTGTTCTTGAAGATGTGTGGAAACCAAAAGAGGGCCTTGGGTCCCCTGGCACACGAGTTACAGAAAGTTGTGAGCTGCCTGCCATGTGAGTGCTGAGAAGTAAACCCACGCAGGTCCTCTGCAAGAGCAGCACCTGCTGAACCATCTCTCGGCTCTTGTTTATATCTTCAGACCATTGTGAATTAAGCTGCACTGAACACTGGTATGCACATTTATATGAAGGGTCTTCTTTTTAAAAATGATTTTTTTTACATATGCACATGTGAATATGTGGACCACATGCACCTGAGGGCAGGTACCCGGCACAGGATCCCCTGGAACTGCAGTTACAGGTTATTGGGAGCTAGCACAGTGGTGGGAACTGAACTCGGGTCTTTGGTAAGACCAATGCACACTCTTAACTACTGAGGGATCTCTCCAGCCTGTTATTATTATTATTATTATTGCTATTAATAATTAGTATTACTTGCTTTTTCAAGATAGGGTTTCTTTGTGCAACAGCCCTAGCTGTCCTGGAACTCACTTTGTAGACCAGGCTGGCCTCAAACTCACAGAGATCCTCCTGCCTCTGCCTCCCAAGAGCTGGGATTAAAGGCGGGCACTACCACCGTCGAGATATGGATCCCTTCCTCAGCAACAGCTTGTGTGTGTCTAGGATCTGAGGGGAGGTTAAAAAGAGGATCCAGATCGCATTGCTTGATACCCACAGTTACACTTTGTACAGTAAGACCCACGGGCTCACCTCCTTGGGCTGAGACAGCGAATCCCTTCCTGTGTTGCAAATCCCTGCCTGCATTGCTTTTTGGTCCTACACACCTGAGGGTAATTTCTCTCCCTGGATCCACGCTAACCTAACTCAAATGTTTGGCTAGTGGTGTCATCAAGATGGCAACAGACATGTGAGTTGACTTCTGTCTTTGGAGAGTGACAGAATTGTCTTCCTTGCTTCTGCCCCCTTGGGACCCGTTGCTTTTGCGTTTACTTTTCAGTGACAGTGACATGGACAGATCGAGGAAAAAGAACAGGCGGATGCTACCCTTTACCAAGTTCCTGACTCCAGCATCCTACTTCTTTCTACCAGGGTGTCCTTGGCCGAGCTCTGCTGGGTGCTGTCCGCATCATTTGGATGGTGTTTCACTGTGTGTTTCAGCTTCTCTCTATCTGCTACTGCTTCTTGTGCTCATTCAAAGCCGAAAGAATGGTCACGGAGACAAAAAGGGTGCTTTGTTCTGGTTTTCTGTCTTGTGTCTTCCAAAAGGTCTACTCGGGATCTTACAAAGCCTCACAGTTGCACACAGGTACTAATAACTTGTTGCGTTATCCTATTGTGTAGTTTGGATTCAGCTTCCTTTTGTTAAAATGTCATTGTACAACACTGCCATGGAATAACCAGGTTCATAAGAATATCTGTTTATAAAAGATGGGCACAGCTGGCCCCATTGATTGTTGATAGTGATTAAGATGGCTGAATGCTTTTTTTTTTTTTTTTTTTTTCTTCCCAGAATTGACAAAAACAAGGTATGTAAAACTTGAGGATGTTTCTCGTTTCTCGGTCAGGCGGGTCTGGGCTGACATCACTCTTCTGCAGTCCCCGTTCCCAGTAGAAAATGTGCACAAGTGCTTTTGAGACACCAGCCAGGGAATTTGTTCTTCCCACAAGTCCCTGTGAGATCCGTAAACCCCAGCAACACACCACAACTCTGCTCGTACACACCCGTCCAGCCAACAACAGCAACTTTCTAGTTTCTAAAGACACCTTCCTTCTTGAGTTCCTAATAAACAAATAGACATGTTTTCTTTATTCATCAACTATTAAAAAAAAAAAACCCACAAAACTCTTAAAGCTTTCATTTGGAAACAGAAAGGTCTTAATATTTGTGGACAAAGTTATTCATTGCATTTAAAAAGCTATGCTTTTGTTTTTGGCCAGCAAGATGGCTCAGTGGGCAAGGTCTTACCACAGAAGCACCTTAGTTCTGTCCCCAGATCCTACATAAAGGCAGTGTGCCCCTCCTCTGTATCATATACAATATAATAATAATTTATTTTTTGCAAAAAGCTGAAACATATGAGAATTTGTGTGTCATAATACAATTTCTAAGCTCAGAGTTCAATATATTCATGTCAGACCTCTGCTTAAATATATACGTAATTAATGTTTATCTAAAATGTTGGTTTTTACCCTAGGTTTATCTACTATTACACAGTAGTTAAAAATACCAGTCTGGAGGACTGGAGAGACTGCTTAGCCATTAGAAGCATCCATTTCTCTCCCAGAGGACCTGAATTCAAGTAAGATGGCCTCCAACTGCCTGTAACTCAAGCTCCCTCTTCAGGCCTTTTAGGGCACTGCACTCATGTGCACATACACACAGACGGACATACAATCACAAATCAAAATAGAATATTTTAATTTAAAAAAAGTTCTGGACTGGGGGTTGGAGAGATGGCTCAGTAGTTATGAGTGTGCAGTCCTCTTCCAGACGACCCAGATTTAATTCTCAGCACCTATACCCAGTAACTCACGACTGCTTAGGACTCAAGCTCTAGAGAGATCTAATGCCTCTGGCTGCTTCACGCATCTGCCCCCCCACAGAGAGAGAAGGGGGGAGGAAGGGAGGGAGGGAGGGAGGGAGAGGGAGAGAGACAGGGAGGGAGGGAGGGAGAGGGAGGAAGAAAGAGAGAGACAGAGAGAGATAAGAGACTATTAAAATAAATCTTAAAAAGAAGTACCAGGCAGGCACAACTGACTTTCTGGTGTTTAATAAAACAATACTTGGAGTCCTATAATGATATTATCAGAGGGATTAAGAAGGGAGAATATTTTCTCCCCAGTCTACTAGGTCCCAGGGAACTGTGGAGCATCTCTCAAGATGTCTTATAAATGTTGGGGTGGACTCACCTGTTCCCTTGCTCATGGAGGCCATGAGGACCCACCGGTGAATTCTAATTCCTGTCCAGTATACAAAAGGAGGGAAAACACAAAGGAAAAACTCCTAGATGCTTCCAAGTGCAGCTACAGCCAGATGAGGCAAGGTCCTTGATTTTCCTCATTTAGCCGGAACAATTGGCAGAAGAAATGCTAGAGGAGTCAGAGATTTGCTGCAGGCCCAAATGATTCCCGAGGACAAGATCCTCAAATGGGCTTAGCAGGAAAAAAAAAAAAACCAAACATTTTGGCAACTTGAATGATTTTAAACAGGAAAAAAAATTTTTTTGAAAACCCAGAAATGGTTTTAAATGATTGATATGTCTCCTCAACAGTCTAAGTTAGAGAGGAAGCCTCCCATCCAGCTTATAGTCCATCATGTAGAGAGGTCAGGGCAGGAGCTCGAGGCCAGACTCTGCAGGCAGGAACTGGAGGAGGGCTGTCAAAGGGATGCTGCTTACTGCTCCCCGTGGCTTGCTCAGCCTGCTTTCTTTTTGGGGGGGGAGGGGTTTGAGGCAGGGTTTCTTTGGAGCCCATCTTGGAATTCACTCTGTAGACCAGGCTGGCTTTGAACTCATAGAGATCTGCATGCCTCTGCCTCCTGAGTGCTGGGATTAAAGGCGTGCACCACCAATGCCCTGCTCAGCCTGCTTTCTTGTGCAACCCCCAAGGATGGTTGGTACCAGCCCCAGTGGGCTGAGCCCTCCCACATCAATCAGGAAACGAGAAATGCACCATAGACAATCTAATAGGGGCATTTTCTAAATTGAGGCACCCCTTTTCCGGGTAACCTTAGCTTGTGTCCAGTTGACAAATAATTTAGATTGCATAGGATTGTACTCCCCACACAGTTTTCAACTTATATGAGATGTTGTTCGTATAGCTATTTCTCACTAATGCTTTTCTTCTTGATAAAAAAAAAAAAATGCAGCTCAGATATACTACTCCAGACCATCAGTCACTGCTGTGTCTATCTACAGCTGCCACTGTTGTAGCCTAAAAATTAAATAATGGCTAAGTTTCTTTTATCCTCCTATTTAAAAGCCAGCCGGAATAGAGATCCCATGCTGATTCTATCTACTCCAAAAGCCATCAAGGAAGGGCCTGAAAGCAGGTCCTGAGTTCACTGCTCTGGAGACCAGCCGTACAGACCAAAGTGAAAAAAACAAGAGAGGACCCAATCCATGGAAACTCTTGTGATCCCATCAAGAAACTCTAGTGGATTTTGACATTTGAGAGATACCCTCTTTTGTGACTTCTGGCCCCCCACTTAGGACCACCGTTAACAACTTTTGCCTCTACCTCTCCCCCATATCAATTTCCAGGCATCGGTGAAGGCCTTCCTTATGTACACTGTGAGGATGTGTAGCTGTGATCGGTGTAATAAAACAGTGCGTGGCCAACGGTGAGGCAGGAGAGATAGGCAGTACTTCCTGGTAGGGAGGAAGGTGGAGACAGCAGCGGGACACACAGAGGAAACAGGAGGCGCAAGACAGAAGAGGGGTCACGGCATGTGGCAGAATGTAGATTGATATAATTAGGTTAAGTTTAAGAACTAGTTGAGAACAAGCCTAAGCTAAGGCCGGGCTTTCGTAATTAATAAAAAGTCTCAGTGCCTGTCATTATTTGTTTGTTGGAGGTTCAAAGAAAAATGCTGCCACACTTCCTTTCCTCCACACACCTGGTTGCTATAGAAACAGAACTGCCAACACACTTTCCGTCTTTTAGATAGGCCCCCTGGAGGTGTACCCTGATGGCTTCATTCTGCTGCGTGAAGTAGTCAGGCTGCTCCTTACCCCAATTTCATCATGGCAAGGTCATTTCTTCAGAGGGATGGTGGGTGATTAAAACAGAAGGTTAAAACAAAACAAAACAGAAAGGCTAGGCAGCCCAGGATAGAAAGAATGCAAGAAACAAACAAACAAACAAACAATAATAACAACACCGCCCCCAATCCCAAAACACAAAACAAAACTAAAGCCAGGCAGTTGTGGCATACACCTTTCTTTAATTCTACCACTCGGGACGCAGAGGCAGGCACATCTCTGTGCGTTTGAGACCACCTTGGTCTACAGGGTGAGTTCCAGGACAGTCAAGGCTACACAAAGAAACCCTGTCCCAAAAAGCCACCACAACAAAAAACAAACCCAAACAAACAAACAAATGAAACCACCACTGACACCAAAACAAAACCAACAACCCACTTTCCCTCCTGGCAGAAAGCATAAACTGTCCATGAGTTTCTTGGCAGCTTGATCCTGGCCAGAAGCCGGAAACGTCAAAGGTGTTTGGGGGACCTAATTCCTGATCTGACTTCTGTATAATTCTACCTCTTTATAGGGAGAATAATTAAAATAGCAGCAAAGCCCTAGTAAGAGAAATCTTCAGGTCAAGAGAATAGCATCGCTGGCCAGGGTAAAAACACTACATTCTAGTTGGGACAGGCCAATCCCTGAGTCTTGGGACCCCACCCAACCCCAGGAAAGTGGGCGTGGGCAGATGTTTCTTTGGGCTGCCAGCTCACAAAAACAACACAGAGTCTTACTATTAACTATGAAAGCTCCGCTAATAGCGTAGGCTTGTTTCTAACTAGCTCCCATTTCTATTAATTAACCTCTCCCGCATGACCTGCTTCCTCCTCCTCTGCCTACTGGGGCCTCCTGGAGTCTCCAACCTTCTTCCCAGCATTCTCTCTGCTCTGAAAATCCTGCCTAGCTATTGACCGTTTAGCTTTTTAGTAAATCAATCACAGTGACACGTATTCACACAGTGTAAAGGAATATTCCACAACAGATGGGCTCACCTTAAGCCACGCTTGAGCTTCACTTATCACAAAAATTCACTGTTAATAAAGGCATCGTAAGGTCAACAAATGCTGCAGAAAAAATATAATAAAGGGGGTATTGTGAGAATATATATATGAATATTTAAAGTTCAAAGATAGCCTGAGGAAGGCCCACATCCCCTGAATCTCCCCCTTTGTACTCATTAGCTGTTCATCTCGGATTGTGAAGTCTAGTGTAGTGGTGTCTTCCTGGTGAACCTGTAACGGTGACCACACCTCTTTGCGTGAGGCTTCAGGTGGGTGAAAGCAGAAAGAGGGAAGCGTTGAGGCCTGGCTTCTCTTGGGTCAGCTGACCCAATAGGAAGGGCAGGGAAGCTCTCCCGCGGTTCTTTATAATTATCTGCGTAAATGTTCCCCAACGAACACCCATTTATCACTTATCGTGGGTCTAGTGAAATCTTTACACCCTTGCCTACAATCAAGCTCCCATCAATGGGATGAGATGCCATCTTCACCTGCGTTTAGTGAAAACAACAGAGAGCATCTCGGACGTACACGCTCACTAGCCTAGTTTGGGTGTTCAACAATTCTTTTTGGGGGAAAAAATCACGTTGCCAAGCTACTTTTGTTCATGTGTTACATGAAAAGATTATTCTTTTCCCACGAACCCAAACCAGGTCCTCTGTTTTAGGAGCAAGTGTTCTTAATGCCATCTATCTTTTCATCCCCGTATGATAAATTACTAATGAATAGTATGCCATCATTCTTAAACACAAAATCCTAAGGACGATTGGCACCAGCTTATGAAGAATTTGGCAAGGCCAGTGCTGTTAGGAATTGGCAGGCAGACACAGGGAAACGAGGCTCTAGGAATATTAATGAACTTTTCATTTAAACATTTAAGATAGTTGACTTCCTGCTTCTTTTCCCTCTCCAAGGCAAAGACTGTGGGCTTTTTCCTACCGGAGGGAACTGTTTAGTGACATTTTCAAATCTGTCACCAAGAAGGGTGTCTTGTATGGAGAACCAGTCAGCTTCCCTTTTTTTGGGCCTGGATTATTTAATCCTCTCTAATAGCACAATCTAGTTTTATGAGACAGAGAGAACTACCCATTGATATATATATATATATATATATATATATATATATATATATATCTTCTGACAGATGTCATATTTGGATCCTTTTTCTAATAGGTCACTGTCTCTGTGCATTTTGTGTTCTCTCTCTCTCTCTCTCTCTCTCTCTCTCTCTGTCTGTGTCTCTGTGTGTGTGTGTGTGTGTGTGTGTGTGTGTGTGTGCGTGCCTGCATGGTGTTTCTGTTTTCAAAAAACCTTGGCTGAGTGCTGAGACCTTGGTTTTCTTGCTGCCTTTGTCCACCCAACCACCTTGGACAATCTCATGATGATGGCATCACTGTGGTCTGAATGTCCCTTCACGACTTCTGATGAAACGCTTTTGTAACAGTGCTAAGAAGTAGACCCTTTAAGAGGCGATCGCCGAGTCAAGAAGGACATGCCTCATGGAAGAATTAAATTAATTCTCCTGTACAGATAGGGTTTCTGGTTAAAATGGTGTGTTTGCTTGGCGTATTCTCGCTACGCATGGATTCTCTTGCCTCTCTTCCATGTTATGCTACATCAGAAATGCCATCTCCAGATGCCAGTGTCATTCTCTTGGACTTGGCTTCCAGAAGTGTGAGGATCAAAATTTCTGTATTGACTATTCAGTCATGCTATTCTGTTACAGCAACACGAAATGGACGGCAGACATCGTTTTTAGAGCTAGGGGCCAACGATGTCTTGAAGCCTCCACACATGATAGATTTCACTGGTAATGGGGCAGTCCCCAATCAGCTTCGCAGCCCCGCCCAACCTGTCTGTTTTGGATGTGGTTGAATTTGAAACTTTGTTCATATACTTTTGGAACAAAGGAGAACTGTAAATCAGAGTCAGAGTCTTTGGGAAATGTGGTAGAAGATGGTTGCCCTTTTATACTGTTTCCTGCTGTCTGAAACAGAAATATCTAGGGCTAGGGCAAATCCCTTAACCCACAGAGTGACTCTGAAGCTACATACCGAGAATGAAAAAGACAGGCAATTTTTTCCCCCCTTTGGAGACAGGGTTACTTCAAAGTAGAAATAGCTCTCAGTAATACATATGTATAGTACTATTACAAGGAACAGTCCTACTGACTGCAAATGGAAATCTGGAATTGTCTAAGTGACTATATTTAACCTAGCACCACTGCTTAAAGGGTGAAAAGAAACAAGCATTCAAGAGACAATCTAGAAGAAAGACAAACATGACAGGCATTTCATTGAATGTAAATGCTTAACTTTGGAGCCTGTCCTGGAACTTACCCTGTAGACCAGGCTGGCCTGGGACTCACAGAGATCTGCCTGCCTCTGCCTCTCAAGTGCTGGGATTAAAGGTGTGCACCATCACTGCCCAACAAAGACAGGCAACTTTAACTTTGCAATTGAGCCTCCATATCACATGGGGCTTTGCCTATCCCTCAATGCAGCCTTCTTACACTTGGGTAAAATGAACTATCGTATTTAAAATGACGTAACACCCCCATCTCTCTCTCTCTCTTTTTTTTTTTGATATTTTTTTAAAATTCAAATTTGCAACAAGCTTGTTTTACATGTCAATCCCAGTTCCCTCACCCTCTCCCCCTCCCAAACCCCATCCCATCCCCTTTCTGCTCCCCAGGGAGGGTGAGGCCTTCCAGGCACCCCCATCTCTTAACTAAAAATGTCCCACGTCCTTTGGCTTTTTCTCTACTCATGGAAAAAGTTTAATTTCTGAGTGTTTGGAGATTGTGTTGCCTTTTTACTTATTTTTAGTTTAATTCCACGATGATCGGAGAACATATTTTTTTGTGACTTCATTGCCTTTTGTTTTCCCCTTTTTTTTTTTCTCCCTCCCACTCCCGAGGTAGGGACTCTGTATGTCAGAAATCCACCTGCCCCTGCCCCCCACCCCGAGTGTCAATATGAAAGACGTGCACCACCAGCAGGCCCGGATCAACTGCTTTCTCTTAAATTTTGTCTTATGCCCAGTGGCTGCAAGGCCAGGACGACGCGGTAGCGCAGCTCATGCATCCTCGCAGGTCTCGGCGCGCAGGAAATGAAGCGCAGCGAGCTTCGGGTCCCTGGAAACACAACAGTGGAGGATGCAGAGGGAGCCAGCAAGCCCGCAAGCCTGCAAGCGAGCCAGCGTGCGTGCGCGCGCAGAGGTCCCGCCTCCCGGCGCCTGCGGTTGGCTGTCGTCAAGCGGGTGAGCGTCTAGCAGGAAGGCGAGCCGCGGTGGGAGAAGCGAGCGGAAGTCGGGCGGGCCGTGCGATGCCGCTTGCCCATTGGCTGAGGCGGCCTCGCAGCGGCGCGCGATTGGTCAGACGCAGCCATGCGTCAGCCTGCGCTCCGGGCCGCGGACGGGGTCGCTAGCGCCGGCCGGCTCCTGGCAGCGGGGAGCGTTCCCGCAGCCGCGGGCGGGCGGAGCGGGCCGAGCGGGCGGGCCGAGCGGGCGGGCGGAGCGCGGCGAGCGCGGGCGGGCGGCGCCCGGGTCTGGCCGAGCGGGGCCGGAGGACGGCGGACGGACGGGCCGAGGACAGGACCGGCGGCGCCAGGTCCGGGAGAGCGGGGCCCCGAGCGCGGGCGGCGGGCGGCGGGCGGGCGTTGGCGCGGACGGACTCGGGCCTGTGCCGGGCGCTGTGCGGGCCGCGCGCTGTCGGCTGCAGCCTGCGCCGCTGCAGCCTGTTGTAGATCTGTCCGTCTGTCTGTCTGTCATCCATGTATGTATGTATGTATGTATGTATGTATATGTATGTATCCGCAGATGTGATCGATTGTTGTAGCTCTATCACCTACCTACCTACCTACCTATTCTAATCTATCTATCTATCTATCTATCTATCTATCTATCTATCTATCTATCTATCTATCTATCAGTCATCAATCTATCCGCAGCTAGGATCGATTGTTATTTATTGCCCCCACTCCGGGCTGCTATAGATAAAGTGGTCGAAGCACACTGGTGTTATTTGTCGTTGCGATAGTTTTTCTGTTGCTTGTGTGTGTGTGTGTCTGTGTCTGTTTGTGTGTCCGTGTCTCTCTCTGTGTCTGTGTGTCTGTGTGTCTCTCTCTGTCTGTGTGTCTGTGTGTGTGTGTGTCTCTCTCTCTGTCTGTCTGTGTGTCTCTCTGTTTGAGTGTCTGTGTGTGTCTGTGTCTGTGTGTGTGGTGTGTGTGTGTGTGTCTCTGTGTCTGTGTGTGTGTGTGGTGTGTGTGTGTGGTGTGTGTATTTAAGGGGCTGGGGTGACATTGTGCAGTGGTCGCCTGTGACCACTCTAGGTCTGCTCAGCGACTCTTCCTCTATTGGAAGTGGTATTTCTCCTCCTCCTCCTCCCATTCTTGGTCCACCTCTCCCCCGTCGTCTCTCATCCCCTCCTTCCTTCCCTTTTTTACCTCCTCTGTCTGCCTTGTGTTAAGCTGCAGAACGGTGTAAATAACAGTTTTAAGAACCTCTCGGTCTCCCACGTTTCTGTCTGACTTGCAGGCCTGAACACCGGGAGGAAGCATGCCTTCTGAGTGTTTCTGTCTGGCTGCCCAGTCTCGACTTGATTCCAAATGGTTGAAAACAGACATCCAGGTGGGTTGAAATGTTTTCTTTTCTTTGTGTGCTCCTGTCTCTATAAAACTTTTGTTGTTGTTAAGTAGAATATGTGAGTGGGTAGCAATTAGATCTTGTCTTCGAAGGGTTATTTCTTACGTTGTAACATTTATTATGACTGTTGACATAGATGCTGTGTGGTTGTGTTTTAATTACACTTACTTGTAAGTGAAGGAAACTTGAGATCTAGTTATGCAATTTTTCAATTTTTATTCAGGACTCTCCTTGGTTTTTTTTTTTAAAGGCAGGGTTTCATATTCCCAGGCTGGCCTTGAACTCCTCCTCGTAGGTGAGGATGACCTGAAATCCGATCCTTTGGTCTCCACCTCTGCAGTGCTAGCCGTGCAGGCATGTGCCACCTTGCTGGGTTTATCGTACAGTTAGGCAGGTGCTTTACCAGCTGAACCCCATCCCAGCTCCTGCCAGTGCTCTCTACCAAGACCTGACTGTGGCTGGCTGGCCTCCGCCTCCTGAGTGCTGGGATGAAAGGCGTGTGCCTCCCTGCCTGCTGGTGTTGTTTCTTACCGATAGTTTTGGAGATGATTGTTAACTCTGAGGGAAGCAGTGAAGCGTAGTTATCATTTTCTGCGACTTTGTGCTTCCAGAGAGGTGAAAGTTTAGTTGAGCTGCTGGCTTTGTATATGTTACAGCTGTCATTAAGAGGGATGTTCAGATTTTCACACCAGGAATATGAGCAACAGAATGCTTGCCCATGAATGTAGAGTTTAATAAAGTAATTACAAGCATGTTAGGAAATTATTAAAGAAATGATCCCGGTAAAATTTTTGTAGGTGATTCCCTATAAGCTAGTTGTTGTGTATGAATAGTGTATGGGAATACTTTTGGATCTCTGTATCACCAGCATGAAAAAGTGTCTGAAATGTTTCTATTGTCTGTGTACGCTTTCCTCTTTTTTTTTTTTTTTTTTTGGGAGGGGGTCTAACCACATTAAATATTAGTTCACTAATTGACTTTTTATAAGTCTAGCTTAGAGCTCATTATATAGCATTCATGACTGCAAGGCAGTGTAAGCTGCATTTGATGATGGAGTTTTTTAGTGTTATTGCCTCTTCCTGATTTCCTTTTCCCTTTAAACACTTAGTGTCAGTCAGCAGATAAGAGGCAAGTGTTGAGGACTGTTGTAGATGACGGTCGTAGGTGATAGGTCTGTTGTTCATGGTGTGATGTTGGATAGCACTGAGCGAAGGACCTCAAATAGTTTGTCCTTTCCATCTTGTTTAAATGCTGGCTTTTGCTTAGCCATTCGTGTGTGCGTTCTTTTCCCTCTTATAAACGGGTTAGAGAGGTGAGAAGTAAGTAATTCCTTATTTCTGGGATGCCGAGAGTCGTACAAACTTGAAGAGACATTTCAGGTTTATTTACTCTTGTGTGTGTGTGATGACATGTGTCACTGTGCTCGTGTGCAAGGCCCACACGTGTGCCACCCACCCGCCCACGTGTGGAGGCTGAGGACACCTCAGCCAGTCCTGAAGCTGCCCGTGCTGTGCAGCAGTGTCTCTGCGTCCCCTGCTCTGTCCGTCCAGGCTCCTGTGGGAATGCCGACATCACAGACACGCCCTCCTGAGCTTGCCTCTCAGGACTCCCAGGGACCTAAACTCAGGTTGTCAGTGAGCTCCTCACCAAAAGACAAGTGCTTTCATGTTTGCCTTTTTTGCAGTTTACATATAAACTGTTGTAAGGGTTGGGTGTTTAGCTCAGTGCTAGACAGAGGCCTTGGTTTAGATTGTCATCAATGCAGAAAAACAAACCTAAAACCATACCCCAAAAACCCCACAGCAAACAAAAACAGAATCAACTCCCTCCCTATGCCTAATGGAGTTGTTTTTTACCCCCTTAGTAATCACAAGTGACTGACTGCCAAATGTGAGTTTTGGTATTTTGATTAAAAGCCCGCTTAGTAGTATACTGATTGTCTCTGGAGTCACACACACACACACACACACACACACACACACACACACACACACACAAGCTCCATTCATGTTTTAGCATATATATCATTTTATTTATTTATTCAGTGTGATACTAGTATTTGGTCCTTTTTAGACATTATAATTTTTTTTTTTTTAACAAGTCTTCCCACTATCTTCTAAGAACAAACGAATAGTTTTTGGTTATACATCAGAGGAAAATGTGTTTGGTAGTACATATATGTAAATAGCATGCAAAAATGATTCTGCAGTCTCTCTAGCATTGCTTATAAAATATGAGGAATGCATCCTGGGCAGTGGTGGCACACTCCTTAAATCCTAGTACTTGGGAGGCAGAAGTAGGTGCATCTCTGAGTTACAGGGCAACCTGGTCTACAGAGCTAATTCCAGGACAGCTAGAGCTGCACAAAGAAACTCTGTCTTGGGAAAAAAAAAAAAATTAGGAATGCATGTTGTTCTTCCCTGAGGCTTAGACACAGTGCCACTTTTTGGGATCCTGGCAGACCCACATTGCACACACTCTCTTTATGCTGGCAGGCTTTATCTTCATGTAGGTAGACAGGTGGTGGTGGAATGTGTGTTGCTCTCCTGAATTGATAATTTCCTTATTTCCTACTCAGGCTTTTGCGTTGACATATAGTTAATAAATAGTATGTGGGAAAGACATACATATGTGTGTATATATGTAAGTTTGGAAGTTTATTTTTATAAGCTTATTTTGTTTGAATACCCAAGAAAATTTTAGTAGCTTTAGAAAGGAAATGTTTTTGAAGTATGAAAAATTTTGTGATGTGTATAATAAACATTGATCCTTAAGCTACTTTATTGTAAATGTCAGGCCTTGTTCTTTGCAACAAGCAGCTTTTAATGTAGTGCTCACTGTAAGCCAGGTACCCATCTGGCTTTCATACACGCATGCACGCACATGTGTGCCGCCCCACCCCCTCCCGCCCCCCAGCATTGTGGGTTGGGGGGGGGTGGTGGCTCAGAAAAGTCTGAAAAGTGCTAGCTGTGCAAGTGTGAGGACACAGTTCTGATTTCCAGCACACACATGGTGGCTGTGGTGGCCCTCTTGTCATCTCAGTGCCGAAAGGCACAGACAGGGATTCCTGAGATAAGGGCAGTAACTAGACTAGCTGAGTGACAGGTGCTGGGGTCAAATGTGAGTCCCTGCGCCAGGAGATAGGGCATCCATGGCCTCAGTTCCTGGCCTCTAGACACATTTGTATGTGCATCTTGCACATATCAATTCACCCATACACATTCATGCACACACACACGTGCCAAAACTCTCCTCACTTCAATGTTTAGCATTGCTAATTTTCATGTACATTTATTGAGGCCTCTAGCTTTCCTTTATTACCCTTGAAAAGGCAATATAGTAAAGGGCTGAACTGTGGGGCCATATTACTGTTTGTCTGCTGTGGTTGTAGCTTTTCAGTGGACCAAAAAGAAAGAACACAGTACTTTCAAAAGTTTTTTCTAAGAACTTTTTTTTAAAATTTTTTTATTTTTTGGTCAGTCTTGATGAAAGGCTAAGGGTATGTCTTTGAGCTGGAGTCCAGAATAGAAATTTGTTGTTCTTTCTTACATAAGCTGCACTCAGGAAATTTCTATTTAAGGATTCTTTGAAATGGCACATGAAATTAGATATGCATGAAGCAGTTTTTAACCTTTTAATTTTGAAAATAGTGATAGACTCAGAAAGTTGCCAACAGAATATTAAGATCAGTGTGTTCCATTTAACCAGATGCTCCCATGGTTGTCTTTTATTTAACTGTGGTAACATATCAGAATCAGTAGGCTTGCATCATTAAAGTTTATGTGCATAGTTCTGCCATGTCAGTTCACGTAACTGTCCCCTCCAGAGTGATGTGGTGTGCTTGGAGCGAACCCTTTTGTGTCACTTTCATCACCGCCTGTAACCTGGGGTACTGGGAATTGATTTGTCTATAGCATTGTTACTTGGAGATTACTGTGTGGTTTGTCTGAGAGCAGCTTTGCTCACTCAGCATAATTACCTTCACAGCTTTAATGCTACACCAGCAGTCAGATTCTGGATCATGTATAGTCATTAGTTAAAAGTGTACTTAAAAATTAACCATTGACTGTAAATATTGTCATATTATGCTTATACAGATCAGTATATCAAAAGGTGTACAAGCATGGACATTTAATGAATGCTATTCTTAGGTTTTGACTAACTATTCAGCTGCTTGCTGATATGCTGAAATAACAGATTTTTTTCTGTTTCCTTTGAGGCAGGGGTTCTTTGTATAACAGCCCTGGCTGTCCTGGAACTCACTCTGTAGACCAGGCTGGCCTCTAACTCACGGAGATCCATCTGCCTCTGCCTTCCGAGTGCTGGGATCAAAGACGTGTGCCACCACCACCCTATTAGAATGTGGTAAATGTAGGTAACTTGATGTTTTTGGGATTCTCATTCTCTATCATTTTAAGTATAATTCCCTCAATAGAATACTATTGTAATAGAATTTTACAATGAAAGCAAGGATTTGCTATTTTTGCTTATGACATTTTGTTGGGTTGATTGGAAGCATTATGTAGAGTTCTAACTTGTTCCTATGCTGTTATTAAAAAAAAAAAATCTTCAATTAGACACTTAAACTTTGCTATTTCAATTTAAGGAACACACCCAAAAGACAGCATCTCACCGTATATTTCCATTAAATATACAGACTGAACCTTGTTTTGCTAAAGAAATAGAATAGGGTCAGGTGGTGGTGACACACACCCTTAACCCCAGCATTTGAGAGGCAGAGGCAGGTGGACCACTGTGAGTTCAAGGCCAGCCTGGTCTACAAAGTGAGTTTCAGCCAGGGGTATGCAGAGAAACAAAACAAAACAAAGGAATGGGAAGAAAAGCAATATGTATTTTTGTGTAACTTTCAGCATATGGTTAATCAGAATACCATAGCTGATTTTAAAGTAACATGTTGTCTTCTAGTTTAGAATTTATAACTTAGTATTCATGCATCCCCTTATAATAATTATATTGCCTTTAATATGCAGATGATGTTTGTGTATTATACTTTTCCCTTCTGGCTTTTATCTTTGTTCTTTAGTTTATTTTAAATGTTTTTGAGTGATTATACATCCTTATGTCCTGTTTTCATTTTTTTTTTTTTTCTTGAGTGAGGGTTTCTGTCCTGGAACTGGCTTTGTAGACAGACCAGGCTGGCCTTGAACTCACAGAGATCTGCCTGCTCAGGCCCTGCCACCCACTGCACACACAGCTCCCCTGTTAGGCTCAGGCTGGCTTCCGTTCCACAGCTGCTGCTGTGCTTGCTGGTCATCCTTCCCCTGAGTTCTTTCGTAGCATCTCCTGGGCTCTCTGCAGGGACCGTGGCCCTGCCACAAGATGCCATGCCTCAGCCTCTTCCTTGCTCTTTCTGTCCCGGGGTCTTCACTGCTAATGGCGGTGCACCTCTACCAGTGCTCTCTCCTGGCCCCTGACGGTGAGTGCCACAAGCCTTGAACACTAGATCCACCTGTGAGGCTCTCGTTTCCAGATGAGCTGCCTGTGTGAGGTCCCTTGTCTACCTCTTGACTATAGAGACACTTCCCAGAAGATTTTACCTCAGCGACGCTAGTTCCTCCTTCTTTTAAATAATTTATTTAACTTCATTTTATGTGCATGGGTATGAAGGTGTCAGACCCCCTGGAACTGGAGCTGTAGGCAGCCGGGAGCTGCTGTGTGGGTGCTGGGAATTGAACCCAGATCCTGCTAGTTCCTTCTTAATTGTTGCTAGTTTCTCAGCAACCCAGCAATGCAAAGTTTCACATTAGAAGATCCTAATGTTTGTCTTAGTTAGGTTTCTATTGTTGTGATAAGACACCATGACCAAAATCAACTTGGGGAGGACAGGATTACAGCTTGTAGTCCATCACCCGGGTTAGTCAGGACGAGCCCCCTCCCTCCCTCCCTCCCTCCCTCCCTCCCTCTCTCCCTCCCTCCCTCCCTCCCTCTCTCCCTCCCTCCCTCCCTCTATCCCTCCCTCCCTTCATCTCTCTCTCCCTCCCCCATCCCTGCCTCCCTCCATCTCTCCCTCCCTCCCTCCCTCCCTCCTCCTTCTCCCTCCCTCCCTCTCTCCCTCCCTCCCTCCCTCCCTCCCAGCTGGATTGACAGCTAAGCAGAGATCATGTGATATGTAATGTGAGCGGTACTAGAAAAATATAGAAGAGTTAGCCAGTCATTGTTGACTGACTGTTGAATTGTAAAGGGTTGGATACTATATCTAATCAGGTTTGCTAGCACAAAAACAAAACAAAACAAATTATCAAGGCCAGGCATGGCCGTGTGTGCCTTTAATTTAAGCACTTGGGAGGCCGAGGTAGTCAGATCTGTAAACCCAACCAGCCAAACAAGCAAACAACAACTTCAGGCCGGGAGTGAAGTCAGG
Source organism: Cricetiscus sungorus (assembly GCA_030556225.1). Taxonomy (NCBI): domain Eukaryota; kingdom Metazoa; phylum Chordata; class Mammalia; order Rodentia; family Cricetidae; genus Cricetiscus; species Cricetiscus sungorus. The sequence goes on from JANBXA010000732.1 coordinate 8,930,736, forward strand.
GTAGGACGTAATGAGCCACAAAGGTCACAAAAAGCAGATTTTGCCTTTGAGAGCACATGGATTCTTAGAGCATGGTCCTAGAGTAGGTCATGTCCTGAGATGGGGCGAATTCCTTTGTAGAGGTCTATGCAGGCAGTGGAGAAGTCAGTGGGAATGCAGTCCTCTCCTGGAGTTTTCCTGGTTTTCATTTTTGTTGTAAATATTTTGAGACTTATCCATTAACTACCTCCAAATTCATCAGTTTTATGCAGTGTAAAGAGGTTACTTAGTGATTTGCTATGATAGATTTGTGGAGAAGGTGACTTTTTATTGATGTTTTTGATTATTTGGGCTTTGTAAATCTTGGTAGTCTTTTTTTTTTTTTTTTTTTTTTTTTTTGAGACAGGCTTTGTGTAGCAGTCCTAACTGTCCTTGGAACTCACTTTGTACACCAGGCTGGCCTCCAACTCACTGAAATCCACCTGCCTCTGCCTCCCAAGTGCTGGGATTAAAGGCACCACACCTGGCTTTGTTAGTCTTCTTTAATTAAAAAAATATTTATTAGCCGGGTGGTGTTGGCTCATGCCTCTAATCCCAGCACTCTGGATGCAGAAACAGGCAGATCTCTGTGAGTTCAAGGCCATCCTGGTCGACAGAACAAGTGCCAGGACAGGCTCCAAAGCTACACAGAGAAACCCTGTCTCGAAAACCAAACCAAACCAAACCAAAACAAAATTTTATCTTTATGTGTGTGTGTGTGTGTATGTATGTATGTATGTATGTATGTATGTATGTATGTATTGATCCCCAGGCTGGACTTAATGGGCAGTTGTGTACTCTGTGACGTAAGTGTAGGGAACCACACAGGTGAAAAAGCAAGAACTTGGTGGGACAGGCCTATAACCTCGGCGTCTTGGGAAGCTGGGGCAGCAGGGTTATATGTTAAGTTCAAGTCCTTTCTGGTGCAAGAGAAAGAGTTTGGGGTCAGCTTGGGCACCTCAGTATGGCACTAGCTCAAAAAATTCAAAGCAGGGTAGAGGGCGTGGGGAGAAAGGGAAGGCCTGGAATACTGGAGATACCGAGTGCCTGCCTCTCTCCCATATGCCAGATCAGCTATGGAAGGGTCGGCCTGGACTCCAGTGTGCTTAGGAGACAGGGGCAGAGCTGGGGTGGCACTGCACAGCTGGAGTCTAGGAGACAGCAGAGCTTGGGTATTACTGCACAGCTGGAGTCTAGGAGACAGCAGAGCTGGGGTATTACTGCACAGCTGGAGTCTAGGAGACAGGGATAGAGCTGGGGTATTACTGCACAGCTGGAGTCTAGGAGACAGCAGAGCTGGGGTATTACTGCACAGCTGGAGTCTAGGAGACAGCAGAGCTGGGGTATTACTGCACAGCTGGAGTCTAGCAGACAGCAGAGCTGGGGTATTACTGCACAGCTGGAGTCTAGCAGACAGCAGAGCTGGGGTATTACTGCACAGCTGGAGTCCAGCAGACAGGTGGGTGGTGCTCGCACTATTGAGCTGGGTTGAGCCCATGTGTGTCTGTCATCAGTTCTTGTAATCCCGTGTGTTGTGTCCCTTGGGATGTCAGTCTGCGCCTTCCAAGAAGAGCTCACTTGCCGTGCACGCGGCTTCTGTCCCTTGCTCTTCTGGGGTGGGGTTAAATGTGTGCGTCTCCACACCTGGCCTTTCTTTTTCTTTTTTCTTTTTTGACAAAGTAAGACGTGTCATGCTCATATTCCATTGTTGACGCCGATCTCCGTAGTAGCCTCTTGCTAAGATCCCTGGTTCCCTTAGTGGGGATTGGTGCTTTGAGGGAAGTGGTACTCAGTGCAGTAAGAGCTGTTCTTCAAGTTAAATCTTCCCCCACACAGAACACATATATTTTAAAGATAAATTTTCAGTGAGATTTCTAATCCAGATTTGCTTAAAAATGTTCTTTGACTTTTGGCTTTTTACATTTAACACTTTAATTTCTGGTAACATTAATGTACTTTATCATAAACAGGTTTTTATCATATGAACATTACTTTAGCAATAGCACACATGAAGTTTCTTCTAAATGATAATATCTGTGTCAATTAAGGTTATAAATAATTATTATGTAAGTTTTAAGAATTTTTTTTCTCTCCAGGTGTGGTGACTCATGACTTTAGTCACAGAGGAGGCAGAGGCAAGAGGATCTCTGTGAGTTTGAGGCCAGCCTGGTCTACAAAATGAGTTCCAGGACAGCAAAGCTGTTACACAGAAAACCCTGTCTTGAAAAAAAACAAAAACAAAAAAAAAGATTTTTTTTTTTTCCTCCTTAGACAATATTCTAATCATGTGGAGCATAAAAAGTCCCTTGAAAACCATTTTTTTTTCTTGTCTTTTTTTTTTTTTTTGAAGACAGGGTTTCTCTGTATGGCTTTGGAATCTGTCTTGGAACTTGCCCTGTAGACAAGGCTGGCCTCGAACTCATAGAGATCTACCTGCTCTGCCTCTGCCTCTGCCTCTGCCTCCTGAGTGCTGGGATTAAATTTGTGCGCCACCAATGCCTGGCTTGAAAAACATTTTTAATTATTTTATTTTTATAATTATTATTGCATCATCTCCTTCTCTTTCCTTTCTCCAAATCCTCCCACAGGCTCCCTCCCTGATGTCTTTTAAATTTGTGGCCTCTTTTTTATTAATTGTTGTTAAATACATATATTGTGTCACACACACACACACAAACACTCACTCACTCTTTCTCTTAAATTTAACCTGCCTAGTCTATATAATGTAATCTTTGTGCGCGTGCTGAGCATCTGGTGTTGGGGAACCAGTTGGTGTGATCTGCCCTGGGGAAGGGTATGTCTGTCACTCTCAGCATTTCTAAGTTGCCTGTAGACACATAGCTAGAGCTGTCTGCTTTTCCAGAAAGAAGCTGAAAACATACATTATAGGAAAGGAACTCTGTCTGACCTGTGGTGTGGGAAAGCTGTGTGTCCACAGGGAGAAGGCTGAAACTTTTCCTCTACCTTTGACCCTGTATGAAAATCAATGAAATGGGCCAAAGGCTTTATTGTAACACCAGAAACTTTGAAACTACTAGAGGAAAATGCATGGCAATACTTGAAAACAGACCTAGAGGGTTTTTTGTTTGTTTTTTTGAGATAGGGTTTCTCTGTATATTTGGAGCCTGTCCTGGAACTCACACTGTAGACCAGGTTGGACTTGAATTCAGGGAGATCCGCCAGCTTCTGCTTCCCAAGTGCTGGGATTAAAGGCTTATGTCACCACCGCTTAGCACATAGAGATTATTTTTAAAAACAATGGGATTGGAGAGATTGCTCTGTGGTTAGGAGCACTGACTGTTAGGTTCAATTCCTAGCACCCACGTGGCAGCTCACAACTGTCTAACTCCAGTTCCAGGGGATCTGACACCCTCACACAGTCATACACGCAGGCAAAACACCAATGTGCATAAAATAAAAATAAGATTAGTTAATTAAAAATGGTAGCTCAGTAGCACAGAAAATAGTAAACTGACAGATGGTATTGCACGAATATAAGAGCTGCTCCATAGTGAAGGAAATAATCATCTGAGTAATCTGTGGATGTGAGTTAATTTCTACCAGTTATGCATCTGACAGGGTTTTAGTGTTCAGAATATATAAAACCTTAAAAAGTTAAACATCCCAAGCACTAACAGTCTAGTCATGCATAGGTCAATAACCAGAATACTTTCATAGGAATAAATACTCGAGAAAAGTGGTCAATATTTTTAGCTATGAGCAAATATCAATCAAAACTGCACTGAGCTTACGTGTCACCCCATCAGGGTGACTGTCACCAGGACAGGGCCTTTGGTGATGTGAGTGGTGGGAAAGAGGCGTCCTTATGTCCTGTTGACAGGGAATGTACCCAAGGGATCGCAGTCTGCGAGGGGCAGATACCCGCTGAACACCACGCAGGTGGAGAAAGTGTGGCGAGTGTGTGTGTGTGTGCACGCGTGTGCGTGTGTGTGTGTGTGTGCGCGCACACATGCACACACACAGTGGCGTGTTTGCAAATCATTAAGGAAAGATTGAAGTCTTTTCTGAGGAAGTGAGTGGAGCCGAAGCTCATGAGCAGAATAAGCCAGGTTCAGAAAGGCGAAGCACGTTCTCTTTAGTTTGTCGACAGTGAAAAGTACATGAGTGGAAATGAGTGTGCATAGTAGAGTAGATAGGATCAAAATACCTTATACAGTATGTGAAAACACAAGGAATCTGTGAATTTAGCCAGGTGGTTGTGGTACACTCATTTAATCCCAGCACCCGGGAAGCAGAGGCAGGCAGATCTTTGTGAGTTCGACGCCAACATGGTCTACAGAGTGAGTTCAAGGACAGCCAGGGATACAGAAAAGCCCTGTCTTGAAAAACCAGAGGGGGGTGGGGAGGGGAATAAAGGAAACCCATTGATTTGTACAAGACCTGCTGTTGTGACATTCCTGTAATCCCTCAAGGAAGATTCAAGTTGGAGACTGGCCTAGGGTGCTTAGTAAGAACCTGTTTCAAAAAAACAACAAACGAAACGAAACCGCAGAGTCGTGATCGGTATGCTCTGTTAATGAAAGCCAGCACAGGGCACAGTTACATAACAGGCTCCCACCTTCCTGCTTTCATTGTGTGATCCCTAGCATGGTACTTCTTCTTAAGTCAAATGCATAGTTCATTGTTGTATTAATCAGTACTTGAAGAAAATAAGAGGAACCCGGAATTTTTTCCACTCCTTTTATAATTTCTTAAGACCCTGTTGCTGAAGGCACTGTACACTTTGGACACAGAACTTTGAGAAATTGACCTGTAACTGACTTGAAAGCCTCCTCTATGAGGACTGGCTCTTACAGTATCAGAAGATATTATGTAACTTCAAGGGGAAAAAGCAATCAGTAGTCGTCCTCCCCAGCCATGAAGCCTGCAGAGCACAGCTGTCACTGACCCACTAAGATATCCCCAGCCATGAAGCCTGCAGAACACAGCTGTCACTAAGGTGTCCCCATTTTGGGGTTAACTACCAGCTGTCTAATGGCGTTTACAGCCAGCTCATTAGGAGCGCATGCAGGCTCAGCACTGTAAACCTATTCAACTACCTGTGGCTGGAGAAGTCATAGAGCCGTGAGGTGAGCCCACTCCTAAACTGATAGGATTGCTAACTGTGTTCTAAATACTATTCTTGTATCTACAGATAAGTGTAGTTCTCACCCCTTATCTGTAGTAGACAAGGCAATTACAGAATTTCACAACTCATCAGGCTACAGAGAAGTAAGGGGTGCCCAACCCTAATTGACACAACATAGCACCCTCACCTTAGGCTCAGGAAGAGGGGGAGGAAAGATTGTAAGAGCCAGAGGGCCAGGATACCTCCTGTGAGGTACGTTCCTGTCTTCTCGATACGACAGGACAGACAAGGATGCTGTGCCCATGACAACGCAACAATGTGGCTGCCTGAACAAGACTCTACACAATGCCAGCATCGGTTGACAGGCAGTGTGGATGGAGAAAGTTCATAAGGCCCCATCCTAGACCAAGAGCTGCAGGCAGGCAGAAAGCTGACTGCCGAGCCATTTTCTTTAGTGGTGACCCCGATAGGTTATCCACTCCCAACGCATGAGCAAAACTCAGCAAGTTGTGCATGTCTTATGTAGTTATGTGTAGTATATAGTAACAATCATAATTACAGACGAGTTTGTCACGAGTTTGAGAGGGGCACAGGAGCTGGCGGGGAGAAGGGTAGGAATAATGAGGTGAGCACTGTGGAAAATTCAAAAATGTAAACAGTTTGAATAAAACCATTTATGTGGGTCTCTGGGTAAGTTTATCTTTTTTTGTATTTGTCAGCTTGCATTCACAAGAGATGGACTCTGTGGTCTGTGGAATGAAATGGTTAAAGATGGAGAGATCGTGTACACTGGCACAGAGCTAACCCAAAACCGAGAGCTCCCTTCTAGAAAAGGTGAGAACTTTTAATGCATACTTTTTCATTTGTAAATACTACTATAATTGCATTTTAAAGTAAAAACTTAAAAAGTGTGTGTGTGTGTGTGTGTGTGTGTGTGTGTGTGTGTGTACAGTACCATGGTGTGCACATCGTGGGACAGCCTGGGATTTGGTTCTCTTTGTTACGTGAATCCTGTGAATGTGACTCAGGTTGTCTGCTTTGCTGGTAGTGCCTGTGCATGCTGAGCTGTCTCCACTTTCTCCCTTGAAAGCGGCGCTTACTAATTTGTGGGTAAGCTGCCTCTTACTCAGACTTTGTAGCGTGCCAGAAGAAATGAGCCTGAGCTTCGGCCTTTGGAACCTGGTCCTCCCTTGTTGCGTTTTGTCTAAGATGTTAGTTAACGTTTCAAGCTGTCCAGATTTCTTGTTTGTGTTACTTGGTGTGTAGCTTGTCGGGAGCCATGACTAGCTTCTCCTTTAAATTTTGAAACAGATCTTCCAGTAACTAACTATAGATGTTGATTATTGTGAGGTTGGATCCAAATTACTCCTCTCTAACCCTCTTTCCGGGAATAGTCATCCTGTTGAAGCCTATAGTGATCAGAACTCAGCAATCCCCATTTGTTGTTGTTGATGTGCCTGGTGGCTGACACCAGTGCCAAGGCCGCAAAGGGACGTGGGTGCCAGCACCTACTCCAGATTGTGTGTGTGAGACGCCTCAGGCTGCGCCTCATTCCAGTATAGAAACACTACTGCTTTCAGATTACAGAGGCCAGAGAACAACACAGGAGTCAATTCTTTGCTTCTGCCCTGACTTTTGAGGTGGGGTCTTATTTCTGC